>OX438939.1:20411496-21611496 GCA_949316185.1 Pyrausta nigrata | reverse complement strand
CTGACAGTAACTTAATAGCGCTACTATAAGTATACCCTACGTAATAATGTAATGTCCTCTAAGCCGAATTTCGACTACAGAGGCCAATCTCAACAGACATAAGCCGACTGCGCGGGAGATATTATAGTACACAAGGGTGTACAATACACAGGTGCACTCCCTGTTCCTTCAAGACGACAGTCTGACATGACCGTAGAGAGATCAGGCGAAGGACCAACGGCTTAACGTGCTTTCCGAGGCACGGGGGCATTACCACCACTAACTTCCTGGCTCCGAAGCTGTGTCTGAGTTATTTTAAGACAGTAAACCCAAAACTTTAGACCCGACCCGGGATTCAAACCTGGGGGATAGTACCCAGCGTGCTGATCATTTGACCAACGAGGCAGTCAAAGTTTATTTACCTATGTATCTTATACCTGGACATTCTGGCTGACAGTAACTTAATAGTACTCTTAGGTTTAAGATGTATATAATAAGATAAGTGGTTAGGTTTTTCTGTCTTGAAATTACTCAGAAACAGCTGCATCGTGCATCGGAAAGCACGTTAAGCCGTTGGTCCTGCGCCTGATCTCTCTACGGTCATGTCGGACTGCCGTCTCACCAAATTATGAGAGTAAAGGAACAGAGAGTGCACCTGTGTATTGCGCACACACTTGTGCACTATAATATGTCCCGCGCAGTTGGCCAACTCTGTTGAGATAGGCCGCTGTGGTCGAAATTCGGCTAGGAGGACACTTGGGATCAGAAATTGAATTTCAAGCTATTATACCTTTTAGGGTAAATGTCAAAAAAGGTCCTACAAAGATCTCTAAGTTTGTTACAAAAAACTTATGATTAACAAACGCTAGCCTTAGTAGTGGACTCGACTCAGAAATCACTTGAATTTCAGAACTGGTTTATTATAACTTCGAGCTTTTATTCTGCTTGATAGTAGCAGTAAGGCCGCTACAAATATTCGTTTATAAATTGTAATTATCAACACCGTCTTGGAATATTTTGGATATATTAAAACTATATTTTGTTTATCTCTAGACATTTTGATGCGTATATCATTAAATATTCAATTGAGTTCAATTTTTTTCTTATTGCTTCCAGAGCCACTAAGTCATCAAGAAAAATAAAATAAATGATTCAAACCAAAAAAGTTTTTATTCCAAACCGAGTAAACTCAGTCGGCATTACAAACAGTAGGATTGCTTTAGCGAATTATTTTCGAATTACCCAACAAGTTGCGACATAACTCTCCGAGTTAGGCGCCCGCGGCGCTGCGATGGCCGCTGTTGATTTGTCGCAGTTGTTGCGAACACTAAGTAAAAATAACTACAGCGTTACTTTCCTAACTTCACCCCTAAGACACAGGTCGGTGGAGCGGTGCGTCGCCAACTTGAAGAAGGGATAGCTAGCCTCTTTCTGGTGGTCGAACCGCGCCCTATTTACGCGTTATTTATAGCGAATTCAAACTCGTGTTTAAATATTTCTAACTTAATGTTACTAAAGTTAGTCCGCAATAAACTGGCCACCGTTCAATAATATCTATAAGGATTTTTCTTGCGTTGACTGCCTCGTTGCCACCCACTTTCCAAACCATCTTACCAGCCCCAAAATAGAGCCTACATTCTTATTGATACACTTACATTGACGACCGTCTTGGTGTAGTGGTGCGCAACCCAGACTTCTAAACCAGGCGGTTGTGGGTTCGAATCCCGCAAGGGGCAAATGTTTGTGTGATGAGCACGAGCATTTGTACCTAGGTCATGGTTCTTTAGAAATGTATATAAGTATGTCTATCCGTTATCCTAGTCACCATAGCACAAGCTCACGCTTAGTTTGGGACTAGGTGATTGGTGTGTTTGTTTAAACTTTTTTTTTACATGAATGTACGTACTTACTTAAATAATAATTGGATCAAAAAAATCAAATAAACTAAATATGTACACTTAACCAAAACTTAAAAGTCTACTTATTCAAAAATGTTACCATGTCCATGAGGCAAGAAAGCAAGAATGCTAGCTGCGTTTCCGCGTTACTTCATTATTTATTAAACTCGTACATATTTTGACGACCGTCTTGATGTAGTGGTTCGCGCCCCAACTACAAAACCAGGCGGTTGCGGGTTCAACTCCCGCAAGGGGCAAATGTTTGTGTGAAGAGCAACGGCATTCTGTGCCTATGTCATGAGTGTTTATAATAAATGTATTTATGTAGTCACCATAGCACAAGCTCACGCTTAGTTTGGGGCTAGGTGTATTTGTTAAAATAATTAATTACTTATTTATTTATTAAATTGATATGTTCTTATTTATTTATTATATTGAGTTAGATTATAATGGAACCCTCTAAATGTAACAACTGTAATGTAAAGAAATAAAAAATATTTTATTTCGTTTTATACGTTTAACCTAAAGGGGCCCTACTATTTGTAAATACAAAACTAACGAAAGAGCTAAAATACTCACCAGTATTCTTTATTTCCCCACCAAATCATAGTACCGCATTCTTCCAGTCCAGACATATCAGAAAATATCTTCCTCCTTCGTAAACGACACAAATCCACAAATCAAAACAAGGAAGCGGAGGGTCGTCCGTAATCCCAGTCGGTTTATTCCGTCTATTGGGTAATTGAATCATGGACAGTTTAAGGGCCTCCGTCAGGGCTCCGGAGCCACGCTGACAGCAGCTGATCAGCATTACAATTGATGAGGAAAACACTAACGGCCCTCGCCAAATAACTTTGCCTTCTTTTAATTAAAGTTACTAGTTTTTTAGGCTCAGTTGCACCAAACTTGATACTATTGATAGTAATAAAGTGTCTTTCGCTCAGTTGCAGGAACAGACATTATAGGCTTTAATGCCTCCATTAGACATGTGTGATTAATTTGACAGTTTTCAAGGAGATATGATACATTATGACCCGAGCTCACTAATTTTAAACAAAGGGCAAACATAGATTGACGGTTAATTTGACAGAATTCCCATGCTGATTCAAAATTAAACATGTGTTGGTGAACTTCAGCTCCAGGCTAAAAGCCATAGTTCCCTGCAACTGGGCGAAAATATAAAATAGCTGGCGTAGCACTTACAAAAATTTGTCGACTGACTAACGTCCTACGCTTAGTTGGTAAAAGCACTCACCCGGATAGCGAATGGACGTGGGTTCGAGTCCCACCGGATGACACAGTCGATAAATTTTTGTAAGCGAAATTTAATTCAATTTCGTAAAAACTTGCAAAATAATTGCTTAAGTTATAAAAAACATTATAAGTTAAGCTGATTTCATCTTAACTGATGGTCAAATATTTGTAAAAATATTTCCATCGGATACATGCGGGTGCATTCCCGAAGTATTGATGAAATCGAACGCCAGCTCACTGGCGTAGCAAGCACTTACAAAAATTCGTCGGCTGACTAACGTCCACCGTAGCTTAGTTGGTAAAAGCACTCGCCCGGATAGCGATGGGACGTGGGTTCGAGTCCCACCGGATGAGACAGTCGATAATTTTTTATAAGCGAAATTTAATTCAATTATGTAAAATAGATTTCGGTAGAGCCTTAGAAAATGGAAACGTTTGGAAGTTTTGTTCGAGCTTTGTTGTTGCTATGTTAATGCTTAATGTTATACGCTTATGAGAAACACAGTTTATTAAACAGAAAATGCTTCTTAGAATAGTTCTAAGTATTCACTTGTGGCAAAGAGTATCAATAACGTTTATAAAAAAAAGGTTAAAATATGAATAACAAGAGATATTGTATGGGAAAAATAAAACACAATTATTTTGCTTCAAATTTCCGCTAAGACACGCTAGCGCAGGCACCAAAACCACATCAACCACAACCGCGTTGAGTACCAGTTCAGGCAAATGCAGAATGCACCGCCCTCCCTCGCTCCTCCTCCCTCCTCCCTCCCACGGACGACTGAAATGAGTCGCTGGCGAACAGGTCTTTTATACCGCTCAGCCGAGGCGACAACATCTCCTGAGGATGCCGCATGGAGTGGCGAAACGCGTCGAGGTGTTTTTGCACGTTGGTGTTGGTAACTAACAACTGCATTAGCTGTAGTGCATGCGTATTGAGGGAAGGAGGGCGGTGCATTTTGCATTTGCCTGAACTGGTACTCAACGCGGTTGTGGTTGGTGTGGTTTTGTTGCCTGCGCTAGCGTGTCTTAGCGGAAATTTAAAGCAAAATAATTGTGTTTTATTTTTCCCATCTTATAATGGATTTCCGCAAAGTAACGCCTGATTCTTTTAATTATAAGAGATATTGTTTCATTGGATATTAAACAACTATGTGAATATTTAAGCGCTCTAAAGTGCAAAGTTATGGATAAGTTTAAATATTTATGAAAGAATGTTTACTCAGAAGAAGCTACCACACGACGATCTCTCTCAAACTTTCTCGTGAATGGTCCGTATGTGAGAGATATTTCTTTAATATATGTCAAGTATACATCAACGCTGTCTAGGGATATTTTGGATATAATAATACTATGTTTTGTATATCTGTAGACAGTGTTGATGTGTGTCCCTACTATGTCATGGTATGTCAAGATAATATGACAGGCAGCGACAGGCCACGTGACATGCCTGTGTACCGTGATATTTCCCGTGAATCTTTCCTTATTTTCATAAACATCTCACATATTAAAAAAGCGGTCACCGCTCTTTACACTCTTGGGAAATGAGATGGACTGTATCTTTTTTCTGTTAGAAAAGTACCAAATCAAATTATGAATAAAAAACTTCAAAATCAGATTAGTACAACATATCTGACAAAGACCCATCAAAGTCAAAGTCAAAAATAATTTATTCAATTTAGGACAGAAAATGGCATGGCATGTCTGTTAGATTCTGCTAGCAAAACTGTAATAGGTAGATAGAATCGTAATTGAATAGCACGATTTTGGCAGTTCTAGTATGGTCTGCACCATTTTTGCTAGCGGTATTTAGCAGACTTAGGTCCCAGGCATCATCGGGTACTGGTCCTTCGCTATATTTTAAGCATTAATTCTTCTTATTATCATTGCATCTCATGCGGGTGGTACCGGGTTCGATTTCACGTGCCGCCATGTAACAAACTTTTCTGAGTTATGTACATCAGCTGTTTCACTAACCGACGCTCTTACGGTGAGGGAAAACATCGTGAGGAAACCTGCACATTCAGGCGACTGAATGTGTAACCATGATTCAAAACTAGTCAGGTTCCCCTTAACGGGTTACGGAGGTCAGATGGCAGTCGCTCCATTGTAGTTACCTGATCTGTCAAATCCTGGATCATAGTCAGCGGACCCTGGGCCCTTGCGTGCGAGAGCACAACCAGGATTACGATAGGATGATGATGATCATCATCATTATCACTAATGGACTATTACTATGATACTACCGAAACCCTTGGTGTCATCCAACAGTCCAACCCAACCTTCAAATACATAAAAATCTCGATTGAACGAATAATGTAACCAAGTACTGAATGCATATTCTTTGGTTAACTGGCGGGTAACGTTATTATTCCCACATAAAATCACCAAGGAAATCCCCAAAGATGTGGTCCAAAATTCCATGTTCATATCATGACAGCGAGCAATCCATCAACGTCGGAACTGCAGGCGCGAGCCCCGGAGAAAAATGGTATTCCGATACATTCCCCACTATCAGCCCGCTATAATCCTACTGCGAGAAACTGCCGGAAAATATGTGTAGGAATTATGAAACGTGATTGAGAACCCTCTGTCTGCCTCATCCATCGGGTTATTGCATAGCATCTAGGTGTAAAAAAACTTAAAACGTGAACATTTTAGAAACGAAACATATGTTAGCTAATAAAACCCACAATTGAAAGTAAGATAGATATATTACCTACAGATAACAAAATTTAGGAGAAAAGATTTTTCCGCAATCATAAATGTAGCACACAGTTAGTAAATAAATTGTTCTAACGATAACACCTAAATAGCCCCGGACAGAGCGTAGGTATATGCTTGTGATTTGGCGTATAGAATAACGGATTAAACTAATCTAAGGAAATCTACTTAGATAAGTTTATAAATATCTTTGACTAAGGCACAAAACTCGGATTTGTAGACCGGAGCGCGCACCACTAGGTACACCAAGACGGTTGTCCACATTGTAAGACAATGGTAAACAAATAGATGAAACCTACTGAAATGCTAAAAAAAAACATTTAATCGAAAGCGACATCGAGCGAAGTCTTAACCAACTCAAGAATCTGAATGATATTTAATTAATTTCTACGACGAAGAAAGAAAACGGAAAATGTGAAAAATTATTTTCGGAGAATTCTTTTGTTCATTGTGAAGTGCTACGGCGATCTTGAAGTTCCTTTCTCGATACCTACCAAAGTGGAGGCACTAATGAGACTTATTTCTGCTAGTGATTTCTGAATAATTTTAGGTAGTCAGAGTGCGCCGGTGAAACCATAATTGATTAGTTATTTTTAAGGTAGATTGTCTATGCGTTTTGTATCACATTAGAATTGATAAGCCGCCGTTACCTATTATTTAGAATCCATCTCCATAATCGGGTCACAATGTTCAGCATCCGTAACATTTAGTTACTGGCATCTTTCATGTAAAACCGGGTCCAGACGAGTGTAACGTATAATGAGTAATGTAAGGTACCTACGTGTAATTGACCATTAACCATGTGCCTTTGTGTTCGCGCTAAAAACCGACAGGCGCTACATCAGCGACTAGCATCGTAGTGCGTCCTAGCACAAAATTCGCGTTACCTTACTCGTTAGATTACATTACATGTTACACTCATATTATGTACCTAGTTTAATATTTTCTGAACCAAAAACACACTCTATGTCAAAGATGTAAAAAATGGTAGCTCCCTCCCTTTCTCGCGTTAGCAATTACGACAAAGACGAACGGCATAAATTAACGTTTCTGTAAGCTTGTAAGTACTGATAGCAGGCTTGAACGTGTTCTTTTGTTTTAATTAGATGAATTAATTGCAGATAAAGAAACGCACGCCGACTCCTTTGACATTTGCCCCTTGCTACTTTCCTTTACTTACGTTCCTTGGGATGTCTTTCTTTGATGAGCACTTTGTCCTTAAAGAAGTGCGTCCAGTAGGCTAGCGTTATGATAATACATTTTAAACCTTATTTGTTTACTACAATATTTTGATTTGTTTGTGTACCCTATTGATACTGCGCCGCGCGCACTCGCACGCGTACTTGCCTAGTTTTTATTTGTTTAAAACGTACCGTGAGAACCCCGGAGCCTCTAGTTGTCACCGAGACGTTACCTATGACACATGTACTAGACCGACGAGAGCGCTTTCGCCGCGTGTGTATCCTGTGAAGCTCCTTACAGACATTTCGAGTGATTGTGGCCTGTGAAGTGCGTGAAGTGACACCAAAAACCCCGGAGAACTGATGTGGCAAGTACCTAGCTATAAGCGCCGACTTCAAGAATTTTCCACCTATCATTGTCGCTCTCCACGTGTAATCCACTGCCTAAACTCTGAAACATTATTTTTCAATAGGGAAGATGACAGTAAGCAAAAATCTTTAAAAGAATGTGTCTATCTAGTAAAATATAGTATTTAGATTATGAAAAAAAATTTTTTTATTTTTAAGACGATTTTACTGGTTTATTTTAGAAAATAAAATTGCAAAATACTGAAATCCGCCATGTTTTTTAAACACCAAACAGATTCGAGTTACGTCACACCTCAGTAAATACTGTCACTGTCAGTCACTGTCACTGAATTATATTACGAATTTCGACTATAACACTAACGTTTGAAATATGTTTATTGAGGTGTGACGTCACAGCAGACGCCATGACACCCTGCCGCGTTTTGGCGCCAATTTATAAACATTTCATTTAAATTGCATTATTTTAAATATTACCTTTGTTGATTGCAAAAAAAAATTTTAGAACACTTTTTAAAAATCTGTCATCTTGCCTATTCTATGTAATCATTTTTTGCTACAGCTATTGTAAGGGGAATTGGAACAAGCTCGTAAGATAAGCAATAGTAAAAACTTGTTACAATTTTGATTTGGATTTGGAAGCGAATCATATCACTACGAAAATTAAGCATCACTTTTCATGATGCTTCTAAACAAGAATAAAGAGTTAAATGCAATTTAACAAAAACTACATAATGTACCTACAAAAAATCTGTGTTTTATGAATCGGAGGCCTTCTAAGGGATGTGGATATTCGTATTTTTTCGACTGTAGTCGTTCCTGTCACTCATGTCAGCATGACAGAGCGAGCGAGCGAGATGGCTAGACTATAAAATAAGGACAGTCATCCGAAGTAGGTAATGCCTCAAATAGATTTGCATTTTGCATCTAACCCCTAAAGTTCATAGGGTTACCTTATTTAACTTATTTATTGCTTCTGGTTCTGACCCTACGGAATCTTTTTCCATTTTTCCAGACCTCTTAACCCAGACAAACAGCACAACGCTATTTATTCAACCCATCTAAAAAGACGTTTAAATATGGCCGCCCCGTAGCAAGGTAACAGCAAACATGACTTTAATTTATTGTGATAATAAACTACATAGTTAAACGCAAACGTTATATTTCAAGAAAATATAATGCTTTCTTAACAGTTGTTAATTAATTAATTTTTGTCTTAAATTGTGGTTGTTTGCATTTATCTTCAGACATGATGTTTTGGCAAAACAATAAAAAAAAACACAGGTATTATTTATTAGTATATTATATAATATAATGCTTTCTTTGTGGCTTGGTTCGTGGGCTACGAAATAGACTTAAAAATACAAATTAAACGGTGTCATTAGATAGATAGATAACTCTTTATTGCACACCATAACAGAAAATACAGTAAGTACAGCGATTTACACAGAAAAATGTACAATGTAGGCGGTCTTATCGCTGTAAGCGATCTCTTCCAGACAAAGGGACATACTCATTCACAGGAAGGGGGAGTTTGGTGTAAAATCATAGAATTGGTGTAATTAACAAATAAATAATAATATATAAATAATAAAAAAACATTATATTAAGTAAAACATAATACATATAAATCATACATATTCATGCATACATACAAAAATAAAATACATATATACCGATACGAGAAGTACTTCACCAACGTCAGTAAATAAAAGTATTTATTATTGGAGAAAATGATCTTTAAGTCTATTTTTGAAGATAGCGATGGACTCTGACTGTCTGATAGTCAAAGGCAAGGAGTTCCACAAGCGTACTGATTGGACAGTAAAAGAAAGTCATTATAGGTAATAAATACTTTTAATATATTGTAAGTGTAACTACACTTCGATACACTTATAGAATAACTAGAGTAGATAGGTATAAGCACTCCAGCAAATTGTAACTTTGCTTTGGTGTGTCATAAACATCGTCAAAGCTATAAGATCAAACTAAGTGTAAAACAAACAGCCTTACGAGTATAAAACCCCGCGAAGATCGTGCTGAACATAAACATGTTGTATTATTAAAAACAATTTACAAATAATCCTCGTATCTCGTCAACAACTAAATTCATATTCACCCTGTGAGTATACGAGTACTATGTGCTAATATTTTGGGTATTCACAAGATGTCTGAATAAAGTAGAGCCTAAATAATAAATGGGCCATCACTCCGATGTACTGAACCTATGCGTTACGTGTTTTTTATTATTTCAGCCAAGCATGGGCGTCTCGACTTTCTTTAGTGGTAAATAGTGGAAATGTTTTGTTGTCTTATTGTTTGGACGTGTTTATTTATAACTCGATATACCGCAGGCCCAAGTAAAGACATGGCTGCGTGCAGAAACTGAAGTAACACACCTATCAGAGTGGAGAAACAGTGAAGGTTGCAAGCAGACGAAGAATGCAATTCCGGAAATCTCAAAGAGGCTTGCCCGCAACCTCACCCGATTAACAAAAAAAAACAAAAACCGACTTCAAAACTGCCTACAGTGCTAATTAAAACTTAAAATTTTATAAACAAATTTAAACTAAAAAGTACAAAATAATATTTAAATTACCTAACTGTTCTACGAAATTATACAAGAAACCTATTTCCAATTTATTATCTGTTATTTTTTGGAGTCGGTGCCAGAAATTCTAATTCTAATGTTTTTTTGCAAGTAAGGACAGGATTAAAACATCTCTTGGCTGCTTAGAGTAGATAGAATATCTAGCTTGGTTGGCACCGACTCCAAAAAATAACAGATAATCAATTGGAAATAGGTTTCTTGTATAATTTCGTAGAACAGTTAGGTAATTTAAATATTATTTTTTACTTTTTAGTTTAAATTTGTTTATAAAATTTTAAGTTTTAATTAGCACTGTAGGCAGTTTTAAAGTCGGTTTTTGTTTTTTTTAAAAGAAATTTATTTTTCTATTTTTAGTTGAAATTTAGTGTAAGGTGAAACATAGGTAGACCTACTGAACGCGGTGTTCAAATGCGACAGCGTCATTTGGAAGAAAGTAGTAACGAGAAGGAAGACCGCTTAAAGAAGAACAGGAAAAGATTTGCCAATAGCATGTTAAGAGGGAGGAGGGGGGGGGAGGGAAATAGGAGGGAGCTGCGCCTTTGACTTTGTTTTGTTAGCATCCTATACAGTACCTGACAAAACATCTAATGTTTTAATTACTAAACTCCTAATTTTTAAGGAGTTCCACCATCAGCTCAGCTCCACATAATGACTATCAGACGTAACAACATGTCAACATTAAGATACTAGTACGAAAACACTATACGTGCCTTCAAAATTTGAGGGTTTCCCTCGATTACACCAAGATCCCATCATCAGATCTCGACTGGGCCAAAATGGGACCAACTAGAAGGTATAGCCTCTAGGTAAACATATATTTTTTTTCAAATCGGTCCACAACTGACTGAGATATGCGGTAACATAGCCACAAAAAAAAACATACAGTCGAATTGATAACCTCCTCCTTTTTTGAAGTCGGTTAACAAGCTGCGCATAGCTGTAGGAACCATAACTGGACACTGTCTTCTAAACAAACACCTGTTTACCATAGGTGTTACAAACAGCCTCTTATGCAGAGGATGCATGGGGACAGAAGAAACACCACAACACGTGCTCATGGATTGTGCAGGCGTGGCGGAACAACGGGCAGGAATTCTTAATTCCCCGGCAACATTTCCGGAGGCATGCAGTAACCTGGGCAGGTTGCTAGCCTTTTGGGAAAATCTGAGGTGGTTAGAATAAGGAAAAAAGGGACGCACGCACAATGGCCCAATCAAGAGGCTAAGTGCGGAAAACACCCCAGCCAAACTAACTAACTAACTTTATAACTCGATCTTAAACGTTACGGTAAATCTTATATTTTTAATGATTTTATATATATTATACTCCTCTCTTTGATGAAAAACCATCTAAATATAATTTTAAAAACAATCCGGACTAACTTCTTTAGATTCCTGATTATTCAGCTTTTCATAGATTTGTAGTCCAGCAAACAATATTTACTTACTGCCTTCATTTACACAAATCTGCACTAATATTATAAAGAGGCCAGATTTGATTTTTGGTTTGATTCAAATTAAATTTCGTACTTTTTGTCGTGATATAAAATCATCAGAGGAGTGAAATGGGGAATGAAAGTTTGCATGGAAAATCCGACTTTTGGCGCGGGCGAAGTCGCGCGGAACTGCTACTCGTAGTAGTAATATTTAGCAATTATTAACAAAAACAATGATGGGCTATTGTTTATTCAACAACTGTTTTAGCTTAGCGTGTGATAGTATTAAGGCGCTATATAAATTAACAGACACGCATACCTGAAAAGAGAGATGCCATCATCATAGGTCTACTTATTCTGGTCAACATAACATGTAAAATTAAGTAAACAGTATTTTATTAGTAAAAATTGTAGATAACAAGTAAAATGCTTTTATAGGATTCTCGATATTAGTATTCTCCACGTATTTGAGAAGTTTTCTATTAAATATCAAATATGGTTTACATATAATAACAAAATTTCTTAAAACTAAGAGGCATTTTCGAAAATAAAATGTATCGAGGCAAAATCTTTCAATCGTGTTTCAGGTTCATGACATATCTAGATAAAGATATAAAAAAACAAATTCTGAATTTTAGATCCGTCAGATCTTCCATTGGCTCATAGGTCAAACCGAAAAAGACGAATCTTTTCCATAAATGGCCTTAACCCAGGTGCTACGTCCTGAGCCGCCAATACGCGTCTGACATGAAATCGGCCACTTCGTCACTTTAGAATATGACAAAATAAACAATTAATTCTGGCATAAGACTTTACAGGTAGTCTTTAAAGTATAAAGAGTCGTCTTAAAATTCAGCAGATTGTATGAATGCGTTCGTTATCCCCGCGGCATACGTACATAATATACGTATGTATAGAACAGATATATTCATGTGACATTGCAGTTAACTTTGCATTTGAATATGAAACCAGTGAATCAAGAAAATTCTCTGTGAACAAACAAAATGCAGCTCCAATATTTTCTTCGAAAACTGTTTCGTATCGAATATTCAAGTGTATTCGGAAAATAGACTAAATAATTGTATCGTACCTTCAGTCAGCAAACGCCAAACGTTACCGTGTGGATAACTGCAACAAAAGAAAAATGTTTCTTAACCACTAGATAGACTAAAACGAGATTTCTTTTAGTTCGTTCATTGGTAGAGATGAAGCGAACGAACTTTTAAATACAACTTTTTTTGGATTCTATACCCAAAGGGTAACCTATTACTATGCTCCATATGTATGTCTGTTGGTCTGTATCTTATAAATAGAAACTCGAAACACATATGTATTTCTGTAGCCGCTATAACAACAAATACTAAAAACAGAGTTAAATTAAAAAATGGCCGGTTTTTTCTAACTATAGTTATACTTTGCATCTGCACTATTTCCGTTCCTCTCAAACCCGCAGCAGTTGTGAAATGAAATGAAATTCAATTAGAAAAAGTTTCGGCCGTCTTCCCCTGAGTAGCAACACATCACCGACATTAACTTTACGTAACGTAAAAACCATGTTGGTAGGTAAACCAACACGTTTAAAAAATAAAAGTATTTATTAGTGTGTGATAAATTACTGTATGTTTCGTCCGTAGTAAATTAATTATGAATACAAATCTCCTTCAATGAATACAGTAATTCGTTAGTAAGTAAATGATAATGAGAATAAAATTAAATATTTGCGATTTATAATTCAAATCTTATACCTAATCTTCCTGAAATTACAGGTACACGAAATAATATCCGCGTACAGGAAAAGCCGTCATTGCGGGGAGTGCGGGGCCATCGGGATAATATTATGAATCCAGGGACGAGTGCTCGGAACTGATAATTTTATTAGTCAACGACTTCTGTTGGGGCCTGTTTTACGTAGGTATCTAAAAACACAGTCACAATCAAAAGACAAATACGGGATGTCCAGTATAAAAGATAATCCTTTACATACAGAATTTCATCATGCGTACCAAAAAAAAAATTGTCGGTAAGTTATCACTTGTTATTTTCTTAAGTGAAGTAAAGAATAATTAAAATTTTATTTTAAGTTTTTAGTATTTAGAAGTTAACAAAGAAAGGTATACAAAAGTGAGATATAGTTGGAAACGATTATCCTTCAATTAGTTGACTGACACCGTGTATATAATTCAAAAGATCAGAAAACAAAGAACGAGAAATAATACTTACCTAACCCTACCCAAGTCGCAAACCGTAAATCCATAGGATATCGAAGCTTATAGGATGGCGATATGCAATTTACACATGAGAAATCCACTACGAATTTATTTAAGGAAAGAATGTAGTACCCAAATCAGTAATTTAACCTTAAAAAGATAGTGCAATTAGCTATAGTTAATATATTATTTTATTAAAAACTGCAATAAATAGTCGTATGTAATGTTTATTACTGTTATCTGATTTTTAACTGCTTCAAAAATATTTTTTATTACATTCATCTTATCTGTACCTTCTACTGTTGAGGCTTGTGTGTGTAGGGCTCGTCTGTGCGGTGGTGGTGAATGAGAAGTCAGGATGTTGGGATACATTTTTTACTTGATGCACCAATTACATGATAAATACAGGACGTGAGTGGTCGGGAAGCGCGGTGGGTGACGACTGCCTGATTTACATCACGAGTCCCGAAACTGCTCACGATGCAAAAATGCAACGTCGTCGAGCCGCTACATCATTCCCCCCCTTTTTGAAAAAGAAAAAAAATATCGGGAATAATATTCAAATAATTACAATAACTCAACCAAGGTACAAAACAAATGCAGTTACACGGTCCTTATCAAAAAGCTTACGATGCAACGAGCGTTCCGAGTAAGTAGGTTTGAGTATCGCGTTACTATCTAACATTCTATAGCTCAAGTTGCAAACTAACTCACACATTATGACCTACCGATTGCATTAAAAGAATTAAATGACTAATTTAACAAATCATGAACTTTACAATCCAATTAGTTTTTTTTTACAAGAAATTACAATTAATTGATACTTAGATTTTTTATATTCTCATGATATCTTTCATATAAATACATAAATTCACCAGAAGGAAATTGCGTTTTACATTTTACAAACAAGGTTGCCTCAACGAAAAAAAAAATGGTACTACTCGTACAATAACAATTTTCTAATACGTCATCAAATCATAACAAATATTTAAATTACAAATTTCTATTACTATACCAGCTGTTAACTACATACTCATATAACATTATCTCAATTATTGCGTCATCTTATCCTCGTTTATATAAAAAATTGCTCTTACTGATTAAACAATATAACATCCGCATTCAATGACGATACAAAGAAAACACTGCTCCAGCCGAAACGTCTGCGGCGAGCCTAAAATCATACGAATCTGGCGTCTGCTGCGGTGTTCAAACTGCTCCAGCCCCGTTCCATGGTCGTGGTCCCTTTACCCAAACGATCTGCATGGTGAAATGGCTAACGAAGTATTCACTATACTTGCATGAGCTCTTCTTAGAAATTTTCAGTTCGTCTGTCTTAGTCGCTACTGTTTTTTCGCTAATCGAAGACATCCGAAAGTTTTCTCATAAATGCGGTGTAAGCTTTAACACGCTGCTGGTATTCTCCGTCGGTTCTCAGATAGTCAGTTCTCCATGCTTGCCAATATTTGATGCTACTGGTCGGCGATGTGTCGTCGCGACGAGCGTTTACCTTGACACGTGAAGGTCATCTTGCAGAAACTGCCACACCGGTGAAACTGCACAATGTCGACTATGGGCTGCTCAACCTGTTCCACGATAACTGCAGTTGGCGCTGATGCATGATGCTCTGGGAATAGACGCATTGTATGTACGCGAACTGTTCCCATGAGGTTAAATTTTGACTTCGTTTGACGGGAATTTTCTTTGATGATGATGACAGCGTACACTGATGATTTTGATGATGATGGGTAACACGTTGGTATTAATTTTGATGTGCCGCGCTCCGTCTTGGCCGAAATTGAGTCGCCCCCATAAGTTCCCACGAACACACCGCACAGGAAGGTTCACGAACGGTCGACATGGATCTTGTTACAATTGCGTCAGATTTTCGACACGTTGCGATGTTGGCCTTCAAATCTTCATCGTCGGGTAGTCACCACTGTTGAGGCTTGGTGTGTAGGGCTGATCTGTGCGGTGGTGGTGAATGAGAAGTCAGGATGTTGGGATACATTTTTTACTTGATGCACCAATTACATGATAAATACAGGACGTGAGTGGTCGGGAAGCGCGGTGGGTGACGACTGCCTGATTTACATCACGAGTCCCGAAACTGCTCACGATGCAAAAATGCAACGTCGTCGAGCCGCTACACTACTTATATTTTTATTGCTCTTGTATGTAGGTTGTCATTTTCTTTTCTCATTTCCATTTGTTACTGTTCGACCCTTCACGTTTTGGGTTTGGACGAAACGAGACGTTTTACTTTTCGTTCATCCATTTATTGTAGGCTTTCTGCTTTCCTATTTCTTAATTAATTAAAGCTCAATTGCAGAACTGAAGTGTTATACTAAAGACGAACTTAATGCCAAGTTGCATTCTTTACCAATCATACCTTCTATTTGTTTCTTGGGGTTCATTAATTAATTTAAATAAAAACATTAGAGTTGACCGAATCGACGTCGTAAAAGCATGCAATTTCATTATGGTCAAAAGATTAATAAAATAATGTTAAAGTGCACTATTCGCGGACATAATGGAAGCATGTTTGAAGTGTCAATTATAATTGAAACATTGCTCAATATCGGGGCGCCGCACAGTGCACACACGTCGATCAATCACGACGGACACACAGACGCCAGGGGCCCTATGTAATGTGTAAAACGAAATATCCATTTTTCGATTATACTATTGCCGTTTCTGTCTCTCCTGCTAGCATACCAGTGCGAGCTTAAGCGACTTGTAGAGCCGAAAAATTGGATAATTTCTTGCAGAGTTAGGACCTCAGACAGCAATGCAAACTCGCTGACATCGGTAGTGGGTATTTAGAATTAAGGTAGACTTAGGAGCAATGCGGCTTGCGGCTATCACGAAACTATAGGATTGTATGATTTTTTTTTTCTCTATTTTCGCGAGTTTTCGCCGGAATCGTATATAACTCCTACGCGAGTTTCCCCGAGTATAGGTACTAAACGCGAGTCCCCTTTCGTTTAGTACCTATAATATCGTGGCCTATCGTTGTTTTCGAAATTTTGAATAGCTCGACCTACCTAGCCCCCGGTCCCCGGCATGATGACTCATCGCTCGCAAAAGGTTTCATACTCCAGGTTCTGAAGTTCATCAATGATGTTCGGGGAAGCTCGTGTTAACGACATTTACGCAATTATAACGACGCAAACCGCCTCAGTGCTTGCCAGAGTACGGCAGAGCAACAACAAAATCCCAATGTTTAGTAGGGATAAGCCATCATGTCTCATCTTTAGGCATCACATATTATTAGCCGCGTGCATGTTAGCGGCGCGGCTCCATGGGGCATTGCTCGAAGGAGTACCTTTACGTCTTCGTCACGCACTGCATCGGCGTCTACTGCTTGACATAAAGACAATAGCGATGATCGCAATGGAAATCGCGATGTAGTGCATAATCTTAGTTCCGGTCACCTGCTGACATAACGCTATTGATTCACTCTAATCTCCCAGCTTCGAATCGGTTATGTTATCACAACCAAGGTATCATGGCATCGTCTTTCTTTACATTATCATTTTTTTTATAAGTAGTTTACAAAGTATAACGTTTTGCATTCTTCAGCGATAGACTGGTAATGTACAGAATTCCATAAAGTATTTATTCCGCGAATAATAGTTGTCACAAATATATTTAGTACAAAAAACTTACAAAAGAAGAAGGCAACTTAGTTCTACCTACTGCTAATCCTAAACAATTATCTAAAAACTGAATTAACTAAACACCGAACTTTGTATGGTGTCATATATCGAGTTTTAGCAGTTACAAAACATCCTGCCGAACTAAACGTTTAGTAATGGCGGGAAAGTAAGTGTTTAACTGATTAGGAGTATGAGTAACCAGCTGCTGAAATGTCGGATATCCCATTTAAAGATACTTATTGTAAAAGTTAACATTTGAACCTTTAAAAGTTAGTGTATAAGCAATTAGTGACCTTTTAGATGAACAAAAAGACAGCTGTTTATTTCCCTAATAAATATTTTTAATGCCCTGTTTTATCAATTTAGGGTTCGTATTTTTCGCCTTTCGTTGTGTTACTGAAGAACCCAAACTCTGACTTCGACTGCGCGTTGAGCTCTGGATCAATCAGTCATCTGCCTCTTTTGTACGAGTGTACTTACTTACAATAGGTTTTAGAACAACGAATTATAATAAAGAGCGGAACTTCCTTCATAGTACAAAGAAGCGCCCTAATCCACGGGCTATCGCATCTCGCTGCGGGCCCCATGGCGTACAGTCGGCAGCACATCAGGTCACCCATGTGAACACGAATACAGCTTTTATTACATAGAAAATAGAGGCGGTATTAAGGTCAAAGTGGGGTAGACGTGCGGCCGTATGTACATCGCTATCACACCAGACCGTACGTTATTCGTTGCTAAATCGCCCTTAATACAATTGCATAAGACGCAGTGCTGATAAGCTCATGCGCTGCCGTAATACAGGGTGTCCGCGTTAATTGATGGTGCCGATGATCGACGAGCCATTAAGGATTAGCCAACAATGCTTCTAAAAACTTCGCCGTCCAGAAAACGAACAATAACTTGACGATAAAAGGCCCAAGATCGAGCGTAAATGAATATTGCGACACAATAAGGAAAATATTTTTTGAAGAATATAATTTTAATAGAAACATCGAGGGTATTTTCAACCAACTTTTATTAATAAGTAGGCGCAGTATCGCTTTTGTGGTATAATATAATTACCAACGTCTTCACTTGATATTGAAACAAACTTACGTATTATACTTTAGCCATGGTTTTAGATACTGACTCAATGTACCTTCATGATATTATGAACATCTGTGCACAACAGCCTCTATCCCGGGCCCGCCATGGGATCCATACGACCCATAGATGCGACCCACGAACCCGCCCCCGCAATATAGGAAAACGCTGTAAAATTATTTGCCGTCCCATACGTACATTGATCCGGGCATCAAGAATCGTATTTTATACAAGAATTCATTCGGGTTTTATTATATTGGATACGAATTTCAATCATATTTTTGTTAATATTTTAGGAGGATTACTGTTGTGGGGTGACTGGTTAGCAAAACAGGCGTTCAATGAATAGATAGGTAAGGACCTAGGTACGCCGCTGTTCAATCTTTCTTCTTTCCTAAAACCGTATCTAAAAAAACATTTCGTTCACCACAGCACAGGTATTGTTAAATATGTAGGTACAAAGATACATTTTTCTCTGAAAAAGGCACTAGAGAAATTAATGTGCTACGAAATAGCAGCCAAATAATAATAGTAGGTACGAGGAGGACTATTCACCTGAAGAACTATAGTAATCGGATAGACAGTCTCGTTGGTCCAGTGGTCAGAACACTGTCTCATTTCCAAGAGGTCTTGGGTTCGAATCCCGGGTCAACACGAAATTTGTTTCTGGATTTTTTCTGTTTTTGAAGATCTCAAAAACAGCTTGGGGTATGGAGTCAAGAAGTTTGTGGTTTTTTACCACCCCCGTGCCTCTGCGAGCACGTCAAGCCGTTGGTCCTGCGCCTAATCTCTCACCGTTCATGTCGAATTGCCGTCCCAACGAACTTTAAGAGTTTTATCTTAACAAAGAGTGCATTTCTCTATTACCCTATGATCTGAGGTATTATCTATTATTATGTAGTATCACACACATATTTACTTGTGCACTATAGTCTATAATACAATATCTCGCGCAATTGGCTAACCTCGGCTGAGTTTGTCCGCCGTGGTCAAAATTCAGTTAGGTTAGAAGGGGCATTTTGATATTAATCCATTAGATTTTCAGTCAGGCCTATTTTACAGTCAATTTGAGCAGGCTCAGACGAGATTGCCGTCGAGTCAGCAGATTTTTAAGCGGGTTTTTCGTGTAGTTTGTTCACTCAACTTGGACTTCAGCTTTACTGATAACTATGCCACTCGTTATAACTCTAGAATAAACATGAAATGTGGCAAGAATTTCAAGTTACAACTTCTTTTGCAATACATTTTAAATAACCATTTTGGTCAATATTTTTAAGTTTAATGTTTTAGCGTTAGTTATTCGTGATTAACTAATATTTTAAACGCAACACCTTATGTGACTTTTTGTATATCAAGTATATAACCCAAGATTCTGATAAAAGTTGGTGTTTTTGATTTTAAAAAACACTAGGTACCTACTTTTCTTTATCACTCAATAGCGCGTACAAATGCAAATTAAAAAATAAAACATCATAATATTAATGTATTTTGCAATTTATGGTAGCACAAAATTGACAAATATTAATCTTAGCACAGCACAGTTCAAGACCTTATGCTTCCGAAACAGGATCTTACAGACCTAAAGGGGATTAAGTTTAGTTAGTACACAGGAAAGCTTTAAAATGAAATCGGCTAAGCTCAGTGCAAACGAAGCATGATAAATAAATCTCCGCCGTCTGTGCGACTTTAATCACAGATTATACACTTGCAAGTCTGGGTGCTGTCTGTTTGTACAGCAAAACTTACTCGTTTTGCTTTAACCCCCTAATGTAAAAGGTTTAAGTTGTCACCAATATTTGTTGATAATATAGGCAAGTATTATACTTATTATAGACAAATGCCCACAAGCGATAAAACACTTCACATCACATCGTTAGAAATACTTTAATAAATGCTTTTGACAGGGTATGGTAATATTTAACTGACGTTTAAGATTTACGTTTCAATACAATAGTTTTTTTATATTTATTAACACTTACAGTGTTTTTCTTATTTAAACTTTTTTTATACATAATTAGAGTATTAAACTGACAAAATAATGACACAGGTTGCGATGAAATGAGACTAATTACCTCAAACCGTGACGAAGGGTCCATCAGCCGAATGAATCAAAAAATAATTTGCACAATAAACCCCAGAGAAAAAAACCTAGGTAACTACTTACGTAGCAGAGTTTTTGTGGAAGTTAATCAATCAAAAGATCTGAAAGTTGCTAGCAATAATAGAAAATTCGTCTTTATTTCATTCTCCAAGCGCCTTCATGTAAATATTTAGTTTGAAATTTTGGGCAAAGTTATATTAGTTAATATTGATTCGAAGCAAACAAAAATGTTCGGTTTGACTTTGAAAGCAGATAACATGTAAGTATGGCGCTGTTACTGACTTTGGGTTTAGGTTTTAAAGTTTTAACTAGTAGCATTGACAAAAATGATAAAATTTAAATGTGTGTTTAAGGCTACCTGTTTCTTTTTTGTGTCAGAACACTAATAATTCAATATATCAATGACTTATTTTATTAGGTTCAGCAGTTTTTTTAAAGATTTCGTTTAATTGTTTCGCTCTTTGTCAAATTATAATATTAATTTTATTTTAGAAATTACGTCCATATGGATTTGTTAGGAACTTCTTTATGTTTGTTTATGGAGTTACGTTATGTTTTTCTTAGTTTAATTGTCTTTCACTTGTCAATCAATTACCAATGTCTTCAAATGTTCATATCGTTTTTTATTCAAAATAACCAAGAAAACAACAACAATCCACGGCTCTACTAGTCCTGTGAGTCTACAAAGTTCGGCCACGTCGAGCCTGATCCTGTTGCACCGGCGGAACAGTTACTCTTGGCGCATCTTTTGCACTGACGCTGAGGGCCAAGGCTAGAGCGCGACGTCCCGTTAGTTCGTTCCATTTATTTTTTTCATTTTTCAACATCATAGTCATCATACCTTTATAATCCTGTTTCGTCATCATGATGGACGAAAAAGACGATATTTCCCAATCCGAACAGAATATGCCAGATTCAGCACAAATCTCAGAGCTTAAGAAAAAACGAGGTAATATAAAATACCGTTTAACACGTTTTGGCACCTACATTTCTAAATTATCTGAAACTTTGTCCAACGTCCAAACCACGGAGTTAGAATCTCGACTGACATCCATAGAGGCTCTTATGTCTCAATTTGAAGACGTACAAGGTGCTATTAAAATGTTGTCGCACAATCCAGAGCCAGAGCTAGTTTATAGAGATGCATTTGAGGATCAATATTACGCTGCAACATCCATCGCTCGCCAATATTTACCTACAACATCAGCGAATGCTGGTTCGGAAAATACGGCTATAAGACGACAGTCAGTTGATTTTAAATCAGCTTTAAATTTTCCAGTTAAATTACCTACTTTAACTTTGCCATGTTTCAGTGGTAATTTCAATGATTGGTTAGAGTTCCGCGACACCTACATTTCTCTAAAGTAGTTCACGAAAACAGCAACCTAGATAATGTAAGTAAATTCCATTATTTAAGATCAATAATCAAGGGCGATGCAGCATCCGTAATTAAAACACTAGACCTCACGGCTACAAACTACAATGTTGCATGGCAATTGATTATGAACAGATATAACAATTCTAGGTTGCTGCTATCAAATCATGTTAAAGCACTGTTCAACGTTGAGCCTATGGTACGCGAATCCCATGAGGAACTGCGACAACTGTCAGATACCTTTACAAAGAATCTTTTTGCATTGCGCTCACTAGGAGAGTCTACTAAGGGGTGGGACACACTACTCATCCATTTAATTTCGACTTCGAGCACTTTAACGGAATGGCAACAATATAAAAATAACATTCAAGAGAAAATTCGCTATGACGACATTACTAACTTTATTAAAGTACGTGCTGACCTTTTAGAAACAATTCAATCCGCTTTTATGACCAAAGGTTCAACCAATATCTATTTACCATTAAGCAATAAACCAAAGTCATGTTACTGTGCAGACAACGACTTATGTCATGTGAGCAATAATACGAGTAATGTACCAAGTAGGTTTCAGTGTCCTATGTGCAAGTTAAACCATTTTCTATATAATTGCGAGGATTTCGTAAAGTTGACAATTGAGGAGCGCAGAGACAAAGCGCAAAAGTTAAATGTTTGCTATAATTGCTTAAAGTTTGGACATCCAATTGACAGGTGCTATTCAGGTAATTGTAAGGAATGTAACAAACGACACAACACACTGCTACATATTGACGAAAAACGTGCTAACAATGCCGTGTGCGTTCAAGATCCCCCGATTCTTTCAGAAAATCAGGACACTAGTTTGGAACACGAAACAGCTGTCAACAACACAAGTATGTTAGCGTGTGCTGGACAGGTACTGTTGTCAACCGCTATTATATAGGTCAAGGATAAGTACAACCGGAGCCATGAAGCTAGAGCTTTACTAGACAGCGGCAGTACTTCGAGTTTCATGACGGAAGCATTTTCTAACAAGCTCGGCTTACCCGTTGTAACCACTACTAGCGCTGTCACTGGCATAAATAATTCTGTATCTACAATCTCTAAACAATGTGACATTGAAATTGAATCCATAAGTTCAAAATTTCACTCACGTCTGTCTTGCTACATTTTACCTATAATAACTCAAGATTTGCCATCTCAAATAATTCAGGTAACAAATATGAGCATTCCTACTAACCTTGTGCTAGCGGATCCCGACTTTTATAAGCCGTGTCGAATAGATATCCTAATAGGTGCCGAGCTTTTTTGGGACTTGCTAGAAACTGGACAAATAAAGCTTGGACCAAAGCAACCGACACTGCAAAACACGAAGTTAGGTTGGGTTATAGCAGGCTTTGTGGGTAAGCCGCAGTCAACGCGACGTAATATACAATGCAATTTTATTATGAAACTACAACAAAACCTGTCACGCTTCTGGGAGTTAGATAGCATTCCTGACACCAAAGCATGGTCCACAGAGGAAAAACAATGTGAAAAACATTTTACAGAGACTATTAAGCGCCAAGAAGACGGAAGATTCGTTGCATCCATACCATTGAAAAAGAGCCCTACAGTTTTAGGTAACTCTTATGGTACAGCAATAAAACGCCTTCAGTCTATGGAACGGAAATTAGAAGCTAACACAAGACTTAAGGAGCTATATCGTTCTTTTATGTCTGAATATGAAGACTTGAAACACATGACAAAGGTGGATATGGATGGTGCTGATGTGTCATATTACTTGCCACATCATGGTGTATTACGAGAGGACAGGACTACAACTAAGCTACGGGTAGTATTCAATGCCTCGCAAGCTACAACTTCGGGTTATTCTTTTAACGATATCCAAATGGTTGGACCGAAAATACAAGACGATCTTTTTGACATACTTTTAAGGTTTAGGCAATACAAAATTGCAATTTCAAGTGACATTGAGAAAATGTACCGACAAGTTTTGATTGAACCCAGACAAAGATCATTGCAGCGTGTTGTCTGGAGACTGAATCCCGACGTAGAACCTTCTATATACGATTTGAATACGGTGACGTACGGAACCGCTTCAGCCCCTTATATAGCTGTCAGATGTTTAAAGCAGGTCGGATTAGATTGCGAAAACAGTAACATAGCTGAGATCATTATACATGATTTTTACGTCGATGATTTGTTAACGGGGGCAGATTCGGAAGCGGAAGCTGTTATGATATGTAAATATCTCTATCATGAGTTAATGAAAGTTGGTTTTCCTTTGCGTAAGTGGCGATCCAACTCAACTAAAGTTTTAGAAAATGTAGAAGACAAAACCATGGACAACAATTGCGTTTTAGGAGAAGCGAAAACTTTAGGTGTATCTTGGGACAGTTCTGATGATGTTTTAGTCATTAAGTGCAAGAACTTTGATGAAAACTTAAGTTCAATTGACAAACGGTTAATACTCTCAAAGTTATCTCAAATTTTTGATCCTCTGGGTCTCGTGTGTCCATGTATTATTACTGGAAAGATATTTCTGCAACATCTGTGGCTACAAAAGATAGATTGGGATGCTCCACTACCCAAGGAAATTGTATCAAATTGGTCGAAATATGTTCAGCTATTGCAAGCTTTAAATAATATTAAAATACCAAGATACATTCTTGTAGACTATCCAGTTTTAATTGAACATCACATATTTTGTGATGCCTCAGAAGAGGCTTATGGAGCATGCATTTATGTCAAATCAATTAACAGAGACGGTCAAATGACAATTAAGCTTTTATGTGCCAAAACTCGTGTGGCTCCATTAAAACCACAAACAATGCCTCGTTTAGAGTTATGCGCTGCCCTGGTAGCCTCCAGATTAAATGTCAGGGTCAAAGAAGCATTAAGAAGACAGCCTGATAAACGAGTGTTTTGGTCAGAATCCACTATAGTATTGAGTTGGCTCAAAATCCAACCAAACAAATTACAAACTTTTGTTCGAAATCGAGTTGGAGAAAAACAGGAAGCAACTGCAAACGACGAATGGCGGTATGTGATATTTTGTCAAGAGGTGTTTCACCACAGGTTCTTAGTGAGTCTTTGATGTGGTGGCATGGTCCAACATTCTTAAAGTCGGGACGAGAAGATTGGCCTACTCCACCTTCAACACAACCTGACTTACTTGAACAAATACACGATGCCAGTAGTTTTCCTATAGTGCAAGAGGCTATAAATTCAATAATAGATATAAAAAGGTACTCCACTTGGACCCAGCTCCTAAAAGTTTGTGCACATGTTTTTCGGTTTATTGAAAACTGTAAAAACAAAGTAAAGGGGCTGCCTATGAAAACTGCAACTTTCACTGTGGAAGAGTTAGATGAAGCTGCTAACTATGTTATCAAGACGGTTCAGCAACAGTCTTTCAATGTAGAGATTTCTAAACTTTTACTAGGTCAACAAATTTCGCGGAATAGTAATATACTATCTCTAACCTCGTTCCTTGATTCACAAGGCATTCTTAGGGTAGGTGGTAGGTTGTCCTACTCAAAATTTGATTATAATCAGAAACATCCTATATTGCTGCCAAAAGATCATTATCTTACAAAACTACTTTTTGAACATTACCATGAAAAAACGTTGCATGCAGGTCCTCAACTTTTGCTAAATACTATGCGGCAAAATTTTGGCCTTTTAATGGCAGAAACATGGCCAGGTTTATTGTGCGTAACTGTGTAGTATGTGTTCGGTTAGCAGCAAAATTTATTCAAAACCCTATCATGGCTGATTTACCAAGTAACCGAGTACAACCAGAATTGCCCTTTACAGTAACAGGGGTAGATTACGCTAGGCTTGTATACATAGTGAATAAACCAGGACGTGGGTCAAAGCTTGTCAAATGTTACATTTGCTTATTCATTTGTTTCGTAACAAAAGCTTTGCACCTTGAACTCTGTTCTGATTTGACTACTGAATCCTATATTCTAGCTCTGAAGCGTTTCATATCACGTCGCGGTAAGCCAAAGCACATTTATAGTGATAACGGTTCTAACTTCGTGGGGGCTTGGAATGAGTTACAAAAATCGCTTCCAGGTAAAATGTCAGATTGCATTACATTACATTTCGATTCATTCCACCTCAATTACCTCATTTTGGAGGGCTCTAGGAGGCAGGAGTTAAATCCGTCAAATATCATCTCAAAAGAGCAATAGTACTAATTCATCTCACTTATGACGAGCTTTATACAACTCTTTCCCAAATAGAAGCGATATTAAATTCTCGACCACTCTCGTCTTTGTCATCATCCCCTAACGATATTCTCCCTCTAACTCCGGGTCATTTCACTATCGGGCGTCCACTCAACGCTTTACCTGAAGCTGATGTCCTAAATGTGCCAATGCATCGTTTGCCACGTTATAAGCGCATTGAACAAATAAGGCAGTCTTTTTGGACGCGTTGGCAGAAGGAATATGTGCATGAGCTCCAGCAACGTATTAAATGGCAACGACCCTCCAATGATGAAGATTATGCAGGAAGACTAGTTCTTCTAAAAGAAGATTCCACTACAACTTGGACGTGTCATTCAGCAGCACCCAGGCCCTGATGGGTTGACACGAGTCTTCACAGTCAAGACTGAACGTGGAATAGTTCAAAGAGGGGCTTCAAGACTGTGTCCACTTCCTTCAGGATGATTGAAAGGCAAGCCTTTCAAGGGGGCCGGCATGTTAGGAACTTCTTTATGTTTGTTTATGGAGTTACGTTATGTTTTTCTTAGTTTAATTGTCTTTTACTTGTCAATCAATTACAAATGTCTTCAAATTTTCATATCGTTTTTTATTCAAAATAACCAAGAAAACGACAACAATCCACGGCTCTACTAGTCCTGTGAGTCTACAGATTAATTTCACAAACATAATGTTAGTATTATAAATATGTGCTAGGTTTGGGGTTTACATATAATAAATATAACAAGTTTATATTTTACTTGCAATCCAAAAAACGCCTCTCAACTCACTGCTTACAATAAGGATAAATACATGGTGGAAAAATCTCTCCAATTCTACCCAGCGGGTAATATGGGTCGCGAATTCCTCTGGGACGATATCCTATGAAACCCATGCCCATGTCACATTACGTGGTTTGTTAACTCAACTATCCACTTGAGGAAAACAGGACCCTGAAAATTAAAATAATCTGGAGCTCTTTTTGGAATTCACTTGTATGACATTCTGTTGGCCAATAAGTTTGTTGTTCTAGTTCAAGACGCCAATATCACGACTTTTGTGGAAAGCTCTATTCATTTATTTCTCACGCTAGTAAAGCCCGCCCTACTCATAATAATGATTATAGCACTGCTTAATCCATATCCATACTAATATTATTAATGCGAAAGTGTGTCTGTCTGTCAGTCTGTCACTTCTTGACGCTTAAACCACTGAACCGATTGAGATGAAATTTGGTGTGGAGACAGTTCGAGACCCTGGAAAGGACATAGGCTACATTTTGTTGCGATATAAAAACATTAAGGGGGTGAAATGGGGGATGGAAAATCGAACTCTTGCTTCAATAAATAAGAGACAGCTTATTCTGAATTTACGACAAATAGGTGACATGACAATACGAAGACAAACATTTTAATTTATCCGTCTCATATTTATTGAAGTGTTAATTATATCAGTGGCAAATTCATTATTAGTAACTCCTTACCATACATACCCCCGTATGAGAACATGCCTAAGTTTATTTTCCAATTAAGATAATAACAAACTCTGCTTCATGACTTTTGCTTGAAAGATAAGTTCATCACTTCATTGGAGACCGTCAAGCCTACCACCTTACACAATTGTTTTCTTATTACAATTGTTATAGCAAACGTCTGAAAATCAATACTAAAAAAAAGGATTGATAAAAAAATAATGAAATATGACGATTTGAAGAATCGTAATATCAATAGCTATCAAAATTAGGCGGTAAGTAGGCCTGCCGCTTAGATTTGAGAAGTGAGTCCTAAAATCTTTGCCTAAGTTTGTCTTCTCAGACCAAATAAAAAAACCTTTTTTTATTAGGTCTCAGTTTGTCTTAGTTTCATATGTTTATGCGAATCGCGGTTTCCCTGTGACCACGAATGCTGTAAAGTGTTCGAAACATCAGGTTTTAAATAAAATCTTAATCCGTGAAATTGTTATTTAATAAGTTGTATGTCTCTTTAGGGTTCCGGTAAAAACGGGACCTAAGGGACTAAGCTTTCGCTGTCTGTCTGTCACCAGGCTGTATCTCATGATCCGTAATAGCTAGACAGTTGAAATTTTAACAGGTGATATAATTTTGTTGCCTCTAAGACAACAAATACTAAAAATAGAATAAATAAATATTGAGGGGGCTCCCATACAACTAACGTGTTTTTTTAGCGTTTTTTGCAAGCTAACTATAACGGCAACAGGTAGACGCTTAAAATATTTACAGAATATTAAATTGTATATTCACTTTAAAAATAAATTAATTAATTCAAATAATTAAAATATTTAAGGGGGGCTCCCATACAACAAACGTGTTTCTTTTGCCTATACTGTCTAATGTTGGAAGTTAATGGTACGGAACCCTTCGTGCGTGAGTTCGTCTCGCACTTAGCTGGTTTTTTATTTATCAAACTTATTTTAAGACGTAGGGATGTTTACGTTTAAAAATATGTAAGTATGGGCATCTGCATAACGTTTATTTTAGGTATTTTAAAAGTTCTCCAATTATGACGATGTCAAATCATTCGAGTTTAAAAGATACTTGAAATATCCTCGACTTTGATCACGAAATCAGAATGAAATATACTTGATAACAACAAGCAACATTATAAACTTTTTAATATTTCCGATGGTCGAAGACAGAAAATTTCAATATTATCATAAACAAAAGTTTATAGGTCGACTCTTGAGAGAATTACCTACTCACTATGTAGATATAGAAGTGCTCAATACCTTAAGAATAAGCTTATAAATCAGCCTATTAGATCCCACTGCTGGGAAAAGGCCTCACCTCAACTATGAGGAGGAACGAGCCATACTTCACCACGCGGGCTCAGTGCGGATTGGTGGAGGGGTGTATGTAAGGCAAGTGACAAACCTTACTGTCAGAAGTTATCAAGCCGCCCTAGGGCCTCTGACTAGGCTTAACGACTCAGATATTAGCCGGGACCAACTGCTTAACGTGCCTTCCGAAGCACGGAGATGCTTGTTATCGACGTCACTTAAATGGTCGGAATGGTCACCCATCCAATCACGACCGCGCCGTGGGTTGCTTAACTTTTGGTATCACTACCAAAGCGCTGCCGCCACTGCGCCACAAGCACCTCTATTAAAATAAGCTTATATCTACTTTAAATATTAAGGTGCCGCAAAAGTTGTCACTCCATTGATTTTGTTTTTCGATAGGATAATGTCTTTTCAGCCACCATATTAACTAACCTTAATTAATGTTCCTTTAATTGCTAACGTTTCTCTATTAAATCGGCACCAATCATACGACAGGATAGCTGACATTTCAGCTATACCTATAAATATTTTGGCAGATATCACCAACCTTCCGTGACCTCCGAACTGTAATCGCCTCCGATGTGTTTCTATTTGCGGAACAAACAAGTGGTAAGTCACATGCCATCAGGAAAAGGGAGGAATCGGGAAACAAACACATATACACAAGGACAGGCGATGATTTGGAAGAATGGAACGTGGCCTAGATCACATATGGGCCGGTGGCTACTGGCTTTTTTCCCCAATATATTACTATTTGATTAAATTTATGTTTTTGAAGTTGATGTTCATCATAATCACTTTTTAGGTTTTACGCATTATTAAAAGACCGGATTTCGGCCTGTGACCATCGGTACAACGTCAAAACGTCAAGCAAATGAAGAGTAAATAGTGTTTTATACTATCCGTCACTTTAATACGCATATTTATGTGTTTAAGGTTCATCTTGATTTGACATAAATAAGGCTTGACACCACATAAGTTAATCCTTAGGTCGTATACACAAATTAACAATATTAGTTGAGATGAAGGTTAAGTTCTTGTAAATACCGATCTTACTACCGACTCTTATCTACCGATACGCAAGCTCAAAGATGCTACGTACGTAGATAAACTTTTATTTGTAGGACAGTATATTCTGATGTGTAAGAGAAATAATAAATACCACAATAAGGGGGTGCAATGTAGAGTAAAAGATTGTATGTTAATTACTTGATAAGCAGGTCTTTTATGTATCGGTTTATTCTTCGGTTTCCGCAAATTAGTAAAGAGTTATATTTGATGCGTAGTTTTGCAGGCCAAAATTGGAATAAATACCTCATTCACCGGGCCAAGTCCAACAATGTAAACAAACCATTGACTAACCTATTAATCCTATTATCTGAAGATTCTCGGCACATAGGGGAGACCGAGGGGAGTTGAAACAATTTTCACATTTTGTTTCATACACGAAATACTATAGAGAGAAATCGTATGATATTAGTACCAATCTATAGGTAATTCTTTACACTTGCGAATGACTAACATAATGAAATTGCAAGCGTCAAATATTGTGGTAAAAAATCGACTTAACCGTTACAAGTCAACTTGTTTCAACTCCCCTCATACCGAGGTAAGATGAAACAGAGGCCGAGGAGAGTTGAAACATATGATTTTTGAGAAGTATTAATGGCTTTAAAATTAAAATGATGATATAATTTAAAGGTATTTATTAAAATTGTACTTTTCAAGTTATTTTATCAACATTTTGTACAGATATATCAGTTAAGTAGGTAATTAACTAAACTAAAAAGTTTTCCCTCGCAAAGTTACTTCTTCTGCTGCGAGATCATATATTTCGCGACTCGTCATACTTCTGTCAGTTTTTCTTTTATAATCAGGCATTCTGAAACAAAATAAACAAATTAAATCAAATGTTTTCTTGTGCCCGTTATTTATTGACATCTATCTGATACAAAATTGAAAACGAGGAGAGTTGAAACAGCCTGTTTCAAATCTCCTCAGTAATAAAAAACCTCCCAATTTTTATTTTATTCACAATCAAGAAGCAAATACACAGAAATCAATGAAACCAAACATTTATAATAAATCTTTAGATATTGAGCTTTCGAAATATATATAACTTAAACCAAAAAACAAAACCCTAATCACAATATAGGCATCGTAAAAAAACGTTAAAAACTTACTTTTCACGATTTTTGTCACATGGCACGCAGAACTCCACAACCGCACGACTTACGCCACCGATGCAAACTTACACGTCCGCGGGCGGAGGGAAGTGAATAAAAAGCGACGTTACCAACTCGCTAATGGTTTTAAGTTCCTAGAAATCTGCTCTGTTTCAAATCACCTTTGTTTCAACTCCCCTCGGTCTCCCCTACACAAGTGAATTTCTTCACAGAACTCACAAACACCTTCACCAATTACGCCGTAACAATATAAATACGATTATTGCATACAAACACACATAATTACAGTCAAAAACGTAAATCATACGAAAAATATCATCATTTTGACAAAGACAAGAAGAGGACGGCAAACTTTATATATTTTAATGTAGTGTTGGGAAACCAATTTTGTTCAATTGATCGATTCAATTGGTCATTCGAAACTCGCATGCTTAGTAATGTTTACACTAAAAGGAATGATATCAAAATTATGTTGTTTTATTGTAGCATTTATTTGAAAGGTTACTGTTCATGAAATGATATGGTGTTAAAGATAAAAAGTACATTGTTTTTTTTAAATATAAAAATATAATTAAAATTGGATTTATAATTTTAAAACTCTGCCTAAAATAAAGCTTTCTAAGTTTGAATTAGTTATTTGAATATTACTAAACAAATGTTACCGACTTAAAAAAAGAGGTATGTATGTTTATCCGCGATTATCTCGTATGTGAATGAATGTTTCAGTAAAGTATTCTGACTTCGAAAAATCTTACCAAAAGGACTAAAATATCACTTTTAGCTTCTAATTAGTCGAGACCAATTAATTTGAAGTCAATGCATGATTTAGTTTAACCTTTTAAATTACTTAATGCAATCAGTCGTCATCCATACAAACATTTAATTAAATTATATTTAACTCTTAATAATAAACAAATAGAATAAATATTAATACATAAATTAAATGCACAAGCAAACCCGCTTGATACCCGTAGTATGCGGTAACTATACCTAAGCCCGCACTGATCGGACGGAAATGTTCGGTGCGCGGGCGGCGAACGCTCGCCAGTCGAGAGAACGCCGCCTGCAGCGTAACCCGTGTGTACCTACCGCGCGTGCAAAGGTTTTCATGTTAAATGATGTCATTTTGGTGTTTATTCATTTGACTTTAATTTCTTAAATTTTCATGTGTGTGACTGTTGCTTTTTTTCTTTGTGTCGTTGTAAATATTGTGTATAAACGTAAGATAATTATATTTACGAATATTTAATATATTGCTGCGGCAGCGGTACGGAGTGGACGTGTCGCTCATTTAAACCGTGAACATTTTAACAGTAGTTAAAGCAAAGTGAACTTTAGTTACAACTCGAGAAAACATACTTTTAAGTGCCGGATATAAGTGAGAAACAACATTTTTATACTGGATCCCTGCGCACACACTGCGGAACGTGCCCGAACCTCAGTTCGAGTAAAAGAGACGGGCTCCGTAGCATAAATAATTCGTCTTCGTCTCCCACTCACCAAGTAGGTAATTACAAACTTGATTCTATCACAAATACGAGCGACAACAAACAAACACAATGGCCGTACGTCGATCACCAACTAAAGGCCCCACTACGTATGACGATAGTGATGGAGCAGGCGTATTTCGCAGTGGTTCACAACCAGAACTCAGGGATTTGACTCGGATCATTGAAGAAAGTAACATCTCCCTTCGCAAAAGAAACCTCTCCGATAATTTTGATAAATTTGAGAGCAAAATGCTGTCAATGGCACAAACCGATAAATTAGATAAAATATCTTTACAAGTATCGGGAATTATGGACCAGATTTCCGAAATCAAAGCTACTACCAACCAACTTTCCAAGGAACAAAATAGGATCAAAAAAGAACTGACTAGTATGGAGAACTCAAAAATAAACTTAGAGAAAAGAATGGATGAGCTCAAAAATGATTTTGGAAATTTGAAGGCCTCAAGTCAGTTGAACACCAATCCTCAACAAACTGATAAAACTGCACATGAGGTTATGATTTCTGAAGTTTTTGAGCGTTTACAAAGAGAAAAAAATGTGGTCATAAGTGGTATCTTAGAAATAAACTCAAAGGACTCGGCCGTCAGGATTGATCACGATAAGAAAGAAATTATGAAAATTGTGAAACTAGTAGAACCTCACTTTACTGAACACATTAAATGTTTCCGATTGGGGAAATATGACACTAACAAGACTCGTCCCATAAAAGTATGCTTCACTTCTCCTGAGATAGCTAAAACAATTCTCCGTAACAGAGATCGCATCCAAAAAGAGATGAACAACATAAAATGTTACAGTGATCAAACACAATTGCAAAAGGAAGACATACTGAAACTACGGGCAGAATTGAAAAAAAGGACAGTAGAAGGCGAAGAAAATATATCTATTAAATATGTCAAAGGTATTCCTAAAATTGTTAAAACCACTCCAAAAAACTTATTACAGCATCCAAACAAAATGAAAACCCACCAATGATTACATACCAACTTTCAGATACATATACAAACCTGGTTAACAACCCCAAGTCAATGAAATGCTTATACCTCAATGCACGCAGCCTTGTAAAGTCTGGTAAATTGGACGAGCTTAGGTGTATAATACAAGGAATTCCAGGCACTCTACACCTGATCGTACTGACTGAGACATGGGTTAAAAATGAATCTGATGCTGAAACCTTAACTCACTCACTATAATAACTATCGAAGAAACCAAAGAGGAGGAGGAGTCTGTATTTATGTTCATACCAGTCTTAAACACAACTTTATTGAAGACCTTCAAGAAGATGATAACCATTACATCTGGATACACCTTCAAAGATTTTCGTTAGACATCGGTGTTGTCTACAAACCGGGCAGAACTAATCACCAAAATTTTATAGAAGTCTTTGGACCACAACTACAAAAACGAAAGCGAGCAATCGTGTTTGGAGACTTTAACTATAACTTACTGAAAAGGAAAAAAAATATCACAGACTATAAACTAATGCTGAAAGAAAATGGTTACAAAATACTCAATAAAATAAGTCGTACCCATTGCACAAGACAGACACCTAAGACCAGAACGATTCCTGACCATGTCAGTACCAACCTTAAAAACAATAAATTTCACTTCGCCATAGTAGACTCTACGATGTCTGATCACAAACATATATATCTAGAAATTCATAAATACATACCTGAGACTAAGAATAAAATCACATACAACACAATAGACTATGAAAAACTCAACAAAACATTTGAAAACCTGTTGGCTCAAGACATTAATCTAAAATACGAGCAATTAGAAGATAATATTGTTGAAGCTCTAAGGCAAAGTAGAATCAGCAAAATAAAAATACAAAACCCTCCGAAATCGGACTGGATAAACAAAAGCATTATCGAAGAAATTCACAAAAGGAACCAACTGTTTAAAGCATGCAACACGACAGCACATAAAGAAAAGGACGAGATAGAAGATATAGAAAGACAGTTGGATGTTGCAAGACAGGAAGTAAGAAGAAAAATACAAGATGCAAAAAGCACATATTATCTTAAAGCATTTAAGTTTTGTGATAAGAAACCTCGTAAAATGTGGCAGCTTATTAACATCCTAAGCAATAATAAAGTTAATAAAAATACCACCGCCCCATCTAAACTTGTAACCAACTCCGTCTCTCTCACAGAAGTATTTGATATATGTAATTATTTTAATTCTTACTTTGTCAATATAGGATCTGTCTTAGCAGACCAAATTCTTATGAATTAGTGTTTATACACTATCGTGACGGTGATAATAACAAAATTCTTGACTGCATTGACCCTATATCTAAACCTGAAGAATTGTCGAACTTTACACCTACCGGGCCGGATGAAGTAATTATTGACAACTTGAACGCTAATACAACAACTGGTCTCGATGGTATCTCTTGTAAAGCACTTAAAAGTGTTAAAAACCTAATCTATGATAAATTAACAGCGTCTATAAATGTCTGTCTTACAAATGGATATTTTCCCGACTCTCTCAAAGTGGCCAAAGTTAGTCCCATATACAAATCCGGCAATAAAACGGATCCAGGTAACTACCGACCCATTTCAGTCTTACCTGTTATATCCAAAATTTTTGAGAAAATTATCTTCAATCGGTTGGACGCCTTTTTAACTTCGATAAACTTCTTATATAAAAAAACAGTACGGTTTCCGAGCAAAATCAAATACCTTGTCAGCATGTATTGACCTTGTCACTAATCTCACATGTAAGATAGACCAAAAACAAATTGCCCTTGGAGTATTTATAGACTTGAAAAAGGCTTTCGACACCATTAGCCACAAACTACTTCTTCAAAAATTACTTCAAATTGGCATCAAAAACTCAGCACTAAAAATATTAGAGTCTTACCATTCTAATAGATACCAAATAGTAAAAATCGGCGATGTTCAAAGTTCCCCAGAACAAATAACTTTTGGAGTACCGCAGGGGTCTATTCTAGGGCCTTTGCTTTTCCAAATATATATCAATGATATACAAAACCTAGGACTCACTGGAGACGTCACACTCTACGCTGATGACACCTGTCTATTTTACTTTGGGCATGACATTGAAACAATTGTACAACAGGCTCAACATGATCTAGATAAACTACACACTTGGTTTCAATGTAATCTTCTAACCATCAATGTAAATAAAACTCACTATGTGATTTTCAGTGCAAAAAATAAACAAATTCCTAATTATCCACCTCTGCATGTTAATAATGAGCCACTAACTAAAGTTGAATCAGAGAAGTACCTTGGTCTTATCCTAGATAAACATTTAACTTGGAAACCTCAACTGGAAAAAATTCGAATTAAGTTGTCAACTCTGATGGGTGCACTACGGGGTACTGTACGATGCTTTCCCAAATCGATTAAATATATTATATATAACTCTCTCATTAAGTCTCATCTTACATATCTAATTGAAATATGGGGTTCTGCTGCCAAAAGTAACTTAAAAAACATACAAATCGCTCCAAATAAAATAATAAAACTACTTTTCCATTTTGATTACTTAATGCCAGCAACAGCTGTTTTCCAAAAAACTAACCTAATGACAATCGCTCAAATTTATGAATTTCAAACGTGTATTCTTATAAGAAAGATACTTATGAAGGACACTCATTCACAAATAGTATTTACAAAGAAATCACAATTTCAGACCAGACAACTGAGAAATGGAAACAATATCTGCTTATATGCTTCACGCACCAATCTCGGTGCTAAGACTATTTTAACTGAAGGTGCCATAATATACAACAGCCTACCCAAAGACATTAAAGAAATACAAACACCTAAGGTAGGTGTTTGTATTTCTTTAAGAAGAAACTTAAGTTTTATTTTATGAATAAAACTTAAAGTGTACTTGCCCATGTGTTGGATGCGAACCTTTTTAACGTAATAAACTAAGGTAATAAGATAAAATACGAATTAACAATAATAAAAAAAATGTAATAATTAATTAATTGATATTTGTAATGCATGAGTATTTACTAAGAATAATAATGTCATTATATACATATATAGTAATATACATATATAGTAATAGTATTATTCCTATATATAATATAGGAATAATACTATTTTATAACAATGAAGGTAACATGTAAAAGTAATTCTACAAATTAATTTTTAAAAAAAGAAGATATACATAATCATAATAACTTATTTGTAAATGGAAATATGAATATTACCTATTTTTGTATAGGTAACAATTCTATATAATTTGATAAAACGATTAAGTTTTAATTATTGTTAGTCCACTTATTAATCTATTGCTAAATTTATCCATTGCTGTCTTGTTAAAGAGTAAAATATCTATCGAGTTGTCATGAGTCGGAATCGATACGTAATCGGACCACTGCGCTCATCGCGTCTTTGTGTCCTGTAGTTATTTGAAACTACCGACATCTAACATTAATATTTCCAGTTCTGACCGATAGTAGTTACGTTGTTTTATACGATACATATTTCACTCTAATATTTATTTAACTGGTATTATATTTATTTAACATTGTGTAAGTGTGGCATTTGTTCCGTTACGCCGCTACGCGTTAATATACATATGAATAGTTCTTATCTAGTATTTCTCGAGCTAAGTGAATGTTATGTATTCTGTTTTGAGAAATAAATGTCTTAAACCATAAACCATAATATTAAAATCGTATTCAAGACGAAAGTATTTTTAAAATCACTACTAAGTTTCCTATGTTCCATTTTCAGGTAAGACCGATGGTAAATATCTTACAGTTCGTAACCCCTTTTTCCTAAATCGTTTTGGACAAGTGAAGTTAAATCATTTCACTTGCATTTTTTTCATTTATTGCATTCGATTGTATATTGTTCAATTGACTAAATTCCTCTACTTTTTCCCAGCACTAAATATTGTCTATGTTATTCGAGCCGCCATGTTTGTTTACATTGTTGGACTAAGCCCGGTGAATGAGGTATAAATGGATTTATTGTACCGAAATGGAGTTAGCGGGAATACCTACAAAATTAGGCTAGGACTTAGTACTGACAGTCAATGTAAATATGAGCTTACACTCACACAGGGTTCTCTCGCAAACGCAGATTAATGAAACATGAAAATTCACGGAATATCAAGCTGAGCTGCCGCGGCCAACATTTCAGAATTATTCGATGAGAGGAACTAGGGATAGGCGAAAAACCGCTGTATCGAGATCGACTTGGAATATATTTAGGTACAACACATGAATCATAACACTCCCACTGATGTAAATTTAAACATTACATCGTACGCTTACGTAATAATAAGTACAAGATCGACAAGTAGACAAGTTCATTTATGAACTGCAAAAAGCTGTTTCCGGAGTTCTTATGATTCGAAAGCACATCATTTGAACACATATCCCGTGATTGAAATCGCCACGCCAAAAAACTGTCAAATCGATTATCCAAACATCGATGAACCTCTCACGTCTCCCCGTCGTCACACTCCGTCCTACGCAAAACTTCACGATAGATAGATGCGCCGATAAATCTAGGCTTTAGCGCAAACTACTCATTCATTTCGCTTCTGCGGTCCTCGTATCTCGCGCTTTTCCTCTAAGATTTTGAAGGGAACTAATAGCTTTAGAACTTGGCGGGATTGATGGTCGAACCAGTGAGCGATAAAACTATAACCAGAGATTCTCTCTTAATGAATCCGAAAGTAAATTAATCTGAGTGTTACTACTTTTTAACACCAGACCTAAACCGCAAAACTGATTTTATAAACTCTGATGTAGGAGAACAGAAGATGGGACCTTGGCAAACAAAAAAACTAAGTGTGTGCCGGACTCGCGCACGAAGGGTTCTATAGCATTGTCTATACAACATGAGACACTTTATTTTATAGGTTTCTATTTCTATATTTTGTGTTATACCGGCCACAGATATACATCATCTGTAGAATTTAAACTGACTCAATATTACGGTTTATGAAATACAGCCTGGTGACAGTCAGACAGACAGAAAAACAGACGGACAGTAGAGTCTTAATAATAGGGTCCCGTTTTCCCCTTTGGGTACGGAACCCTAAAAAGCAAGTGATCCTGGAAAAGCGTATGATTAGCCCAGCAGCGGAAGGGCGGACAGCAAAAGTGATTTCAGTTAATGATCAAGACTAGACCCGTTTACATTGCTATCGGACTAAACGCTTCTGTTTCAATTGGATTCAAAAAGTGTTTCCCACTTTGTAGTAAATTAATTAGGATGCCACAAGTTTCCAGCCTTTTTACTGGCGAATTTTAACCAAATTTTTACTGTTCTTTGCGACAAATTGAGTCTTTTTAACAGCCGGTTTCTCAACTGTTTCTGAAAGTTTTCTTTTGGGTTCTTAAGCTGATTTTTCAGCCTATACTTAGAAAAAGAAAGTTGCCCCTTCCCGAAATATCCATATTTCCAAAAAGTATGTATTAAATTAAAGTTATTAATAAAATTGCTTTACTTAGCAGCATAGTATTTTTTGGCTTAAATGCGATGATATAGGCCATTCCTCGGGTCGACGTACTTTGTCCGTGCCATTCCTGCAATGTATATGTTACGGCTAATAGCCGAAGTGCGGCTACACCTAGTTTTAGCCGGCTACAACTAGGTGCAGCCCGCCACATGCGGTTAATCTTAGGTGTATCCTACTTATCTTAGGTTACAACTAGGTTTAGCCTTCATTATAGCGGCTAGAACTAGGTTTTCAGTTCAGTTAAGGATTTTGGTTTTATTTTGAGACTAGCGGTCCCCCGCGACTTCGTTCGCGTAAATTTAGGATTTCCTGTGGGCATTGTTAGGAGCGGAGTATTTTTTAAAACTGTGATATCTTTTAAGATAAGAATCAAAACGCGTGTGAATAATATGAACATATTAATTATAACGGTCCCCCGCGACTTCGTCCATGCTTTTTGATTTAACTGCTTCCCCGTTGATTTCTAGGTAGGTATCATGCATTTTAAAACTCATACAAAGCGTTCCCAGAGAAATAAGCTATCTAACACAAAATATTTTTTTCAAATCAGCTCAGCAGTTCCTGTTCCATCTTTTGTATCCTTGTCCTCCAGTTGTAGAATGGGCATTAGCAATTTTTAATTTAAAAAAATTATGTTATGTCTTTCAGGAATGGAGTTAAATCAATAGGTGCGCATGAAGTCCTCGGGGACTGCTATTTTTTCTATACTAATATTATAAAGAGGTTAGGGTCGGTTGCACCATATTTCACAATATAACTAAAAAAACGGAGGAATTATTTTTTTTGTTTAAACATGCTAATCACAGGAACTGCTGAGCCGATTTGAAAAAAATATTTTAAAGCCGGCTACACCTAGTTTTAGCCGACTACAACTAGGTGCAACCCTATAGCACTTCGGCTATTAGCCGTAACATATACATGCAGAAATACTACTTTTAACTGCTTGATAACCTGCTTTATGCCTTACAGAAAACTAGGTGTGCCGAAAAGATGATTCAACTACCTATCTTCTATAATGTTTTACTACAACCCAACTAATGGGACAATGTTTTAGTACTTGGATGACTACTATTTAATTTAAAAAAAAGCTTTATAATTTGTTAGTCTTATTTTAAAACAAAAAAGCTATAAACTTGTATAAATACAAAAAAACACAAACTAAAAAGTAATAGTAGCGACCATATTCTGCGTCGAACAATGCGAAAGAAAAAACGGATGAAAACTCGAACAAACGCATTTTCCCAAACATAAGACTAGATTGATGTTTCACCCTTGGTACCAAATTTCAGAAAGGGCCGTTTTCGAATTCACAAATATATATAAATAAATATACAAGAATTGCTCGTTCAAAGGTATAAGATTTTATTTGACTTTTCATTAAGTTTCAAGCTCAGCTTTGCGGTTTAATGAAGTGCGTATCACCAAATTGAATTGATTAGTTCGAATCGTAGACAGGTACCGAATCGGGTTTTAATGTTTTCGAAATAACCTCAATAAAGACAGTTAGAGAAGCTATTTACGAAACTACGTTGTTAGCAACTTTTAATTGAGTTTTTCAAAGATAAATCAATTTCAGTATCTGGCAATGCTCTTAAAAACTTTTACACTTAATTTAGATGGGTCCTACATACAATCAGTTAAGCGTACTGAGTAAAGTTGTACTGAGTAATCTGCCTCGTTAGGCTAGTGGTCAGCACGCAGGTCTGTCCCTGGTTCAAATCCGAGGTCAGGCCAAAAAATATCTCTGAGTTTTTCTGTCTTAAACAACTCAAAATAGCTCTTAATCTAAACAGTCAGGGGATGTAACACCCCGGTGACTTAAAAAGCATGTTTGAGATAATCCCGGGGAAATTTACCCATCGTAATCGAAATTCGACTAGCAAGACATTCCGTAGGTAGTAGTTGAACGGGGTTGACTAGTTCTGGTATCGTAGTAGTCTTGAGGTCAAAATTTCGTAGACAAGAATAATAATAATCATGTCCTCCTAGTCGAGTTCTGACTACAGCGGCCAATCTCAACAGATTAGCCATCAGCGCGAAAAATATTATAGTTCACAAGTGTGTGCGCAATACACAGGTGCACTCTCTGTTCCTTTACTCCCATAGTTCGGTGAGGCGGCAGACCGACATGACCGGAGAACCGGAGATAGAACAAGAGCAGAACCAACGGCTTAACGAGCTTTCCGAGGCACGGCGGTTGTTAATAGGGTTAACATCACCAACTTCCTGACTCCGGAGCTGTATCGTAAGTACTTCGCCCGCGCCAAAAGTCGGATTTTCCATACAAATTTTCATCCCCCATTTCACTCTCTTTATAATATTAATATACATATATTAGTATAGATTTAACCTTCTCATTTAAAATCGCCGTAAACTCATGGTAACGGTACTGAAGTTAATTAGCGAAAACGTTTAAAGTACGTATGGCTTCAAGTAAACAGAAGCTTATTATACCTGCTTGTGGTAAAATACCAAAGTATTCGTATACCAGTACCCATAATTTCTAAAATAATTATCTCGAGACAAAGACAAAAGTTCACAACAATGTTAATGAAGGGTACGATATTTTAAGAACTAACCACATAATACTAATAATCAATACATACTTATTTATTAAGAAGAGGTATGGTTTAATTTGACATAATATATTCCGAGTATGTACTAACACAGACGTAGTAATAAGCTACCTAATTGTATATCGTATTGTTATTCGTGAGTTTCATTTGATTTCGAGATAATACCGCAGGCACAGTATTACTTGAGGCGCTATATTATATAGTTACTGAGGTATCTATTCAAAATCAGTGTATTTGTATTGTAATATAGATCAATTAGGGTCAATTAACCTTGTTCTATGAAATAACAGTCTAGGCCAATATAGTCGGAATTATGTACTTAAACACAGGAAATCTAGTCGGAATTAAACTATTTGGATGAAATTAAAATAAATAAACTTAAAACCAACTTAATCAAAAATAAACCCGTGTCCTTGAGGCAAGGAGACGAGGATGCTGACTGCGTTACCGCGTTGGATAGCTATTTGGTTATCTAAACGATGTTCAGCCGTCATTTCGTTATATCTTGCAATCATAAACTTTGCTTATATTTTTTGTCATTTGGCCATGGCCGGCACAATTACCACACTAGGTATATTCGATCGAAAGCCTGATCCAGTTGACTGTAGCATAAACAATAAGCACCACCCTGTCAGGACTGTCAGCGGCGTCAGGCGCTGCGTCAGGGCCCGTGCGGAATGGCAATGAGCCGTAACGCAATTTCGCCTGTGGCCTCGTAAATTCACTGTCATTGCGTCACGCATGATCCGCCAAATTAAAGCGCGGTGAGACACGCCGCGCATCAACCTGTCATAATAGGTCAAATAAGAATCTATGTTAGGTTATGTATGCATGTTCTATGTTACTTAAACGAGGTGTATTTTTTACATTTAGTTGGTCGAAGTCAAAGCTAAAAATTATTTATGCAATTTAGGACACAAAATGCCGCTTATGAACGTCAATACGACAAACAGTGATTCGATTCCCAGAAGAAGCGAGTGATTTTTAGGAAATGTAATATTTAAATGCCGTTTAAGTCATGATCAAAGACATTTTTTTAGAAAAAATATCAACCTACAATATTTAAGGTAGCACTGTATAAATCTCCATTTAATATATTTAGCCCTCATTCTCCGAGTATTACTACCTTTCTACTTACTTCCAATACCAACTTAGGTAATACAGAGGAATCGACAACAGATCTTTACTTCGAAATGGCATTTAATGCATGTACCGTACTTGTGACAGATTACGTACCTACTTTCGCACTTTTTTTTTAATAATAGGCAGACATTCGACTGCAATCTCACCTGATGGTAAGCGACGATGCTGTGGAGGATGGGACATGTTTGTCTAGAAACAACCTACTTACAAATATATTATTGCACTTGAAAAAATGACCGCCAGAGGCGGGTATCGAACCCGCGTTCCTCGCATGCCGGGCGATTGCCTAACCTCCTGCAAACCCTGGCCAGGGTGGCCGAGAGGCCTTAATATATTTAGATTGCAAAGTGAATGCTTATCACTTAAAAACAATAATTTAACCTATTTACACTTTTCTTTAAAAAATCCAAATCGTAGTGAGGAAACACTTGCTGGCAACGAATTCCACTCTCTAGCCGTGTGCTAGAGGAATGTAGATTTAAAACGTTTGGTGCGTACTAGTGGTATGTCAACGACAGTATAAGGGTGGAAACCGCGCCTGCGTCTTATGTCTCGATACTAATACGCACCAAACGTTCACGTTTTTAAAACTACGTTCCTCTTGTGGTACGGCAATAGTGGGGAGTTCGTTGCCGGCTGAATTGTTCCCTAAATACTATTCTTTAAGAAAAGGCTCAAAAGGCTGTTTCTAAACAGAGATGACCCATCCTCGGTCGCATCATCGCTTACCATCAGGTGAGATAGGGAACAAATGTCTGCCTATTACATTTAAAAAAAATGATTGACAATGTTACGCGAAAAAAAACTAATTGATCTAACCTTGAAAATTATTACGGAGATAACTGAATCATGACGCTCTGAAAACTCACCCTATATCGCCCACCGCAGAATTGAGCTCAACAGTAAGCTGCCTAATCACGAAATACGCCCGCCACTGCTAATTCAATTGTATTACGACTAATACAATTATGTTTTGTCATAATTGTACGTAATCTCGCATTCATTAGCATTCGCAGGATGTATGACAAACGAGAGAGAACGACGAGCTTAAACATAAGAAATTAAGCTATGTAGATAAGGTAACGCAATTATGTGAGTTTATTTACTTCTCTATACAAGGTGTAAATATTATAAGACACACACAATCTCTTTGAGTTGGTAATAGTGATTCTAGTATGAGCACTATACTCTCACTCATCTCATTATTATGTGGCACAATATTGTGGACAAACTAAAAAAACCTTTGTTTTCAAACGTGTCTGATATTCCTTAGTACCTACCTTATCCTTCACTGATTTAAAGCGTATGAATTTTTAAGTTTCAAAAAACACTGAAGGCACAAATGAAACTCAACAGGCAAAAAAAGTCGCAACGGGTTAATGACATTTATCACACGAATCAATGCGAAATCACGAGTTGTTGATATCAAAGCCTGTAATTACAGGAAAGCTTTATTTAACGCCCAATTCCTAAAAACAATCGTTGTTGTGAAACTTCTAACGCGATATTTTTTAAGAAAATAATATTATTTTCTAAGGCTTCTTGCTGTTTGTAAATACGCCGCATTTTCAGAATTCTAGCGACGCAAAAAAAGCAAAAACAGCAGGTAGATAAAATGTTTTACTTAGCAAGTACTTATAACTTGTTTATACTGTCGTATATTGCCGCGTGTGGAACTTGAAAATTGTCGAGTTTCATTTCCGGGTTGAATATTAAACGTCTATTACTTTACGTAATCGCATGATCAAAATAATAGAGCATTAACCGCTCACTAACCAATCACTATAATTGACAGCTGTGGGCAAATGGGCATACTAAAACCGCCAGTCAAATTAGTATTATAAAAATATGTCAATGACAAAGATGTGAAATTTTCATTTTCCTCTCATTTTCTTGTTAGCAAATATTAAGACAGAACGTCAGACTGCATAATGTTTAAGTGAAATAAAATACAAGAACACATCCCCTGGATAACATGTCTTTTACGTTATCAGTCCTTAATCAGTGCATGGGAAATCAGCATATATTTTAATTTCACAATTTAAATCATCAATTCATCATCAATAATTTTTAAATTATGGCACACATCAAAATAAACTTCTAAAATGGCAAATCTTATTCAGAAATGTCGGGAGAATGAACTTAGAGGATCGTAATAATAATGTTACTTATTTTATTTCCAACAAATCATAACATTTGCCAAAAACAATAAGTTATAATGTTTCTGAGCGATGCATATCTTCTACACATAAAACCATATTTATTAGTGGTCATAAAAAGATGATATTAAAGATCTTACTTAATTTTATATTTCTTTCGTATATTTTATCGCTATGGTTAATATCTTGTCATTAATTATTTTATGTGAATATATCACAAACGAGTTCAATATCAACTGCACACTAAGGTAGTTCCCTCCCTCCCTTAGAACTCTTTTAGTGCGGTATTTATATTCAAGTTGTCCGTTCTACTGAACAGTTCTTATACTAATATTAGATATTATAGCACTTAAAAAAAATTACCACCAGAGACGGGACTCGAACTCGCGTTCCTTGCATACCGGGCCAAATTAAATTAAATTTCGCTCACAAAAATTTATCGACTGTGTCATCCGGTTCAAACTACTTAAATTTCGATTGTGAAGATTTGTTAATGCATAAACTGTTACGTCCGAAAAAACACGAATTTCGAAGACAAAAATATAGAGAAGGAATTTTAATGTTATTTAGGGGTGTCTGCGCAATCTATCATAGATATTCTTGTTCTAAAATCCGGAATCGAGACAAGTATACAAGTAAACGACATTTTGCTTATTTATTAGTTACCGTTTATACATTGACTTCAAATCGTGTTACTGAATCCGTAATTATGTAAAAGCTGAAAACTCTTTCAAGTTTCCATTTTCTGTCGGTGACCTCTCTCGCTGGAATGGCGTCCGTTACCTTCGGAATGTAATTATCTAACGATATTCAAGTTTTCTTTTCGCGTCGCTCGAATTGTTTCAGTTTGTACAAAATAATTTTATTTGTTTATTTACTTGGTGTACTACTTTAATGATCGTATCGAAGCCAAGTTTACGAACTAAACTCAAATAAATTGAGCAAATTCAACTAGCGACCCAGCCCTGGCTTCGCACAGGTGTTTTTTTTAATTTAAATATAGCCTTTGTTTTCAAAGCTAACATCAACCCAGACGTGAATTACGAAGCCGAGTCCAAATGGCCTATACATACGAAATCCAAAGACAATTGTGGACTCTAGAGCTAAGTGACCAAATCATTCACAGCGGCAAGGCCATTAACTACACTTTCGGTATGAAATTGAGTGCCTACTACTTACCACCAACCATTTGGTATAACAAAATGTGTTGAAACCAGATAAATTAAGAATAGTATCGTCTGTACAGTTAAAAACGCGCGACTATTGGAGTCACCGGTAAGTTTTATGTTCTGACTGAAAACCTGGCACGGTAGCACCTCAAATACATATAAATAAATATTACATAAAAAACGCAATTGGAACTCGCACACGAAGGTACATCCGTATATTTTAACCTTATTTAGGGGTTCCGTACCCAAATAGTAAAAGCGGGACCCATTTACTAAGCCTCCGCTGTCTCTCTGTCACCAAGCTTGATAAAACCGAACCGTGATAACTAGCTAAACAGTTGTTTTTTTACATAATATAATGTATTCCATTGCCGCTATAACAATAAATTCTAAAACCAGAATAAAATAAATATTTATTGGGGGGGGGGGGGCTAAATGTTGTAATAGCGGCAAAATAACAGACAGACGGACAGTGGAGTCTTAGTAATAGAGGGTCCAGTTTTTACCCTTTGGGTATAAAAACAAGTTAAATTATCTTTGGCTGAAAACCTGGCTCATTAAATAATTACTTAAAAAACATACCTACCAGCCCAGCTGTTTTTTTGGATCCAGATGACCTGGTGAAGGCAGCTCGGGAAGGTTGCTGGCGACTGCTGGTAAAATAATAATAATAAATTCTTTTAACAAACACACCAATTACCTAGTCCCAAACCAAACGTGAACTTGTACTATGGTAACTAGGATAACGGATAGGCATACATAAATACGTTTATAAACATCCATGACTTAAGTACAAATGCTGGTGCTCATCACACAAACATTTGCCTCTTGCGGGATTCGAACCCGCAACCGCTGGTTTTGTAGTCCGGAGCGCGAACCACTACACCAAGACGGTCGTCAAAGAGTAGAGCTCGTTCTTGACCCGTTCGTTGAGCTTGGCGACTTAAGGCTGTCAATGATGAAAAAGATGATGGGAGACACTTGTTTGTAAATATCAGAAAACAACATAATTGGGCCCAAAATTTGCGTTTACGATACCAAACTTATTATAATGCATTGGTTGTACGAATTTTAAATCCTGGATAACACCTGGGAGAGTAAAATGGAGTCCAATTTTAATATCATAGACTATTAACTAGATTGTAATTCCTGAATTATAGTGTGAATGGTTTGAATACATTAACAGTTTTATACACACAATATTCTGAGACTGAGACTTAATAAAATCAACATAAAAGGCTTTAGGGTACCCCAAGACTTAACTACTCCCCGAAGCTCAACTTGAGTTATCAATAAACACACACAAATTACTGCAGCCGTTAGCTGCAAGCGTCATTATCCCCGCGGCTCCGCAAACAGTTATTACGAGGGTCAAACTGAAAGTTCTTAGAACTGGCCACTTATAAACAATATAATAAAAAAAATATTCTAAAATTTGAAAATAGAACTCTTTGCCAATATTACTGAGTATATATTTCATTCATTTGTCATTTGTTTTACGACTTGGCGGCAAATTGAAAATTGTCTGTGTCACGTCAAAATGAATTTAACACGAGAAAATTTTCGTGCAATGATTTTTTATGACTTTCGATGTCATTTAAGTCAACAAGAAAGTTATGATAGACTACGATTGGCCTTTCACGATGAAGCCCCATCTCGTGCGACTGTTTACAACTGGTTTAATGAGTTTAAACGTGGTCGCACTAATCTCACTGATGATGTACGTGAGGGACGGCCTTCTACGGCGACGACTGAAAATAACATCTGTGTTGTGCGGCGTATGATAGAGACTGACAAAAGAGTGACCTATCAGCAGATTCGGACAAGCTTAGGCATCAGTATGAGTCAAGTGCACAAAATCCTCCACGAACATTTAGCGGTCAGGAAGCTTTGCGCCCGGTGGATACCTCATAATTTGACTAAGACTCAAAAACTCCATCGTGTGGATTGGTGCCGTAAAATGATTGAAAGATTTAACGGAGGTGACTCAAATGCTGTGTTCGACATACTAACAGGTGACGAAAGCTGGATTTACTGTTATGATCCTGAAACCAAAAGACAATCTGCTCAGTGGGTGTTTCCTTTCGAGGAGTTGCCAACTAAAGTGAAGAGAGATCGAAGTGCGGGAAAAAAAATGGTGGCCTCGTTCTTTGGAAGGATAGGTCATTTCGCAACAATTGTGTTAGAGGATCAAAAAACAGTTTCTGCAGAATGGTACACTACCAATTGTTTGCCACTTGTCTTGGAAAAAGTTCGAGAGAAACGACCTCGCAGTAGGATCCTCCTTCACCACGACAACGCCTCGTCGCACACCGCCAAGCGAACGATCGACTATTTGGCGACATCAAACGTTGAATTACTGGGTCACCCGCCGTATAGCCCCGACCTCGCGCCTTGTGATTTTTATTTATTTCCAAAAATTAAAGAAAAACTTAAAGGAAAGCGGTTTATGAATGCTGAAGAAGCGGTGGCTGCGTATCGCGATGCCATTGAAGAGACCCCTAAGGACGAGTGGGCAAAGTGCTTTTCCCAGTGGTTCCATCGCATGCAGCGGTGTATTGACGTCAATGGACAATATTTTGAAAAGATATAATAAAACTAATAACTGGCTAATGTAATCAGTTTTTGATTTTCTAAGAACTTTCAGTTTGACCCTCGTACGCAGCTTTAAGCTGCTTTATAGCGTTTTAGCAGCTCCCCGCAGTCACAGCAGCAGTCGTCTGGCAAAAATAACACGCGTCGTACATTTAGGTAATTGTGTCAACCTGTGTCGTATACTAAATGAGATGGAAAGAAGAATGATACCTCTCGGTTATCATGGATAAACACTATGAAGCCTGCTGGGGATTCAGAAGGCCTTTTCACCATCTTTAATTAAGCTTAACAGTAGTCTACGTCTATTTGAATATTTAAAAGAATGAAGACAGTTGAATTATGGGGAATTTTGTTTTAGGGATAAAAGAAGCCCCCAATCGTGAAAAAGATTACCTGCCTCGGAGATCAATTTACACTGTTGTTCTGTAAGTCCTAAAACAGCTGGAAATCGGAATAAATAATATCGCGAGTTTATCCACTTAATTAAACAAGGGTAACACTCACAACGATGAATAAAAGCGGCGATATACATATACAGCCGACCCTCTGAGCCTGTGGCCGGATAAAAATTAAATGAGATTTGTTTCGGAAAATCATTTCACTTTGGCTTTCACGTTGCCAGGCGGTACGGCGCTGATAAAGTTGAAAAAATACATTTCGTATTTTTGTAATGGCCGCTGCGACACTCAATCCCTCCGTCATTTGGGGCCATGATAACACTCATTAAGAACACAGAAATAATACAGATTATATATTTATAGTCCGTGGTTGCATTGAAAGGACTTGTCCTCTTTTTGTATGGAGGCTGGTTTTTTATTCCAAGATATCACCAACCACCAATAACCTATATTTATCTTTAAGCTACAAAAATACGAAACACGTTACCATAGAAATCAGAATTTTAAACGCCTCCATTTTTGAGAAAAAATATGTTTTGTAACAGATATCATCCATTGATCACTTACTTGTATTTCCTGGCTGTATGGCTATGTACCATTTCCTTTCCACTGGTGGATAAATACTACTAGGTACTACCACAGATTATGTAATAGGGGTACTACTGTCAATGGAATGTCTATTTTGCTGGCAATCTTTTTTCATGCGTTAATTGATATAGGCGAAGGTGCGGTTTATGTACAGACAAAGAAAAAAAATATTTTAATTTTTCTCTAAATCGGAGGCCTTAAAAAATATATTAATTATGCAGAAAGGCTAGTTTTTGTGTATTCTTTCATATAATATTTAGTTTATTCTGGTTAGAAATATTGACAAATAAAAAACCATTAATGGACAAGTCCTTTCAGCAATTATTGTCTTCCAACTCAAGCCTAAAGTAAACCAACAAATGTATGTAAAAAGCACTTGTCCATTAATGGTTTTTTATTCGTCAATATTTCTAACCAGAATAAACTAAATAATATATGAAAGACTTCACAAAAATTAGTATTTCTGCATAATTAATATATTTATTAAGGCCTCCGATTTAGAGAAAAATTGAAATTAATTTTCCTCTTTGTCTGTACATAAACTGCACCTTCGCTTATACCAATTAACGCATGGAAAAAAAAGTGACAACAAAATTGACATTCCATTGACAGTAGTACTTATTAAATAATCTATATAATCTGTGTTAGTACCTAGTAGTATATATCCACCAGTGGAAAGGCAATGGTACATAGCCATACAGCCAGGAAATACAAGTAAGTGATCAATGGATGATATCTGTTACAAAACATATTTTTTCTCAAAACTGGAGGCGTTTAAAATTCTGATTTCTATGGTAACGTGTTTCGTATTTTTGTAGCTTAAAGATAAATATAGGTTATTGGTGGTTGGTGATATCTTGGAATAAAAAACCAGCCTCCATACAAAAAGAGGACAAGTCCTTTGAAAAATATCAGCGTTTGTTGGCAAAGACCTTAAAATTTTGTCCTGAATTATTACTCTGTCTTGTATTAGTTTTGTGAACGACTCATTTATGATTGCATATACAAAGAAACCTTTACACTCGTGCTTTTCAATTACGAAGAATAATAACAAGGCTTCATGCAATGCAGAAGCAATGATTACCTACCGCACCATAATAAAACGCCTTAGATCAACCATAATTCATCTCAGTCAAACGCATATAATTTTTTAGGGTTCCGTAGTCCGATAAGGAACCCTTATAAGTTCGTTCAGTCCGTCCGTCCTAGTCTGTCACAGCAGAATATCTTCTACGTTTATGGACTGATTTGCATGTAACTTGGTTCGAGGATACTTCACATATAGATCTCATTTTTTTAAATACAAAAAAATAAAATTACCCCTTTTTAAGGGTACCTCCCAATACATGTAAAGGGGGGGGGGTGAATTATTTTTTTGAGTGCACCCCCTTGTGTGGGGTATCGTTGAAAAGGACTATGAAAATAAGGTAGGGTTTCCATACAACACTTTTTTATCAGCTTTACCTTTGCGAGATATAGCCCGCCAAAGTCGTTAACACGGTGCCCCCCCCCCCCCCTGTAATTTCTAGTCTTGGACCTATAAACTTCAAATCACTCACGTAAAGAAACAGGTGCGCAAACTCTTATTTAAAATTGTTTCAGGTATTCTGTGATGAATACCTTTAAAATTATAAATAAAATAAAAATATATACTTCTTTCCAAAAGAACAGTATAAACTTAAAAAGTTTTTTTGCCTATACTGTCTAATGTTGTAAGTTAATGAATAAGACGACCGTCTTGGTGTAGTCGTTCGCGCACCGGACTTCTAAACCAGGCGGTTGCGGGTTCGAATCCCGCAAGGGGCAAATGTTTGTGTGATGAGCACGAGCATTTGTACCTAAGTCATGGATGTTTATATGTATTTAAAAATTTCTATCCGTGATCCTAGTTACCATAGCACAAGCTCACGCTTAGTTTGGGGCTAGGTAATTGGTGTGTTTGTTGAAACAATTTATTATCAATATTATTATTTAATGGTACGGAACCCTTCGTGCTCGAGTCCGACTCGCACTTGGCCCGTTTATAAGTATTAAACTTAATTTGAATAATTTGGCTAATAGATGAAGTACTTGTCTGCATATTATTTTAGAAAAATCCTGAAACATAAGAATGGATTTCTACTGAGGTCGCAAACATTTTTTTGGAAGTACCTACTTAAATAACCTAAAGTAAGAGGGTACCAAGTAAATAGGTATTAGTAAATAAGGTTATAATAACAATAATAAATTCGTTTATTTTCAGTTAACATTGATATATTAATGGCTAGTAAAAAATATTCATCGCTCCCGTTCTGAAATCCGATAAAATCTTAACAACTCGAAATTGTGATTGAAATAATCTTTATTTTCCTCCGCAAATATTTGATGATACCTAAAATAACAAAACGCAAATGTCACTTGAGCGCCTACGAACTAACGCCCATACACTTTCCCTCGTAATAGCCGATGACAATGAGTTACGACAACACGCTTCTTAGCCCGGAAAAAACAGTGTATTTCATATGAATATGAAATATACTAGTTATATACTTGACTGAAGTCAAGTACGAACTTACATGCTAATATAACGCATAAATAACTCACGGAATAAGTCTGAAAATGTAACAAATGTAAAAACAACAAAACAAACTAATACGCGGACTTCATTAATAATACATTCTTAAGTCAAATAAATCGTTATGAAAAGAAATTGAAAATTACCTAAAAATATTAAGATGTCATATGTACCTACCTAGGTATTAGTTGTAATACCTAAGAAACCAATATTTTGCAATTTAAAAAGTGGAAAGAAATAGTACTTATTTATTTTAGCCAAAAACACATTTTACAAGATAATATGACATAGATTACATTATAATAACAACATCCTAACTCGCGGAGCTCGTCCCCAAACTAGACGTCAGTCTGTATCTTGGGAGACGGGTCCTACAGAGTGGAGTGTACGTTAGGCTACAATATGTTTAAAGATAATTATTTATCTTATATCATATTCTTATAGGATTATGATTGTAATACAATAATAATAGATAAATTGTAAATGTGTGTGTATGTGTGTGTGCGTGCGAGTGTGTTCTTTTTTGTGAGTGTGCATGTTTGTGTGTACATGAGCACAGATTATATAATATGACATGAGGTAAAAGTGTGCATGCGGACTAAGTGGGTGCGTACTGTATATCAAAGATGTGAAGGGTGTGTAAAAAGCATGTTTGATTAACGGTATGCGTGCTAAATTTGGGTATAGGATGAACTTCATTTCCGAATATTGGTGGTTTCATCCGTATGATCCGATTGATTTCAAAGGGTAACAAAGAGGGATACTGTGTCCGAGTAGGTACGTGTTAATAGAAACTCTTCAATTTTGCGCTGGCTTTTATATTTTGTTAAGGGGTAAAAGTTTATGTCTTTATTCAGACTGTTGTAAAGTTTGCAACTCAAAGCAGAAAAGTGACGACGAGCTAGTGCAGTTCTATGAGGTATTACTGGACATACTTTAAAATGTCGTCTATTATTTTGGAAGTGATTAGGGTCGAATGTAATTAGAGTATGTTTTTTCAAAACCACATTTAACACGAAACGTTGACGGACAGTTAAAACCGAAGTGTCAGCATAAAGATCAACAGTAGGGTACTTGAAGTGCTTCCCAAAGAATACCTTCAAAACGGCCTCTCTGTGCACGTTCCAGAGGCAGATGTGTGGTTTTAGGTGCACCTCCCCATACTGATATGCAGTAGGATAGAGTCGATTGACATAAAGCAAAGTATGTCATTTTGAGTGTGTTGCTGTCAGCTAGTCCTTTTAAATTACGAAAAACAAAAATTAATTTTCTAACCCGAGATGTAAGCGAACGATGTGGTATTTCCAATTAAGAGTTTGGTCAAGGTATATACCAAGATATTAGACCTGTTGAGCACTCGAGATGAAAATGCAGCTGCAGTCAGCTGTTTGGTCTATACATGTGTGAGCTTTAATCGAAAAATTTTCAGCTTGCGGAAGAAACGATTTTAGGGCAGCGATAGATAGATAATTTGTCTTATTGAGATTAAGTGTTTATAATTTCCTTGCTAACCATGCCATGACTAATTTAAGGGCTATCTCAGCGTTCTTCTTGACAGCGTCCCAGTTGCGACCATGTACAACCAGAGCTGTGTCGTTCGCATATGTATATATGTTACAGGCAGGTAAATCCAAGTTACACAGGTCATTTATGCATATCACAAAGAGAGTGGGGCCAAGTATGCTGCCTTGAGGAACTCCATATGAAAGTTGTACTTCCTGGCTTACGTGGTTGTCAATTTTTATCATTTGGGTTCGGTTTGTGAGATAATCAAGAAAAATATCCAAGGCTGTCCCTCTGACGCCAATTTTCTTCAATTTAGATAGAAGAATTGGAATAGAGACGGTAGGTATCAAATGCTATTGACAGGTCTAAGAATATGCTGACATTTTTCTTTCCTGTCAATCGTATCCACAACGTCCTGAACAAGGGATAAGACCGCATCCTCTGTCGATTTGCCCTCTCTAAAACAAAATTGGTTAGATGAAATGATATTTTTGGTCTTTAGATATCCTAGGAAGCTTGTATTTAGTACCTTTTCTATTACTTTTGACATTGCAGAGAGGACAGAGATTGGACGGTAGTTATTTACAGAGTTACGGTCCCCTGATTTGTGAATAGGGTGAACGACTGCTTTTTTGAAAACGTCAGGGAAAACGCAAGAATATATGGAAAGTTGACAGACTTGGGCAAGGAGTGGGACAATGATGTTCCGTGAAGATTTCAATATTGAAGATGAGATTGCATCCCAACCAACTGCGCAGTCGCTTCTCAAATTAGATATAATGGCATTGATTTCCTCATAAGTTACATCCATGAGTGCCATAGATTCGCAGGGAGTAATGGTTGCGGGTTGTGACAAGAGGTGTGATTGATGAGGTAAGTATGAATAAAATATACTATATGCTTTTAATTTTATCGGCCAGGTTCTTTTCTACATTAACTAAGAAATTGTTTACGGTGTCTAAAGATGTAACGGGGTCCGATTTTATTTTTAATAATAGGCGGGCTGATTGCATATAGGGCATTTAAATGAGTTATATTTTTTATTGTCTTCCAAGTGGCTTTTGAGTTTCCTTTCGCGTTTTGTAGCATGTTTTTATTTAAGGTTGACTTCACGTTTTTAAGTATTTTGGTAATATAATTTCTGTATCTTGTGTATGTAATCCTGAGTGTGACTTTTTCTGGGTCTGTTTTACTTGTTTGTGCATTCGATCGCGGTTCCGGATACATCTTAGTAGTCCTAGGGGTAATCCAGGGTTTTAGATTCCTTTTACTTCTTGATGGGTTATACTTAATGATATGTTTTAGAATAATGTTTGAGATTTCGGTTACCAAAAATTTTGCAGCAAAGTTTGCGTCAGTACATTCTAACATAGGAGAAAAATCGGCTGAGGCAATGTCGAGATCTACGGCTAGGTAGTTAGCTTCGAGCGAGTTTTCCTCAACGGAGATATTTTGTCAGGTATTGGTATGGAAGCCATTACAGGCATATGGTCTGTCTTAAAGCTATTGCATGTATGTTGGTAAAAAATGCATCTTTGACGGCTTACGAAGTTACGAAGTCACACACACATTTGTCTAACAAACATCACCTGTTTCTTTCGCCGTGGTCCCAGGTGGTGGTGGTGGTGTGGTGGTAGAAATAGCAAACACGACAATTTATCATAATTGTCAAACTGTCAAATTTAGGAAATTATTTTATTTTACTTACCAGTCAACCTCCGAAGTTACTAGATTAGCTCCCAAACTCAATTCAATTCAATCAATCCACAACGAGCAGATTACTCAACACTTTTATTACAAATAATTAATAAAACTCAACTTCATTCTCACTCTTTTCCGAAAAACAACTAATTAACAAAAGGAAAGCAAAATGGCGCGCAGACATCGAACGAAAGTGCAAAAAGTCAATTAAAATGTATTCATTTATTAACTGAATTATATGAATTTACCTTAAAATCAGATATGTTAGTAAAATAAAATCACGCATAAAAATGACACGTTCGCACACTAGTTGAAGGTTCAAAGAGCGACCGCCTGGCGACCGCCCTTTGAGTAATTTGTTAATTCGTTTATCAACTTCCGTTTAATTTGATTGATAGAGCCTACATCCACACAGAGTGACTCGACCAATGATAATGCAATAAAAAGAGGTAGATGGGTCATTAGCGAGCGGAAATGGATTGCTTCAAATAGTGTATTAATTTACTCTATTTTGCATTCAAATATGACATTTTACACATAAAAGAACGTGTGCTCGGAGCATCAAATTCGAATCGCCGCGCAGTCCGAGATGGCAGGTCTATCTCTTTTTAAAATAAATACACTGTCAGTTGACTCGACTATTAACCTAGCTAGAAAACCCAATTTAACTAATGAGGTAGTTCTGCTTCAATGTTTATCACACAAAACGGTTGTCTAATGAATGTTTTTTTTAACCTTATGACAATATTTTTTTTGATTGTATTATGAAAGTCTACCCTTAATTATATTACGGGACATGGTCGCTTTCAACATTGATGCCCGCAACTGGTAGAATTTGTCCAAAGAGAGAGACATGTGTCGTGAAATTGAAAATGATGGGCGAAAAGCTCGCGGTAAAGCTTAATTCGCTGAACTCTGAACTGGCTCAGAGAGGCACCATCAGATGGACGCACGCAGCGCGCCCTTTGGTAACCTACGTCTGTGGAGCGTGTGGAAAATTATGTAGCTCCCGCATAGGCAAAGTAGATACAGGCATAGGCTCACACAGCCATCAAAGGAAATTTCTAACTGCACCCACTGTAAAAATCGTCTCTAATAGACGGAAAATGCCAAAGATAATAATGACTCTTAATATATCGGCTTCATAAAATAGTTGATACAATTTTACTATTAGAAGAATTGTAGTGACATGTTATAATAATATCGAATTTATTTTGAAAACAACTCCATGCCATTTACTGAGAATATTAAAATCCACAACATCAATTTGACAAATTACCATATCTAAGCCATAAAACTAAATAGATAACTATTTTCCAATGCATTAAGCAGAGAGAATGCGCACATTTACGAGGGTCAAACTGAAAGTTCTTAGAACTGGCCACTTATAAACAATATAATAAAAAAAATATTCTAAAATTTGAAAATAGAACTCTTTGCCAATATTACTGAGTATATATTTCATTCATTTGTCATTTGTTTTACGACTTGGCGGCAAATTGAAAATTGTCTGTGTCACGTCAAAATGAATTTAACACGAGAAAATTTTCGTGCAATGATTTTTTATGACTTTCGATGTTATTTAAGTCAACAAGAAAGTTATGATAGACTACGATTGGCCTTTCACGATGAAGCCCCATCTTGTGCGACTGTTTACAACTGGTTTAATGAGTTTAAACGTGGTCGCACTAATCTCACTGATGATGTACGTGAGGGACGGCCTTCTACGGCGACGACTGAAAATAACATCTGTGTTGTGCGGCGTATGATAGAGACTGACAAAAGAGTGACCTATCAGCAGATTCGGACAAGCTTAGGCATCGGTATGAGTCAAGTGCACAAAATCCTCCATGAACATTTAGCGATCAGGAAGCTTTGCGCCCGGTGGATACCCCATAATTTGACTAAGGCTCAAAAACTCCATCGTGTGGATTGGTGCCGTAAAATGATTGAAAGATTTAACGGAGGTGACTCAAATGCTGTGTTCGACATACTAACAGGTGACGAAAGCTGGATTTACTGTTATGATCCTGAAACCAAAAGACAATCTGCTCAGTGGGTGTTTCCTTTCGAGGAGTTGCCAACTAAAGTGAAGAGAGATCGAAGTGCGGGAAAAAAAATGGTGGCCTCGTTCTTTGGAAGGATAGGTCATTTCGCAACAATTGTGTTAGAGGATCAAAAAACAGTTTCTGCAGAATGGTACACTACCAATTGTTTGCCACTTGTCTTGGAAAAAGTTCGAGAGAAACGACCTCGCAGTAGGATCCTCCTTCACCACGACAACGCCTCGTCGCACACCGCCAAGCGAACGATCGACTATTTGGCGACATCAAACGTTGAATTACTGGGTCACCCGCCGTATAGCCCCGACCTCGCGCCTTGTGATTTTTATTTATTTCCAAAAATTAAAGAAAAACTTAAAGGAAAGCGGTTTATGAATGCTGAAGAAGCGGTGGCTGCGTATCGCGATGCCATTGAAGAGACCCCTAAGGACGAGTGGGCAAAGTGCTTTTCCCAGTGGTTCCATCGCATGCAGCGGTGTATTGACGTCAATGGACAATATTTTGAAAAGATATAATAAAACTAATAACTGGCTAATGTAATCAGTTTTTGATTTTCTAAGAACTTTCAGTTTGACCCTCGTATTGCGATGTGTCACACATTTGTCTCTTTTGTCTAATAAATAATGGACATTTCTTTTAGGTTAATAGGTATTGGGGTCACTTTGCTGAATACAGTGAAGTTTTTTGTCGTAAGCGAGCCCTCTGAAAGACCTACAGAATGACTAAAAAGCCTAAATTCTAGTAAAAAGTCCTGACATTGTGCTAAAGCACCCGCCACCACGGTGGTGTGAAAATAAATACTAAAACTAAGTTTTTCGTTTCTTTTTTAGTTTTAGCTGTTTTGATTTGTTATTTACTGTCAATAGATCTAGTTGATTGTTACCAAAGAAAATAATAATAAATATCTATGATTTGTTTTACTCTAAAATCCAAAAATCCTGACATTTTACAAGTTCTGACGATATTCTGAAAGGGACCGAAAAAATCCTGACATGTCAGACAAATCCTGACAAATGGCAACCTTAGACAGGACAACAAGAGTAAACACCGAATTTCCAAAATCGATCTTGAAATAAAGCAGAGAGTAAACACAGCAGTCATGAAGTAAAATTCGAAGCCAAACTTAGGAAGTGTTGTTCGAAGTTCGTAAAGTAAGCAGCCAGTTCTCAAAGACACCGCCTATTTGACAAGTTTGTAAGCTAAACAACTAATGAATTTACGAAATGAGCCAACTATTTGAGTAATTTCTCCGATATCTTAAGCCTGAATCGTAACAGACGTTGAATCACAAGAAACGATCTTACCGCAAACCTTTTCGAATATAATTACTTAGACATGACAGAAACTACTATTTTAATTGGACACCGACCAGACTATATTACCTTTCTTGAAAGTCTTTGAAGATAAATTTCATAAATAAAACGAAAACTGAGATTTGAAATTGTAACAGTTTCCGTAAATTGGAGTTAATATAAATCAACTTCTCATTGTGTCAAAGTTGATTCCAATACGAAGAAAAAAAAACAACTATGTCATCATTATCATCATCATAATCAGCCGTTGGATGTCTTGCTGAATATAAAGGCTTAAATTCATGCAGGTTATTTTTAAAAGCCGATTCCTGTGCTCACAAATAGTACATGAACATTCTCTATGGGACTAACATCTAAATCGCGACCTCAAGAGATTGGTGTTTAACAAATAACCCTCCATCGTAAAGGGGGAAAGAGACCCTTAGTTTCATACTGGGACAATTTATAGGCTACTTATTTTACTTTGTGTCATTATTCCATCCTTATTTTCCTGTTACAAACTTTTATGTGCTACTTCCTATCATATTACCGCACAAGTATGAGATACTTTTTTTAAACATTATGAAGCCAAACCTTTCGCTAGAAGTTCCAAATGAATCTCGGGGGTTTTCCCTTGGGGTCGCCATAAATTAGGTTATCTTGTGCCTTCGGATAAACCTGCTAGTTCCACTACTTGGGGTCACGGACTAGATAAATCACCTGTGACCCTGATGAGTTGGGATGGCACAGCTACCTCTAACGTGTACCTACATCGCGAAATCCTAGACGCCTCGTTAGACTTAGGCCAGGATAAGATAATCCCATAAAACAAAAGTAATGGGCCGATGTCACGTCGCGCGGTTTAACACAAACTGCCTAAGCGTAATTTTCGTAAGTGAAACTTAGTACGGGACTGAATATATTACTTACTAAATAAGTCAAAAAGGCAGCTTCGTAAAACGTAGTTATATCTCCATAATATATTTGTACCTCATAATAAAATTTAATTTGATTTGTTGACAATATTCTTGGCGAAAAAAAGATAATGCCCGTTTTATGTTTCCAATTTTGTAAATATCATTATTATAAGCACACGCTGCTCAGAGCGTAACAGATTAAACGGATTCCCCTAGGAAAATGAGGCAACGATACTTGACGATGAAGCTTTAAAAATATTCGTATTTTCCTCGTGAGGCAAACCAATTCCAATTTTATTGCAAATCAATTTAGAACAATCTGCAAAGGAGGGCCTCTTAAAATTTTCTTTTGTTTGGTTTGTCCATCGTTACCAGCTTACTTAAGTATATATGATCTAGATTGGACTAGTCTTGATTGAATTTTGTTTTATTAGTCTGTTCTTTATCTAGTAAACTGAAAAAGTTGCATACATGCAATGCAAGTAGTAGGTGAAATGAATTAATAATATTACCTACAGCATTCTTCTTTTGAATGACAGAGTTACACTCATCAATTAGGTTTTTACTTTACTTGATTTAATTATGACTACAGTTTAAGTATAGTTTACAACTACTAAGCTTGACTTCATAAGTTAATCATTTAAGCCAAACGATAAAATTCGCTCGCCTGCTCAAACTATAAAAAGCTTATTTCACCCATAAATCTCAATGTAACAAATAAGTGAGTGCTTTTTATGTAACAACTTACCAAGTTGTAAATCTGGCTCGTTTGTAACTGGCGCGACGTTCACAAATAGCGTCCACTGTGGCCATTTCTCTATTCTAATGCATCGCACTAGGGCAGCACTAAGGGGAACGAGTGATGTCAAAAAATAACGGTCGGTTTCCTTTAGGCCGTAAAAAAATTGTGAATCAAAACGAAAATAGTTTAATCAAGTATTTACTAGTAGTATTTACTACTAGTAGTTTTTGTTTGTTATTTCTTTCTTTAACTTGTTTTTTTTATGTACATTTGTGGCCATTTGTTAAAACTACTTATAAACTGATTATACCTACTGTAAAGGCACCATTAGCTTCTATCATTGGCATTTCCGCTACAGGACACAATTTTTTTTCTTTTCCATCAGTCTCCTTACATTAAATAATCTGGCCATGGAGACAGAATAAATAAAATGGCGTATGTGTCCGAACTCCAGTATGTTCCTGCTCTGTATACTTACTCCTAAGTCTCGAGGAAAGGGTAGACGAAGCCGGTCCTCTTGGATCTTCTACCACAAATGCTTATAACATGTACTCTTGCAAAAAAGCCCCTGAATCCGGCTCTGACCTCGATCCTCGAACTTATCAGCTTGTTACGGGAAATTCTGCCATCAGGAAAGAAACGAAACGTCGCGGCTGCGCTTTTCGGCACCAAAAGGCTGATAAATTTACCACTTATATTTAAGTTTAAATAAGAAACTAAAAAATTCGCACACTGGTAGGATTTGAACCCATGACCTGTGGCTTACCGGGCCAACGCTCTTACCAACTGAGCTACCGTGCAGTCCATCCATCCATGCAAAATTCTTGATCTCTTTTGAATACATCATTGCGTGACGTCAGCCACATCTACCCGAGCTGTATTGCATAACAGCAGTGGACCAAGTAGTTATTCCAGGTAGCTCAGTTGGTAAGAGCGTTTGCCCAGTTATCCAAAGCTCGTGGGTTCCAATTCTACCGGTGTGCGAATTTTTGGTTTCTTATTTAACACTGTAAGTGTTAAAAAATATCAAAATCTATAAATTTACCACTGTTTCATTAAAGAAGCAAAAACTTACCAAGAAGCAGACTCGTACTTAGAATTGAAACGAAGCAAGCAGGAAATTTATAGTAAGAAAAGAATTCGTTTATTTATTAATTAACCTAAATTGGAAGACAATGAAAAAAATTGCTTTCTCAATAAAAATGTCAGTTCAACATGAAATCCTGATTCAATATTGAACTTTATTACGAAACATCGCTTTAATTTGGAACTGCCAAACCTTCCGCGCTTATCGGCAGGAAGTCAGGAAGGGCGCGGGCTGAACGCGAATCAAAAGCCCTACTTTACAGGAAGTTATCAGTATTTTCGGCTTTGTCTGTCGCTATTAGTCGCATTGCTATGCTGGCAGGAGAGACAGGAAGGCTTACGGTGTTATTACAATAAAAATTGACCCGGTTTAAAATGGGTCTAAATAAGTATTAGCCGACAACAGAGGAATGAATGACACAATCGTAACATAACCTAATAGAGAAGCGCTTTTCTAATTGGCTAGCTTAGTCCTGTCTTAAAATCGGTACTAAGTTATTGGAATAACGGGGTTAGAGTCGAAAAACGGTAGTTTTACAGAGTAGGGCCCCAGAATTTAAACAGCCAAAACAAAGATAGGGACCGCTCTGACTCAGTAAACGTGAACTGTATCGGAATGTGAAGGGTCGACACAACCGCCAGGAGCTAAACATAAAATATTAATTTTACGCAAAAATATGGAACCTTTGTGCCCCTTTTTTATTCGAAATGGGTTTGCTCTTGACTCTAGACTAAGCCAGACGTGGCGCAGACAGAGTCGACGGTGGAGCGAGCTCACCCAGAGGAAGGCTGTTCACTCTAACTTAAAGGTCTTTGGGTTGTAATCCGTTGGAAACACTTAAGCTACTTTAGTGAGTGAGTGCGTGAGTTCCAAAACTTCCATCCAGATTGAAGGCCGGAATTTTTATGACCATTTATGACTAGAAGGTAAGGCTTACAAAAGTTAATATTAGCAATGTTTTTGCCATACTTTGAAAATATGTTATACTGCACCTAACCATAGTGATTGAGTTTCTTACATTGCTTCGTCTCAGCTCTAGCCTACGAATTCTCCCGAAGCAGTGTAGGTAGGGTATATTTATTGAACTATTATTCAAAAGTAAAAATGCTAACTGTGTACGCTTGATTAAATATGAGACGGCTAATTTGAAATATTTGTCTCTATTATTATCATGTCACTATATTTGTTATTAAATTTCAAATGAGCCATCTTATGTTTAAACTATACAGTATTAATTATTACTAGCGGTTTCCCGCTATTTTGGCCGCAAAAATTTAGAATTTTCAATTCTTTCAATTATAATAGTCCAGATAGTAAGCTGTGAATTCTGTTTGTCCCGAAAAAATCCGCTAAAAATCGATGTCCTTTAGATAAGTGCCGTATCTCAAATTCTACCTGAGCATTATTAATGATAATCATACATATCATATTTTCATAACAAATTCGTTATAAATTAATAACGACAGTCATCTTCATATCAATTTCCAAATGGATAATTACATATATATAGGTTTGTACTACATAAGTAATTGTTTTATTTATCCCCGTAAGCCTCATCAGATTATTAATGGCAGCCATAATTAGCTATTGCTGATTCCACAATAGAAACGCATTTAAGTAACCGCGCTCTTAATAGCTGTCTGTCCGTGGGCAGTATGACTTAGCAATTGTATTTAAAGAAATGTCTACTCAATGTCGTCAACAATATGGCGTAATTTAGTTCGCCTCAGAGTCAAGCACATTTTCGTGTAGACACCTACAAAAATCCATTGCAAGATAATTTCATACTTATTGCTCTGGAATGTGATTCATAATACACTAAACCTATTCAGTGACGTAATATCACGCGACGCGATAGGGTTGACTGCTACGAGAAGCTTCTAACGCCATCTAGCGCCTCTTTCTAGTACTTTATTCATTCTCGTCCAGCCAGCAACGTAGCCGCGCGGCCGCCGGTGAATAAAACGCGCGAGCGTGTCGCTGGCCGGTAGTGACACGCAACTTGTTTTAGCCCCTAAGTAAGGATCGCCGCGCGTAGGTACGTTTTTGCTACCTACGCGGGGAGATACATAGGCCTGCCGTGGGGGTCTTTGTACTTCCAGTTCCTAGCTGTATTTATACTTACACTACTTCTTTTAAAGTGACAAGAGTAGCGAGGAGTGCTAAGCTCCTATCGTCAGCTACTGGGCTGTGGATGCGTAGTGCAGGTGCAGCTGGAGGCGCTCTTACAAGTTGGTATATGTATTTTGGACTTGGTATAATATTTAGTAGCAGAAGCACGTGGGAAGAGTCCCCGTTTAAGCAGAGGCCTTTGCACGTGACACACTAAACTGAACCAGGCCTGTGTATCTCCCCGCGGAGGTAGCAAAAACGTACCTACGCGCGGCGCACCTACGTAGGTGCTAAAACAAGTTGCGTGTCGCTACCGGTCAGAGCCACGCTCGCGCGTTTTATTCACTGGCGGCCGCGCGGCTACGTTGCTGGCTGGACGAGAATGAATAAAGTACTAGAAAGAGGCGCTAGATGGCGTTAGAAGCTTCTCGTAGCAGTCAACCCTATCGCGTCGCGTGATATTACGTCACTGAATAGGTTTAGTGTATTATGAATCACATTCCAGAGCAATAAGTATGAAATTATCTTGCAATGGATTTTTGTAGGTGTCGACACGAAAATGTGCTTGACTCTGAGGCGAACTAAATTACGCCATATTGTTGACGACATTGAGTAGACATTTCTTTGAATACAATTGCTAAGTCATACTTCTGTACGAAGTACTAGTATTTTGTGACTGAACATTGAGGGACATCGTTGTCCTTACTGTACTGCTAAAGTGCTTACAAACGAATGGTTGGTGCTTGGATGGAACTTGCATGAGAACTTAACAACCCTTTTCTTAGCGTCAGGGAAATAGTCGAAATTCGGCTAAGAGGACATTCAGTGCTCTTAATCTTAGCCGAATTTTGGACTATAGTGGCTGTGGCTACCATAGCCAGCACTCTTCACAGAAACACTGAAGAAAACAGCCCCTAAAAGGGCTATCCCTCAGCACAGAAACAGGATTGAATCAGCCCTCAAAAGGGCTATCATAGAAACAGGATGGTATAACAGAAGCAAGATATCAGCCCTGAGAAGAGCTTTTGTTTGTTTGTATGCAGCGCCGTCCTCCGATCGTCGTGACAGGCAACGCCGTGGCGCGCCCGTTGCGCGCGTCTTGTCCGCTCGATGGCCGCCGCAGCAAATGCGCGAGCGCCAATCCGCGGGTTCTATTTATATGCTCCGCGCGCGATCGGTTGACGATGCACACGCAAGACCGTGCTCGGCACGTGTCGGCCGGCGCCGGGGCCAGAAAGAGATAGTGTATTATAGTAGAGATAGATAGTGTTTAGTTCGTAAGGTTTCCCTATTGGTCAAAATGTAAATATTTCTATTGGTCGCTATTGTTATTGTTTTGTGTTATTGTTTGTTATTGACCGCGGGCTCATTTAGCAGGTGGGAACTGATTTACCCTTTTTTAACGTCAGGTAAATACTTTTACGCATACCCACCAACCGCGAGGGCGGCCGGGGGGTTTATGGGTCTCCAGGCCTCACATGGTTCGGCCTGCATACCCACTAAAAACTTGACTTTGGCTTGGGTTGCGCCTTAGGCCTTTGGCCGTAGGCATGCTTCGCAATCCCAACTCGGCGGTGGCTCTCGACACCCAACGCCCACCGGTGGTAGGCGAACGTCAGCCTCCTCCACGGACACCTTAGCAGATGGTAACTTAGAAATCCTACTGCAACTTGACCTGTTACATCGATACTAGCAAGCTGAATAAACGTTGGTTTTAGCGAAATGTATTATTTCCGGAGCGGAATGCTCGAGACCCCGCACCCACGGCTGATTTATCTGCCCTTCGTTATTCCGCAGAAGGAAATGGCCGGCCTAATGTCCTTGTCCAACCACGGTGATGGCAATCGACGAAAAACATAAATTGTAGCTCAGTGTACCATTAAAAGCATATCTACCACCACCAAGTCGAGCAAAAAAGCTTCACGGCCGTACCATCCTTTTCTCGAAGCAATTCAGACCATTTTCGACCCCCTGTAACTTCGTTGTGGATAAAACTAGAAGACTGAAATTTTCAGTAACCATGCAGGCATTGTAAAGACACGGCAAATTTCATTCAGTTTGAACCAGTATTTTAATAATTATAACGGGTCAAATTTCTTAATTTTGTCACTCACTGACTCACCGATCATCAAAATTCTAAGGCACTTCTAGCAGACCTAGAAGCTTCAAATTTGGAATATAAGTAGTGTTTGGTGTATGAATCAAGGAAAAACTAAAAAATCTAGAAAAGACCGCAAAGAAAATTAAGCCCATACAGCCAAGTCTTCAGTTAATTAAATTTTCCAATATTGGCTTTATTCGTAACGATGTTTTACGGCAGTTGCGAAGCCGCGGGTTTAAGCTAGTCCCATATAAATATAGGCGCATGATAGTGCCCCTGCCAAATCGAGCAAAAAATGGGTATTCCCGTCATGAAAACACGTGTAAATTAAATTATTTAATGCAAAAAACGTACCTACGTGCGTATTCGTACTTATTACGATTGCGTGAGGTTGTAAATTAATTATTATACCACGCGCTGATATTGATATGCTTAACAGGATAAGATTAAGTGTGACTACACAAAAAGACCGTGACTTACTCTCAACTAGATTAATAACTCTTAAATCCGATTCAAATGAAAACAGATTGGTTAAAATAATTGAACACCTCTCGAAACTTCCTAATGATACCGTTTGCTTATTACCTAAAAAAAACATGTGTCAACAATTAAATAATGCAATGCTTAGATCTCACCCACATCCCGAAATAAAACTTACAGCTGTAGATGGCTTAGATTGCCCCAAACACCTAACAAAAAGAGCTCGTGAAAGCATAAAAAATATGAAGATGATGCTTCTATGACAGCAGGCCTGGAAGAAAACATAATTATAAAAATAGGAGCAAAAGTCATGCTTAGGCGAAATATTGACGTGAGTCTTGGTTTAGTTAGTGGTTCTATCGGTATAGTGCAAAGAGTAAAGGTTGATCCGGATAATACAAAAATCATTAAGAAAATATACATTACATTTAATAACGAACATGTTTACGAACTTTGTCCGGTTAAAACTAAATTTAAAATTATTAATAGAGCTTATGTTCATCGCGAACAGTTTCCCATATGTAATAGCCTATGCTATAACTATACATAAAAGTCAAGGACTAAGTCTACATAATTCACTGATGGATATCGGTTCTACAGTATGCACATCCCGTCAAGCTTACGTGGCACTTTCGAGAGGTACAAGTCTGGGCGGTTTACATCTAATTAATGTCGACTTTGGAAGTGTTAAAGCGCAGGAATCCTCAATTTGTGAATACAACAGACTAAGAAGCATTTACCGTCCAGATTTGTCAAAAATTGTAACATCAAAGCCTCCCAGAAAAACGCATAGAGACAGGGAGTGGGCTCTTAGAAAAACTGTAGCTGAAGCTCAAGAAGTAGTACCGGAAAAGAGAAAACGGAAAGCTACCTACAAAAATAAGAAAAGTTCATAAGTCAGAGAGAGGGCTTTAAGAAAATTCGTTGCTGGTAGACATACATATATACAATAAGTAGAAGGTACCGAAAAGGAAAAAAGTAGAACTGTCTACAAAATACAAGAAGAAATGAGATCCCATCAAAAACAATACTTGTCAAAAAAACCAAGTCTCGCAACTCAGTTGTTCTGCGGTAAAAAGTTGTGAGATCCATGTAATACCAAGTCGGTTATTAATTTATTCAGTCTCTACTTAAGCGACTTTCTGTCTTAATACGTCCAGTCTCTAATACCACGATCGTGGTCCATAACAATTGAAAATCAATTGTGTCTGGAATCTCCGTATTCGAAGCATTAAGTTGTTACGTAATAATTAACAGCATCTTATAGTGACGTATATCAATATTAAAATTCTTTAATGTTTTATATAAATATATCGAGACTTGGCCATCGCACTAAATAATTGAATTTACATGTGTTTTCAGGCGATTAAATTTACACGTGTTTTCAGGCGATGGCCAAGTCTCAATATATTTATATAAAACATTAAAGAATTTTAATATTGATATGCGTCACTATCAGATGCTGTTAATTATTACGTAACAACTTAATGCTTCGAGTACGGAGATTCCAGACACAATTGATTTTCAATTGTTATGGACCACGATCGTGGTCTTAGAGACTGGACGTATTAAGACAGAAAGTCGCTTAAGTAGAGACTGAATAAATTAATAACCGACTTGGTATTACATGGATCTCACAACTTTTTACCGCAGAACAACTGAGTTGCGAGACTTGGTTTTTTTGACAAGTATTGTTTTTGATGGGTTAAGACTTTCTTAGCCTTCTTTGAAAAGAAGTACCTATAAGGTACCTACTTAAGTTGGAAGAAAAAGCTTAAGCAGCAAGATCCTGGCTCTTTAGGTCACAACACCTTGAATTAAGAAGGTACATGTTTCCAATGTAAAATCGCTGTAGAACCTTAGACAAGTGTAGAACTGAGATACCTACTATGTGAACACATATGAAGGGTTTGATTAAACTTCCAAGGTCACTCTTAAGAGTGAAGTGAATACAATGGTACTTAAAGCTGGTAGGGCTTAACATATTCTTGTAGCTATTTCGTGTCGGTGATCGGGACTGTGTAAACTATCTATAAGCCAGTGATAGATATTTTCTTATTAATTACAACTTACAAGCAAACAAGTTTTTGTCAATACTTTCAGACGTGCAGCGCCATCTATCACAGCAAATGAATCATACTATTATTTTTGTGCAGATGTCGCTGTCTGTTCGTCTTCTCAACGCAACTCGCACAGTTCAATAACTAGATGGCGCCACTAGTACAAAACAAGCGATAAGTTTTTTAATAAATCATTTTATTACGCTACCAGTTTCTGCTTGACAGGATAGGTTAGATAGGGTTTTCTTTCAGATTAAAAAATAAAACACCAAAAGGCGTACAATGCGTTCGAAAGTCACTCCAATCTTTTACCGTGCTCCAATCCAAACATTTGTTAGTCGCACCAAGCAACGTAGGTACGTTCGTGCATTCACTTAGGCCCTTCGTTTACGCGTCGACTTGCTCGCGATTTGATATTTGAATATGTTATAGCCCGTAATAAATTATGGCATTATGGGTCTTCGCCAATGGGGCCGGCAAACTGTCAAAGCGGCGCCAGTAGCGCAACGACCAATAACAAAACTGTTTTTGTATGGAATTTAGACCATTATTGAGGAAATGCCTAGATGTGTACCAAATTGTAAAAAACTGGATGTCATCTGTTTTCTCCGTGATGAGAAACCTGAAAAATAGTACGTATATAATACCTACCTGCACCACATAACCTATAAGGTTAGTAAGTAATTTTTGCATTTTAATAAACCTTATAAGAGAACTGAATACCCAAATTGATTTTTTTTTGTCATAAGTCTCTAATGTGTAATGTAAAAAGGATATCTTAAATTATTTGTACTTAAAATATAGCTTAAAACATTTTAAGACGACATAAAGCTGAAGTTCCATATTTTAAGTTATTAATCATCATACACTAGACTATTCTAAATAAACATAGTGGTCAACACGCTGGGTACTATCCACGAGGTCCCGGATTCAAATCCCGGGTTGGGCCGAAAGTGTTTGGATTTTCTGTCTTGAAATTACTCAGACACAGCTCCGGAGTCAGGAAGTTGGTGGTGTTAACACCCCCGTGCCTCGGAAAGCACGTTAAGCCGTTGGTCCTGCTCCTGAACTCTCTACGGTCATGTCGGACTGCCATCTCACCGAATTATGAGAGTGAAGGAACAGAGAGTGCACCTGCATATTGTGCCCACACTTGTGAACTATAATAATATATGTCCCGCGCAGTTGGCTAATCCTTGTTGAGATAGGCCGCCGTAGTCGAAATCCAGCTAAGAGGACATTATTTTTAAATAAACATGCAATTGATGCAGTATTAAGACGTTAAAATTTTGCTTAGGTCTAGCTATTTTCTATGAAAATAAATACGTCCTTTTCTTAACTCTTCTTTTAACTCATATATTTTACAAGTGGAATACATGTTCTAAAGCTAGAAATTGTCATGAAATCATCGAAAATTTGGAAAATCCAAGTGATTCTCAGTTTTGACAAGGATTCGTACAGTGGTGGCGCCATCTGAGATCAGCTCTTACTTGTCAACCTCATTCACCATGTTGCAGAAAACAACTGAAACTTTTACTGGCAAAAGAAACTGCAAATCGTTTTTGACAAGTCAGATGTTGTCATAATAGTCAGTGTTAAAGTAGAAGCGTGATCTAATTTTGAAATTAAGATATTTTTATGTGATATAAACGCCGCAGACTAGTCGCTGTCGTAAAATAAAAATGGTTTGATTTGTTTTGTAGTAGGTATTTTTTGTCAAAAAAGTCTATGTAATTATGATATTATTTATAAATAATTATTGCACTACCGATTTAGGTCATCACTATTTGATTTGTTAGATATTAGCAGTAAATTGATAATGTGTGTGGTGTGCAATAAAGAGTATCTATCTAATGGGGGATAATATTTTGTATAGGAAATCCCTCATTTGCGCAGGCAAAGTTGCTAGTCAAAAGAAGTGGAATGTTGTGAATAATAAGGTCGACACGTTTACGAGTATTGTTTATCCAGTAGCATACGCAAAGTAATCTCAATCGCGCCTCGCGTCTAAAATGAGTCAGTCATCATTGGCTCCAAGTTGAGTCGACAAGTGAACGACGGTCCTTATTGTTTCGTATCGTAGATCGACCACGATTGAACGAACTACACACAACTCATTCTAAATTCATTCATTCATTTTTCCGTCAGTTAAAATCAGTCAACCAAGTGCTGTCAGTGTGTGGTCGTGTTTTGTGATTTAGAATTAGATTAAAATATTGCTAATTAAAGATAGTTATCGTAAACTGATTATAGGCGTGACATCGGTATACTTAATAGCGTTTACGATGAGTGGATAACAGTTGTATAGCAAGTGAAACAAATGTATTGAAGTGATCGGCAGCTCGTTACTGGGTGTTCCAGGGTGTTTTCTGAAAAGCGGTAGTGATTATTCGCCGTGTGTGTTCAATACAATAGCCTGACGTGTTAGTTATGATTTATCGGTGTCGATACTTATATTTTTGTGGCATGGCATTGGAGTGAGATTTGTCGGCGATTTGGTAAAATAGTGTCCGAGAGTTCATCGCTCATCAATGGATTGTTAGCCAGGTAAGAAGTATTTGAGGTATGCGCTGGGGAATGGGGATAATGGAATGCGGTGATGTGATGCGTGTTTAGACGTTGTTGTGTCGGGGTGTGATGCGATCCGCGAGTGGTCGTGGTGGTAAACAGTTATTCGACAGCGCCGCGCCGGGCCGGCCTGCGGGGTCAACGTGCCGAGCGCCGAGCTTTCAATGTTGCACGCTCCTGCTCCTGTTATCACTGCATGTTAAGATCGTTAGTCGATAAGCTTATTAATTGAGTATCTGAGACACTCACATAATTAACGCGACACTTAAGAATCAATATTGTTAAGTGGAGCAGATGATAATCACTGTAATGTTTACCCACCCACCTACTTTTTCAAACTGGGGTCTGCCTCTCAGTGTATTTTACTAATTGGATTTCAATAAATGCCGCTGATAGTTTGGAAACATTGTCATTTCATTTTATTTACTGTTAATTATCTTTCATAACTAAACTCAAAGCAATTATAATTAAATTAGCGCTTTTTAATTTTAATATGTTGCCTTTTGATAAACAAATATTTAACCTGCTTTATTAATTGGTTAATTAATAGTAATAAAAACATAATACATAAGTAAAAACTTGCTAATCCAGGCTATGCTTACCATATCCTAAAGTTAGATTAACCTAGCATTATTTTTTATGATTAACCTATTACTAACTTCGTGGTATGTTAGGCAAACTTGTGGTTGGGTGTTGGTGGCTAGTGTCCATTCTGTGCTAGCATGTGAAATGGAGAAGTCAATAGCGTACCACTCCACTAATAATTACTATTAAAGTTGTTGGGGATCATACAATTCCACATAGTGACCCTGAACCTTGGTTAATGATGAGTTAATATGATGACAGTGGTATGATTTAGGTCTCCAATCTTGGTTCATTTCAAAATATTATATAATAGCAGTTCCCCACAACTTCGCCTGCAAGTCGGATTTCCCATACCAACTTTTATCCCCTATTTAACCCCCTTTATGATTTTATATCTTGATAAAAAGCAGCCTTTGTCTTTCCCATGGTCTCAAACTGTCTCTGTACCAAATTTTATTTAAATCGGTTCAGTAGTTTTATAGCCTACTAGTGGTTCAGGGTCTCGAACTGTCTCCATACCAAATTTCATCTCAATCGGTTCAGTGATTTATGCACAGATTATACAGGGTGTGGCGTAAATAGTGGTCCAAAGCAAAGGTGTGGATACACTGTACACTGAAGCACCACATACCAGTATTTAAAAAAAAATTATGTACAGGGTTTTAAAAAAAAAAATTTTTTTTAATTTTTTTAGAAATCGTTACCTTGCCTTACAAATTTGGTTATAATTTCCAAAAATGACGGTTTTTTTTATCCATTTTTTTTATTATTATTGCTGATCACTTGTACTTAGTACTCCATTCGTTTTTTTTTTTTTACAAACTGAATTTAATAAAAAAAATTAAGTTTCTTTCAAAATTCAATACTCACTGCTAGCAAATCGTTTGACTTTCAATGCTTTTGGTGCAAAAAAAATGTACCACACTGTCAGTGCCCATTGTTTAAAAAAAATGCCCATCTTTTGCAGATTCTAAAATGGTGCAACAATAAGTGTTACGACTTACAGGAAAAAAGTTATTGCTTTTCGAAACAAAAAGGAGCCCAATTCAGAAAAACAATTTATTTGAAGTTCAAGGGTTTACAAGGGTTGTAATTTTTTTCTGTGTGGTCCAAAGCAAAGGTGTGGATACACTGTACACTGAAGCACCACATACCAGTATTTAAAAAAAAATTATGTACAGGGTTTTCAAAAAAAAAATGTTTTTTAATTTTTTTAGAAATCGTTACCTTGCCTTACAAATTTGGTTATGATTTCCAAAAATGACGGTTTTTTTTTATCCATTTTTTTTATTATTATTGCTGATCACTTGTACTTAGTACTCCATTCGTTTTTTTTTTTTACAAACTGAATTTAATAAAAAAAATTAAGTTTCTTTCAAAATTCAATACTTACTGCTAGCAAATCGTTTGACTTTCAATGCTTTTGGTGCAAAAAAAATGTACCACACTGTCAGTGCCCATTGTTTAAAAAAAATGCCCATCTTTTGCAGATTCTAAAATGGTGCAACAATAAGTGTTACGACTTACAGGAAAAAAGTTATTGCTTTTCGAAACAAAAAGGAGCCCAATTCAGAAAAACAATTTATTTGAAGTTCAAGGGTTTACAAGGGTTGTAATTTTTTTCTGTGTGGTCCAAAGCAAAAGTGTGGATACACTGTACACTGAAGCACCACATACCAGTATTTAAAAAAAAAATATGTACAGGGTTTTCAGGGTTTTCAGGGTTTTTTTTATTAAATTCAGTTTGTAAAAAAAAAAACGAATGGAGTACTAAGTACAAGTGATCAGCAATAATAATAAAAAAAATGGATAAAAAAAAACCGTCATTTTTGGAAATTATAACCAAATTTGTAAGGCAAGGTAACAATTTCTAAAAAAATTAAAAAAAAATTTTATTTTTAAAACCCTGTACATTTTTTTTTTTTAAATACTGGTATGTGGTGCTTCAGTGTACAGTGTATCCACACCTTTGCTTTGGACCACACAGAAAAAAATTACAACCCTTGTAAACCCTTGAACTTCAAATAAATTGTTTTTCTGAATTGGGCTCCTTTTTGTTTCGAAAAGCAATAACTTTTTTCCTGTAAGTCGTAACACTTATTGATTCACCATTTTAGAATCTGCAAAAGATGGGCATTTTTTTTAAACAATGGGCACTGACAGTGTGGTAAATTTTTTTTGCACCAAAAGCATTGAAAGTCAAACGATTTGCTAGCAGTGAGTATTGAATTTTGAAAGAAACTTATTTTTTTTTATTAAATTCAGTTTGTAAAAAAAAATAAACGAATGGAGTACTAAGTACAAGTGATCAGCAATAATAATAAAAAAAATGGATGAAAAAAAACCGTCATTTTTGGAAATTATAACCAAATTTGTAAGGCAAGGTAACGATTTCTAAAAAAATTTAAAAAAATTTTTTTTTTTGAAAACCCTGTACATAATTTTTTTTTAAATACTGGTATGTGGTGCTTCAGTGTACAGTGTATCCACACCTTTGCTTTGGACCACTATTTACGCCACACCCTGTATATTAGTTACAAGTTTAAGTGTCAAGAGGTAACAGACAGACAGACAGACACACTTTCGCATTTGTAATATTAGGATGGATTCAATACAAACAAACAAACAAATCTTACCTCTTTATAATATTAGTGTAGATTTGATGGATGTTAAACAAACTGCTTACACAAGTATCATAGTATTATGTTTAACATATTGTTTAATTAAAGTATTATGTTACCAATAACACAATAGGTAAGTGTAGATACACTATGCAATGGAAGATTAATTAAAGGCTACTAGACTTCTTTACTTACTTACCTTACTTGCTTGTATGTTTATTTTGTTTCATTGTATTGTTTTTAAGTGCATGATTCTTAGATAAAATGCAATATCATTTTAAAAAATTACCATCTGAGGCGGGAATTGAACCCGCACTCCTTGCACACCGGGTGATAGCCAAACTACTCGATTTCCAATTCTATGCATCCAATCATTTATCATTGATTTGATATTTTCTCTGTTTCATTTTATCACTGTCTATGTAGTAAAGCAAAAATATAAAAAGTTTAGCTTGTAGTAAAGCTAGCCTGCCTTGTATATTATTTTGTTCTATGTCTGTTGTTTTTAGCTTTTCTGAATAAGTTGCATATTTTCTCATAGTTGCTTGAGCGGACGGCATCCAAGATGATGGTGGAGACCATGCTCGAGTCCTCACAGGACTTTGGTAAGTAACTTTCATAAATCCCACTTCAAATTGCATAAGTAAAAAGTAAAAATGTACTTCCGAATAACATACCTAAATCTTAGTTTACTAATTGAAGAAAGAACATTCACCTTTGGTTATATTTGTAATCCTCAATAACTCTGATGATTGATGGAAACAATAGAGTGTAGGAGGGGACGAATGTTAGGCCACCTGATTCGACACGACAATTTTATTAAAACGATAATAGAAGAAAGATAGAAGAAAAAAGGAAGCGAGGAAGACCAAGAATAAGCTACATGCAGCAAATAAAAGAAAAGATAAATGTCGGGTCGTATCAGAAGGTTAAGAGAAGGGCGGAAAGCAGAGAGGAATGGAAAAACAAGACACCGACAAGAGCCTAGCTCTTGAATTTGATGATGATGAATAACCCTGAAATTCTCTGACGAAAGATATCATAAAAGTTGTTGAACCCTGATCCTATAGCTAAAAATTCAGGCAGTTTATCATAAAAAAATGATGAAAATGGTATTTCCCTCTCTCTTTCACCTTTGCCAATAATAGCAAAACTGTCAGAGAACAACAAAAACTGTAATGATAGGTACTAAAATTTAATTAAACTAAAATACCAAAATAGTACTGCCTCTGTTCATTCACTAATGGAGTAATGAAACTGATCTGAATTTCTCATATACATGCTTGGCTACTAGTTAAAGAACAAACATAACAATAAAAAAAATAATGCTTATGCCACATTAAAGAAGAACAATATTTTTTTTACTATGTATGTTTCATATCAAAACCTATGAATATTTCTTAATTTCTTAGAAAATTCCATTGCCTGTCATTCACTCAGTTCTATTCTTTATTATGTTACATAGCATAATTTATTGTTTGAAAAGTGTTACACTGTTTGTCACATACAAAACACAGTTCAACCGGTCTAAATTAACAATAGCATGTTAATGCTCGCTCACATGTCAACATTGTTTGAACAACATGCACTGCAAATGTTTGGGCGTCACATTTCACTTTACTCAACTAAGTGGCAACCGTTTCCCAATTAGCAAATTTTCACGTAAGCACTAATGAGGTACGGTTAGTTCTAATTTGACACCTTTTGTGGCGGCAACTAGACGCTAGTAATAATCATTTAAATAGATATTTCTCATCAAAAGCAATTCTGAGGGGATTCGTAATGACCGCTCGCTTCCGCGCAGGCATGTCAAACGGTGCACTACCACAATGGAAGCGGGAGCTGCTGCAGCGACGAGCCGCGCGCTCCCGGCCCGCGCCCGCCCCCGCGCCGCCCGCCGCGCCCGCGTTCGCGCCGCCGCCCGACGACGACGAGGAGCTGCGCTACGGGCCCGGCATCGTCAAGCGGCTCAAGTCGCGCTACCTCAGCCTCGCGCTGCGCGACGCGCCTCGCCGCCGCCCCTCCGTGCTGCGCCGCGCCACCTCGCTCGAGCACCTGCTCGACGAGCGGCCCCCGCCCGCGCCCCGCCCGCCCGCCGCGCGCCCGCCGCGACCCGTCTCGCTCGCCGCGCCGCCCGCCGCGCTCGCGCCCGCCCACGCCCCGCGCCGCGACTACGTCAAGCGCGCGCGCTCCGTCGACGCGCTCAGCCGCCTCGGCGCCCACGACGAGCCGCCCCATCCGCCCTCGCCCTCGCCGCCGCCGCCCCCGCCTCCGCAGGCTCCCCCGCCACCCCCGCCCCAGGCGCCGCCGCCACCGCCGCCGGCGCCGCGCCCGCCGATCGCTCGGAACGCGCGACCTCCGCGACGCCCGACGCCTCTCCTGCGCGACACCGAGCGCCCGCCCCCGGACGTCGTCCGCTCGGCCCTCCGAAAGTTCGAGAGCGCCCCTACCCGTCGACCGGCGCCGGCGGCGCGCGTGTCCGCCGTGCTGCGCGGGCTCGAGGCGCCCTCGCGCACGTCCACCCCGGAACCGCGAGACCCCGCCGCTCGCTCGCCGACGCCGCCGCAGGCGGATATCGTCGCTCACGTTCTCCCCGAGGAGCCCGAAGCGACGGTGACGTCTACGGAGGCGCGGCCGGTGTCGCGCGCCGCGCTCGAGGGCATCGCGCGCGCCGGCTCGTCGATGCGGTTCGCATTCGAGGCGCCGCGGCGCGGGTCGCACCTGCCGCCGCTCGCCGCCACTAACCCGGTGCTGCTGGGCCGCGCGCGCCGCGTCGGCGTCATCCGCCCGATGCCGGCGCCGGCGCGCTCGCCGGAGCCGCAACCGCAGCCGATGGATCGGAAGGTCGCGTCGCCGCCGCCGACCCCGCGCCTCGCCTCGCCGCCGCCCGAGTCGGAGCCGAATCCTCAGTCCCGGCCGGAGAGAAGAGACCCGCCCCCGGCGGCGATGGTCGAACCGATACCTCGCTCGCCCCCCGAGACCGCCGAGGTTATCCGCCCCGCGTCTCCGGAACCCGAGCCTGAAATAATCGAGACGAGGCAGAAAGTCGAGCGACCGCTGACGAACGGGTTCGCCGAGCCGAAGCAGATCGTCGAGGAGCCGGTGTCGCGTCTGGGCGGCGCCGACATCGAGCGCGCGTGGAACGGAACGAGCGAAAAGAAGATTATCTCGGAGAAGAAGCCCGTCGAGACGAAAGAGGCGAAGAGCGGCGTGGCGCCGTGGGCGGGCGGCGGCAGCCCGGTGACGGCGCGTCGGCCGCGCGCGCCCCCGCCGCCCGCTACCTCCATCGTGTTCAACTTCTCCGACCGCAAGGAGGTGCCCGACTACATCGAGAACGACGGCATCGTCCTCCGCGGCAGCCGAAGGACCAAAATCAAGGTGAGTCTTTGAGATAATCGCTCCGCTTTATGATGTTCACCTAAATGGCGACGCCGCGCGACGGCCCGCGGTCACGCTCTGGATGCGACGTGAGCGTGACGTAATTTGGGTGCCATATAGTTTTTGTGACCGTTTCCAGCGTCCTGTGCATAGATTACGCGGCGATGCTTGCTTTTTTTATTTGAAATGGGTTTGCTCTTTACTCTGGAATAAGCCAGACGTGGCGTAGACAGAAGCGACGGTGGAGCGAGCTCACCCAGAAGGTTCTGGCACTCCCACTTACCGACGGAACACAGCAAGCTGCTTGGCACAGGGCTCCGTTGGAAAGGTGGTGTACTCCACCAAGCGGCAACGGAGCCTACCACCGCTGATAGGATCGTTCAGCCGCCATCACAAACTGGAGTTTGATCCTTCATCACCCCAAACTGGCGCGTGATGCGATGTTTTGCGGTGCGCGGGCGGTCTCGGTTCGCCGCATGTCGGGTATGCCGCATTTCCTTCCGACACTCAGTTTGCCCGCTCTCATTACATTTTATTATTCTCACAATCTCCATCTCTTTGACGACGAATCTTAGTGATTTTAATCGTTTTATTTCTATTTAATAAGATTTTAAATCCTCGATTTAGTCTTCTGTCTCGACATCAGATAAAAGCTCGAAAACTTAAATGACGTTTACTTTCTTACTTTCAAACGATAAAGACAATTTAATGACGAGTCGAAGCATTGTATAAGTGATATTTCCATGCAGGCTGCTTAGCGTTCCCTCGCACGGAACAAAAGCCAGATAACATCAGTCGGTTGTTTAAGTTGCGTAATTATTAGCATTCGTCTCGTCTGCCATCGATGCTACACTTAGCATAAGTAAACAGGTGATAAATAAGGCCACATTAGTAGAAATGCCATTTACAGGCTTCTAGTATCGGACAAAACAGGAATACATACGAGTATAAGTATTGTAATGCTCATGTTAATGACAAATCAATCAATCGCTATGTCTGTCATCTTCAATATTTGAAACTTATATGTTTCACACGCGTTTTGAAAACAAAATAGCATAAAGGTAAATTTCCTGAAAATCCAAACAGACGAATTCTTTCCAGACCTCACAATTCCTGGTGAAGGCTATGGCGTCAAAAGTACCCAGCTATTTAGCCACCCATTTTGGGTCATTTACTTTTCTCAAGTTTTTTTTAAAGACTCGCAACTCATAAATAGTATTCCAAACGTTTATTCACTTCCATCCTATTAACTTCCTTTCTAAAATCAGTCAGTTATCGATAAACGTGTTCTCTCCGCGACGTCATCTGATCAATTTGCCGTGTGACCGCGCGCGCAGCCGCCGTGACACCGGCTACTGGATACTGTATACCGTTCAGGGAAAAAAGATCCACGAATTTGCTGCGTGATTGCTCATTACTGATTTGATTGAAAACAATCATCCAATTGTCACGCCGTTTGCGAAACGCCACGCTTCAGACAACATGACCGAGTGAACTGTAACTCTGGAGTTCAAGAAGGCCTACTACCTCCCCTTCCTCTAAATGTACTCTAAAACATAGCATTCTTTTGATATTACAAGCTCTACGGCAGAATTGGGAACCTGAACTGGTCATCGCTGTCAATTCATATCATCTAATTGAAAACCACCAAAAGAACTTTGTTCTGATCTTATTTTTAAACGTATGTCAATGACGTTCTGCTTGATTGTTCGTCTATGTCTTTGTATCCAATCTTCTTCTTCTTAAGGTGCCATGTTCTGTCGAAGTTCCAATACAAAAAGCTTTTACTTTTATTGACCGTAGCGGCGGATCCCTAAAAAATGACAGCATCACTCGCGATCACGATTTATACTTTCCACCTGCCGATGCCGAGAGAATCGATTCGTGGAATGATCGATTGCGCAACCGCTATGCAAATAAAAACATTTTCTACCAAACGGTGAAAGTGGATGCGTGCGACGCGCTGGCCCGGAGCCCGGGTCGCGGGGCGAGGTGAAACCGGTGACCTCCGCGGACCACTCTCATTTTCGGCAGGTACCAACACTGGACATACTTCGCATACATATCGATTAGATCCGAATGTCGACGCTGCGTTGGGGTCAACGAAATGTCAATTATGTATCTTGCATACTACTTTATATGTGCATCGGTTTCAAGGTTGCTCCAAGTTTATCTGGCTAGACTTGACGGACTGTCTTGTCTATCCATCAATCAGATGTAGCACACTTAGTTTATCAATGAAGAAGTAAATTGTTTCAGACAACCTGCAATTAGGATCTCGTTTCCATGCAGGATAATGGGTCCATACTTATAGGTAATGAGAGACAAAAAAACACGCGGACGTTTGACTAGATAGACAAAAAAGCCACAATATTAAAATGCTCTGGTGCGACTGGTTTGACATGTTGCACAACTTTTTATTTATTCGTCGACGATTCTTTCATGCTAATAATGTCAGTTTTGTCATATTTTAAATATGCAGTTTTAATATTTGCAATTTGCATAACAATCAAATGGCTAATTATGCAAAAAAGTACAAAATGTTGATGTTCGAGCACCCAAACCGACGCACAAACGTAATCGATGTATTTCATGATGAATTACATGCGTTATATCGGCATTCGCTAATCGCTGCGCGCGCGCAACGGCACGACGGACCAGAAGCAATGGCCGTAATTGCGCTTTAATGCCAAGGCTACACGTCGCGAACCTGGCGATATCTATTTCCTTTTAATTATAAACCGAATTTATTGATGTGGATAAGTAATCGATAAAATTCAATACTACAAAATAGCGTGATACTATCTAACAATCTAATTATTGTGTTCTGTTTTTCATTGCCATCAGAGCAATACGGCCTTAGTAAATCTATATTGGTCTGAATGTAAGTGTATGTCTCACTTGACCCGTATCTCTAATTAAAATAACTTCTGGCTCCGTGTAACTAAACTAAAAAACCTATTACCAATGCATTGTAAGAAGCAATACCTAACATAATGTATGTTTGCTTATTTATGGACCAGTATACGATTTAGTTGGACCATCGGAACGAGGCCAGGAGCCAAGTGGCTCGTTTTAATACTATTAGCACATCCGATCGCCATTGTCCTACCGCGGCTCAGACGGCATTACCTTCAATAGACACAGTGTTGACGATATAGTAGACTCATCCCTAAAATGATAATTGTAACCCTTATAACGAATGCTCTTTACCGCCAACTTTGAAAAACTGGACATGTAAAGGACCTCTTTTTCTTTCTACATTTCAACCAGCAGCCATCCTGCTTCCTGCACTTGCACCTTAAGGGCATCTTCCTGATTAGCAAGCTGAAGTGGCAATGTATTATTGCATGTGACATTTTAACCGACCGTTTTGGGTGCCGATTGTCAAGTTTCAACATCCTGCTAAGCTAACTGGAGGTCACTAAGAGTCAGGGTTACACCCTAGCCTAGACCCTACTGTACCCCATGGTACATTAGCCCTCGCTCCCCGTTCTGCTTAATATTCATTCGCTCATTTGTATTGGCATTAAGTTTCTATCGTCTCGCTGAATCTCGTTAAAGTCTCTTAACTCACGTTCAGAAGCTTTTGTAAGGATAATTTTATGTTTAGAAAACTTGATAATATTATGTATGAGTGGAAAGCGCATCAGGAATTCCATTCAACAACTCTCATGTTTTAGTATTATTTACCCTAATGCCTAGATTTATGAATATTCTTAAAGATACCTATACCTCTTTATGGTTAAGGCCACTTAAATATCGCTCTGAGACCTAGTTTTGACCAAACAAGACAAAGTTCCAATAAATTGTTGCACAAATAAGGAACATTCCAACGCTTTGTTGTCAGTGGGTGTTCGATTTGTTTGTTTGCTCACACGTCACATCACAAATAATTCTAGCTTGAACATATTTATATCAGTTGTAATGTGGGTTACTGTTTGCCGCTTCCTTAGTGGCTACATAATTGCGTATTGATTAATTGGATTGGGTCAGAACTGCGCACAAATCATTACTTATATGACAATATTTTACATTGTTGTTCAATTAGTTTTATTAACATTTATTACCATAATATTTATTGCAAGCTTAGCTACTTATGACTACAATCAAAAATATTCATATCAGACACGTGAATATGATTATAGATAAGTGGTCGTCCATCATTCTTGAAATTTTGCCTTCTTATGTTCCATCTTCAAAAGGTTTTTAAAACTTAGACGGATTTGCCACTGGTACTCCATGCCACGTAGATCCTTCATAAAGCATAGACCAGGAAGAGGAATGCAATAAGTTGACATTTTGGTTATCAATTCATGATAGAGGGTCTGTTGGTCTTTCTTCCACATCTTATTTCATCGCGTCGTCCTGACATAGCTAGCTCTCACTAAACTATCTTTTAATTAATTGACAAAGCCTGTACTTAATGAGTGAATACCCATTTATGAAGATTGCCGTATGCCCACCTTTCTATTGACACCAATCGCCGTGTTTTCTGTTCTCTGAAACCATAATAACGTGAAGCAAAAAAAGCAATAGGAAACGACATACCTGGTCGGGTAGGTTACCACCACCTTCCCGGTTTTCTAAGATAGTCGTCGCCATCCATCCGTAGTTATGGACGTGGGTTACACTTGGGTACATTTTATTTGTAATCAAGTTCTGACCATTCTGACCATGCTAAATGCTGGCTTAGTATGTTGATTCAGAGACTGAATGCGGGAAGTAGATAAAATATGAAATAAGTATTTATCGACTGGTCACGTTAGTTACTGCGAAATTTTATCTATCTTTTATGTTACACAGTTCAATCTAATGAAATGACTCACGAAGGAAGATAGTGGTAGTTTAACTGAAGTTTGAGTTAAAAACACATATGATTGGGCCTTATCAGGTTTCCAAATATTTCATGACCCTTAATGTCACGTGCATCACAATTCACATGATTGATCGCATGTAGTATTTTCTGTAGGATCAGTCAATGAAGATCGACAAGAAAGAAATTATGCAACATAAAGGACTCAATGATGTTTTTCATTCACTGCCTCCACACTATTGTCGTAAAGTCGAAGACTAGACATGAGAAACACAGGAACCAGCAATCCCTGTAAGGCACTTACCATGTAAAAACGTTACTTATCACCAACATGAGTTTTTATTACAAGCAATAATAAACCTGCGGTTTTAATTAGATGACGTGCGCCTGCGACTCCATGCTCCCGCTTTCTCAAACACAATGGCTGCCAAAAAACGCTTCCCAGCGAGAGAGAGCAGTTTACATACGCCCATGTAATTAAGTAGTAAGCGATTATTATGCAGCTTCAGTAATACTTAAGATAAGCAGCTTTGTTTGAATAAGGGTACCTATTCAATCGAGTTTCACGATTATCTTCAACTGTATAAAGATTTATGGATGTATATTCATCGTGTCTTCTTCTTGTCACAACTTGGTGCTGTGCTGTGCCATTTGGATTTCTATCGGTGTCCTCTTATCTTCTACCGTTTATTGTCACCTTCTTTGTATATACTCTGCCTAATTTGTGCCTGGGTCGAACATTACGAGGGAAATCAAGGTCTCCAAAGATAGATAATTTATGCAATGTCCTCACCTAAAGAAAACAAGTGCGACTATTCCTGTAGTTCTTTTGTATTATTTTACTTTCAGCGTATATCAAAACCTGTATGTTATATTCCGAATATGTTAGTTGCTGTTCTGCGTTATGTATCTACATATTTACATACATTAAATGTGTATTGCGCGACGCGTCCTTTGCGCAACATACTTTAATTATGAGCAAATCCTCCCCCCACGTAATACAGAAGCCTCAATAATTCGGCCGTCATAATTTATGTTCCATTACCTAACCTACCTAAAAAGCATAACGTCAGATTAGTACTCTTAACGACGAATTTTTAATACATGCTTCACATAGGTGAACGGCAGATAAATCATAATATAGTATACATAGAGTCGTATTATCTAACATGATGTCGGTCGGCTAATCGAGGTTCAAGATGACTGTTAGTTGTTAATAGGCTAACAGTTAGTAGGCTGTGAAGACGCCCAGTCTGCATCACCGCTGTGTTAAGATGACCTAGTATTCTGGATCCTTTCTCGGTATACGCGTCATAGAAAGGAATGCGAATTTCGAATTTTCGAGATTCAAAATTCAAATCATCCAATCAAATTACGAGCCCGCCTCCCCGGCCCCCGCTCATTATCCCTGTTCTTGTCTACCCCTGCATTCATGTACCCCACAGGCGAGGACACAGTTAGGCGGTCGTACTGGAGTAGATTTCGCATCAATCTCAGTATGTTAACTTTAGCCCTAAATACATGCGGTGGCAGTCTAAAATCCATGAATCATATTTTTTATCAAATTGGCGATATGACATAGGTACTCGTATTTAGCATTGATCATCATGGCATTGATAAATGGGAGCCGATAAGTGAAATAAATTCTCCGTTATTACTTTTGGCATTATACTGATAATTTCAAGAACTGTTGTATTCCAGTGACCCATACAATTCCGAGTCCGTTACTCAAATATTATTCATTTATATTTGTTCTTTAATATTCAGGCTGTGAAAACGTAACTGCACTGTTTCAGACATACTTACATTTTTTTTTTCAAATCGACCTTAGTTTTGCAGCCGATTGCTTTAAAATTGCAATAGCTATAACTTTCAGGACGCAATATTAGCTCGCCAGCTCTCTAACATACGCCAAGAAAGCAGTAAATAGCTTTGAAAAACTTAGGCCCACTTGCTATTCCGTTTATCTGTTTTGAATGCCCACTTGCACAAGCCGGAATTAGCTAATCCGGAAGGTCCACTACCGACAGTCCAGATAAGCTAATCGGGACAGGCGCAAGCGGGCTTTCAACTCAGATAATAATAAGCCTCGAGCAAATCCGGATTAGTTAATCCGGACGTACGCAATTGGACCTTACAAATCATATGTTCAATTAATTGCTTCGGAATTGCAATAGCTTTCAAGTTGTAGGTGTAGGTCAGCAAGAATGGAATTTGCAGATCGACAGTTTCGAGCCGAGTGCGTGGGCGCACCAGTACCACCTACCTACGTAATGCAACTCGATAACGTTGGACAATAAACTCGCTGAAAACGAACAATGGAAATTAATCGATTTTACTCACTTCGGAGTACTTCGGACCCAGTAGAACGCCATGCATTGCTTCGGGTTTCTTTCTGGGGATATTTAGTTTTATTAAACTTCGATAAGAATCATATATCCAGCTGGCACTAAGCTAGAGTAAAAAAATCGGCCAAGTGCGAGTCGGACTCGCACACTTAGGGTTCAGTACCAGTATCTTTTAACCATTTCAAGCGTCTTCTACCTGTTGTAATTAATATCGAGCAAAATATCACGTTTTTTGTCATAGGAGCCTGGTGACAGACAGTGGGTAATAGAGTCCGGTTTTTACACTTTGGGTACGGAACCCTAAAAATAGAAATACGTAAGGAAATTTTTGTCCATCATTGAAACGATTGCTGCTTGAATGATTGATTTATCTGCGAAGTGTCAAGTTATTTTAGTATTTATTTAAAATTTCAAATTATATCCGGGAAAATAATCGGAATGCGTAAACACGCGTTCACCTTTCGATATTGTCGTTGAAGGTTTAATTTATAATAGCAGTTAGCAAACCGATTCATACACGTTACACGACACGCGAAGTGTTGCTTTAACTCCGAAGTTAATCATCGAAACTACTTCGGCTGGCGATACAGATAAATGCCTCAAAGATATTGTGATTAAGCTAACGACATTGCCGTTGATCCAATCAAATCACAGGCGCCTTGCCCGCACCGCTCATGGCTGAGATATTTATAATTAAATTCCCAGTCTCTCCCACTTCAGACGCCGTACGTAAAGTACAATTAGAAATTATTTTTTATATATCCCAGTCTCTTCTTTCAAAAGGAGACAAGGCAGCTGGGAAATATTTTCCCAAATTTATTTGCCCAACTCCTCCACAGTCACATACATTCGTATAAATCCAACTAAAAAAAATTCTTTATTTCAACAAGAGCAGACAAATGTGGCACGTATAAATGTCAATGTTCAGTAATTAGCATTACCGGTGGTAGGGAGCTGCATCGTCAAACTGGACTGGTCGAGTCACCTTTACTAAGGCCAGACGCTCACTCGAAGATAGACCACAAACAAAAATGTTGTCGGTTGTCAACTGTCTCGTCACCCCCAATTTTCAACTTAATGGTTTTACTGTTGATTGATAGTCAATGCTAATTGCTAGGGCTAGTAAGTTTTGCTTGGTTACTAATTTGTGTTGATGTGAAATTAATTGAATGAGTAGCGCTCTTTCCAGTCTTCATTTTTCCCATCATATTTGTAGATCGAAATTGCGCAATATCTATTAATGCATTTAATCAACTTGGACTTGGAATTGGAATTATGAAATTACATAGAATTGACTTCATGTCTTCAATATCGTTTAAAATGTACTCGGATCTCATTATAAAGCTTTCGATCTGGCAAGACTAGATTCTTAGATTTCATATTTTTCTTATCTATAACCCTACAGGCAATTAACTTAAGAATTGTCTTCAATAGTCTGCGCTTGTCGTTACGAACTTACGATCCCTACATAGCACGTCATATGGGAGGCGGGTTTGTTTTATTTACTGAGCGAAAACCAGTTGCGAGCCTGCGCCGGCGCCGCTGTCGATGCCAGAAGTGTCGCATTTCTCTGCTCGTTGATGTATTGTCGGTAGGATTCTTTCGGAATATAAGTATTTATCAACACAATATTTGTTGTTATTGTATGTATATTTATTGGACAACAATTTGCATTATCATAAGCCACTACTGTCTAACGTACCTTATAAATTTACTCCATGTTTAATTGTAGTATGACCATTACCACGTAGATAGTTTTTCAGTCTTATGTCGATTTACTGTTCCCTTTTGTGAAATTATTTATCATCACTGGTCAGAAAAAATATCGAAAACAATCTTTATTTGTTAGTTGTTCTCCCCTTACATTACCTGGCATCCCGGTATGTCGAGACATGTTTGTTTTATTACGGGTGAGTGAGCGGAAACCAGTTCACGTGCCACTTCGCTGGGAAACGCGAATTCATTTCGAACATGCTCTGTCAATATGGCCTCAACGGGATGCTTTGCAAGACTCGTCTTACTGCGTTGCCAATTTAGTAAAGGATATTATGAGAAACTGAGACATGCAAAGACAGATTTAAAGCTGTAAAAACGAGTGAGGGCCTATGTTGAAGGGTTATGATAATAATAATAATGTCCTCCTAGCTGATTTCGACTACGGCGGCCTATCTCAACAGAGATTAGCCAACTACGCAGGACATATTATAGTGCACAAGTGTGTGCGCAATACACAGGTGCACTCTCTATTCCTTCACTCTCATAATTCGGTGAGACGGCAGTCCGTCATGACCGTAGAGAGATCAGGCGCAGGACCAACGGCTTAACGTGCTTTCCGAGGCACGGGGGTGTTAACACCACCAACTTCCTGACTCCGGAGCTGTGTCTGAGTAATTTCAAGACAGAAAAACCCAAACACTCTCGGCCCGACCCGGGATTCGAACCCGGGACCTCGTGGATAGTACCCAGCGTGCTGACCACTAGACTAACGAGGCAGTCATGGTCAGGGTTATGATACTAGGTACTTAAAGAAGACATAACGAACCTAATAAAATGTAACGTTAGATAAGGTTGCAAAGTTTGGTAGAAAAAAGATCTGGGTTGATCACCTCGGATTCTCAATAATTTGAAATAGTGCGATACTGTGGCATGCCCTTGCTGAAATATTGCAAATGATTATACAGACCTGTAATGGAGTGATAAGAATTTATCTGATAGCTTATCAAGACCTTTCCCAGTACTTATTGTTATGATAATAGACGTCTGACCAAGTTTCACCGACCGCCCAGAAACTATCGGCAATGTGATATGTTTATTATATCCTATATCACGTACTAGTACGTGTGATTTCTCCTCGTAGTTCGTAGGTACGCGAAACAATTCACATTGTCATGGTAGCGCGGTGACGCGCTGTCACTGATACCCCAGGAGCCCTATTTTTGAATCAGTAGCAATCGTGCAGATTTCTACTGATTTTTGTTCGTCGTCTAAAACTCCGCTTCTTTGAATCACTCGATCAGAACACTCGACCCCTCGAAATAGCAACTAGTGCCCCTACCCACTCGTCCCAGAAGCTAGAAGGCGAGTGATAAGTAGAATAAACGTATTTTTTTTTTAGTTGAGTGAGAATGAAGTCGCATCCGCCAACAGAATCTCATACCAGTGATTCAAAAAAAGAGCTCTAGCACTCTCGCTATCGCTAGAACCGAAAGCCGATCGGTAGTATCGTCACGTGTAAATACACCCGATGAAATCGATAAAGAATACGGTCAAGGGCCCCCCTATTTTATTTACTTATCTACTATTGATGTTTTGTAAATAAACTAAGCACACGTTACGCAACAAAATGTTTCCATTTATTTCTCTTTTTAAACGGTTTTATTTAGCTCACCCCGTTTGTTTTATTTATTATTCTTGGGTCAAATTTAGTAATTCAAATTTCACCCTCTTCCTGTCAACCGATTAATCTGAAATTTTGTATACACTTTGGATTTTGGTGACAATACAATTATGTTTATTCATTATCATTATAAATTCAAGATGGCCGCCGCTACAAAATGGCGGATAATTTATGTTTTATTAATCCCATCAATATGGGTATCAAATGAAAGGGCTCAACAAGCAGAATACAATATACTATAAAAAATTGAAATCCAAGATGGCGGCCGCTACAAAATGGCGGATAACGTAGGTTTTATCAATCCCATCAATATCGGTATCAAATGAAAGGGCTCAACAAGCAGAATACAATATACTATAAAAAATTGAAATACAAGATGGCGGCCGCTACAAAATGGCGGATAACGTAGGTTTTATCGATCCCATCAATATGGGTATCAAATGAAAGTGCTCAACCAGTATAATACAATGTACTATATAAAATTAAAATCCAAGATGGCGGCCTCTACAAAATGGCGGATAACTTAGGTTTTATCAATCCCATCAACATGGGTATCAAATGAAAGGTCTCAACAAGTAGAATACAATTTACTATGCAAAATTGAAATCTAAGATGGCCGCCGCTACCAAATGGCTGATAACAATTTTTTATCAATCCCACCAATATGGGTATCAAATAAAAGGGCTTGACAAGAAGAATACAGTGCACTAAACAACCTCAATATTTAAGATGGGCGCAGCCACCAAATGGCGTATAATAATAAGATTTAAATTTAGGAATTGATCGAACTCAGATGTATGCAACAGATGTACCTTCCGTCCGAATTGATTTCGCAAGAGACGGAGTACATCTTATATACCCGAAAGCCATACAGTTTCCAGCTAAGTACAATTACGGGACGGCTGAAAGAAGAATGTTGCCTTTAATACTATCATGGGCTTCTACAATACATAAAATGCAGGGCAGCACTGTGGATCACGCAGTCGTATACTTAGGTGCGAAACTGTTTGAAGAAGGTCAAGCCTACGTGGCTCTTAGTAGAGTAAGATCTTTGCAGGGACTACGTATAAAGGAGTTGGACTGCAATAAACTAACGGGCAAGAAACCTTGCAATAATGAAGCACTAAATGAATTAAACAGAATGCGAAAAAAAACTAAAAACTAGAAAAAAAAAATAGGTAAAAAAACTTTTTAAGTTAAACGGTTTTATGTTAAACATACATTGCAATGTTTAAGATAAATGTACTAAAAACCAAAAAATAATAAAATAGATACAGTCGTGGGAATTATAAACATATGCATAGACTAGACTAAAATAAAACCGTGGGGCACGTCAATTGTCTACAAATTATCGACTTAATGTGCGATAGAAGAATCGTTTAATTCGTCGTTAAAATAGGCAGTTGGCCCGCAGACGGTGAGGAAATTACTTACTATTTTCTTGCTCATGGAAATTCCAATAGTTATCGACAAAACATATGATAAAAGTACTACTCGCTCACCACTATGAAACCCTAAAACTCGCTTATAATCGAGCTTGCTAGCTTGTTTCCACATTCTAGCCCTACTTATCACACGGCTATCGTTGTCGGTTAAACAACTGCCTAATTATAGTGTAACATTACAAAACAAACATTTTAATCAACGATTGTAGACAATTGACCCACGGTTTTATTTAAGTCTAGTCTATGCATATGTTTATAATTCCCACGACTGTATCTATTTTATTATTTTTTGGTTCTTAGTACATTTATCTTAAACATTGCAATGTATGTTTAACATAAAACCGTTTAACTTAAATAGTTTTTTTACCTATTTTTTTGTTGTTTCGAATCATCTATCATTCGCAAATATGTTCTGACGTATCTTGCGCAATGGTTGAAGGTGATGAATGTATTAGCCAACATACCTACTAGAAGTTTTTTTTTTATATGAATGCCCCAAAGCAACCGTCGGATCAACTCACTAATGAGTAGGTGCGTTGAGATGAATGAGCATGTACAATGTACATTGGTATTCACCTCAGAGTGTAATCGACCATTTAGAAAGTTTCTGATGTTAGTTTCATTCGTCCACGTCATAATCTGTTCCTCATAATTTTGTATCGTTATTCTTCCTGTAAGCATCACTAGCTGCTTGTATTCAACACTTATTCTATCCATGACTATGATGTATGTGTGACTTTTCCCGTCACTGCTGAAGGTTTAGTGAATGTTTGGAATTGAAGCGTTATATCGGTAAACGATCATCATACAAATTACAACGTACGAAGTTGGAGACAACTATCTGAATAGCTGGTTCTAGCACTAGCTCAGAATTTGTCCCGAAGCAGTGGTAGGAAAAAAATATATGTTGGGACGTGCATAAGTGCCCCTACAGCTGAGCCTACATGCATAAATAAATGATTTTTATGACTTTTTACTTTTATGACTTCTCTTACGACCAGCTGATACTGTTAAAGCACTTATTACACCGTCCTATTTGTAGCTTCCTAACTAGGATCCTGACTAGGAAGGTACCATCCTAGTTAGGATAAATATGAATAAAGGATGGATAGACAAGTGTTCTACTCTACTCTGATAACGCATTGTCCGTATTTTTGCGTCTAGCCGTCGCGCTCACTCGTACTGACATGCTGGCATGAATACACTACAGCAGTCCCAGACACCTAACTAGGAAGGTAGGGACCCAAGTAGTGAACTGCGATCACATCTTCCAATGTCCTAAGTAGGATGCTACACAAATAGGATGGTGTAATAAGTGCTTAAGGTTGTCTCATCCCACGGAAGCTGCGCGCGCGCACAATGAGCGCACGATATAACTCCGCGGCGCGGCAGCGGCTGCGGCTGCGCGGTTATCAGGCGTTCCGCTCTGGTTGCCCGTGTCAGCTGCCCGGCCCGCGCATCGCACCCACGTACATTACTGCTTATTATTATGACACACCGTGTATGTACATTATACTTACTTGTATTTTACTCCGGATTTAGATTTGTTGGTAATACCCAGATGGATCATGAAATGCCGCCCCAATTAGGTTTAAAGATATTCTCATAAAAACATACAGTTCATTTACACTGAGAAATACTAAAATTTAGTAAATAAATACCCCTGGAGCTTTTTAATCAAATAGGTATCTCGCGTCATGTTAGCTTAACTACTAGAGAATAGAGATTTTAGTCCAGTTTAGATTGTTACAGTCGAAAACTTATCGAAATAATAATTAATAATATTATATAAGTCTTGTAGCTAATTGTATGTCAGTGTTTATTGTTAACGCAAACATTTTGATTGTATGGCTATTTTAATTAAACAAAGTACATTTTCCTCGTTTACAAATGATTAAACATAGTTTACTAATTAATTAGCCACAATTAATAATATTTAAGTATTGACTTTGCGAATGTTGTAAACAAAGTTGTATATGAATAGACCAAAAAGTCGGAAATCTTTGCCATTTATACAATTGATAGGAAATAATAGCTGCTTTTTTCGTCTGTACATTAAGTATTGTTAGTTCGCTCATAAGCTCTATAAAAACCGCTTACGTCTCGCATTGAGAATCGTAATGTGTGTCGGTAATGGCAAACCATTGTGCGCCATCGTCATCCAAAAAAATTTAATCAGCATTTGTATTGGCAGCAATCACCTTTGTACGAACAAATTGCAGATGACTTGTCAAATTGTACAAGTACTGACGCAATTGTTACAGTTAAGAGCATCCACGTTTGAATCTAGTTCACATTCGTCATCACATCATTGATAATTGTATTTTACAGTACGTGTGATGTGTGACCCACTAATGCAATATTATTATTCTCCCAAACGGGATTCATAATCTAAGATACTGTAGTTACAGTTGGTAATTTGTTATTGTATTGCTCTGCATCGAGGGTGCCTGGGTTTACTTCGCTCTTTTTTGTCTTTATTTTGGTTTATTCTGGCCTACTTTTTGCAATAAATAATCATCATATCTAAATGTGGCAGTTTAAGCGCAATACACAGGTGCACTCTTTGTTTTTTGACATACATAGTTCTGTGAGACGGCAAACCTACTTGACCTTAGAGAGATCAGACTCAGGACCATCAGCATAACGTGCTTTACAAGGCACGAGGGTATACACTCCTGACTTCGGAACACGATCAACTTCTGAAACAGCTGAGTAATTCAAAACAAAAACCCAGAAACAAACTTCATCCCGATCCGGTATTCAACCGGGATAGTCGGCAACGTGCTGGCTAACCAGTAGACCGACGTAGCAGCATGGACGAATTAGTATAATTCGTCCATGGTAGCAGTCAACCTAGGTATTATATACCTAAGAAAGAAAGACACAAGATACATTTAATACAAAAAACTAAAGAACAAGCAGACGACTCAGCGCTTAAAAATAATATTTGGTACCAAAAAAGCCTCCGCTCTGTGTATGTAAGTGACGGCAAAAGCTGTCATTCGTTCATTTGTCCATGTCCTACAGTCCCAAAATCATGTGATTTGAGTCACAATTATTAGCAAAGTATCTTGTAAAGTGGAAGCCGTATGTAAAACAATGTACACAAATTGATTTGGATCCAAGAGTCTGCCCCGCCGCAACACAGGTCCAGTTAAACCCCCGCTTGACTCCCGGCTAATTGCCGCCAACAGGCGAACTCATGTCACATGCATGCAACTGATTAAGAATCAGCAAACGTGCAATTAACGTCCGTACATTCGTATGGTGCTGTTGTTCCGAGGGCCCAGTGATGTGGTCGTCGTTCGGATATCAGATACGAGTTACTAGAACTTTCTTAATTTATAAAGGCGTTTTGTGACTCTATTCTAGGTACGTGTCTGTCCGGTCATGTCGGATTGCCGTCTCGCGGACTATGAGAGTGAAAAAACAGAGATTGCACCTGCGTATTGCGCACACACTTGTGCACTATAATATCTCCCGCGCGACTGTCTAATCTGTGTTGAGATTGGCCGCTGTAAGTCGAAATTCGGCTACGAGGACATTATTATTATTATTATTATGTGTCTATACTTCTTAGCTAGATCTATAATTTGAGATCGTATAGTTGCATTTTTTAAAATCAATTGTATACCTCCCCCATTTAACTGTAACTGTATAAGATGCCTCGGAATTTAGGTTGATTTCCTGTCACTTGTATTAACCTAACTGGTCTAGAAATGGTAAAATAACTAATTTATACTTTGCAATATTGAGACTTTATTGACTCAAAAGACATCCCGTGTATATCGGTATAAATACCCGGCACATCACTTCACTGGCGCTCATAGTTGACGTTAACAGACATTGCATGAGTGCAAGACGGACGTTGCTGTTGTTCTTGGGTCCGATCGACTTAAATCGATGGTGCACGTCGGTAGGAGCGTGTCCGGTATCTGCGGCATTTTACGTCAACAAATACACAGAATTTGTAATCTTTAAAAGGAAGCACGCATTGTCAAGTACCTATATGATGTCCGAAATCAGAACATACTCGTAGATAGCAAATGATAAGATTGAGCTGGCAATCAGATATTTTAATGCAATGCATAAAACTAAAAGTATAAATATGACAAAACAAATATAATTTTATTACAACGCTTACTTGTGCAACTAAACAAAAATTTATATTTTTATATCTATCCTATCATCCTTGAAGAAATAGCCGTAACACGACTTAGATAACCTTCAATCGTTTTTCACGCGAAAGTCGAAGGACTGGTTCTTTTTCACTCGAGTTGGCAATTAATCGATATGAATCGTTTAAATATTTTATTATGCTTTTACTTTATCTCCCAGGCATATCCGGACCCACAGTGTTAAAGTTGAAATAAAAACCTTAGGTCATGCACCTCTCTCAAGATCGAAAGAAATGAATAATAAATTGATCAAAACAATAGTGCAAAAATTCAACGTAGACTTTCAATGTGACTCCGAGGCTAAACAAAATCTTAAGAATATTTAATGTTAATGAATTTAAATAACTGTAAAATGTGTTTTTTTTTTGTTTGCCCTGATCGCCTTGCAATAGCTGCTAGCGATAGGCTGGGAACATTCCCGTAAACAGTATGTTCCGAGAAGCCTTGTCGTTTGCACTCGCACGGCTGGCGCGCTGCAGTTCAAAAAACTCCGTAACGGTGCGCGCGCGCACTCGTGTCTCACGCTTCACGCATGACACTGACACCCGAAGGGTCGTCTCGCTGAGAAGCCTTAGGAGATCGGGCTAATAACCCCTTTCCTCGAACACTTGATCTTTTTTGTAATAGACCTGGAAATTGAAGGACCTTCATTTCGATGAGAAACTTTGGTCACATATGATAATCCACAATCGATCTAAACTTCTAAAGTGAGTTTCAAATTCTTCTTACCTACTTCTGACTGATTTTTTTTATGAACGATGCATGCAAACTGCCGTTTAGATTTGTGTTTGTGGTTTTAGTGGTAAGCTTCTGTAAATCGCGTAGTTCAGATTACCTGCCATCATCTGTGATCCCATTGTCAACGTTAATTAATTAATATCCAAATTTTGCATCTTTATCAAATTTCACTCTTAACAGCATTAAGAATACATTATTCAAATGAACTTAACATTGTGTAACACTCTCAGCTAATTTACATTATGTTACGGAAATAATATATGCTAATGGTAATTAGATCCTAATGCTACAATAATATTATCATCTACATACATTGCCGTATATAAAGATAACGGTTCCAAAGTGGTTTGTTTTCGCGAGCCATTGTCAAGCCTGTGATTGTGCCATGAGGAGACCATTATACACGTGCTTAGGAGTTAACACTCAACTGTAAACGGGTAACTAAACTGTAAAATCTTTTTGTTCTAAAGCATTAAATCGTTGTGAGTGATCGTTGAGAATGCGAAACATTTGCAGATGGAACACATTTGTATCTTTAATTTTGAAACTAATAAGTTAACTTAACATGTTTTTAAAAAGCCCCGCAAAAAAATAATGTTCGACTGCTTTCCCCAGCGTTTAAGATCAGGTTTGTATGATTCAGTCCCGAATTATTATCATTATAAAAAAACGCTCACTAATGAGTCTGTTAATGACACGGAGTCATCGGACTAGGTGGCCCAATTAGCGTGCGCCCGCACATCTCGTAGAACTGCCTCTGCGGGAGGTAGACTTATCAACGTTACTTTCGTTTGCGGTACAAAATAAAACAATGCTTTGTTTTATTTTAATTCTAATTATTAAGAATGAAAGAAGAAAAGGAACAATAGTTTAGAGTCTGTCTGGATTTTGATTTGAATTTTATTGTTTTTCTTACTTTACTAAATCTAAACTTAGAAACGATGAAAGAAAAAATTAAAACCTAGTAAAACACATAAGGCACTGAGAGGTGTTCTAATTATAAAAATAGTACTCTTATTCTGTAACTGAATTCACCTATAGCTTTACTATGCCTTTAGTTTAGCTGTACCCGAAACTGTTTTGTTGTATTTACGATAGATTTTTCCTGAATGCTGCTTCTTTATTCCTATTCCTCGTAATAAGGTTTTACGAAGTACAGCCTTCATTGAAGACCCCGTGATGATACATTCGTTCCACAATCAATTACGCGGTCATTGGTCGACCCGGCTTAACGCACAACAACACGATCATATCATTGGTCGACCCGGCTTAACGCACAACAACACGATCATATCATTGGTCGACCCGGCTTAACGCACAACAACACGATCATATCATTGGTCGACCCGGCTTAACGCACAACAACACGATCATATCGAAGCTGTTTTATAAACAGTAGCAATACAATCGGACCCGATGTAAGTACTCGTAAATCAAACAGTACTATCGTTTTCAGAAGTTGACAACCATCAGCTACCGGTCACCGCTGTAATAACATGTTTATGATTTTCTTGCGTTAAATATAATAGTAGGCTAAAAATAAGTACATATAGTAAAGCTGTTAGCGGAATCCTTTTTTTTTTGTTCACCTGTACCAGTAAAAATAATCTTAAAGTAACTTTGTTTATCTGTTATCTCGCCTAAACTGCTGAAATGATTTTGATGATATTTGATACCATCGTGTTTGTCACCAAAACAAAACTAGGTGTGAAATGAGTTTGTGAAATGAAACCATTACGTTAGTTACATACACGACGACCTTATAAAAGCGTGTTAACAACCAAAAGTCCATTAACAAGCATCCACATTCCCCGGTGAGTCTGTGGTAAAGTGCCAATCGATTTGGCGATCATAATTACGAATGCATTATGGTCGAAAGCACCAATTAAGATTAAGGTTAACTAATCATTTAAACGCATGATCTCGTTACTTACTTTCTCCTAAACGGGAAACGATTGGTTTAATGTTAATGATGCAAATAACTGTCTTGAATACAGTTATTAACTAAGATGAATAATTTGGATTGATTTGTTGCTGGGCTGTCTCAACCAACCACATCGCATGTATATGATGAGATGACACGTAGTAACTAACATACTCTGTAAAAGCGACATGTCACAACAAAATTTATAAAAAAACATTGATTGATTGATAGATCATAAGGCAAGCCAAGAATAAAATATAATTAAGATTCGTTAAGTAATTGATTTTCAATTGGAGACATCATCCATCAAACTGCCTCTCGTTACAAACGAGCAATAGGTTTTAATGTACGATTCGAAATATCTAACATCGTTAGTAATAATAAAATTGTTGTGGTGACTAAGTAGTACTCTTTTGTACGAGTATAAAGTCGTTTAGGACCCCTATTACTCCATAATATGATGTTAGTCGGCAGTTCGGCACTGGCAGACATTTCAGACAATAATCTTAGTGGTCTATTAAGACAATTTGAAAATTACTGATCAGAAGAACATTGTTATTGTCAGTCTACGTTCCTTTAGTTACGTTAAGAAGCACTTGAAAATTTCGACAGGCTCTGCCAACGCCAGAGTGGCCGAGAGGTTAGGCAATCGCCCGGTATGCGAGGAACGCGGGTTCGATTCCCGCCTCAGGTGGTCATTTTTTCAAGTGCAATAATATATCTACGTGCCTTCCTAAAATCCCTCAAAAAGTGACTCATCTTCCATGTCCATGTAAGTGTGTGTACTGTGTAGTAAAGAAGACCCAGACACCGCTCACACACCAGTGTGCCCACCCTTCCCTTCGCTTCCAAAACCGAGCGAAATACGTGTTTTTAATATGTATGTAACTGTATAGTAAGGTTGGAGGCACACTACAAGCATCCATCTAGTTAGGACGCTAACGACTCGCCAGATAATACTTACACATATAAGTACGCATCCAGCGAAGCGCATCTACTTGCAGTGGGTGACTTTATTAGAATTAAAAACTTGCGCATGGCTTTGTTCATCGGCATCACGAACTAGTGAATACTAAGCCTTAAAAATGTAAAGTCGCCATTGTAACACAAACACTCTACCCCATAGATCGTTGACCGGCTCAAAGCCGTATGTTAATCCGGCATTAAACTGGCATTCAATCAAGTTACGATTATTATGATTTACATTCGCATTGTTCGATTTCATATTGAGACTTGCTTTGATAGCTGAAAAAATCGTCGCAGTAGCGATGAAACACGTTTACCTAATAATATGAAAGAAACAAAATCCGAAAGCGCAATAATAGAAGATGTGAATGAACCAGGAAATTTCGTAACGCGACGATTCTCATGAAATTAATTTTATAGCCACTCAACTTATGAGTGCAGTGATAAATTGTCGTCGGAGTCATTACAGCTGCTGCTTTCAGGCAGCTATAATCAGAGATATTAATTAAATTGGTACTTCATCTCTTTTTGCTAGTATAAGTTCTACGGAATACGGATGCTTCTAACGAATATCTTGTAAGAAAGCGGAACCTGATGGCAAACTATAATTCTGAGCCAGTGTGTATAGAAATGTACACACACGCAGAAATGCTGAAAATTGTGGCTGCAACTTATGTCCAAAAAAAGTTGACAAAGACTGTAGTTAGTGAACATAATATACGCGTGACTTCTTTGGAAGCCTTTGTCATGTTCACTTGTAAAACAAAAACCTCTCGGAAGAAACAAAGAGGTGAACAATGGTACATTGGAGTCATTCGAGGCATGCCGATTGTCTTACACCGAGCGTGTTAAGTTTCAGCGGTTAGCTGGTTGGCTGCGTCCGCGCAACGATGCCAATGACAAGTGCACACGTCATGTATCGATTACCAAGATTGTCATTTGTTACATTATGTGGCACCTTTGATCTGGTTTATTATGTTCTTGAAGATTCAATGATCTTGAATACAATAATGAGAATATTTGATCCAATATCTAACTCTACGAATATTTAACTCGTATAATAATGTAATAAACTCTTTCACTGAATATGATTACTTATAAAGAATACTTATGTTATCTTGTTAGCATGGACTGGATATTATGTAGCTTAACTAGATACATCAAGTCTAAATGTAGATACTTGTGTACTAAGAGTAACGATTTTGTATATTTTCTTTGGAAGCTGGATGTTTACCCAGAGCCATCTCCAAAACGGCCTCCGCAGAATACCAGTAGTCGTGACGTGCGTTCTTGCCGTCACTGACATATACTGAGCGGAAGCCTTTTTGGTACCAAAATATTAGTTTTAAGCACTAAGTCGCACTAAGTTCAATTGTATTTTTTGGTGCTAAATATTTTTTTTTTCTTTATTTCTTTCAATATTCAATTTTTTGTTTAGATAATGTATCTAAATCAATCATACAGATTTCGATACAATGCCCTTGTAGTTTCAGCTGATTTGCTTCATGGTCTGTTGTGACAGACCATGAAGCATGTCATTGTATGCGTCTTTGTATCTCATTATCATTGTATGCGTCTTTTACTCATAAAAGATCTCCTACAGGCAGTTGTGTATTTGATACGTTGCTTTTCTGCGTTACCTCTAACTATACTTCGTTGCGTAAGTTCTTACTTCGCTATCTCAGCTACCCCAAAATGGGTGTTGGCCTCGGACACCAGAAGATCACACCGATCCTGTGCAATTTCTTACAAATTGATTCACGCCGGTCCTTTTCCACTTCATCTTTCTAGCGATGCCTTGGACGTTCCGTCCGGGCGTTTTCCACTTGGTCGTCTCAGATATGGCTTCTTAACGACACGATCTTTCTCCATCTTTCTACGAATGGCCATCGTAGTTCCGAAATCGAAGTCCTGGTGGCTGAGCCTAACATAATCCTAGGGTGATACTTCGTAAGCTGCTATCATTATTCTGAAGTTGTATTAAATGACCTTGCATCTCTATGCACTAATATATACTTGTATCAGCCACTTGTACGTGCATAAGCTATTCGAGATTTACTCTTCGAGTTATATGTGGCTATACTAAGTGCACCGTAGTCAGCGAGATAAGAACTCGAACAATGCGTCATCAATACCGACTTTAATAACATTACTTACATACAAGATGACTACAAATACGTGACCGCCTGTAAGGTTTCCTTCCTTGTCACCATCTCTGTCACAATGTAATTGCAAATTCGAAAAAATCACCAGTTGCATTTCGTTTCAAATTTTGCGTAAACCGCAAGTATTTTCTTTCTCAATTCCAATCCTAATGATTATTTCCGTAATTGAGTAATGCTTTTAGTAAATTCTTTAATGCTCAAAATGCTTAGGTTATCATTGTACTTCGAATGTATTGTAGCTAGTAGTTTTATCTGTAATATTTTTGGCATAATCTTTAACATTGGCATTTTGATGTTTTGATAACACGACTCCAATAATTGCAAAAACCTTCAGATATTGATAGCCAACTCACACAGGCCCGCGATACAGAATTAGAAATGGAGCCTATTGGATCAAACCAAAGTTGTTTAAACTATCATTGATACGTCGTTAAAAGGCTGTATGTGATGTCACTATTGGTTGTTCTACGTAATATAAAACACCACCTAGCGTATGCATACGAGCCTATTGATTTCTACATTTTTTTCTCTACTACTACTACTTTACCACAGATCTCATGATACCGTAAACGGCATCAAATACTGACATAAACACACACGCAGTTATAGTTAGTGCTATTATTATTTTGCTTAATTCTCCATTATTGTGCTTTGCTTTTTAACAACTCACTGTATTTTGTGTTAATATTTATACCTGATCACACCTAGAGAGGAGAGTACTGGTTCCCTGTAACACAGGCATTCAGCCTAGCTCAGATGCCAGTCTCTCACAATCAAATTTCTGTATCTTAAAATTGTAACCTTGCCTACCTTTTGAATTTACTTTGATTGTGAAGAAGAAATAAATAAAATTTGATTTTGATTGATTGATTGATTTTGTACGGATGACAGCACAACAACCTAAAAACTGCGGCATCTTATTGGAACCCTTTTCCTTTAAGAAAACGTTAAATCGAAATAACAGTCACATCAACAAAAATCAGTCAGTGTGATAGATATCATCCCAAATTGCAAAATAAGTAATTCTAAAGCACTTGACAACTGTAATACAGTTATACTGCAGGATTCAATCGATCAACATTGTCGGAACCATTGACAATAGAGTCGTGTTACTATCACATTGTCCCTTTGCCTATCAAGAGCACAACCAACAATAGTATATCCATCCTGAAAGTAAAACTGCGTCGCGTTATCTATGGCACGTGCGCGCGAGCAGCGGCCGCCGCGTGCGCATGCAGTGAATGGACACAGGCCGCGAGCAAGGTGCTGTGTAAACAAGCCGCGTATTTGTTTACACTAACCAACCACACGTGTGTCATTACAATAGTTTATTATTGAATAGGGTTCGGGGAACTATCGCTTGGTTTGATTGAATTTTGGACTGAAGACAGTCTCTGGTCTCTAATCTCTTCAGTCAATATTATTAAGTTGCTGTGCTGACAATTAAGTAAAAATTTAAATGACTTAACGGAAAACTTAGGTCGATTTTTTATCTCCATTAAAAGAAGCAGCAACTCACGTAAAATCGCTCTGGCAATGGCACTTGACCTTTTAAAATAAAATTCAATCATACTTTACCAATCAAAAACTGATAATTGGGTTTCCGAAATGCAGAATTCGGAAAGCCAATTCAATTATCCAACCAGTCATGTTTGTATTCGGAATGTGACCAACTTACCGAACATTGGGTTTCCGTCATACTTCTCCGAACGTCAAACACCCGCGTGGAACGAATTCACGTACAGGCGGAAACACCAACTTAATGCTTCATTGGACACAGTTATGATTTTACTTGCTTACTAATTATAACCTCATATAATTTCTTTGTACCAATGGAAAGGCAGTTGCACATGCTGACGTTGCATTGCATCGCAATGAAAGGCACCAACGTCTCTTATTAGAGCTCTGTTGGCTTTATAGTTGGGTTGTTATACGCCAACACCAATATTTTTCGGATCAAAGGATGAGCCTTAACATACTTGTTCCTTAGGTAGACTAGTGTGGAAAACGCCCGGGAGTCAGCGGCTCACACCCCGCTGGGGGGCTGGGGGAGGGGGTGAAGTTCCCTTACTCCGCACGTACTGTGACTCGTCATAACTGCTAATTTATATCTACTAGGGCAAGTTTGGTATCGTTTTCAGCTAAATGAAACACGGACGATTTATTTTTGAAACAAAAACCAAGCATTTTGATACAAAAAAATGGAATTACGGCCAAAAATTAAAAAAATAAATTCATTTTTTTTGTAATGGCCGTAAACTTTAAACGTGTACCAATATCTGCTTTTAAAAAAATATAGGTAAATAGCCGCATTCATACAGATTCCAAAAATATAAGCTTTGTTGAAAATATTATTAATAAAAATGTTTAAAAAAATATTTAACTCCACGCGGCAGACACGGAAATTCTTAAAAAAATACAGGACAGCAAAAAACATGACGTAGGTCATGGCAGGTAGGACCCACTAGTTAGACACACACCCTGCTCTTCAGGCATTGCGTCGCCACGACGAGAATATGTGACACAACTTCCCAAATGCTGCCCAACCTAGCTGCACCCTTCTGACGATTTCGCGCTCGAAGTTGTCTCTACCCAGTTGCAACACTTGCCCGTTTTGTTCATTTTCTACGATGAACAATGCATGGAAGCATTTATTTACAAAAAGATCCATCAAATTGGTAATGATAGACCAAAGTCGGTGACAGCTGGAAACCTACATGTACAGACTTGCCAGTGGCAGCCGAAGCATGTATTGTATGTATGTATTGAAATTCTCAGGTGCAGTTGCAAAATGAAGTGTGGCGGCCACACAGATGCAGGTGCTTGCAGCGGCAACATAAGTGCACCGAGTTAAGCGATTCCGAGGGCAAATGTACATAAGAGAGAGTACATAAATATATATGTGGGTGTTTTAAGCACATATCTATGTAGATCAATTAATTAAAGACCTTCAAGTCACCCGACACTGTCACTAAATCTAGTTGAGCAATAAGTTTTAAATACGACGGTAAACCTATACACAGGGTTCATATTATATCTTTTTATCAAAATAGCATTAAAAGTAGGTCCTATTCTATAAACATCATATTCTATTCTCACAAGTTACAGGTCCTTAGCAACATATGAAAGTTGTTTTTTGCTGTCCTGTATTTTTTTAAGAATTTTCGTGTCTGCCGCGTGGAGTTAAATATTTTTTTAAACATTTTTATTAATAATATTTTCAACAAAGCTTATATTTTGGAATCTGTATGAATGCGGCTATTTATCTATATTTTTTTAAAGCAGATATTGGTACACGTTTAAAGTTTACGGCCATTACAAAAAAAATATTGAATTTATTTTTTCAATTTTTGGCCGTAATTCCATTTTTTGTCCCATACATTGAATGCGTATAATGACTCATAATAGCGATGAGCGACGTGGCGCGGGTCAAGCAGGAAGTATTGGACTATCTCAAGCGGACATGTACCTTTTGATTGAATTAAAATTAAACTTCCAAACCAAGAAACCATAAAATGGCGATCAGCAATTTTACTAGTTCATCTATTTTGGCTATTGTCCGGACCAACTTTTAGACCTGTGAATATCTATTAATTCACTTGTCTTTTTCGGGCATGCTTTTCTAAATAAAAACAGTAGAATAAAAGTTAAATCTACTTATCTTGACGTCGCTGATAAATAAATTGTTAATCCTAAACTTATGATTGATACCAATGTTTTTTTCGTATCAAGCGGCTATCGGTAGCTGGTCATAAATGCCACGACGGATTCCTAGGTACGTGCAGTTATCTTTTGTGAATTTAGAGGCGGATAATGCGTTAATCCCTGATTGCACTAATCGCATGCCCACCGGAACGCCAGTACGATGAGCACATGACACGCTTAACGTTGTTAAAAAAAACTATTAAAACGAAATTAAATCCTCCTATGCCAGTTTTATTTAGTGGAATGATGAGATAGTTCGAATAAAATGTTTCTGGCGCGATATTCGTCAGTGTTCATGAAAAAGGTACTGTGAATCGATCATTTCTATATTATTTACATAAATGAATGTTAACCATTGAGACGCGTTTCCTTTACTTTTAGGGTGATTTCGTAAAGTAGGTAAATCGTTTTAAATGAATTATAATTTCCAGCTAGATTTTCGTATATGGAATAGTTGCGCAGACACAAGGAGTCTCCGCTAATTGGCGGCAGAACTAATCAAGCACGGCGATTAGCCGCTTATTAAGAGGAAACGCGGTCTTAGTGACATTTGCAAAATAGGTTTTTGAATAAAATGTTGCAAGCTCTGGCGGCCGCCCCCGCACCCCGCACTGCTCTTTCTATGTGTGAGGAGCGTAAGTTAGTGTGTGTGCGCACTAGACCTCGCGCAAAACTCGCTAAAATAAAGTATTTTCAAGAAACATGATGTACTCTTTAATAAACTATAACCGAAGATACGCAATACAAAATAAAGTCTATCTATACACAATGCTTTTTGGTGGAAAGATTTTTTTTATATAGTATAATATGTAGTTATGGTAGAGTCAATTTTGAATAAAATTCATGTTTTGATTCCAATATTTACGTGATTATATCTTTATAGCAGGGCATTATGCAAGATATAAATACGTTGCTATTTATATAGGAGCTTGAACATGATTCCTCATCAAATAAAAGAAAATAATAAATGTAAATATGCGCCGTTGCTGTCAGTTTCATGATTATATCTTTTAATATAGTTTATCAAAGATATACCTAGAAATACGAAGGAGAGGTGACAGATGATATTTTCCGGTTCACTCATACTACAAGTAAGTAGGTAACTAAATTAATATTTTACAAAAATAATAAAATATTTATATCTTTACAAACATACTATTAAGACACGACACGAGAGCCTACTTTAACAACAAGAATGATTTTGCAAAAGCAATTATAGTTGTAACAATAAAATTGTTTTTATTTTTTTGTAACTAACCCTATTTTTGAAGATAATTGTATATTATACTAACAAGTGGTTCGCAGTTGGCGCAATAAAAACAATATTATTAAACAATTTGTTTAATTGGTTTAAGAAGCTGGCATGAGTGTGTCCTTCCTGTAGAAAGTAAAAGTAGGTATTTTTATTATGCGATTAAGTAATCTGCATTTGCGGATTGTAGACAGTGTGCTTATAAACCATACAATAGATGATGTAATTTATTAAACGTCTTGGTGGATATTACAACACGCCCTCACTAAGGTAAGGGATCTTCTAAATATGTAAGTACTTATATCAAAATGAAAACTGACTTAATGACTGACTGACATATAAACCCACAGCCCAAACTGCTAGGTCTAGAGACTCCAAATCAAAGGTTCCATAATAGGTCTAGGGGAGCACTAAGAAAGGTTTTTGGAAATTCATCTCCTAACGGGGTAAAAAAGAAGGGGCAAGTTTGTATGAAACTCGGTCAGTTATGGAGTTAAATCGACAAAATTTTTGGTTAGAAATCAAGAATGACGTAACAGGATTTCTGGAAGCTCATCCTCTAAGGGGGTGAAAATGGGAGTGGAAATTTGTATGGTAAATTCGACAAGTGCGCGGACGAAGTCGTGGTCCACCGCTAGTAAAATCAATTTCTTATAATTAGCTTCCGACGACATCAGAAATCAGCTTGGTTACAATCTATCAAATTGAAATGAATCTACTTACGTTACGTCCTCAGTAAGTGCTTACATCAGATGTATGTGCACAGTAATTCTAGGAGTCAGCAAGGGAACATCTACCTGCTTTTTTCTTCTATAGGAGTACCACTGAGGAGTAGTAGACCTTTAAAAGCCAAAGTGAAGAAAGCTAATGATATAAAATTCGAAGACAAATTACCAAGACAATATTTAACTTAATACATCGATGTCGATTAGGCCAACAATGGCGTATCGATATAATTATCGACTATGAAGCATCACTATACGTATATGTATTTATTATGACATTACCCACCCTCCAAACCTCTCCTCTTAAAGCAAGAAAGGGACAAATGCAGCTCAGACCAAAATTCGCTTCATAAAACTGACCAAAACAGCATTTCGTAGTCCCCTGTTTTCTCGACGAAAACTTTACCAATGATAATATTGTTTACATAAATTATTAAAAAAAGGATGGGACTATGCTCCTATGTTTTAGTTTTTGTCTTTATGTGCGTAAATTTTATTTGGCCAGCGTCTAAAGTTTGAGGTTGAAATTTGGCAATTTTCTCAGTGTTTGAAGGCCCATATTTCCTGTGTTAATTCGAATATGGGAAAAAACGAAACATAAGAGCAGAGCCGTAGTTAATGCGGATATTATAGCAAAAAAATTTTTCGACCTTAGTCTATATCCAGGGAGGAAACAGGGGACTACGTTTGTATGGAGAAATGGTGCTATTCTTTTGTCTTAATAAATAAAACTTATATTATGCTAAAATTACGCAGTACCAAACAATTTATAATGACAGAAGTGGAACACACCTGACAGTTTACATGAGAGAAATACAGAATTAATATAAAAACGTGTAATTTCTTGACTTAACAGCTAATATCGACAGCGCTAATTTTTAGCTAGATGTACCATTTTACTCTCTACATAGAAATGCGATGTAAAATGTAGATGTTTCCCCACTATTGAAGTCCTAGTTATTACCAGGATTGTCGGACAATAATGAGGAAAACTTTTATAAAAACTTAACAGACAGAACATGACAATTTAACATGTTAGAAATGTAAACATTGGCTACGTTACTTAAGTATTGTACGACACGCAAACAGACCTACATAATATTAATTGCACAAGTGCGCATTCCTCTTGAAAAAGAAACACGCAGGTACTTAGCTTGTTTTGCTTACTGATCATTTGTTTTGTCCTACAATAATACCTTCCGGTAGTTTTAAATGTATTAATATGAAATGAAAAAACATCGTCTCGTTATTTCTTCTTCAATACATAATGCATAACCTATTGCATCAAGTTTTCCACTCAGACTTTTCTGACGTAATCTAGGGCAGATTTTGATTGTAAACCGTTCACTAATAGTGCTTTTCTTCCGTAACTGTTAGGTCCACTTGCTCTCGTCCGGTTTACCTATAATCCGGCCCTTGTTCAAGGCCTATTATCTGAGTTGAAAGCCCACTTGGGCAGGTCTGGATTAGCAAATCCGGAAGGTCCCCTTGCGCCAGTCTAATCGCTATCGCAGACTACCGCAAATCCTATGATCTAAGTTGAAAGCTCATTTGTGCAAGTCCGGATTAGCTAATCCCGACTGACGCAAGTGGGCCTAAGCGTTTAATTTTCTAGAGATTTTCTGGCCAGTTTTAACTGTTTTGAGTTTTGACAGCTTAAACAAAGTGGGGTGGTGAAGGATCTACCTCGTAGTGGTCCACCCCGGGCAACGACATAACAAACTCCAGTTTGTAAGAGCGGTTGAACGATCCATCAGCGGTAGTAGGCTCCGTTAGGTGCCGCATGGTAGCTAGTAGCTACCACCCTTCCACACCGGAGCCCGGCGCCAAGCAGCTTAGTGTGTTCCGTGGGTGAGTGGGAGTGCCAGAACCATCTGGTTCAGCTTGCTCCACATTCGACTCTGTCTACGCATGGGACTTTAGTCTAGAGTCAAGATCATAACCATTTCTATGTTATTCATATTCCATAAAAAACAAACTAATTACCTGTTTTTTAAACTGTCATATTGTTAATGCTCTGTTCGTATTTCCAGCCGGGCGAGCCTGGAGTGGTGGTGCTCCGGCCCGAAGCTCTCGCAGCAGCGTCGTCGGACGAGGAGTGCGAGTGCGACGGGCCGCCCTCGCCGTGCGCCGTGCGCTTCGTCAACGACAACGTGCTCATCAACGGCCGCTCCTCAATGCCGCACCGCCCCAACAGGGACCGCATCGCCAAGGTAACGACTTCGTAGGATGAGGAGTGCGAGTCAAGCCATTTACATGCATTGGTGTCTGCTCTTCGATACCTCCCCGGCTCAACAAGGACCGCATCGCCAATGTAACGACTTCCTAGGAGAAGGACCGCAAGTCAAGCCATTGACTACGAGCTCTTCTTGCCTTCGGTAGCTGAGCAGCTACCGAAGGCAAGAAGAGCTCGTAGCGTCCATGCCGCATCGCCAAGGCAACGGACCAGCTGCAATCACTTGTAATAAATAATGTATGCATGTCCCAACATAGAACCTACTACAGCTTCGAGACAAATTGTGGGCTAGTGCTGCAGAAATTCTGGTAGCTACTTCCTACGATGAGGAGTGTGAGTGAAGCCGTTGACAACGAGCTCTTCAAGCCTTTGGTGGCTGCTCGTCCATCGCCCCACTGACTCGACAGGGACTGTATCGCCAAGGTGATGGACCAGCTCCAAGAACTAAGGCGCTGGGAGCTACTTCCTAAGATAAAAAGGGCGAGTTAAGCCGTTGACAGTCATGGGTGGCCGCTCCTCCATGCCGCACCGCCCCAACAGGGACCGCATCGCAAGTTAACGGACCGACTCCAGACACAAAGGCGCTGGAAGCAACATCCTAGGATAACGAGTGTGAGTCAAGCCGTTGACAGGCTTCAGTGACTGCTCCTCTATGCCGCACCGCCCCTACAGGGACCGCATCGTCAAGGAAACGGCTTCCTAGGAGGAGAACCGCAAGTCGAGCCGTTGACAACGAGCTTGTCAAGCCTTTGGTGGCTGGTCGTCCATACCCGATCGCCTCAACAGGACCGCTAGAGTAACACACACACCCAGTCAGAAGCTTTTGAGCAGCACAAACCAGTTTACAGCCTGGTAAACTTATGAACGTCAATGTGTCATTCGAGCCTTCAATGGTCGCTTCTTCATGCATCGCATCACCAAAGTCGCCGAAGAAGCTGTCTGTCTGTCCTACTGTTCCAAAAAGTACTTGTGGCTGGTTGTCCCTCCCATAATCGCCAATCTGTTAACTCTGTTTCAAAAAGTTTATATTGCTCTCAAGAATTCATCGACCCTCGAATAAGTCGTCGTTTAAGAAAGCATTCGCCCGGATAGCGAACGGTCACCCCTGTTACCTGACTAGACTACGGTCAATGAATTATAGAGCTCAATATTTACTTTCGTAAGAAATTAAAAAATAATTATTTTGTGTTTCCAGTTAAAACTGCAGTTCGACGACTCGCTGACGCGCACGTTCGAGTACCCCTCGGAGACGTCCCTGTGCGAGGACCCCGCCGGCGAGGCTGAGGCTACGCATGCCACGCACGCCACCCACGCCACGCACTCCTCACTCTCCGCCAATACGCATATAGGTAACCTTGTTTTACTAATTTGTCGTTGAATGGTAACTTACAGAGAAAATCGGCAATACAGTTCAACGCGCAATGATCGAATCTCGTAATACAAATGCCAAACGACATTAATGGGCTCAATCCCAATGCGCCCTCCCTGTCTAAGATTAAGTTTAGGTTCAGTCTCTCTTTTTCTCTGCCCAACAAATGAAATAAAAAACAGTAATTTAAAAAACTAAAAAACCCGACTGCGTTTCTGTGTAATTGGAAATTAACAAACCCTAAAACAAGAAAGAGGTCATACCAGGGTTGAATTGGTACCCATATTAAAAGTGGAAGCTTATTGAATTTAGAGCACATACCTGCCTCTATAATTACATTGCAGATTACTCCAATCCACTGACGAGATCGCTGACTTTATTTTTACGGTATTTTTACTAGCTTTCATTTGATACCCATATTGCTATGCTAGGGAAAAAATGAATCCCCCCTCCCTCCTTTATTTCCATTTGCAGGCGCCATTTTTAAAATTTATATAGCCTATGTCACTCTCACAATTTAGACAAATTCAACGACACCTCATATGTCAAAAACTGTCCAGCCGTTTGGGCTGTAGGGCTACCAAACAATTATACATACATACATACATACATACTCTCGAAAAATATAACCCTCCTTCCGCAGTCGGGTAAAATGAAAGACAATGTTAATTTAGAAGTCAGACTAAACAAATTAAAGGATCCATAGACAATTTTGTAGGGATGTCATTCGATGACGACTAAAGTTAGACGAAAACACGAAAAAACTTGGAAAAATACCTACGTAAGAAATCGCATTACTTAATTTTACGTTTCTAAATTATTGTAGTCTGTCTCTTTTCGTTTGTTTAACATAGAAAGAGTGGAATTGTGCCCATTAGCCGCTTATAGTCGTGTGCATAGAATTAAGAATGCTATAAAATACATCACTTAGGACTTTACTGTTGATTATATTTAGAGTATTTTTTGGTTATGTAAAATAATGTAAATTAAAAATAGTACCTACTTTTAATTATTTTTATAACTTCAGCAATTATTTTGCAAGTTTTTACGAAATCAAATTGAATTTCGCTCACAAAAATTAATCGACTGTGTCATCCGGTGGGACTCGAACCCACGTCCCTTCGCTATCCGGGTGAGTGCTCTTACCAACTGAGCTACGGAGGACGTTAGTCAGACGACGAATTTTTTTAGGGGACGCGGGTTCGTGTCCCACCGGATGACACAGTCGATTAATTTTTGTGAGCGAAATTCAATTTGATTTCGTAAAAACTTGCAAAATAATTGCTTAAGTTATAAAAAATAATTTTAAGTTAAGCGGATTTTATTTTAACTGATAGTTAAATATTTCCATCGGATACATGCGGGTACATTCCCCAAGTATTGATGAAATCAAACGCTGGCTCACTGGCGTAGCAAGCACTTACAAAAATTCGTCCTCTGACTAACGTCCTCCGTAGCTCAGTTGGTAAGAACACTCGCCCGGATAGCGAAGGGATGTGGGTTCGAGTCCCACCGGATGACACAGTCGATTAATTTTTGTGAGCGACATTTAATTTGATTTCGTAAGTACCTACTTTACTAGAAATGAAATCCGCGAATTAGTACGCAAACAATACTCTCAATTTCAACGGGCAAAGTTCTAAGTGAGGAATATTTATGAAGCGTTCTGTGCACACGACTCTATTTTTAGTCGTCAATAACGTTTGTTATATTGGAGGTACTTATAATAACATTTAAAATATCTTACAGACATGTATGGCTTTTAGTATAAATTTCGTTTTTATCCATACATGACGATCATTTTATCAGTATAAGGTCTTAACATTATAACCTGCGTTCCTTTAGATGTTTTTTTTTTTTTCGTTAAAACTGGTATACACCAGATTACTGTCAATTAAACAGTTACTACATACAAATAATATTATCGTACAATACAGAAATCTATAATTAGAATACACAACATGCTTAGTATGTATTGTATAAAATAAGCTACACTATAATAATTCTTAACTAAATATTCATAGAAATTAGGCTTAGGATTGAGACACAACCGCGTTGCCGCACCGCACCGCCAAAATCGTCAATGCCGCCCGTTGCTTTATAGAATTTTGCGGTGTACACCGCGCCGCGCATTTTTGCGTTTTAGCGTCACCTTGTGTGACAACAATTTCCCATCAAAGATGTAATAAAAGTAGGTACTCCACATCAGGACTCATTGCCTCGCTAAATGGATGTATTCAGTATCTTCTCTGTCATCTATTAAAATTGATTTAATGTCTTCATAACAACAAAAGAGAAATACGTTTATTACGATCCATGCTAGAGGTACGTTTACCAACGTTCAAAACTCATAAAGAAAGAAAGAAAGAAGATAAAGCTACGGTCGCACTACAGGACGGCAATAGAACGCTTTGTTTTGCGGTGCTACAACGCAACGCGTGGCGCGTTGAACGCAACTCGCTTATGTGTCGGCCCTAACATGCAAAAAAGTTTCAAATTTGTTATTTTGGCGCCTTAAAAAAGAACAGAATTTTAGACAAGTCTAAATTAAAACTATTTAAGACTAAATAACTGTGTATTTGCGAAGTGTTACCTCGCCGCGTGCGCGTACGTCGCCGCGTGGTGCCGCCGCCCGCTTACCGCCGCCTCGTGCTCGTGCCCGACGAAACCTTCGTCTAGAGTACAGACGAAACTACACTACACTTGAGCCTGTACCACTGTCGAGGCGGATCCAGGGGGTCATCACCTCGCCCTGGGTCCGAAACCAATACGCTATTATACAAGGTGTTTCAAAAAAAACGAGTAATAACTGAAGGGTGTTGAAAAAACTCCTTTGAGGAGTCCTTAGTAAATTTCTTACTTTTATAGCGTTAAATTTGAATTTCGAGTAAAAAAAATGTTAAAAATTAATATCGATAACGTGCAGCTCAGCACTAATAATAAACAACCACCTCCTCCCTCCTGGTTATCTTTTTCGTGTTTACAAACTTGGAATAGCCGCCAATAAGTCATGTTCGCCTAGTACATTTATCCCTACACAGACATACACACACGCACATGCTCATTTATCTTTTTTTTCACGAAGGTACGAGACAAAAGTAAAAATCAAACAAATAAACAAAAAAAAATTTGCACAGAACACACTAATTAATTTTTACGTTGCACGTTTACGTTAATTCAATGAATTATGTTTATTTGGGTACTTTACCTACAATAGTGGCTCGAAATGCTGTCCTCCTTCTTGGATGCACAATCTTGCCCGCCTTGTTATGGCCTGTGTTGCGTTTCGCACCATTGTAGGCGTTATGGTAGCAAACACAGACCGCACACGGGTTTCCATTTCAGACACTGTATGGCAGTCCGTAAAATAAACCCTGTCCTTCACATAACCCCACAAAAAAAAGTCCATAGGCGTAAGGTCGGGGGAACGAGCCGGCCAAGCTACAGGTCCCGCGCGGCCGATCCATCCTCCTGGGAACCGAGTAGATAGGTGCGCTCGTACATCACGAGCGAAATGTGCCGGGGCACCGTCGTGCTGGAACACCATGTCTGATTGCTGGTCGAAGTAATTGGTTTCGATTACCGGGATGTCGTCAATGGCGTCTTCGAACTCAGTTTGGAGGAACGTCAGGTAGTTATCACCGTTTAGCCGCGCGGGTAAAATGACCGGACCGATGACATGGCCGTTGTAAACTCCTGCCCACACATTGAGTCGCCATTGGTGTTGAAAATTCCCCTGCCGTGATACACGGGGATTTTCGTGCGCCCAAACATGTTCATTGTGAACATTTGATATGCCGGACCTGGTGAACGTAGCCTCATCCGTCCAAATTACCCGGTTCACGTTGGGGTCGGCTACCAGCTGCGCGAGATACCACTCGCAAAACGTGATCCGAGTCGCGAAGTCACTCGGAATTAGTTTCGGGTGTTGACCATCATCTCTAAGTATTCGCCACACTGAAATATGGCTCATGTTGAGTCTCGCCCCGGCACGCCTTGTACTGGTCGTCGGTTCACTTTCGAAAAGCTGCAGAACCTCTTCTGCACGGTCTTCATTACTACTCGGACGCCCACTGCCACCCGAACGATGAAAAGAACCCGCAGAGTGGAGACGAGTCACCATGTTGTGAAAGCACTGATACGACGGCAGACGTCGCCTTTCAGCTGCCGGCCTACCATCGATGAATCTTTCCCGATAAAGATCCCGTGCTTGAGCTAAATTTCCATCTGTTCGAGCGACACACAACATCATTTCATAGTATTCCACATTAGAAAACACAGACATTTTGAAATCACACACGTGAACACAGGTTTTGCAACGAAAATGCCTGTAAAAAACACCGAAAACACACAAAGCAAATGATCGACTGAACGAAGAAAGAAGCAGTGTTGCCAACTGCTCCTTAAAAATTTGCTTGAAAAAAATTCAAATTTCAACTCTAAAAGTAGCTCGAAGTACCTATCCAGCTAGTACCTAATTAGATTAGGAGCTAACAGCAAATTTTCAAATCGATTTAAATAAAACTCAATCGATTTCATGAACTCATTCCACCGGCCCCGTTCTACCACCGCACTTTTAGACGCACCGCGGGATACCACCCATATCGCGTTGATATTCCAACGATACGAACTAAGCGCTTCTTATCAACATTTATAATGCGCACAGCTAAGTTGTGGAACTCACTACCCGCTTCAGTGTTTCCAACGGATTACAACCCAAAGACCTTCAAACTCAGAGTGAACAGGCAGAAGCCAGTTCCCAGAAGAATCTGGGTGAGCTCGCTCCATCATCGACTCTGTCTGTGCCACGTCTGGCTTAGTCTAGAGTCAAGAGCAAACCCATTTCAAATAAAAAATAAAAACAGATTTCTTAGTTTTACTTGTACATGTACATTAATTTCAGATAATAATTTATCTACTCTACCTACTACGAATTCTAAATGCATTCATGTGTGTAAAGGTGTTTGGAAAAGTAGCTACTTTTTCGAAAATTGTAGCTGACCAACACCATAAAATAGCTACATTTAACTACAAAGTAGTTAAAAGTTGGCAACACCGCTAAGAAAACCTAGCTAAAGCCTAGCCGCAGCGCGGGCGGCTCGCCGGCAAACTATCATGGCGACCGTTTGTCGGCGCGGGCGCCCATTGTTCCCATTGTTGTCGTTGCCTAGCAACGAGTGCGCCCTGGTACTTGACCAGTGATCGTCAACAGTTGGTAACATGTTTCTTGTTTTTAAAAGATTTAACTTAGAATTTATTTTTACCACTAAATAGTTCAAAATAAATTTATTTTCATTTATTTAAAAACTTTATTGCAATAATAAAGTGTCAAAACATAAACGTACGGAAAAATAGTTTGTTTCAGTTAAACCTAGTTGAATTTAGTTCCGCTTCTCGTGCTGGTGGCATATCGCGTTACCTCTTAAGTTAGTTATGTGGATAACCTACAGAACGTAAAAGCTGTTGCTATTTTATGTAAGTCTCGATAGGCAGTCGTATTTTTGATTTTCGTGAAACAAAAAATTCGATTCGAACATTTGATCAAACGATCAACCAAGTTTGCAAGTAAGTTAATCTTACTAAACCTTTTAAGATATTAGAGCCAAATTGCTGTCTTATGATAACCTGCTTTTATCAATTGTCTCCTGCTTTATTATTTTATTTAAAATCATCATTTTTTTTAAATGTTGTTCATCTCTGCTCGTTTGTTTGGTTCCGCAAGAAACTGTAAAAACCAAAATACGTAGGCGGAAGCAGTGATGTTGTCCTAGTACTCCATTCCCGTAAACTAATGGATCGAGTATGGAACTTGGTGAGCAATGGTTCTAGGTTTGATTTCTAGGTTGAAAATAAATCATTAAATGTTAAAATAGGGGCTCGTAAAGTCTGACACCAGGATGTGTCATTGCGTACAAGCCAAGAAGAATAGTATTTTCTTACTTCAGTCTGCCGGTTATTTTAAAGCGTTTGGTAGAAGGTCAATGTTCACACGGCCGCACATCAGACTACCCCACTTTGACCTTGAGAGCGCCCCTATTCCGTACGCAATAAAAACTGTTTTCGTAGTTAACGTGGGTACAATGTATTTTACCCGATTTGCAAAAGAGACAACGTAGATTTTTCCTCAGCTTGTTTTTTGTACAAACAACTTAACAAATTAAATTTTATTGACGCCTATGGTCGGAAATCCAAAAGTATTTTTTTTATACGGAACACACTAAAAAATCACTACTAGGAGTAAAAAATAGGAGTAAAATGTAACATCGCAAAGAGTAAGGAATAACAGAAAAGTGTTTGGCAACTTTCAATAATGCATCAGGCACATAGGTTTAGTAACTACTTATTTGGATTATGTAGTGTGGTGACTTATCATAAGTTACTTTCAAATAATAGGTACAAGATATAAAAAATATCATCACTTTTATTTGATGTTTAGTCTCATTAAATCGACAGCAGTAAACCAGTTCCATTTTACAAGCATTAAAATATCTGTTCTTGTTTCTGTTATTCTGCGAGACCACGACAGCGCTAAGATAAAATCCTAGCTTCTAGCAAGTTTTATCTTTTTAACGATGTAAATAAACGATTAAAGGTAATGTAATAAAACACAAACAGTAACCTTTAATCGTTAATTTACATAACATAATGTACATGAATTTGGCATGTATTAATACGTTTCGTGTGCAAAATAGGCACTTTATGTAGATAAAGTAGTATTCTGAATTTAAAATAGTCTATGATTTATGAGATTATTGACTCGCGCAGCTGATAGAATAGTGTGGAAATTGCGATAAATTGATATCGATATTTTAATAAAACTTCGATATAAGTTTTTTCCGAAACCATAACAAAAGGAAAAAAGGAACAGCGCCAGTTATTTCAGATTCATTTACTTTCTATGACATATCAAGCATTACTAGTTTTTTTGAAACACCTTGTATATTTTTGTATCTTGACCACGACTATGTAACCCCTGCCATCAAAGCTGGATCCGCCCTTGTTCATTGTGGAGTGTAGCCTCTTTTACTTTGTGTACCTTCACTTTCCTGTAAAACGGCGATTCTCAAACTATTTTAGGCAAGAGAACCCTTTTCCAAAATAAACTGATACCTCGGTCTTAAATATAAAAATAATTTAATAGTCCTATCTATAGTTTTTTTTCCAGTTCGAACAAAAGGTCGTTATCGACCTTTTTGAGAATATCTATTGTAGATTGATTCAAGAATCAAGGAGACTAATGAACCAGCGTCAGAAATTAACAAAACTTGCTTTAAGTTCCATCGAAATGTTCAAATTCGACTAGTTTCTCGGGCCCTGATGTAACACTTTATTATGTGATACTAATGCTACATCTGCTGTGATTACGTGGTTTTGTTCGGTGAACTGCAGTTGGACAGCTTGTAGCAACTTGACAGCTGTTATTTTCAAATTAATCAGGCGATATCGTAATGATCGTACAGGAAAGTGGAGGTAAACTTATCTGACAAAAAGCCCCATTCCTAAGAGCATTGAAAGGTTGCCTAAATCATTGACTTTGGTCAGGCTCAAGTTTCGCTTGCCAGGCGAAAATAGCTCCGGCTAGGCAGAGTTCGCTATATGCTATTTTAAACGCTATTCTGTGGCGTTCTCACGCTAGATCGATTCACTAATTTAATTAATTTACTTGTTTTATGTGTATCCCCAGAACCAATTCGTCGAGTTAGAATCTCATTTAGTTTCGGTTATTTCATGTAGATTTTTTATTATTGCAGTTTATTTCAAGATAATTATCGTTCTTTATTTTATACCACATTCATCATTGCGTATATTTTCGAGGTACTTACTATTATAGCGCCCTCCATCCCACAAATATTCATATTATAACATTTTCAACATAGTTTCTCTACACTGGTTTTCATAACATGGTTGGATACGTGGGTTTTTGTAATACAACATGTCATGACAACTGAGTATTTAAAGCTATTTAAATTTTCCTCATTACGAACGTAAAACAATAAAGACTCAACTTTACTAGTTATTTATCCCCATAACGTTTTAACAAAACAATGTATAGTTACATTGTAAAACGATTTCGCTAAGCTACTGCTTAGTAATTTATGAGTAGATTTTCCTGTCCCATTTCATTAAAGTTTGAATCACAAAAGGCTAAAAACTACATACTGTGTTCTTTTATGGTATATCAGATTTTTTTATTTGAACCAAATCCTAAATATTAACCCACTTAGCCTGAGTTCACCAACAAATGTTTAATTTTAAGCAGCCGGCTTAGCGTTATTTGACATATATTGTATGGGAATTTAAAATTGATGAACTCAGATCTTAGAATAGGTAGTTGTACGAGTAGCTGGCATTACTGACACTCATGAGTAATTTGTAAAAACGAGATATTATGATCCATCCTCGCTACTTAGCTACTATTTACAGACCTACCGTTTAACTTAATTTATTTCCATACTCAATATATTCGAAAAGTTTATCAAACTGGTTCAAATTCAAACCAAACATCAATCAATAAAAAATTACTCTCGGGACATTTGAGTGGACCTTACTCTGTGAGACTTATCCATATTCACATCTCTAGCCGTCCTTTTCAGTCGTGCGCTCTCACGCTCGCCCGTGAGATGGCTGAAGTAGAAAATGTATGTAAATATGGACATCGTCTTACACAGTAAGGCTTCCAAGGATCGTCAATCCTTTAGAATTGAAGTCTTGGTTTCTATAAAGCGTTTTGTTAAACGTAGGTGTAAGTAGGTGTAGTGTAGTAATGCTTGTGTAGTGTACTGGTACTGGTAGTGTAGTGTGTGTTACGGGGCGTGTTGTAGTGTCGGCGGCGCTGTCGCGGTACACGCCGCACAAGACGGTGGCGGACGCCTTCCAGCTGGGAGTCACGCGGCACGCCACCACTGTCACAGGTATGTGCTTATCCTTATTGTAGTCCGACCGCTTATCTGAGACCTCGCTTGCGGGGTAGAAGTGTGCAGGGGTAGACGAGAAGAGGGATTTGATTGGAAGATAAAAATTTTGCAACTAATGCGAATTTCAAAACTAAAATTCAAATCACCCAATCAAATCACAAGCGCCCACCGCCTGCACTGCTCAGGACCACCTTTCTTGTCTTACCTCGCACCCCTGTATTTCGCTAGCGAGGTCAAAGATAAACGGTCGAACTATTAGTATATAATATTAGAAAAGCGTAAGTAAATCTGTCTGTGTTACGCAATCACGCCTTAACTATTGAACCGATTCAAATCAGTTAGTTTTAAGTCATGTTGTGTCAAAACAATAAAGAAAAATAAATTAATGAAATTTGGTACAGAGATAGTTGGAGACCCTGGGAAGGACATATGCTACTTTTTGTCATGATGTAAAAACATCAAGGGGGTAAAATGGGGGATGAAAGTTTGTATGGAAAATCCGACTTTTGTCGCGTGTGAAGTCGCGGGGAACTGCTTGTATTGTATAAATAAAGTCTAGTTTAAAAAGTTTAGCTGAACAATATGTTCTTTTGAATTTTTGTCAGAAGGGCTTTTTACACCATTTTCTTCCTACTATTTTGTTTGTTTTAACAGCTTGTTTTAAGGAACCCTTAAAAAGTTAATATCAAAGATTTCAACTCATCGGTTTGGTAATAAACCTCTTTATTCTCTCGTCGCACATTTTTTAACGATTAAATTAAAAAAAACTTAACTCCGACGTGCGTTTGAGTATTTCGCAAATTGGTTATAGTCCGACAAGTTCTTGCGCGACCCTCATTGCGTTTCGTAAGACGTGCGGGGGGCGAGGAAGTGCCAATCACACGTGATTGGCAAAGAAAACAAAGCAAAAGTGAACTTAATTTTACTTTATAATAGTTTTTCTTTATATCATATAACATGTAACGCAGTGTTCGCAGCAGTCTAGTTTTTGCGTCACTGGAAGTTTAATTGCCTAAGCTACGATACATTTGATTGATCATAAATGTATAACTTTAAATAGCATTTAAGTTTTAATGTAATAAATATTTGCATGCTGTTGGCAATGGCTAAATGGGCTGAACATCGAAAATAATTGTAAGAACATGATTAAGTGTACCCTATTTAAATGCAAATAAATATTCTATTATATACAGGTCTCACCTAGTGTAGGCGATTATTGATAATCTTGAAATGTACTGTTCTGTTATTGTTGGCAAAGCAAATCTATTCCCCCGCAACATCATCTAGCATGCCTGCACCTCCGTCGACCGCAGGAAGGTCGCACACGAACTTGCTAGACTATAGTAGACCTGTATCGATCGCGAAATATGATAAAGCAATCGAATCACGGATGTCCTAAAGATTTGATCATTTTTGATCTGACATACAGTTACCGTAACTCATGGGTGATACAAACCAAACTGAATTTAGCTCATGGTATCACTGTACTAAATTCTGCAATATACCTTCTTATAACATTTTAACCCCCATCCTTTAAAAACACTACATATTGTACATGAAAAAAAAATGGTTTTGTAGGGGTGTCAGGTTACAGTATTGCGGGCGAGTGTATTTTAGTCGCCCGCGGGGAGCGCCGAGTGTATGACGTGTATATCAAATAAATCAAGTGAACTTTAAGACTATAGTTTCATTGTGTCATCAGATCCCTATAGTTTTCTCACATTTCTCATACCAAAGAGTGTTTTTTTTAATATCGCCATAATTCCAGCACCCCCTTTGCGACACTCTTAGCTTAGCGGCTATTAGGTATTGAACAGTATTCAGTGCTTAAGTCGTATATATTAATCGACACCCGAATGATTGAATCAATCATTATAACCCGATCACCACACGAATGGGTCATGATCGACCCGGGCCACGAGAATTGATCGATCGACAAAGGTCTACCTTTAGTACTATTTTTTACTCACTTATTGATGTGTATACACTTGCAGAGGTGGTGACCAACGGCAACGGCGCCTCGTGCGAGGATGCGGGCGAGGACGAGGCGGGGGAGGGGGAAAGCGACGAGCGGGCGGGGTGCGAGCGGCCCTGGAGCGAGGCGCGCACGCTCACCACCGACCTGCTGTTCTAGCGAGGTACGTCGCACTAGCGTCTCGCGCGCGGCCCTGGAGCGAGGCGCGCACGCTCACCACCGACCTGCTGTTCTAGCGAGGTACGTCGCACTAGCGTCTCGCGCGCGGCCCTGGAGCGAGGCGCGCACGCTCACCACCGACCTGCTGTTCTAGCGAGGTACGTCGCACTAGCGTCTCGCGCGCGGCCCTGGAGCGAGGCGCGCACGCTCACCACCGACCTGCTGTTCTAGCGAGGTACGTCGCACTAGCGTCTCGCGCGTGGCCCTGGAGCGAGGCGCGCACGCTCACCACCGACCTGCTGTTCTAGCGAGGTACGTCGCACTAGCGTCTCGCGCGCGGCCCTGGAGCGAGGCGCGCACGCTCACCACCGACCTGCTGTTCTAGCGAGGTACGTCGCACTAGCGTCTCGCGCGCGGCCCTGGAGCGAGGCGCGCACGCTCACCACCGACCTGCTGTTCTAGCGAGGTACGTCGCACTAGCGTCTCGCGCGCGGCCCTGGAGCGAGGCGCGCACGCTCACCACCGACCTGCTGTTCTAGCGAGGTACGTCGCACTAGCGTCTCGCGCGCGGCCCTGGAGCGAGGCGCGCACGCTCACCACCGACCTGCTGTTCTAGCGAGGTACGTCGCACTAGCGTCTCGCGCGCGGCCCTGGAGCGAGGCGCGCACGCTCACCACCGACCTGCTGTTCTAGCGAGGTACGTCGCACTAGCGTCTCGCGCGCGGCCCTGGAGCGAGGCGCGCACGCTCACCACCGACCTGCTGTTCTAGCGAGGTACGTCGCACTAGCGTCTCGCGCGTGGCCCTGGAGCGAGGCGCGCACGCTCACCACCGACCTGCTGTTCTAGCGAGGTACGTCGCACTAGCGTCTCGCGCGCGGCCCTGGAGCGAGGCGCGCACGCTCACCACCGACCTGCTGTTCTAGCGAGGTACGTCGCACTAGCGTCTCGCGCGCGGCCCTGGAGCGAGGCGCGCACGCTCACCACCGACCTGCTGTTCTAGCGAGGTACGTCGCACTAGCGTCTCGCGCGCGGCCCTGGAGCGAGGCGCGCACGCTCACCACCGACCTGCTGTTCTAGCGAGGTACGTCGCACTAGCGTCTCGCGCGCGGCCCTGGAGCGAGGCGCGCACGCTCACCACCGACCTGCTGTTCTAGCGAGGTACGTCGCACTAGCGTCTCGCGCGCGGCCCTGGAGCGAGGCGCGCACGCTCACCACCGACCTGCTGTTCTAGCGAGGTACGTCGCACTAGCGTCTCGCGCGTGGCCCTGGAGCGAGGCGCGCACGCTCACCACCGACCTGCTGTTCTAGCGAGGTACGTCGCACTAGCGTCTCGCGCGTGGCCCTGGAGCGAGGCGCGCACGCTCACCACCGACCTGCTGTTCTAGCGAGGTACGTCGCACTAGCGTCTCGCGCGCGGCCCTGGAGCGAGGCGCGCACGCTCACCACCGACCTGCTGTTCTAGCGAGGTACGTCGCACTAGCGTCTCGCGCGTGGCCCTGGAGCGAGGCGCGCACGCTCACCACCGACCTGCTGTTCTAGCGAGGTACGTCGCACTACCTCACTATAGTCTGAATAATCTAATAGGTTCAGAATTCTCACAAAATCAATGAAAATAAAACGCTATTGATTTTAAAAAAAAAAAAAAAGCACTGACTTAAAAGTATGTAATGCGACACATTTCAATTAGTTCATATTTTCTACATAAAGTGTAAAATAAATCTAAATTCTATATTGCTGACAGACGTCTTAAAACGGCTATGTTCTATTCAGATTTTTTCTTAATTTTTGTGTTGTCACCTTTTTACTTGTTACGGAGGTACATATTTATCGATTTGTCGGTTGATATTAAACAAATACAATTTACAGTATGCAATTTTGAGTTTGAAGACTTAATTTTATTAATTGCTTATAGCAGGCCTGTGTATCTTCCCACTTTGGTAGCAAAAACGTACCTACGCGCGGCGACCCCTAGGTAAGGGCCTGAACAAGTTGGGTGTCGCTAGCCGGCAGTGACACGCTCCCGCGTTTTATGTCGGCGGTGCGCGACACTAGGTTGCTGGTTGGACGAGCGTGAATAAAGTCCTAGAAAGATGCGCTAGATGGCGTAAGTTGCTTCTTGTGGCAGTCAACCCTATCGCGTTGCGTGACAGTACGTTACTGAGTTGGTTTAGTGTATTATGAATCATATTCCAGAGTTATAAGAATGAAATTATCTTGCAATGTATTTTTGTAGGTGTCTACACGAAAATGTGCTTGAGTCTGAGGCGAACTGAATTACACCATATCGTTAACAACATTGAGTAGATATTTCTTTGAATTTCATTGCAAAGTCATACTTCTGTACGGAGTACTAGTACTTATTCTGTGCTTATAGTACGTATGTATTTCTAAAACATACTCATGAAATAAATAGTCACTAAACGTAAAAGTTATTGTAATAATTAACAATGTTTTGAATCAATCATAAATCGATTTAATGTGAAAATCGTTAATTTTAAATACCGATTCGTAAATCCCCGACCGTTTGAGTCAATTATCAAAATGAACCTATTAAATTATTCAGACTATACCAACTGACGCTGGGCTATTCGCTGTGTGCGCGATGACAGCGCCCCTAATGACCACTAATATTTTGGACTTAACATCTGTGAAATTAAGGCAACTGAATGGTTTGATAACGATTTTTGGATTATTTTTTAGGAAAATTAAATGAAAATATCTAAAAAGCTTGTGCATATTATTTTATTTTATCCTGGGCGACAGAGCTTTGCTCTATTTAATATTAGGTTTTAAAGTTATCAAGTCCGACACTTGGAAGTTCGAAACTGTCCTGTTTAGCGATCTATAAAATTAGTACCATATTATTTGTTTCTTACCATATTATTAATAATATTACCATATTATTAATAATATTACCATATTATTTTACGCAAACAGGTCATGTGTTACTTCCGAGCGAATGGCCAAGAAAGTTAGCATTTAAATTGCTATGTTTGTTCCAGATTGCTACAGAGCTGAGGGAGAATCCCCAATCGTGACGAATCGCCGCTACAATCAACTGCATTGTTTCATAGTGATGTACTGATGTACCGTACTTACTGGGTGGTTGGCGTCGTCGACGGCAGCATTCCTTCACTTACCGAGTACTGCCATTATGACATTAACGTATAGCTCACTAGTGGACACTGCTCAACTTATACAGTCCCCATTTAGGATAAGGAAATTTAACTATTGAAACGACTTATCAATTCGCTGATGCCTATTTTTGCAATTTATATAAAACGATGTATTTTTGTAAACTTTTCCGATATGTGACGTTTATTTATTGTATTGAGAATTCATTTTGTGGATGTACTTAACTAACTGCATATACGGTGGATAGACGAGGATGTAATTTTAAATGTTGACTATTTTGATGTACTAACGTTTTCGCTCGTGTCCGACTAACGAAGCTCGACTGACTAGCTGATAACGTTTGATAATGATTTTAACACTTGACACGACGTAGGTGTTTTGAGGACCTAAAGATAGAATGTAATGAAGTGATACGATATACTCATTCCCCAAAAATCATTCCTATATTTGACAATTTTGTATAAACTTACAATTTTATGATTCGGACATGACTATTTGAGCTCAACGAAGTCCCAAAAAGTTGCGTAAGAGTAGGATAGTGTATGTATTGTTATGTTGCGCGCGCTGGTGCGTTTTAGTCTATGGAAACTGGATTTTCATAATAATTTGTTGAGATCGTCTGTCAGCAGTCGCCATCCACCGGTATAGTCCGAGCCATTTAACGGTGCATAAAAAGTCATTGACCCGTCACCCCTGCAGACCGTCACCCGTGTACCACTGCACGCCAGTATGCGAAGCGCGGCGACCCTAATCTGTCGATACGAATCTGTCTAACAATTGAACCTCGGTACGGGTCGACCGTGAACCCAAAAATCAAATCGTAATAATCGCTAGTTAGAAAGACAAATGATACGTGTCACAAGGTGTCAAGGTGAACGACCTTTTATGCACGTTTATCTGGCACGTACTATAGAAAAGTATTCCTTAGAAATAAGTTTGTGCTAATGCATTTATGTATTATTTATTCATAGTGTCTGACGCTTCGTATATGTGCGAAAGAGATAGCGCGCTACAAGTAAGCGTTTGTCTCTTTCACTCATTTTTCTGTTTTGGATTAATTGTTGACAGACTGAATCCCAAGTTTAGTTGTAACGCGCTTGTCATAAACGCAAGCGCCACGCATAGTTTTAGTAACTGCTAAGTGGCTGCCATTCACATGGCAATAGGGCCTGTGCTTAGAGTGGGGCCCCGGGGCCCTCGTGAGGTGCGTAGCAGATAAAATAAAAAGAGTAGCCATTATTCGCCACGATCACTAGGGGCCCCGGGATCGACACCCGTTTTGGGTCCAGTCAAAATATAAACTTTTTTAGACTGACTCGAGTGTTGAAAGTTGCCCCTGACCAAAATTGCCTGGTGCCTTGTAACAATGATGTTTGTCACTAGACATACTTCGAGACCATGACAATCAGTTTGTCTGGCGCATATTTACTATATAATTTAGTGTCGCCTGTGCCTTTATGACCCCGGGGCAGCGGAGTGCCGCGCGAGGCTCTGTGAGCATTTATGTCTTATGGTAGGTTAGCATAGCTGATGTCAGGCACGCTGTAAGAGTGTCATATTATACGTTTGTGCGGCCGACGATTCGTCAACTTACTCCAATATCATCAAACGATTCTTAAGGACTCATTACACCATCCTATTTGTAGCTTTCTAAATAGGATCCTAACTAGAAAGCTGCCATCATAGTTAGGATCCTAACTAGGAAGGTCGCCTCCTACTTAGGATCCTGACTAGGAAAGTAGGATGCAATAGGCAGGTGCTCTACTCTGATAACGCATTAGTGGCAGGGACGGCTACACCCGAAACTACGGATATCGACTTACAGAGTGGGACCCCAGACACCTTCCTAATTGGGAAAGCTCGCTTCCTAACCAGGAAGGTGGGAACCTGAGTAGTGAACTGCGATTACATCGTCCGATTTACTGTATAACCTTTTGTCAAATGTTTTATGTAATAAATCGAACCCGGGAACCCGAATCCCGGGTCGGGCATTACTCAGACACAGCTCCGGAGTGAGGAAGTTGGCGGTGTTAACACCCCCGTGCCTCGGAAAGCACGTTTAGCCGTTGGTCCTGCGCCTGATCTCTCTACGGTCATGTCGGACTGCCGTCTCACCTAATTATGAGAGTGAAGGAACAGAGAGTGCACCTGTGTGTTGCGCACACACTTGTGCACTATAATGTGTCCCGCGCAGTTGGCTAATCTTTGTTGAGATAGCCGTAGTCGAAATTCGGCTAGGAGGACATTATTATTATGTTATAAATATTTACGATTTTTTAATAAGGATAAGTAGGATGCTACACAAATACAGTAGGATGGTGTAATAAGTGCTTTATGTCTAAAGTGTAAGGTTTTCAATCGATAATCAGACTGTTTGTGATAGGTTGATGAATCATTGCTCGCATTAGCGGCGCGCTCACACATGCGCGTGCGTTTGTATGTGTATTATTTTGGTGCAATTTCCACGTTTTATACGAGTTAATATAGTTTGTACGCTCTCAGCGCGTGTTCGCGCAATAGAAACAGTACGGTCAGTTTACGCGAAGCGAAAATCTGGTGTTTTGAACTTTTGAACCATAGACAACTTAAAGTGCAGCCATTGGTCGGTTCATATTTTATAAGTCTGTATATTTATACAGAGGGAAACGGATTAGGTAATTTTATTAATCTTTCTTGTCGTGTTACTTACGTGACATTTAGCGAAACAGTATGATTCGGCATCAAAAGTTTGCCACATTAGGATGTCAAAAAATAAGAAAAATAAGAATACTTATTTCAGTAACCTATATGTGAATATAACATTGTAAAACCGCGCTGTAGTTGTCAATGGGCCAAATGTAGAAACAGTAATTTTAATAAATAATTTTAGTATTACCTAAACGTAAGCGATATAATCATTGCGTATTAACTTTGGTTCTCGACTTGACCGAACTGTAGTATTGCGCGGTGGGGCGCGCCGCGGCCGCCCGGCCAATACTTGCCAATGCCTAGTTATACTTATGCATATTACGACTATTAGTTACTTACGTTAGCGACCTACTGTATCAGGTATTAAGGTTTGTATCGATAAGTAGCCTGCGCGCGAGTCTGGATAATTCAACTATTTATTTTCTTATAATGTTTGTAATCTTTCAAAATGATGGAAATGTATTATAATTATTTATATTCACGTTGCTTTATTTTCTTTAGCGTAGGTTGGTATTGGGGTCGATTCTAATGTGCCCTGTCTAAGTTTAAATTTATTTCAGTCTCTCTTTTTTTACCAAACAAATGAAAAGAGACATACTATTTAATTTAGAAACGTCAGACTAAACAGCTGTTAGTTGTTAAGGAAGTCAAAGAATCAATAGACAATTTAGTAGGGATGTCATTCGATGACAACTAAAGTTAGACGAAAATTTTACTACTGTTAGAGTCTTTTTTCGTTTGTTTAGCAGAGAAAGAGAGAGACTAAACCTAAATTTCATCTTAGGTAGGGGACATTGGAATCGAATCCATTGTTGCTAATATGATTTTTATGGCTTGAATTCCTCTTGCACACTTTACATCAAGATAAGAGGAAATCAACTCACCGCGCTTCCCAAGCAGTTAGAATATTGTACAAAACACTCGCGCGCGGGCACGGAGCGGCAACGCCGCGTCTAGGTACAAATGAGGAAGCGGCCGCCGCCGGTCCCGTCCGCCATGCACCCTGTGGAACACACCCTGTATACTTGCAATAAGGCAACATGGTGCCCAAGTGCAAATCTGCTGAATTCCACTAGCGAACTTGTAACAGAATAATCCTAGTATGGACCAAATGTCAAAGTCAACAATTATTTATTCAATTAAAGGCAGAAAACGCCACTTATTAGCTAATCCGGACATGCTCCAGTGGGCCTTACGATTTAATGTCGTTATAAGATTACGATTCTATTACAATATGCTAGTGTAATTTAGCAGACTTGGACCCTTTATACTTGCCAGACCACATCCTGTAACTTGCAACACACCTCTCTATTTGCTAGGTACATACACGAGCACCAATATGTATACATCTGCATTCGATTTGGGACCTTATTACAATGACAAAAACTTATTTGTATACATTTCATTGACTGTACCTACTACCTTACTGCTTTATTATAGTGCTGTTTATGTTTTATATTAATAAATTAGATTTGGAAAGTTAAATTATGGGATCTTATGTACGAGTTTTAAATTATCAGAAATAGGTGATAATGTAAACTGTAATTAAATCTTATGAATGTGGGGCGCTGTTTATAAAAAGTTTGTAAAGTGAGCCTTACCAAGAGTAGGGACAGGATTTCTGCTAGCCATGACATGACAAAAATACTGCACTACTCCTCGGAAATCCTGACCTGGAAGTATGGCGCTTGGTAAGCTCGCTAGCCCCAAGCTTCGGGACCGGCGGTGTTATCTGTAAGCCCTGCCTAGCGGCGAGCGCGTGCGGTCTATTGTACCCACGGTTTTAAAATCTAGCTATACTACTTGCAAGATATTGATGTTGCTCGATTCTAGTTGCGAACTTGCATAGCCTAATAGGCGCAAACTAGCATAGCCTAATAGGCGCAAACTAGCATTTTTGGTGTAGCTTTGACCTTATAAACAGTAGCTTTCGCATGGTTAACTGACATTACAAGTCCTAGACTTCCATTTTTAAAATGGGATTGCATTTGTATGTCGTCCTCTCGCTCACACATGGATTAAAAAACCCTAAAAACACTCTCTCGTCCCATTCTTTACATATTTTTCATTTGGCTATTTGACACCACCAATCGTTGACGTACTTTTAATAAACTGTCACGCTCTTCCATGGATTTTGTATGGAAATAGGAAACTATGACGTCACATTTCACTAAAACGTACTTATCGAGTTTAGCTTAATCAAAAATCAAATACCGCAGAGAGGTAAAAAATAACAATGAACGTTTGTTTAAAATATGCTGTTATTTCGAAGGAATAGGGTTTCGGAATTATTTGTAGATAGTGTCAAGTACCCAATTTGTATTGTCAGACAATCGTGCGATTGCGTTGAATCGTGGGGTGCAAATGCCGCTGCGCCGGCGTCGCTTCGCAGCTTAGTCATTGCGCTGCGTTTAAGTTTATTTTATTATACTGTATACTAGATGTACTGATGCTGAAGTGGCAATAAAATATACACAAATATCGATGTACTGGTGTTTCTTCCTTTTTGTAACCCTCGAGAATCCCCACAGTAATGCTCTCAAGTTGATAAAATATGTCGTATACACCAAAATATAAGTATTCTGCCACACAAAACGACTTAAAACAATAGTTTATCTCCATAAATAAATCGTAATTATAGGCGCTATAGAGATATAGCGCCTATAATTACGATTTATTTTGGTGAGAACCAAAATGATAACTATGGCAGATTTTCAAGTCGAACTAATCGAATCATCTAACTTAGCTGTCTTAATGCCGCACTCAGACTCATAGATGTCAATTAAATTTAATCTATAATTAGGTCTCTTACTGTGACTGTCTTTGTTGATGAAATAGAAAAGGACGGCGTGAGACTTAATGAAAGATTACCTTTAATTGACGTAACTGAGTACGGCAATTAATGTAGGTAGGTAATTATAGTCCGACCGCTTATCTGAAACCTTGCCTGCGGGGTTGCCGAGAGCATGGATTTTAATGGGTGATTTAAATTTTGAAAGGAATGCTAATTTAAAATTCACCACACGCACCGCTCAGGACCCCCGTTCACGTCTACCCCCACACCCCTGTACCCCGCAGTCGAGGTCTCTGATAAGCGGTCGGACTATAAATAATATCTTTGTATTCTTTGATTTTACAGATAGCTAGAAGTGGTAAGAATTAATCCCCTTCCGAATAAGGCCAGAACCCAGAGTGCATTTAAGAGGCTATTTTTAACAGAATCAATAGTACGTAGTCTGATTTGATTCAGAATTTGGTAATCGCAGCAAATAAAGCCACGTTTGATGCGGGCTTTTATTAGCCAAGAAGAAAGGAAATACCTGTTCGACTAGTCAGATGTAGGTAATAATATATTTTTGCTATACGCCATGTCACCTTTTGTTGTTATAAGTTAAAACCGGAAAATCGTTACCAACAACAGCTTCAGCAAAGTTTAAACATTAATTTTATTGTAAGTAAGTAATCTACACCTATAAAGAGAAAAGATTTGATTGTTTGTTTGTTTATATTGAATAGGCTCCGAAACTATTGGACCGATAATGAAATTTGTGTATTATGTACAAAGATAGTTTGAGACCCTGGGAAGGACATAGGCTCTTTTTGTCGCGATATACCTAAAATCAACATGGTGTGAAATGGGGTATGAATGTATGTATGGAAAATCCGACTTAGCGCGGGCGAAGTCGCGGGGAACTGCTAGTTCTAGATTAGTATCAGAATCCGGCTTGGGTAAACAACTTGATAGGTACATAATCATCAAAATTAAATAATGTAATGTAATAGACCGTCGATAGTAGGTAGCCCATCCCATTTGTTAATATTTGTACCTATATGAAAATTAAAATATACCTAACGTAGTACCACAATAGATAGATTTTTTTTACATATATGTGTATACCGTGGTAGTACGACGAAGGAAGGAAGAAGATCGATACGCATGCGTGCTGAAAGTAGGTCACTGCAACACGCGCAGTAGGCACCCCATCAGGCTTCAAATGCAGCGCCAAAATATATTAAGGAGTGATTCCATCATGCAAGACGGCTGCGATTTTTAAGGAACCCACAACAAATTAAAAGTCTATCGTATCGTCATACATACGCAAATCCATTACATCTGCATCGTACAGATAGGTCTATCTCACAGTTTTCAATGTGAGATTTTTCAATGGTTTGAGATTGAGAACATTCCATATTTATCACGGGTAGCCAATTTGGTTAGACCCAAGATTTACTGTTCACTGACGGTACCAATTAGGTACATAGGTACTTGATTAGGTGTAGGTATCTAATCAACTACGTTGCGCAGTCTATCTATGTATTTATATTTTTGCCTTGCCGCGATCGACTAGACTAATTAAATAGTCGTATTGTCTTTCAAATCAGAGTTTAGGTTTTTTACTCGATTCTCATAAGAATTTTCTCGCTAGTAGGTTTCGGTGCTTTCGTAGGTAGTTTCGGCGATCGCCTGCGTTTGACCTAACTAATAGCCTGACCAAAAATATATGGGACCTCGCCATATTGCGGAAAACAACAGGAACTAATTTCTTTTACTGGCAACAGAAACCACAAAGTGTCATTGTCATGTCATTATTTGTCATAATATTTTTTGAGTGTGTATCACACACTCGAAAATTAGATTACGCTTCCTCTTTATTATGTGTTAAAAACGTCGAAAACTATTCGCTGTCGTAAAAGAAAAGTGGTTTAACATGTGTTTTAATCATATTCGACAAGGAAATCTGCGTAATCGTCATAATTTCTTCAAATGGATTACCGATTTAGTTGTCATATCACAATTTGTGGAACGTCATATAGTGCGAACTGTGAGAATTGGCTATTGATGGTTACGGAGAATATTTTAATAACGATTTTGAAAAATAACAATTGTTTATACTTGTTTTGTAAGTTCTATTTTCTTTATTTCAACCCTGCTTAGATATTTTACGAAAATAGTTCGTAGAACTTTCAAAAATTTCATATACGATATTTGTAATAGTCTGATAACATTATAAATAATATCATTTATAGCCTGACCAGAAATATATGGGACCTGAATTAAGGGCGCTTCGAATCCACTTCATATGACAACACTCGGTATAATCATACCAGCGTAGATTGGCAATTAAACAAAAAAAAACATACTTTTATATGTTTACATTCAAGTTGTTTTTTTAAGCCTGCTGCCTAATAATAACATATATTACGATAAAATGACAAGACAGAACACTCGCAAATTAAGTACTTAATCAATTCAGTAGCTCTCTTTGTAATATTGGCCTTGAATTTTGGACCAAAAGACAAATATTTTTGCAAAAGCACTAACGGGTAAGAAAAACATTAATCCATTGTTTTTCTAAATGATATTATTTATAATGTTATCATAGTTTTAAATAATGTAGAGCAAATGTTGGAAAACTCTACGACCTATTTTACTTGTAGTTGTAATTTTTTTTTGCCAAAACGAATAGTTCTCGGTATTTTTATCACATAAAAATTGCACTTGGTCGAAAATTAGATTACGCGTTCATTTTGACACTAATCATTATGACAATTGATGACATGTCAATGACGATTTGAGGCTTCTGTTGCCAGTAAAAGAAATTAGTTCCAGTTGTTTTCCGCAATATGGCGAGATCCCATATATTCCTGGTCAGGCTATAACAGAACAACGGGTAATTTTACTTCTACTCGACAGTGGTTTAGCAAAAATAACTCCAATTTGTTCTAAATTTCAAAGCTAATATTACAAAGATCCACTGAATTTAAAAAGTACTTAATTTGTAAGTGCTCTGTCTTGTTCTTGTATCGTAAAATCTGTTATGAGACTTAGAAATGTAAATTTACATTACATGTTGTAAGTGTTTTTTTTAATGTTCCGTTGCCAATCTACGCTGGTATGATTATATCAAGTTCTGTCATATAGAGAGGATTCGTAGCGCCCTTCAGGTCCCATATATTTCTGGTCAGTTCTACAGTAAAGAGCAATATGTAATGAGTGAAATAAATGGTTATCAAAAGTCGCCGCCATGGAAACGCGTCTTTAAATCTCTATGGTTAACCTGCTGTAGCGGTCAGTTATGTCAGACGCCAGTCAGCTGAGCCCAAATGTCTAACAAAAATATTGGAAAATAAAAGGAACTATAAAAAACGTGAAAAATCGTGCAAATCAACAAGATAAGCGTAAAGAATCCACGAAAGCCAGTGTTTATCCAGCAGAGATTAGCGGAATATTCCAGCTGGCCGAGGTCGTCGTACGGTGTTAACGATTTACATCACAATAATTTGGTGCCATTTCGTTTCGTCACAAAATGTGAATCGGTGAAGGTCAAACTCGCCGCTCCGTTGCCAATTATCAATAGGTACTCAGAGGTATTCACGCGCATCTCTAGGTCTGAATATTTACGTAACACGAAACGCGCTTACGAAAAAGTCGATCGAAAATCGCGGAAAGTTCGCCGAAGCAGCGATAATGTTGTCCGTATGGTCGAAGGCGGTCCGGGGCGCGCGCTCGCTGGAGCGGGCGGCGTCCAGTATCGTGGAGCTGCCGAAGTTCCAGGACTTCGGCGTGCAGAACGAGCCCATCCTGGGTTATCGCGAGGGCAGTGAAGAGCGGCGTGCGCTGGCCGACGCGCTGGCGCGCACCGCCGCCATCACTGAGGACGTGCCCATCGTCATCGGCGACCAGGAGATCAAGGCCGGCGACGCGCGCTACCAGGTGATGCCGCACGACCACTCGCGCAAGCTCGCCAAGTTCTACTACGCGGACGAGAAGACGATCCAGAAGGCGATCGACGTGTCGGTGGAGGCGCAGCGGCGCTGGGACCGCACGTCGCTGCAGGAGCGCGTGCGCATCTGGCAGCGCGCCGCCGACCTCATGGCGGGCGAGTATCGCCAGAGTCTCAACGCCGCCACCATGCTCGGCCAGTCCAAATCCGTCATCCAGGCCGAAATCGACTCTGCCGCTGAACTCATCGATTTCTTCAGATTCAACATCTTCTTCCTGAAGGAAAATGCAAAGTACCAACCTATTTCGGAAGATCCCTCGGTCACTAGAAATTCATTAAGGTTCCGTGGCATCGATGGATTCATTGCAGCTATTAGCCCGTTTAACTTTACGGCTATTGGAGGCAACTTGGCCTACACTCCCGCCTTAATGGGTAATGGTGTTGTCTGGAAACCGTCTGACACTGCTCTTCTTTCTAACTGGCGAATTTTCAACATCATGAGGGAGGCTGGCCTGCCCGCCGGTGTAGTCAACTTTGTTCCTGCTGATGGACCAACCTTTGGACGCACTATTACAGCTTCCCCCCATCTGGCAGGAGTTAACTTCACAGGTTCAGTTCCTACTTTCAACTGGATATGGAATGCTGTCGGTAAGAATCTTGAAAAGTACTGCAACTATCCAAGACTGATTGGGGAATGTGGAGGCAAAAACTACCACTTTATTCATCCTTCTGCTGATGTACAATCTGTTGTGACTGCTACAATTCGTTCAGCATTTGAATACTGCGGTCAGAAATGTTCAGCCTGCTCAAGGATGTATGTTCCTAAGTCACTGTATGAGCCCATCAAACAGGGCTTGTTGGCAGAGAGAGCAAAACTGAAAATTGGCAACCCAACCGATTTCAGTGTTTTTGCTGGTGCTGTGATTGATGACAAAGCCTTTGCCAGAATCACAGGTTACATCAAAAATGCTAAGAATAATCCCAAGAACAAGATCCTCGGTGGAGGAGAATATGATGACAGCAAGGGTTACTTTGTACAACCAACAATTATTGAAACGTCCGACCCACATGACAAGTTGATGATGGAGGAGATTTTCGGCCCGGTGCTCACTATGTATGTATATGAAGACAAGGACCTCCAAAAGGCACTCTCCCTAGTAGGTTCGTCCACGAAATTCGCGCTAACAGGAGCAGTTTTCTCCCAGGACAAGCAGTTCCTGGAGACTGCTCTGGACGAGTTAAAGATGACTGCAGGCAACTTTTACCTGAACGACAAGAGTACAGGGTCGGTGGTGGGGCAGCAGCCGTTCGGCGGCGGACGCATGTCGGGCACCAACGATAAGGCAGGCGGACCCAACTACGTCATGAGGTGGACGTCTCCCCAGTCCATCAAAGAGACCTTCGTACCTCTGAGGGACATTGACTACCCGTACATGAGAGATTAGAGAGATATCTGCTGCTGGGTAGCGAATCCTCAATTTAACATCACACCAACCAACAATATATCAGTACAATAATAGTTAATTCTTAATGTATGTCATCAATAGAGAATTGAACTAATGCTTGTTAAGATAAAATCTACTTTTAAGTAGTTTAAATAATTATTGATAGTCACAATGATGTAACTTTATTGTTTTTTTGTGATTTTATGTTATAAGTTTGCTTGTACAGATAGGTATAATAACAACTGTTAGATATTTGAGTTTGGCGGCTATTATCGTAAACCTTGATAGATTTCTACATTACTATTTACTAATAATGATAGACAATCAGATATTTATTACAATGAACTCTGAAATTGTTTATTTTTACTTATTGTTATTAAAAATAAGGTAGGATAAAACGATGTAATTGACATAAGTCACAACTAAAGGCAGTGGATGCAAAATGAAAAATGCTTGAGTAAAATCACTGAATCTAAATGAAAGATTACAATGTTGAAACCAATTGCCTATGTTGTAACAGTGTAGTGTGTTGTGAGATGTTATTTACCTTGATGCGGTAAGATAGTTACTCCTTAGGAAGTCGTAGGCGGTCACTCATGTGATGAATATTGTTGTTATGGAATTTAATTTAATTGTATTATTATGACGAGTCGCGTGTACTCTGCCCGTCATGTCAGTCCAATTCTGGTTGTTATCTGGTATTTGCCTCGCTTATCATATGGCTTATCTGTCGCTCTGCCCGGCCGGCCCGCTCTCTGAGACAACTTGCTGCATTTAAGCCTCGATCATTATTTGTATAACAAAAGTCTTATGTTGTGTATTTTATAATAAGTTTATTGCTTAAAAATAACAAGTGCAACATCTTGTAATAGTTAACTATTGAATTGTTCCACTTTTTCATTTTTATTAAGTTAGTTTGACTGACAATCATTTAAATTCCAATAATAAAATAAGTTATTAAATAAATGTATTGGCTTTTTATTGAGTCGCACGCACACAAATCAGTGGAGGTGGTGGTGGTAACCATTTTCGTTAGATCAATGTTACATTTAAAATGTGTAGGGCAGGAAGGACGGGAAAGGTTTGATATTTTTCCTATTTGCATTAATACCTAAATACTGATTTATTATTAGGAAGTATATAGGTATGATTAATACGCATTTGGAAGTTAGGAAATAGGATGGTTGTATTATGTGTAAATAATGAGGTCAACATCAAAATCTGGTCCGGAAGGAACGAACAAAATATCGAACCCAGGACCTTTCCAGTTCACTCCACTGAAATCGAATCAAAATAGGTGATTCAACAGAATTTATTATAGATTCATATCTATCCATATGTAATTGCAATAAAGCACTTTTTAGGTTGACAGCATGTACCAGATATCAAAAAACTGCTGTAGTGTGTAATATTATTAGTGTCACTGTCAAGTAAAAATTCAATCTTTTCCGTTGTTTTTTAGGGTTCCGTATCCAAGGGTAAAAGCGGGAGTGCCCCTATTTATTACAATAACTGATACCAGCCTGTGTATTACCCCTGTGTATACCCCGCGTACTTAGGTACATAGCAAAGACGTACCTGCGCGCGGCGACCCCCTGTAATGGGCAACAAGTTGGGTGTCGCAGTCGCTAGCCGGCAACGACACCGGTTTTATTCACCGGCGACGCGCGGCACTACGTAATTGGCTTGACGAGCATGAATTAAGTCTTAGAAAAATGCGCTAGATGGCGTTAGTAGCTTCTTGTTGCAGTAAACCCTATCGCGTCGCGTGATAGAACGTCACTGAATACTTAGGTTTAGTGTACTATGAATCATATTCCAGAGTCATAAGAATGAAATTATCTTGCAATGTATTTCTGTAGGTGTTTACACGAAAATGTGCTTGAGTCTGAGGCGAACTAAATTACACCATATCGTTGGCAACATTGAGTAGAAATTTCTTTGAATTTCATTGCAAAGTCAAACTTCTGTACGGAGTACTAGTACTTATTTGTACAGACAGATTATGATGTATTAATTACTGGGTCCCCCTATTATAGTAAAGTTACTAATACATAATCTGTGCTAATACATAACTCGAGCCCCGCGCGAGCGATAAAATCGCCTAAACACATAGGGCTGTCGCTTATAGTTCATAAGATCGTTAAAAATGCTAGTTAATCTATTAAAAACAAACCCTTGTAGGGTAAGCATCAGGTAGGGATCTATAATATTTCTTTTATTTAAGGACCTACTTATAGTTTCGTTCTAGTCTATAGTTTAGTTTATAGGTCTTTCTTAGCTTAAATTGTAATGTCAGGTGGTAAACTCTACTTTATTTTAATTTTATATGTGCTTACCTGTTAACGAATTTAATAAATGGAAGAGCGTTGCTCCCTGGCACAGGCTTATTAGCTTAAAAGGGCGCTACGGTCACTAATCTAATAAACAGTTCTGTACCGACTTTAAAGAAATAAAATATTTATAATTATTATTGTTTTTTTTGTGTAATGTAAAAATATAATATTTATATTTTTAAATTAAAATATTTTTTTTCTTCTTCTTTCTTTATTATATTCAAATTCAAATTTGCTATACTTTTAACATCTAATCAAAGGAGATGTAACAATTTTGGCCATCTCTTGTACAGGAAACCAAAAAAATAAGAAAGATCACTTTATCTCCCTAAAAATATTAAAAAATATATATCTTGCCGTTTTTTAATGTACAAAAACATTTTTCATTGTTACACATTCAATAATGATGGTAATTTCCATCGCCATATTTGAGAACGTTCAGAAATCAAAATGTAGTGTAGTGTAATCTATCAATGATTAAAAATTAACCTAGTTTTACTGTTTTACTATAGCCATTAGAAAACTGTTATCAATATTTAGTTCACTAAGTAAGAAATATAACTCGAATGATGAAACTTCTATCATTTTAATTGATTTGTATTTAATTTTATTCTAATAATTTTAATTTAATCTTTTTCTTGTTTATTTATTAGATGTAAGATATTGTGTAATTATTTGTTTTGTTGTGCCGAATAAAGGAATCTTATCTTATCTTAAAACTGTTATTTAATTTGAATTTACATGTAAAGCTAAATATGTTTTCTGAAAGATCAGCGGCCAAAACGTTTGGTTCCAAGCGTGAAAAAAGTAGCTGTCATCTGTCATTTATTTGTGCCATTCCATCATTATGAGATAGTGTTGCCGTAAATGAACATAAATCTTCTTTGTGCAAGAAAACAATGAAGAAATTGTTAAAATAAATATGTAGGTAAGGTTTTATAGCCTTTTTCCTATTTTTTGGTATAATGTACAAGAGATGGCCAAAGTTCCATAGAAAACTGAAACATCTCCTTTGAAGCCATTTTCACGAATGAGGTGAGGAATGTCGCGAAGGCGAAACCCTTTGACTCGAGTTCGACTCGCACTTGGCTGTTTTTTTACAATCGTCAATTGTCAAAATTTGATGTTGTGTTCCATTGCAGGTTTTACATACTTTTTTTGTCAACTTCACTAGAGAAGCGGTCATTTTGTACCGAAATTACAGACATTGGGAACGGACCTGTAAGCAGTTCTAACAAACTCTTAAAATCACTAGAATATTCTCGATAAACAGGTTGTAGGTTATGTTTATTTCTTTTGTGTCTTAATTAATTAAACAGACGTTTTCTTTATAAAAAAAATATTATGACGAACGTATTCGGATTATTAGTGTCTGGGAGGCTGGTAAGTTTATTGATTCGGGTTGTTTTAGTGATGATTTTGCGTTAACTGTGAGAGAAGTCCCGGTGTTGATGAGTTCGTGACTTGTTTCGCTATTCAGGTGCAGACGGACTTCACGCAGCTTTCGGAGACGCAGTTCCTGGCGACGATCCCGGAGGCGGACACGATCAATCACGCTGCGGTGTTTCTGACCGGCGTCTCTCCGCTGCCGCTGGGCACCGCGGGCATGGTCTACTGGAGCTGGCCCGACCCCTCCGCGCCGCCCAACTGGCAGCTACTTGGTCACATATCTAACTCGAAGCCCTCTGCCATTTTCAAGATAGGCAGCTTGAAGAAATTACATGAACTTTCAAGTAAGTTAGACTAATAAGTTCATTCATACTCTGTTTGTTGCAACATTGACTATAAAAGATAATATTACTACCTAATGTGCTAGAGTAATTTAAAAATTGTATTATCTATCAATGTTCAATAACCTGAGGTGACAACAAGGTCAGCTCTGCATTTCATTTGCCTACAAGGGCAGAAAATTATTTATTTATTCATTCATTTGCAAGTACATACACAGTAGAATATAACATTAAAAAAAAAAAACACACACATGATAGTTAAAAAGTGGGCCTGTACTTTTGAGAGTAAGAAAAATAAAAAAATTGAGAGTTGAACACTTTTGAGAGTAGTAAAAGCAAAGTCTTATGTTACTGTTTTCAATGATTTAATTTTATCTCACATGTTTATTTTTTCAGATGAGAATAAATTCAGTAGCACGTTTGGGCAGCAGCAGATCTGCCACAATGCACAGATCGGCATCTCAATTGAGCCAGAAGAAAACATACAGTTATTAGCCTCCTCGATTGTAAGTATTTACAAACTCAGTTACTCTTTTAATCTTAATATTATTTTTTTTAATTTCAATAATAATTTGTCAAAGAAATCTGTTTTATAAATAACTCTTTTGTTTCAGGCAGTACAAACAAACTCCAACATTACGTTTGCCCAAAAAATGTTAGAAAGTTTAGTAAATTATGTAGCCTCATTCTCTGTGACGCAAGACCAGATGACACCAACTCCAGGCGTGTCATACATCCCACTCAACACACTACACACATGGTACCAGAACTTTGAGCGACGGCTTCAACAGAATCCCAACTTCTGGAAAGACTAATGTATAAGATTAAGACAAAACACCATAGCATAAGATAATATTTAAGAAAAAAGTAAGTTGTCTCATGTACACTTTTATAGCAGGCCTTGTAAATGCTGTGTCATCATAATTTTTTTGCATTTCAAATGTGATCAAGGAATACTGAAACAGAGGCCTTTGAGTAATCTTTTATCTACTTACAATTCAAGCGACATTCTTTCACCATGCATGCAGATTTCTCATGGGAATAATCTATTTGTTGTTGAGTCATAAAGTAGTTATTGTGATCTTATTGGGTTAAACCAAATGTATATTTATAGTTTTGCTGTGTCTGTCAGTCTGTTGTCCGCGGCCTTAGTACTGAATAGCTGTAATTTGTCACAAATATTCACATCAACCACGCCAAAAAAACGAAGAAAAAATTCCTGTCAGTTTTAAAAGATTATTCTTCCTGATTTAAAAAACCGTTTGTTAATATAGAAGTGCATGTTTGTGTCTCCACCTACCAGATGCAAACAGCAAATTTTTGTATGCGCGAAATAATTAAAGTAAGTGTTCAATGAATTTAAATTTCTAGAAAACTAACTGCATCATTAACTAATTTTACTACAGGTTAAGCGAAGAGTTGCCGCACTATCGATAGTTGACCTCGAAAATCATCTACAATATCGATAGCTCTGTTATTATAAATACTATCGACAAACAGCAATACCATCGATAGTATTGCAAAGCCTAATATCGAAATCACTATAGATAGTATCAATATAATATCAGCTTTTGCCTTAACTATCGATCGACTATCAAGCTGCAATGCTAGTAATAAGAGCCAAGCAACTACGAAATTCTGTCCTTGGACGTGGCCAAACACGGGTTCCCTCTATCTGGCAGAATCTTTTTGCTCCGAAAGTCACTTGGCATAACACACTTGGCATAATTTTCTTTTGTCAAATATTATTCAGGCAGAATTTTCTGTTAGCATAATTATTGTTTGGTCGAATATTTATATGCCCGAATTTACAATGGCATACTTTTAAGATAGCAGAAATTTATAAGGCATAATTACCTTTGGCAAAATTTTACTTACTTTCGCTAAGCATAATGTTTATTAAGTACGATGTTTATGTGGCATAATTTGACTAGACATACTATTAAAAAGCAGAATTTTGTTTAGAACAATTTCACTACGCATATTGCTATTTGCTGATTCTAACAATAGCAACTTCAGCTGTTTTGCTGCCTTGTTGAAGGCTGTTTTGTCTGCAGGATGGTGAGATTGGTGCCAGGATCTACGCAGTCGTCTTTTTTCTCCGAGTTTTGACTTGATCTCTGCAGATTGAGGGGTTATCATTGGAGAACGGGTAAAGCAAGGTGAATTTTTCGAAGCAGCCACTTGAATTAGGTTTGTGATGGACTCACAGGCATTATCGACATCTACTGGGGTCTTCATGGGAGTATTAAGTTGAATATTTTCGTCCAAAAAGCTGCGAAACCCCTGCCAGTCAGTTTTTAGATTTGTTAAGGCGTCAGATTGCTCAGCATAAATTACTGAGGTGCTTAGGGTAAGGATTACCGGCGTATGGTCTGAAGATCCGTCAAGGCTCGATTCTACAGAGGAGTAAAGATGACTGATTCCTCTCGTTACAAAGAAGTCCAATAGGTCAGGAGATTTGTTAGGATCAGTTGGCCAGTACGTCGGTTCTCCCGTAGATATTGCAGTGAGATGGTGAGCATCCAGACAGCATTTGAGTGACCGGCCTCTCGGTAGAGAAGTACGAGAGCCCCAGTACGTGTGCTTTGCGTTCCAGTCCCCTCCGGATATGAATTTGTTTCCAAGTTGGGAAAAGTAATTTTCGAACATTTGCGGGCAGATTTTATGTTTAGGTGGGCAGTAAACAGCGGACAATGTAATGGGACCCGATCGGTCGTCCAATCTGATATTAGTAGCCTGTAAATGCCGAGTGACGTGACTCTCCAGCACAGTGTGCTTAAGGTTTGATTTTATGACTATTGCAGTGCCCGCATGAGCTTTGCCATCTTTAGGATGAGGAGTGAAGTAAATGTTAAAACCTTTCATTCGGTAAGAACTATTTTTGGAGGCATGGGACTCGGAAATCAGAACTATGTCAAGTTTGTTACTATTAATCATTGCCTCAAGCTCATGTATGTTCGCACGTAGTCCGTTTATGTTCCAGGTTGCGATGCGTAGGAGAACTATGAATGTAATTTAGAAACGACAGAGGTCAATAGGTTCAGCAAGGTACCTATCTGTTGAATGAGTTGGTCAATCTTTTCAGATTGTTTTATTAAAATTTCTTCAATGCGACTATGTTGGGAGTGGGTATCAGATTCTATGTTGGTGTCGGTGGGGTTGCGTCTATTAGCAGTTACATCGGAGTAGTTGGTTTTGTCTCGAATCTGAGTGGAATTAAGCTCTTGTTGGGGTTGGCTTGTGTGCGATTTGTATCATTTTCCTTAAATGGCATATGAGGGGGATTGATTTTAGTCCGATTCGCCTTTCGGGACAATATTTCTAAGTAGACCTGGCAGCCTTTATAATTAGCTGGGTGGTTGCACGAGCACAGAGCACACTTAGCAGGAGTGCTGCGATCCTTCTTTGGGCAATCTACAGTTTTATGTCCTTCTCCGCATTTAACGCATCTGAAAGGCCTCATGCAGTTATTCTTGGAATGTCCATATTGCTGGCAACGCTGGCATTGGACAATTGTTGTCGATTTCCGAGGATCCTCTATTATAACTCGCTGGTGGTAGATATATTGTATGTCCTTAACTGCTTTGTTATTTTCATTTGGTTCTAAGTTTACGAAGAATGTAAAAGACGGAGTTTTGTCTGGACCAAAACGGGCATTAATAATTTGCCCACGAACTTTGTTGCCTGAGGATTCTATTGCATCGATTATTTCACTGTGAGGTGTCGAATAGTGCAGCTTTTTTATAACTATGCGATAAGCCTTCCTTTCTTTCGGCGTAAAGGTGTGACCTATCAAGCCTTTTGCCCGTATTATTGATATGACATCCTTATAAGTTTCCGAGCAATCTACAAGAACACGGAGCAAGTTTTTGTTAACGATTCTTATTTTGAATAGTTTGGGACCACATACAGATTCTATAAGTTTTGATAGCTCGTTAACATCTTCTATTCCATAAAGGACAATAAGCGGAGGTTTATTTGGTTTACGAATTAGTGTGTCATTATTTTGACTTTCAGGTTGGTCTAGCGGTAGGGATGTAAACCTATTTGATACTGTCACGGAAGTGGAGTTTGGTGGAGAATCACTTGTTCGTTTTCGTTTGTTCGTGTTTGGCACCCGCTGCCAGGGTGGAGGTGATCGCTGATTGGATAAATTATTGTCAGTTAGATCCACAATGACACTTGATTTACTAGACCCACTAGTTGGTTGGCATCGGGTTTCGACATATCGCTAAGAGACACTGAGCGTGGTCTGTTAAAAAGTCCCGGATGGAAGACATGTTGAGTAAGGGTTTTTTGATTTGTTTTGGTTGAGTTTTGGAAGGGTTCATGCATATTTGTTCCCACGAGTAGGGTCGACTAAAGCGGTCGCTTACAGGGTGACGCCCATCCCCATAAGAAGGCGCAGTTCAACGATGTTAGCCTGTCACATCGAGGTTGGTGCTAGGAACTGGAATCCCTCCAGCCATTCATCCTGTCGGCGCAGTCCTCACCTTAGGATTGGGGTAATTATTTTATTGAGGTTTTTTTCCTCGTGGTCCGGGCGGTTAAGCCGAGACCCCCAGCCACATGACCGTGAGGACCGGGTTGTTGAGGTCATTTTCTACCATCAACAGGACAAACTTGTTAGGCTTGTTGGTTCAGGTTAGTTTTCCCGCCGCCCGAAACTCGGCGTTGTTACTTATTTAGCACCACCCAAGGGACACGTGTAGGGTGAGTCTTGAAGGGCAAGATGGGATAGCCTACGGACGCGAGTAACTTTTTTCCCCCGAATCAGCAAACTCTTCGTTCCGAAATACTCTAGAGAGAATGTCGCCTCTAGGAAAAGGTGAAATGTCGCTTTGGAGAGCTACAAAAACTAACAGAAAGCCGCAAGAACATATACATCCCCTCAAACTCTTGGGCACGAACTGACGCTGAAAAAGTGGAAGTATTTGCAAACCATCTGGAGAACGTATTCACCCCGAGCGATGGTAGTGATGAACCTGACGTCGACGACATACTCAATCAGGATCTTCAACTGTGCCTGCCACTGAAACCCACATCACCAAAGGAAATCGCATGTGAAATTAAACAACTAAACTCCAACAAGGCTCCCGGCTTCGATTTAATCACTCGTCATTCTAAAGAACCTGCCGAGAAAATGCATAACCTTTCTTGCCTCTCTTTTCAACGCAACACTAAGACTATCATATTTTCCTAAAATATGGAAAGTGTCGGAAATCCTTGATTCATAAATCAGGAAAACCTCCCCATGAACCATCGTCATATCGTCCTATTAGCCTCACACCAGTACTGTCGAAGTTATGGGAGAAGATCTTCTTAACCCGCCTTAAAGAACATATGGATCACTGTGGCATAATTCCAGACCATCAGTTCGGGTTTCGGAAACAGCACTCTACAATAGAACAAATGCACCGGGTCCATCAGGAGATTACTCGCTCCTTTGAAAGGAAATTGTATTGTTCGGCGGCATTCAAAGGGTTACTGTGCAAGGTAAAAGACAAACTTCCACACTCCCTTTACCCAACAATAAAGTCCTATCTTGAAGGCAGGCTTTTTCGAGTAAAACAGAGAGATGCTAGATCCACACTTCGACATATTAATGCCGGTGTCCCGCAGGGTTCTGTTCTCGGTCCTGTATTATATAACATTTTTACCTCTGACTTGCCGGTAACCGAAGACGTAACTGTAGCAACATACGCGGATGATGTAGCCTATCTCGCTAGTGATAGTTGCCCAATAGTGGCTAGTGATAAGCTCCAACACCAACTTGATAGGACTCACACATGGATGAGAAAGTGGCGCATCCGGGCAAGTGCTCAGAAACCAAACCACATCACGTTCACCTTGAGAAGGGGAAACCGCCCGCCAGTCAAATTTGGCAATGATGTATTGCCGGACAGTAAGCATATCAAATACCTTGGCTTTAACCTAGACAGAAGGCTCACCTGGGCTCACCACATCAAGAAGAAACGAGACGCAATCAACCAGAAGTTCCGAAGCTTATACTGGCTTATGGGGAGAAACTCTGTCCTGTCTACCGACAACAAGTTACTGATTTACACCGCCGTACTGAAACCGATTTGGACCCACGGAATCCCGCTGTGGGGCTCGGCCAGCAAGAGTAACATCAAGTGCATCCAACGACTACAAAATAACATCCTGCGTACGATCACTAGTGCCCCGTGGTTCTCCAGAAATGATGAGATCCACGAATATCTCAACGTCCCGACTGTTCAGTCCGAAATCGAGAACTACAAGAAAAAATATGCTGAAAGGCTCTTACTTCATCCAAATGTCCTGGCAAATGACCTCTTAAATCCTTCTCTTACGCCGAAAAGACTAAAAAGGGGGGATGTGATCTAAAGAAGGCAGACAAGACGCTGGTATTCTCGCCTAAAAGCCATATTCACTGAACTAACCTGCTTATAGTCTTGCGACTGATTGCAGATTCTATATAACAAAAAAAAAATGTTATTTCTTTTAAATAGTATTTTACCCTAAAATTGAATTAAAAAGTCATTAAATTGTGGTACAAAAGTTAGTGACAGAAACGAATCGGTGCAAAACCGACTCCACGCAGTCTTGTTTGCCCCACCCCTAGAGTGTAATTCAAAATCGCGTAGGCGCGGAGGGGCGAGGCAGCCCGCGAGCTGAGGAGCAGGTGGTGAGCGAAAACCATCTGCGACGATAAGCTCGCGTGGGACTGCCGGAGCCCCGCAGCGCCGGAGCCGTGACAGAAACCAAGCATGTTGCATGCTTGCATGCTGCATGCATGCTTACTTGCATGTTGCATCCTTGCTTGCATACATGCAAGCTGTTGTGCATGCATGATTGCTTGCTTGCTGCATGCTTTGCTTGCATGCTGCATGCTTGCTTGTAATGATTTTAAATATGAAAAATATGCCAAAAGACGATTCGAACTGTGAACTTTCTGCGATAGGATGATTCTGCTTTAAGACTATTATGGATATTAAATTTCTGCCTAAAGATGATTCTAGCTTACACGATTATGCGTTTTGAACGTCTGATAAATGAGTGAATGCTAATTGATGTTCTGCGAAAGGAAGTTTATGCTATTTGATGATATGCCAAATAAAATTATGACAAAAAAAATTCTGCGAAACAAGGTAGACCCTGGGCGGGTCTACCTTGTTTCGCAGATTTTTTTTGATTGACTTGGCCAATTTTTTTAACAATAATTGTATATCCTCTAGTTGTAGTATCATCTATTTACTACTACAATGTCCCTGTTAATTTTGCATAATAGTTCTAGATTACTTCGTCAAGTTCTCTCTCAGTTCATACTTGTTTACTAGTTATTTATAACTCTTTGGAACTGATGGTCGTTGGAGTTGGTTCTAGATTGGAGACCCTTTGAGTACGCAGCGTAGGACGACCACCAAGGTGGACAGACGATCTTGTAAAAGATTGCAGGATTACACTGAATGTAGACCGCGAGCAACCGGTCGTTGTGGAAAGCCTTGGGGGAACGCCTATGTTCGGTAGTAAACATCCTACGGCTGACAATGATGATAATGTTTTTTTGTTTAAATATCTCAATTTGTTCGTTATTACAATGTTTTGGTTGTATTTATACAAAAACCTGTAAAGACTGCTTATATTTTTAAACAAGATTATAAATAAACAATAAGATGTATTTCTTATTATACGTTGTGGTTTGATTAAAAAACCAATGGATGATTAAATGAAAGACCGGGTATTTATAAAAATAACAAGATGTTATTTATTCATTAACAATCATGTAACAAAAGTTCTTACTTCCTGAACACAACATGAAGGCACTTATAACAGTATAAGGTCAGTAAGCGGCTCTCGCCGGCAAATAACAGAGCTCGTAGCAGAAATAACTTCGCACATTCAGACAAAAACATTTTACAGTTTTACACGAGTCGGTAAAGAATTAATTAGGGCTTAAAATATTGCGATACATGTCAAATTATTTGTGCTACGAGTGTAGAGTTACTAAACTACTTTGTACTCTTTACAATAAATTATTGAGATCCTAAGCGCAAGAGTTGATCACAAACGCGAGTCGGGCGCACACCCGCGGCCCGACCGAAGCTGCTTTTAGATTGCAAGAGCGTTAAGTGAAGGCGCGAATACACATGCATAGAAATTGAGATGACATATTCATTAGCCTACGATTAAAACCTTTTAATATGGTAAGAATCCATCACAGAATCAAGTTTCACATGCAAAATTGCTTAAAAATTAAAATTATTCTTTTACTTTGGCAACACTTGTTCGTCATTATTATATCCTTAGCTCTCGCAATCGTAACTAAATTAGAACGATATGTGGTAAATTGCTAATACTCATAAAATATACGATCCCAATAGGGTATCGTCAGCGGTAACGCTCACAGCCCACAGCCGAACGCGATACCTGTACCACGATACGCAAACAAACGTATTATTAGCGAGACAATCGCTAACATTCTATCACATTGATGTCTGGGCATCGCGCTTTCGTGGTAAAAACTTCATAACACGGCAATAACCACAAACGTCTTAACGACAAGACATACATTTCGGCAAAAACCTATCTTAGTCGTGACTAAAATCCGGGTCATGAAAAAGACAGAATCATCAAAATCGTAACCACTATAAGAGAGTAATCAAGATTTATAACGATGTTTCAAACACCAAAAACTTAGCAGTTGCTTGGCTTGGAAGACCGATATTGCTTAATACTAAAATCGAGAAAATTGTTATAAACCTTAATTGACCCAAATGTTACATGTTACATCGAAATGAGCTACCCGTAGCCATTATTTAAATAGGAGTTATCATTGACGCTGTCAATATTTTATGAAGACAGTACCTAGTTAATGTTACTTAAAAGTTAACCTCCAAAAATACTGCAATGTCAAGAAAAGTTCTCAATCATTGGACCTATTTTTTCAGTCACTATAAATATTACTATTTATAAGTATACAATATATTGACATTGTATGACGTGTTAAAAACCGTCATGTGACATCAAAATTTAGACCGAGTTAACATAAGCCTTTTAATCCTGAAATGGCTGGGATTACTTGACAGACGGTGCTAAAGATGGTCACTGTATACTTTTCCACCGAAATAGGTATATTGATTTGAGGTCAATGCAAATATTAATCTGGATATGCCTGCGGTATTTCGGAATCTCAAAAGTTTTAACCATAAATGGTATTTCTGTCGTAAAAATAAAAAGAACAAAGTTATGTAAAGTGCACAAACCTAGTAATTTCAGGTAACAAATAAGTAAGATATTAATTTAAGTGAATTGATGTAAATTCCTATGAGAATAAATGTCTATAATCCTAATTCTAATTATTAAGATATAAACGGGAATATTGCATTATCGGTTCTTCAAAAATAGGCATATCCATATTATTCAAGCACTGTTAAAGTACCTACATTATATAAATGTACCTACTCCGATCTCTGGTAATTCGGGACGGTAGCAGCCAGTCGCGGGTAACAGTTAAGCACTTATTACACAATCCTATTTGTAGCTTCCTAACTATGATCCTACTTAGGAGTCTAACTAGGAAGGTACCATCCTAGTAAGGAACCTAAATAGAAGGTAGGATGGATAGGCAGGTGCTCTACTCTGATAACGTGTTGTCCGTATTTTCACGTCTAGCCGTCGCATTGACATGCTGGAATTAGTGATAGGGACGGCTACAGGCGAAGCTACGGATATCGTCTTACAGAGTAGGGCCCCAGTTATCTTCCTAGTTAGGACGCGAGCTTTTTAACTAGGAAAGTAGAAACCTAAGTAATGAACTGCGATTACATCTTCCTATTACCTAAGTATGGTGCTACAAAAATAGGATGGTGTAATAAGTGCTTTACTTGCGGGGCGGACGGGTCCAGTCTAGGGTTGAAAATGACATGTAAAATACATGTATCTTTCAAATAACCTCTGTATTTTTCAATATAATACAGAAACTTTACTTGTGGATCTCCGGTTGAATCTTTCAATAGTTAATGTTTTTTACATGTATTTTACGTTGTATTTTTCGCATTTTTTGGCTTTTTAGGCTTTCCAATGGTGGCTTGAATTTTAGTTATAAAATATTCCCAATAGATTTTTGTATGAGTTTTCGATCGTTTTTTGTGGGTTTGGTCAGGCCTTATAAAAAATGGATATTCTAGATCCGATTTTATACGAATAAAAAATATTTACCTTTTTGGATATTTTAGTAGACATAAAATAAAATGTTGATTTATAAAAATAAACCATGTTACATTTAAAAATATATATTATATACTCTTTGTTTTTTTTTTCAAGTAGGTACTCTGTTTATTTTATATTAACCGAGATATTTATTTGATTACATTACAATTTGCAATTGTTTTTTTTTTTTAAATACATGTATTTTACAGAAAAGATACAAAGTTTCGAAACAAACAAAATGTATCTTTTGCAATTTTCAACCCTAGTCCAGTCGCGCGTGAGGAAGGGGTGTGTATTGTGTAAGCGCGTCGGCGGCAAAGATGCGCGAGCGCGAACGTCGCGTGTCGCCATCTGTCCTTATACTGGAATGCCATAGAGCACTCCAATTCACACACAGGCACAGTAACCTACTAGGTAGAACACGCGACACAACGACGCAGCTGATGAACTAGACAAGAGGGGCTCCGCGACGACGGTACATGGATCGGGGCCTTTACTGACTGTACCGCAGGACTAAGTCAGGAAATGGCTGCGTGCAGAAACCGAAGCGACACACCTAGCAAAGCGGAGAAATGGTAAATGTTGCAGGCGAGAATGCAATTCCGGAGTCTCGAAAAGGCTCACTCGCTACTTCGTCCGACTAACGAGAGACAGACTGCGCACAGCTGTAGGGACTATAATTGGCCACTGTCTCTTAAACAAACTCCAATTCACCATAGGTGGTGGATGGTTATCCGTCACTATATGAATACCCTTCCTAAGTCGTTCGAGACAGTAGCAGAAGGCCGCGGGCAGTAGGTGGTTACTTGCGAGGCGGGCGGGTCCAGTCGCGCGTGAGGAAGGGATGTGCGAGCGCGTCGGCGGCGGAGATGCGCGAGCGCGGTTGCGGGTCGAGGAGGCGCGCGGCGAGCGCGAACGCAGCGTCCGGGAAGCCCGCCACCCACACGTCGTCTTCGAAGTCGGAAGCCTGAGAATGAGTTGACAGAAACTTTACTCGCCTGCGGAGTACAGGGGCACGGAGGTAGGACGACAACGGAGACAGGGAGAGGTGCGGCCCGCACCTCTCGTCGTAGTATTGTCAGGCCTGTTTCACTCCGGCTATGGTTTCCTATTAACGCCGTACACCGAATACAGCGTCACGCAGTACGCTGCGTAACACTGGTTATTATTACTATGGCGAATGTACTGTTGTAATCTCTTACATGCTGACGACGGACGCCACGTATAGCGTAAAATAGGAGACCGTAGCCTAAGTGCCTATTTGACCACCTCTGAGTAGGTTACTTGATGAATTGTATATGTCAATTTAGTTTTCAAGTAAGCTACTCAGAACTTATTCAGAGGTGGTGAAATAGGCCCTAAGTATCATGCCACAAGTAGGTACTGGTTTGTGACGCGTTCGACGGTCAAAAGAAATTAGCCGAAATATCACTCGCTCGTGACTGTTGCGTCACTGTCACCGCGTACATCATCTCTAATGAAGGTGCACGCATTTGGAGACGTGACAATTGGGTGACTTTTTGTCCGCGGAGGACGGCAACATCCCCGTGACGCAACTGTCACCACATCCATAGATTTGTATTACCATGCGCGCAGTAGCAACTAAATGTCACTTTAAGTTGTGCAGCTCCGCAATTCTATATGGCGTCAACGTCAACTCCGACGCAAAACGTGTGTTTTCATGAAGATAATATAGACGACGACATACTGATTGATGAAATAGAGTTGAGACCATTGATCTACGACAAATCTTTAATGGATTATTCTAATAGTAATTTGAAAACTATAATAGTAATTGACTGCCTCGTTAGTCTAGTGGTCAGCACGTTGGGTACTACCCACGAGATCCCGGGTTCGAATCCCGGGTCAGGTCGAGAATGTTTGGGTTTTTCTGTCTTGAAATTGCTCAGACACAGCTCCGGAGTCAGGAAGTTGGTGGTGTTAACACCCCCGTGCCTCGGAAAGCACGTTAGCCATTGGTCCTGCGTCTGATCTCTCTACGTTAATGTGGGACTGCCGTCTCACCGAATTATGAGAGGGAAGGTACAGAGATGCACCTGTGTATTGCGCACCAACTTGTGCACTATAATATGCCGTGTGCAGTTGGCTAATCTCTGTTGAGATAGGCCGCCGTAGTCGAAATTCGGCTAGGAGGACATTTATTATTGTTAATTTGAAAGCGAAATCATGGGAGGAAGTTTGCATTAAAGTATTGTTCAATATAATATTAACCTTTTACTCCAAGGCGGGTGAACCCAATACTTTTTTCCCTTGCATTTTTTTTTCTATATCTTAAAAGGAGAGCACAGACAACCGTCTCCTCGAGTTCCATCATAACGAATGCAAGAAAATTTCGTCACTGTCACCGCAAGTGCGCGCAGTAACAAAAAGTTAGGTGACGTGACAGTGACAAAGAATTTATTGTCACCCAGACAAAAGTCACCAGTGCGCGCTAGCTCTGAGAGCTAACAATTGTTTAGTCCGACATTTCTAAATTTGTCTGTCAAAAAATATAATCTGTCTCTTGTCATTTGTTTAGCAGAGAAGAGGGAAACTGAACCTAAATTTAATTTAAGACAGGGAACATTGAAATCGAACCCTATATTTCAGTGATATCAGCCATATCTCACTCTGCAATAAATATAAGGGCGAGAGCAAATTGAGCCACTGGTCGTAGCCACACACAAAAAAGCGAGCGCAACTGCCGGAGCTTGTAGCTCGATTGCGTTGATGAACGAGAACAGCTAGTCGTCACGTTGCGTACAGTGGCCGCGTCTACTTCAATGTGCGCCCGCTCTAAGTTTCAAGCTACAAGTACATATGACGCGTTCTACCGTCGATAGGAATCAGCCAGACTCGCCGATAGGGTCTAGACGAATGATACTCACGCATTCACTCGCTGCATATTGTGTCGCTTCGTTTATCTCTACGCAGTCTGGAGTAAGGTTGCGTGATAGAAAGACTATACGTTAGTGTGTGATACTTGTAGTAAATTGACTACGCACGACAGGAATTGCACTTTATGACGAAGCATGAGTCGCTTTCTTTCAAATGTCTTTGCGGAGACATCTTTCTGTACTAGATTATGCTACAAAGTATTGCGTGTGGTGTTGTCATGATAGTTTAAAATATGTTAGTTCGTTTTTAGCATAACAACAACAATTCAATTGTGTAACGTACAATAAAATAACATGGTGTTTATCGGTTTGGGAAAAGAAAGGAGCGGCTCAAGACCGTATCGGTTTCTACATGCTGTCCTCCAAACTTCAATTTGAAGATGGCACCCCATGATGATGATGAAGAAACAGAATCATCCCCAATTCGCCTTACCTTTTTTCCATCGTCTCGGCACAGACACCTCGCGCGGGGCAGCTGGCAGGGCCCGCACTGTGCCCCCCCCGGGGGGTCCGCGCCCGCCGGCGGGGCCCCGCCACGCAGGCGCGCGCACAGCTTGCGCAGGCACAGCCCGCGACGGGTGCTCGATGCTATGATACGACGACCTGAGAAATTAACCAGGTCCGTCATGGTTAAGGAGCGAAGTTTTTGGCTTGATGAGAAAATCTATACCGAATACACAAGCGGCTAAACAGCCACGGACAGAACTAATTCTAAGCTAGCTCTCTTGTCACGCCAGTAGTGACATTGTGGGTGACCACTTCAAAACAAAAGCACTGCTATGTGCTACTGATAGGGTATGCATATTATCTAGGAGCGTTAGCAGCTTCTTGCAACGCACTGAGTGTTACCAACGCACAAAATTTACTATCTATAGCGCAACAAAACAAACCTCTGATGCAATTTTCAGTTGTTTTATTTTACTTGAAGCATTATGAACCTATTGCAGCGCATCAGTGCCAAAATAAACCAGCTAAGCGAGTGCAGCAACGTCATGTGCTGCGCAGAATAGGCCTATTCCTTTAGTTTCACCTAGAGCATTAGCGGCCTCCTGCAGCGCATCAGTGTCAATAAGGTCGGCGAGCGCGGTGCGCGCAGAATAGAAACCTGATTCAGAGCATCTATTTGCAGCGCACCGCTGCTATTTAACTTACCCAGAGCATTAGCAGCCTCCTGCAGCGCGTCGGTGCCGATCAGATCGGCCAGCTCGGCCAGCGCGGAGACGTCGTCGGCGGCGCGGAAGAACGGGTACCGCGCGGTGAGCGCGCTGGCCAGCACCACTCCGCACGCCCACATGTCCACCGCTGTGCTCTGCGACGGACACTTTAGTAGGACCTGGTGCACAATATAGAGTTACTTTGCAGCCAGTTGCCAGATCTAAGGAACATAAAGAACTATGAAGAAAATACTCTATCGCAATTCTTTTTGATCATCGTATTTTCGAATAACATCAACTTATAATAAAATATCCGAACATAAAATAATGTTTCGGAAATCGTTAAATAAAAATTATACAGTTCAGAGTAAAAGCCGATAAAGAGAGGGAGCGCAGAGCACTAGCTGTCAGGGCCAATATGATAGTCCACAGATTTAGACATTGTTCAGCACAGGTTAAAGTGGCCCTGTTCAGAGCTTTCTGTACGTCTCTATACACCTGTAGTCTGTGGACACATTGTTGGAAAAAGTCGCTAAATGCACTCATGGTCCAATATAATAATGCGTTCAGGGCGCTGTTGGGGTTGCCGCGCTGGTGCAGCGCCTCGGGCATGTTCGCGGCCGCGCGGGTGGACGGGTTCCGCGCGGGTAGACGGGTTCCACGCGGGTGGACGGGTTCCGCGCGGGTAGACGGGTTCCACGCGGGTGGACGGGTTCCGCGCGGGTGGACGGGTTCCGCGCGGGTGGACGGGTTCCGCGCGGGTGGACGGGTTCCGCGCGGGTGGACGGGTTCCACGCGGGGGCGCTGCGCAGGGTGCGCGCCGGCTCCAACAGCCTCCTGGCTGTAATTGCGGACAGGTGGGATAGTCGCTTTACTAAGCACTGGATCTCGCTACATGCCAGCGTGAGAAAAACTAATGTAAAATAAAATAAACATTGCATATCATTAAATTTAAATATATATATATATTTAAATATAAATTAATGTTGGATAAAATTAAATCGGATAAATTAAAATTAAATAAAATGACATTAAATTAAATTGAAATTGGGTGAATTGAATTAAAATTAATTTAATTGATTTGGTTAAAAATATATAATTTAATTAAGAATGCACTAACATAGTTTATAAGTAATTTATGTATTACTAACAAATTATGGATGTAAAGTCTGAAATAAATAATTTTTATTTTATTTTTTATTTATTTATAAAAGAACAATTCAAATACATGAAATTATGTACAGACATTTTTGATTATGTAATTAAAAAGTTCAATGAACCGTTTTTCCCAAACCAACTTAAAGTATTGTTTATATTATTTATCTAATCCCGATTCACCCGTCCTCGCTGGCTGAAGTGTTTCCTAAACTCTACGATTTGGTTTCCTTTAAGAATAGAGTGAATACGCTGTGACTATGCTAAAGACAAATAAATATATAAATAAATACTAGTTAACATAACCCATCTTCTGCCGCATCGATGGTCACTTAACATTAATGAAATAAATGTCTGCCTATTAAAGTCTACCAAATTCTTGCGCGACTCTCTTTGCACCCCGCAAATTCAGGTAACGAAAAAGCCTTAAACACACAAGATTGTCAGAGCAAAACCTCCGCAACATAATCCGTCACCCGCTGACGTCTATAGCGTGCCTCGCCCGCACCCCTGGACGGCCATGCACGAACTTGTCGGACATTAATTACAAGATTATAAAGTAATTTTATATTTTAATTATATAGCGTACCTACATAATTTATCTAAGGGAAGTGTTATTACTTTTTATTTTTATTTTTTTCTCGAATAGCGAAAGTGTCTTCGGTGATGACGCTAAGCTCACGGGCCTAAGCCAAGTGAACTGCGTTTCCAGGGTTCGGCATAGTAAAGGAGTTTGCATCGTCCTGCAAAAACTTCCTGACAATGCGGCACGTGTTCAGGATTGCAGCCTTTCGCATAGTGATGTATGTATTCTCTGAAATGTCTAGATTACGCAAGGCAGTGAGAAGATGATAAGGTACGACTCCAGTAGGAGAGCACCTGCGGCACGATGTATACTTTTTCCATGTTCCATATTTTAAGTATTTCTTCTTTAAGCTCAGTGTATTTATGTATTTTCTCTGTTATGGTTTTATGCAAAGGACTTGTCCATTAATGGTTTTTTATTCGTCAATATTTCTAACCAGACTATACTAAATATTATATTAAAGAGTTCATAAAAACTAGCCTTTCTGCATAATTAATATATTTTTTAAGGCCTCCGATTTCGAGAAAAATTTAAATTAATTTTTCGCTTTGTCTGTACAGAAACCGCACCTTCGCCTATATTAATTAACGCATGAAAGCAAAATTGACATTCCATTGACAGTAGTACTGTAGTACCTATTATATAACCTGTGGTAGTACCTTGTAGTATTTATCCACTAGTGGAAAGGCAATGGTACATAGCCATACAGCCAGGAAATACAAGTAAGTGATCAATGGATGATGCCTGTTACAAAAAATATTTTTTCTCAAAAATGGAGGCGTTTAAAATTCTGATTTCTATGGTTACGTGTTTCATATTTATGTAGCTTAAAGATTAATATAGGTTTATTAGTGGTTGGTGATATCTTAGAATAAAAAACCAGCCTCCATACAAAAAGAGGACAAGTCCTTTACTATTATTAATAACTTACCTCCGGAGGTCGGAACCCCTGCGTGCCGGCGCGCGGGGCCCGCGGCGCCGGCCGCGCGCTGCACGCCGCGCACACGCCCCCCGCGCCGCGGCACCCGCACCCCTCACCCGCCTCACCCGCACCCACCACCCCGCCTGCCCCGCCCGCCCCGCCCGCACCCACCACCCCGCCCGCTAGCGCCGCCGACATGCGGGGGCACTGGAAACAGCACGAAGGTATATTACACCATCCTAACTTGAATCCAAACGGATCCTAAGTAGGCTACGATAAAGATCCGTTTGCTTCCTACTTTCCTAGTTTGGTTTAATGTTAAAACTGACAATTATAATATAAAAAATAATACTAACTGCACAATAATTGAAAAAATTTGGCTACCTCTGTTTTATGTCTTATTCTATTGTTAGATACTTTATCATGCTGTGTGCACATGTTTTGGAGTTACAGTATATTAATGCCAGCATACCTAGATACTATATCATGTAACTGTCTGTAATTCTGTTTTGTGTACTTAATAAATAAATAAATAATATCAAATAGGTATCTGGAACACTGAAAAAAAGGATCAACCGAACTAGTTTTGTTAGTTGAAGGTTTCGTTGTAGGGAAATAAATTTTTGTTAAATATAAAATTCGCAAGTCACTAGATTGCGGCCTACTAGTAGCCAAATTTAAGTTACTGTTAACCAATATTTTTTTTCATTAAATCTGAGTAATTTATTTAATACTATTGTTAATGGCTAAATGGCCCGAATATCAAATCTATTGTAAAACTTACAGTGAACACTTTTTAAACCATACCCTATATATTAAAATAAGAATTAATTTCAATTTGGCACCTCCAAACGTTCCTGAAGAAAATGGTCTTGACAGACAGACAGACAACAAAGCGAAATTTTTTTCGAAAGATAACAAAATTTCTTACAATGGTTCCCTTTGAGGTAGGAAAACCTAAAAATAACACGGAAAGTATCTATCTGCTGATTTACCTTCGGAACAGAGACCTTAGCCGTGGCGACAGTGGCCCTCGCCGGCACCGGCGCAGGTGTCGCTGTAGGCGCGGGGGCGGTGGCGGGGGCGGGCGGCTCGGGCCTCGCGGGCGGGCGGGTCGACAGGTCCAGCGCGGCCCGCTTGGCGTCCGGGGGAGACCCTAACTAGTAACATTAGACGACCTCATGTTATGTTTATGACTTAAAGCCATACTATAATATAGTATAGATTACTAACAAGCAAACATAATTATAAAAAAAAAAAACTGGGCCCTTAGACAAGATGCCATCTTTCTACAACAAACTTCGCTATCGTTAACAAAATGTATGCAAAAGTCACGTGATGTTTCGATGGCTTATGTCAGTTTCATACATTTTGTTAGCGATAGCGAACTTCGCTTTAGAATAAACTGCATTTTGTCTCGGGCTCTGAACTGCAAAAATTATTGAATTTTTAATGGTATTTCCACAAGTTATCATTCAATACCCATACTGGGCTCAATTTCAATGCGCCCTGTCTAAGTTTAAAGTTCATTCTCTTTGTCTCTATTTCTCTGCCATACAAACAAAAAGAGAAAGACGATATTAATTTAGAAACGTCAGATGAAACAGCTGTCGATTGCTAAGGAAATTCGAGAATCCATAGACAATTTAGTAGGAGTGTCATTCTATGACGAAAACACGCAAAAACTTGTAAATATAACGTAAGAAATCGCATCACTTAATTTTGTGGCGGCGATTAAAACCTCAACGGTTTGCGCCCCACATTTTAGAAGATTTTATTTTTTATGACATTTTTACATCTGTCACTCTTCCTCTGTTCTGTTTTGTAGACATTTTTACAAGGCCGTTTTCTATTTTGAAACTCTATTAATTGTCTCCTTCTTTTTGTAATTTAGCGTATCTACATTTGTAAATAAACTCACTGTACAGTATAACGCGTTTTACATTTCGCTAAAATTTGTCTTAGTAGAGAAAGAGAGAGACTGAACTTAAATTTAATCTTAGACAGGGCACATTGGAATCGAGAGAGTAAGAAAAAATCAACCGCCCTCCGCCATTTTATTGATTGACTGCCACAATTCTAACGAATTTAACAATATCAATTAATTAAGTCAAAAACTGTCTAGCAGTTGGGGCTGTATGGCATACACTATACACTAGAAAAAAATGACCCTCTTTCTGACGCAGTCGGGTTGTTCAAAAGAGCTGTTCACTCACAAACCGAGTTCAGACGGTAGAACTTACTCAACTACATGCTTATTATATTATATATAAAAGTTAACATAACGTAAAAAAAAAACAAACAATCGCTTTCACTTCGCTAAGCTGTTTTATAATAAGTTACAATACTAACAATTTGTAGAATATTATTCGCATTTGTTCAAAAATATTTTGTTTATTAATACTATGTGTTATTTGATAAATTGTTGTAAATTCACTTTGAAACATAATCATATCACATTGTATAGATGGTCAGCACAGAACTGTGTACCCTCTTGACACACGAATAAAGTCGGTAGAACGCCAATGGTCAAAAGAATATAGTCTGATAAGTTCAAGCATGACCTTCCTGCGGTCGCCAGGTACCAAATAATGAAAGAACACTGAGCTGTGTAAACTATCGGAGGTAAGTTGCGGACGTAACCTTGAGCGTTCCGACGTCGAAAGGCACCGGCTGTCAGCTGCGTCCGATGAATGAGGGATTTACTGACATTTCAAAATTTTAGTTCTATTGTATGTTGATAGATGGCGCTATTTATCTAAGTTATACAAATGTTGCGTCGAAATCATTGAGCATAGAACAAAACCAAATTATCATAATATTATGTGTACAGTCATGTATTGGAAGTACTTACGTAAAAGTAGCAAGTTTCAAATTGCAGTTAAAAATAAAATTTAATAGAAAAAAAGGTCTCGATGATCACAAAATTGTTAAAGAACGACCTCTTAGTACGCGTGTTTAAAAACACGCTTAACATTATAACATATTAAACGCTAAAACCAGCCTTTTTCTTAAATAAAAATCTACCTGACTTAAATTGATCAACGCCATCTAGCGGATTTTTAAGTACTGATTTTTGACACTAGGAGAATCCCTCATTGTTTTTAGCTTAAAAGCTTGACTCACGTCTTCTCTCGGCCTCTTGCGGAGCCCGTTGGAGTGCGCGGGCGGCGGCGCGGAGGGCGGCGCGGAGGGCGGGGCGGGCGCGGGGCGCGCGGGGGGCGGGGCGGCGCCGTCGCGCGGCCCGCAGATGCGCTGCGCTAAACCGAAGTCCACTAGGAAGTAGCTGCAATTGAACTATGGTGTTACTTCTGTGTTCATTCATCATGGCATAAACAAAATACAGGGTGACTGGTACTGAACACGTTATGTCATTTGATAATTATTAAATCTTACTTTCCCTGACTAAACTTATAGTTTGGGAGATATGTCAATTATACATATAATAATTTATAGAAATTTTACCCTAAATTTTACTTTTAAGCTTTCATAACTTTTTTCTTTTACAAACCTTCAAGTAAAAAGATTTAAATATCTTCCAAACTATAACCCCGTTATTTTAAAAACTTAGTACCGGGTTTAAGCCAGGACTAAGGTATTAGCTAGCCAATTAGAAAAGCGCTTCTCTATTAAGTTATGTCACAATTGTGTCAATTATTCGTGTGTTGTCGGCTAATATTTAAACCTATTTTAAACCTGGTCTATTTTTTTTCTAATTGGCTAGCTAATCGCTTAGTCCTGGCTTAAACCCGGTACTAAGTTTTTGTAATAACGGGGTAAAACTTTAGCCAGGGAAAGTAAGGTTCAATAATTATCAAATACCAGGCCACTCAGAAAGTATTGCGAAAAAAAGTTTTTATATATGGAACTAGCCGGTTAGAATCTTTTTTAAAAATATGATTAATTATAAGTATCGTGTATACCATTCAAAGTATCGTGTCTGACTAAAAAATGAAACTGCGCCGGGAACATTTTAGAGCTATGATATTTTACGATTTCAAGTGTCGCCTGAAACCGGAAGAATCGTTCGATAGACTTCAAATGGCATTTATGGATGAAGGCCCCTCCAAGGCTACCGTTTATCGTTGGTATAACGAATTCAAGCGCGGTCGACCAACCTTGGGGGATGAAGAACAAAGCGATCGCCCTTTGACAGCCATTACGGAAGAAAACGTGCTAGCAGTGAAAATTTTTATCCAAGATAATAGGAGAACTACATATCAGGAGATTCAGCACATATTGAAGGTTGGATCGGGAAGCGTTTACGAGAATCTACAAGGGCATCTTCGCGTGAGGAGGATAGTATCACGCTGGGTGCCGCACTACCTTACAGACGCTCAGAAGCAGGCCCGGGTGGAATGGTGCCGTGATATGCTGAACAAGTTTGAAGCAGGCTCGTCTCGACGTGTTTACGACATCGTTACAGGTGATGAGTCCTGGATTTATCAAGCCAGAATCCAGCCAATCTAGAAACCGAGCGCATGTCGACAGTTTAGGTGTTTCAAAATTAACCAACGCCTACCAAAATGAAGCGATCTCGGAGCGGGGGGAAGATTTTGATCGCCAGCTTTTTTACGTTGACTGGCCACTTGGTGTCGATTCCCTTACGAGATCAAAGAAGCATCAACGCCGAATGGTGTATTACCAAATGTTTAACAGAAGTTTTCTCTGTTGTAAGCAACAAGCGACCAAACACTGGGCTCCGTCGACTACTGCTACACCACGACAATGCGTCTGCACACACCGCGCTCAAAACTAGGGACTTACGAGACAATACGTACTTTTTATTTCCAAAAATAAAAAATCTGCTCAAAGGGATACAATTTTCGTCGCCGGATCATGCGCTGGCTGCGTTCGAGCAGGCAAACGAGGTGTCTGCAGCAGACTGAAATAAGGGTTTTGAAAACTGGTTCAAACACATGAATCTACGTATAGAGGCTGGTAACCCTATATATTGATTTTTAATAATTAATAATTATAGCCTATTCACACTAACAGAATAAAGAAAATCCTACATAAATTAATAATAATAAAGCTTTATTTATTCCGTTATACATAAAAGTTTTTACAATTCAAATGTGTGTTAGTAGTGTTACTGTTACCTGCATGTATTAAATTTAGTTAGTGTTAGTATATTTTATTTAATTTATTTTTGTAGAACGGACCCCTTTTGGGTAAAAGCCTTCTCATTACCCTCTCTGTCTTGGGCCAATTCCATCCAGTTCTTTCCTGCTGTTTCAATTATGTCGTCGGCCCACCTTTTATGTGGTCTGCCCACATTTCTCTTTCCGACTGGTCCAGTCCATCTTGTCGCTAATATTGACCATCTTTTGTCGGAATATCTCGAGACATGCCCAGCCCATTTCCACTTGAGGCGTAAAGCATGTTGGAGAGCATCTGTGAGTTTGGTTTTTGCCCTTATGTTCTCACTTCTGATTTTATGCATTCTCTTCAGTTTCAGTATACTCCTCTCCATAGAGCGTTGGCAAGATGTGATTTTGTTTTTTATTTTGTTTGTATAATCCATGTCTGACTTCCATATGTTAAGCTAGGTAAAATACATGTGTCCATTATTACTTTCTTTAGCTTTAGATGGTAGTGACTTTTGAGTATCTCTTTATGCGACCAGAACTTCTTCCATGTGCAGTTGATTCTTCTTTCTACTTCATTTTCGTGTTATTTGTGTTAAAGGACACTTGTTTTCCAAGGTAGATGTATTCTTCTACATAGTCAATTGTTTTTCCTGATACTTGTATTTTCTTGGTTATACTATTTGTCATTGCTTTGGTCTTGTTCGCGTTCATGTATAATCCGACTTTTTTGCTCTCGTTGGCCAGGTCTTGCATCATTTGCTCTAATTCCTTGGCTGTTTTGGCAAAGAGAACAATGTTGTCCGCAAATCTTAGGTGGCTCAAGTGTTTACCAAGTATCCATATTCCCTTGCCATTCCAACTGATATTTTTAAAGATGTCTTCAAGTACTGCTATAAAGAGTTTTGGTGACAGAGGGTCTCCTTGTCTAACTCCCCTCTCTATTTTTATCTCATCACCCATGTTATCCAACCTCACCCTGCTTGTGCTTTGAGGGTATATGTTTTTTAGGATGTTTCTGTATGTTTTATGTATCCTGCATGATTTGAGCATTTGCCAGATGGAGCTGTGAAATATAGTGTCGAATGTGTGGACATGGTCTATAGTTGAAAAACCCGAGCGGAAGCCAGCTTGCTCAACTGGCTGTTCGATATCAATTTTTGGTGTAATTCGTCTTAACAATATGGATGCAAACAGTTTATAAATGCTTGAGAGTAGACTGATTGGTCTGTAGTTGCCAATGTCTAGTGGGTCTCCTTTCTTATAGAGCAAAATTATATCAGAACTACACCACTGGTTGGGTACCTTTTCAGTTAGGAGCGTATTATTGAAGAGTTGTGTTAAATAGTAAGTCAATATAGGCGCACCTATTTTTAGCACTTCATTAGTAATATTATCAGGTCCAGGGCTTTTTTCTGAATTCAGGTTTTTAATATGCGTTAGAACCTCAGATTCGTTAATTGGTTCAATAGGTTCTATTATGCTTTCCTCCGTATCTTCGTTATCTATTTTCGTGTCTTCTATTGGTTTTTTATATAGCTCCTTATAGAATGTTGTGGCATGATTGATGATGTCTTTTCAAGTTTTCGCCTACATAAATTAAGATAGTGCAACTGAGTAACAATTGTTATTTATGAATGCCTCGGGGATCATAAGACGGCCATTGCATCCCGATAACAACTGATTGCCTATTGTGTCTGTAAATATGATACTTAAAGGATAAAAGCTAGTGTATGAAGTTGGAGGACTTGGATGGAAGTACACCATTATAATGTACAGTGTGTCCGGGTTACGACAAGTGATCATTTAAGGACCAAGGCAATAATTTATCAAATTTTAGAGACATAATCATAATGAAAAAAAAATATTTTTTTCAGTTTAGTTTTGTAATAGGTTTAAAAAACTACTTAACTGTTTTAAATTTTTAGCAAGATAATTGAATAATTATGAAATGATCTTTACTTCACTTGATAGGTGATAGCATTACCTTCCAAATGGATCATTTTCATAACTTTTAGGAACTCCAGATTCACAGAAATAGTTTCTGTTTAAGTAATTAAAATGGCTGCCATTTCAAGAAGGGGGGAGTTAGAACTCAACATGAGGGTTTTTGTCGAAAACATTTGATGATCTAATAGCCCATAAATTATTGCCAGACGAAACCCGGACACCCTGTATATCCTAATGAGCACTTTGCCAATAACTTTTAATAAACAGCTAGCGAATTGGTTGTCATACTTGTTCTTCTCCCGCTCATACAAGAAATTGCTCGGCTTCACATCACGGTGGATGACCCCGAAGGAGTGCACGTGCCGCAGCGCCGTCAGCAACGCGCGCATGTACCGCTGTAGTTCCGGCGCATCCATTTCTCCTACATATTCCTAAAACATTCAAAGACTGATTAGAACAGTTTTAAAGATTGATAATAAATACCATAGTAGACACTGCACAGCAATGATACATTTTATCAGAAACATATTGTGTGTGGTATCAAATGAAAGGGCTTTATGAGCTGGTTCTAAAAATAAATTATTGTTTTTAAGTGATAAGCAATTACTTTGGCAATCTAAATATTAGATATTATTGCACTTGTAAAAATTACAACCAGAGAGGAAATCAAACCCGCATTCCTCACATACCAAGCTATTATAATAATATTAACAAAAAAACTGATGAGGTTAATACTGCCCTCCTCATGGGAATATTTTTAAGAAATAATAATAAACAATTATTTTAATCTTAAGTACACTATACCAAATTTCAATCCTGTACCACAGAATACTAGTACACATCAATATGCGTTTTTTTAAACGTAGCTGGACCACTACAATACTTAGTGTTTTCCGTGATTGTAAACTTTTGTATGTGTGTGTATGTGTATGTAAGTATAAATGTATTTTCTATCTTTCTTTTAAATACCATAAAAATCAAAAAGAAAACATGAGAACATAGGTAAATAAGTAATAATAGGTAAATTGTCACTTACAGAAAATTTCCTATGAGGTACATAAGGCATTATAAAAACTATGGTATCCAAATGACGAAGACACAGTTCCACACCTATAACATGGTCTCTCCCTCTGAAAAATAACATGTGGTTAGAACCACATTATCAATATATCAATTATAACTTATTTAGTTCATCTTACCCCATGTCTTGTAGGCATCGCAGCTCATGCTCTATCCGGGCGGGATGAGCAGTGGGCACCAAGTGCTTGATAGCAAACCATCTTTTCTCCGAATCAGGCAAGTGGGCATGCTGACGCAGTGATCCCAAGTATACCGAACTAAACGTGCCCTCCCCAATTTTGCGGTGCACCTCGAAAATCTTATCTAATTTGGGCAGCTTCAAGAGCAAGTCAGTGATCTGTTGTCCTAAAATAAAAAACTTAATTAGGAATTTTGAGATAAGAGTTTTGAGATTGTATTTGCCACCATAATGAACACGTAAGTAAAAGTACCAAGACGAGTCCAGACTATACTTGAAATGCCAAAAACGGATGTAGGTGTAGTAAAGTAGGTCGTGAAGATTTATTGGAATTTTAAACTCACTTTCTGTGTCATCTTTTGACTTGGAGGCCTGACCACCGAAACTTTTCTTGGCGACTTCGCTGCGGTTAGCTCTTGTTTGTAACAGCACATCTTTTTGTGCACGAGTTTCAACTCCTCTAATTCTAGACATTCCTCAAAACCCCAAAATTCATTTTCTACGTCAGCCTAAAAAATAAAACATAACCTTTTCTTCTGCGAAAAGGAAAAAACAAAATCGACTATATTTTTTTTGTTCAATTCATCCATTCTGGGTAGGCAAAAGATCAAATCTATGCAGCCACAGTCTTCAGTATTATATATATAAACCTTCATTATTCTTTAGAAACATAATTTTGTGGAATACGAACCATCCTCGCATTTCAATAAGTTAAATTAGTTAAGTTGAGTAATTAATACATAATAATACTGAATAAAACAACAAAAAATGATACAAATACAATATACTGAAGATTTGGCTGTATAGAGTTGATCCTTTGCTCACCCAGGGTAAATAAAAGAAAGTCAATGTCAAAAACGAGCCAGCCAAGGCAAAACCACTATTATCTTATCACTGATCCAGAAAAGAAAAAGTAACTATAGTTTTTTATCAAAATTTATCTTTGAAATAATCCAAAGAGATGCTGGTTAAAAGGCTCTTAGCCCCATTGAATACCTATAACCTTCACAAGGTAAATGTACGCTGCCTTTGACAAAGTAATAATATTGTTCTCCCATGTTCTTAAACTATTATTACCTTACATTTTCATAAGAAACTCGTGATGGTGATACCTCAATCGTTGAAGCGTTGAATCGTTAACTTTCAGGTGAACTATGTAACTAAAGCGCCCAAACCAGAGATCCCGAAGAATCCCCTTCGTGATGTGTACTCGGCGTCGAGTCAGGCCAGCAACGGTGTGGTGTACGACCGGAAGCCGTTCAAGGTAACGCTGGAGGTTGGCAAGACCTACAGCTGGTGTCTGTGCGGCCGCTCCAAGAACAACCCTCTCTGTGATGGCACACACAAGGATGTGTACCTCAAAATCACTCAAAGGTACCAGTCATACAATTTTGAAGTTAAAAAGACAGCACACAGCAAGGCTGTTCCTTGCAAACGAATATGTTACTGTCAATGAAAGTAAATTTAAAAAGAGGTAGATGGGTCATTAGCATGCTGAAATCGATTGCCTCAAATTGAGCAATTTGACACATAAAAGAATGTTCGGAGCATCAAATTCGAATTGCCTTTCAGTACAAGATGGCAGGTCCACCCACAACCACCAATAAATACACTGTCAGTGGTAACTGTGTAATTTTTTTGTTTTTGGGTTCTTTGTTCTTTGCTGCAAAACTCGAGACATAATAAAAATGTTATCATGCACATTGGTGCATGCTATAGCAAAAATTGACTAATCTTTGTTGGTCTACATTTTATACCTCTGGATTCTTATGATTGAACGCAGTTGCATTTCTAGTTTTTTGGTTCTTATTTTTAAATCATTTTACTTACATTTCAGGCCTGTAAGGTTTACAGTGGAGAAAACAAAGGATTACTGGCTTTGCAACTGCAAACAAACAAAAAACAGACCATTCTGTGATGGCACACACAAGTCCAAGGAAGTACAAGAAGCACCTAATGTCAAAGTGGGATAGCTTATTCAGAGTCTTTCTATGTCGTAATACTATGTGCTTAGAAAGATGGCTCTACCATATAAATAATATATAGTTTTGTAAATAGATTTAGATGTTAATAAAATTGTTTTTTAAAATAAAGACAACTTTGATGACCGTCTTTGTGTAGTGGTAGTGGGTCACACTGGCCTACAAACAAAGTGTTTGTGTAATGAGCATCACTATTTGTACCAAAAACTCATGAAGATATGAAAAATTTTGAAGGAAATGGAACATAATACATTTCTCATTTATGGAAATACCAATGATAATTTGGCTGTATGGCTAGTGCGTAGTGCCAAAGCAAATATACGTTATGGATACGTATTTTTCTTAGTATTTTTATCCGATATTCTAGGTGCCATAATAAATAAAATTAGCCTTTATTTCTCTAACCATAAGTTAACCATTTTCTACATTTCTACTTAAATCAGGTTGTCCTTGGACACATAGGCCTCCTCCAGTTGTTTCGAATAGGTTCTGTGAAAGTTCTGTCTCTTGCTGCTAGTCAACGCCATCCATTAGGCAAATCGTCTTCCCATCACATTGCTGGTCTTCCTTTTCATCTCTTTCTCTTCCTTGGATACCAGTTTGTAGGTGCCTGCTGAGACATGCCTATTTACGCAGATGAAGGGTTAAGAGTTCAATTGCTCTGAAATGAACACTCAATCAATGCTAAATAATAGGTGACATAGTAACATCACTAGTATGTCACGTCACTTGTACGTGAAATTTGACAGTGACAGACACATGATTACGTCAAAAATTCCAGGCTTTCGCGATCGTACACAGATTTTTAATTTAGCTTAAAGTTACTATAATTTGTCGGATTATCGGCCGTGATTAAAGTGTAATCGTCAATAAAATTGACGTTATTTTTTTAGTGTCTAATAAAAATCTTTTCCATCCAGTACAAAGCCTTGTTTGTTCTTTGCGTTATCATCGCCGCGGTGTGTATTGTAGTCTCTAACGGCAGTCCGGAGCCTGCCTCAGCCCAGCGCGGTCGCGAGCTAGACAGCCAGTCAGCCACAGAGATGGAAGACCAAGCGCAAGTGAAGCTGTTCACGCGAGAGGAGCTTAAGTCCCGGAACAAGCGCGATGACGCCATCCTCATCATACACAATGGAGTATACGATGTTACCAAATTCCTTGAAGAGGTAAGTCCAAATTTCATGAAGTATTTCAATGTTGCACTATCTCACGGGACTTTTATGTCATCTAAGTCACATAGGTATTTTTTTAAAGGTTTCTGTATTTTGTAGCTCTACTAGTTGCGCACCACGATCTGTTGTCGAGAAAATGCGACGTTAGGCCTAATACTTACTACATTAAAGAACGAGGTAAAATATTACAAAAATATACTCGAGCAATTTTGATATCCTATCACATTAGACTAAAATCCACACTTGGTCTAATTGATTTGGTTACAAACTTCAAAGCCAATTTATGAATTGGAGTGTATAAAAAGTAAAAACTTATTAGAAATTAACCTAAACCTAAGCAAACATACATCAATTGGTAATTAAATGCTAATAATCAAAATATTTGTAACCATGAGACATGTCACATCACCGTCACAATCATATTCAAAAGTTAACAAAATCTGATTGTATGCTAAACAACTACCTCGAAATTGAATGATTAGTGTGTAAAATGTTTTGAACATGTACATGTTTTTTTAGCTAGAAGTCAGAAAAATTACATAATTGTTTAATCAAAGATGCTCTGAGTGCCTACATTAAGTGTTAGCTGTTAAGAGGTCATTCAGATAACAGCAGATATTGTGGGCGCATTCAGTACTCTTTACTTAGACACTAACTTCACTTAGGAAATATATTTAAAGTCCAATTATTTTGGCATTCAAGTAAATTACTTACCTAATTTCCTATAGTAGTAAGGTTTTAATTAGGTAATTCTTTATTATGATTTATTAACCATTCAGAGATCAAGTTTCCAGACACAATAGATAATCAATTGTTATCCGACCTCCAGCGGTCTTATGATCCTCAAGGGATGATAAACTGATCGCTTCCTGTGTGTGGCAATTACCAATTTTAAAAAAAATATTTTTGCATACTGCAAAAACATAAAGGCAACTAGGTAGTTGCAAAATAAAACAAAACATTAGTGGTGTAAACAACATTGCACTTAAATTACTGTCATAAAAGATTAAATGAAAGAAAAAAATATATGTTTGGGTATTAAGTACACTAGAACTTATTTATACAGTAACTTATAAATGTGTTCAGTTTCATGCTGTATGTACTTAACACAGTATAGGCAGTTGTATTTACAGTAAAGTACTAGAACTATAGTAAGGCAATATAGACTTGATATAAACAGGTAAAGTTATAGGTTGAACATTGAAACATGTCTATTCTATTTTGTTATTCTATTAGGCTGTTGTACTTTTTTTCTCTGTCACAACCAAATGATTGTTTCTATTCTATTGGTTTTGTAAGAAATAAATTGTACACATTCCAATATTGTATACCTTTGTTCATTCATTAAATATAGGTATTTTGTTAAATAAAAGAAAACTGTGTGTTTCTCTAGGACTAAGAGGTAAGTATCTAGGTTCTTTTCAAATAATAATTCTACCCACTGAGGGAAATTAAACAAGCAGGCATTGAAAATATTTTCAATTTATTTAAATCACCCCTCATTCACAACTTGCACAATATAATACTGTTGCTGTATAATAATATGTTAGATAGTAATAGTAACCCCTGTGATGCCACTGCCATATAAGTGTTTTATAGGAATCACATGTTACCTGAGTAGGTATTTTAATTAGATGCAACCTAGATGAAAGAATAAAACAAATAGGTAATTTATAATTGTAGTAAAACATGACCTTATCATGTTCTTAACAGATAATAAATAATTTGTTCATGCAAATAAATAATGCCAATATTTTATTGTCATTAAATATTTATGCTAGTGAATATACCACTTTATATTTCCCCTAGTTCCTATGTATTGTCCCGCGATAAAGCACAACCTACAACTAAGTAAATTATCGACAAAAAAAATAGAAAAAAAAATTCTACCTTCTTTTGAAAAATATTGAATCGGGTCGGTTATAGCAGAGTACAAACATATTATGCCAAATGAATGAAAATAAAGGTAAACTAACAAATAGATAACAAAAAGTAGCTAGCATGACTTTTTTAAAAAGGCATCTAAGAATATACCTACACCCTATATTAAACAAAATATAGGTATTTAACTTAAACTGCCGACAATGACTATTGGACGACTAAATTAGGCCATTGCGGAATAACTTGTATATGTATAGGTTTAAGGGTATTTAGTACATTCGGGGTTTACGAATTGCGTAGATACACAAATTCCGGGTCAGGTCAGATTCCGGTCACGTCGAATTACGGTCTCACACTGGAAGAACAGAGACCTGTGTTCCTGTGTATTGAATTGAGCACATGTACAGTCGACCAAATTGAATCATGACCCACCTTATGGTAATTTTTCTACTGTCATTCTATACAAGTAGGTTGAAATTCGCTTGAACATACCTTTCCTAGAAACGAACCTGTTATCATTTTATTAGACACTGACAGTTACTGACAAGGCTATGATCGCTATCTGTACGAATAAGTTTGTATGAAAATCGGCGAGAACTTAGTAAGGGTTGCAATGCAACACACAGGTAGGTAGGTAGATATTTGGGATTCGGCACAGCCGGGCGCCAAGTCTGTATCGGGAACCAGTTTCTTCATAAAAGTTCCACAGGAACTTGTGTTAGCCATGATGAAATAAAACAGTATACTTAGTTGAAGAATATAATATTTATTTTAGGTATATATTGAAAAAGTGGCATTAAATTGGTAAAGTAAAAAGTGACCCGATTAGACGACTACAAATGTCACTTCCCCATCCAAACCCCACAAATTTTCTATTGGATTAAGATCTGGGGACCTAGACGGCCATGGTATACGAGTGAATTCATCTTCATGCTGGGTAAACCAATTCGAGACAATTGTGGCAATATGCACTGGACAGTTATCACGAACAAAGGAGAATACTGGCACTTCTTCACGCAAGTAAGCTGTTCGCAAAGTCGATAACATTGATTCTTCCAATAAATTAACATAGTTTATAGTGTTATGACGAGGAGAAATTTGAACAAGTTCTCCGACACTTCCGGCATCCATCCAGGCACACATGTTAGCTGAAATTCAGCCGGATTATTGGTTGGGCACTACGTGATCCTCTGTGTATCGCGTGTTATCGTAACGCCACGAAGTTAAGCGACCATGTTGAGAAGAGCGAAATGATTTCTCGTCTGTAAAGATGTTATTCGTAATAGTGTTGCATTTCCGCTCTCAGTTGGTTCGTGATTCAATGAACGCCATAATTATGTCGTCGTTTGTCTTCGAGGGTACCCTCTTTAGCATGCCGTCTGATCCAGGTTCTGACTGTGTTCCGACTTATTCTTAGCTCTTTTTTCTGCCGAAATGGCCATTATACGATTTGTTTGTAGATATTGACTTAGATTTTTTATAAAATTTCAGACTTACTAGATATACTTGACATCTGACACACGACGTTTTTTATTTCTTAAATTATAATACATACATTTTTCTTCGTAGTGAAAAGAGTTTGGATTATGGACTTATTTTAAATTCATATTAAGACTGGTTTATCTAAAACATGTCTAGTGCAGTGATAATAAAGGTTAAACTTGCATAGATCTCTGACCCATAATGACGCATTTTTATTCATGTTTAAAACGTACTATGTGCAACATGCATGACAGCGAAGAAAACCTTACTACATTAATGAATACAAAGGAATAATCGGCAAAGTGGGTCATGATTCAATTTTGTCGACTGTACATGTACATACCTACTTGTGAACTACAGAGTATCTCCAAAAAAGTTGACTAATGACAGCTAGCCAACTGCTGTGGCTAGGCGCACATGAAATATTCATGGCTTGCTTGGACCACCATCATACCATTGCTTTACATTTTCTCGAAATTATATTTGCTGATTTATTTGTGTTTTATGCTTAATAGTTTTGTTCCTATTTCCATTTTTACTTTTTGTCAAGATATTTAGCCGTTTTTGACTTTTTTATATTAGACTTTTTGCTTAACGGCTAAATATCACTTTTTTTTGTAATTTAATAGGCAGACATTTGACCGCAATCTCACCTGATGACACTAAGCGACGATGCGGCCGATGGCCGATGATGGGACATGTCTGTCTAAAAGCAGCCTATTCACTCTTTTCTTAAAGGAATCCAAATCGTAGTGTTTTGGGAACACTTTAACTGGCAATGAATTCCACTCTCTAGCAAGAGGAACGAAGATTTAAAACGTTTGGTGCGTATTCGTATTGCTCTTTTTTCCGTCTAGTCTAATGCAGCCAGTTGGTCTTTGCTAAATGGATAGTAAAAAGTCGATTCGTATTGAAGAACGGCCGCACAGGGTAGACAATAGACATTTCTTTAGAGAATATTATTTTAATGAAATATTGTTCGTGACTGTAATACGAGATTGGAAGATTCTCTAAAAGAATGTCTGTGCTATAAGGTACTTCGGCGGCATCTCGGAAGGACGGAATTTCTCATTTAGCGGTGGAACGGAGGAGGAGGGGCGCGAATTGAATTATGCAGTTCAGGCATTCCAGTGTGATTGTGCTGCGTTTGCGTCACAACTCGCCTTCGATCGAATGAGAGGAGTGGCCGCATATTTACTTGATTCAATAAAACCCTGTCTGGTACAGCTGGCTATACTAATCCAAGTGAATATGGTTCTAATAATGTCCTCCTAGCCGAATTTCGGCTACAGCGGCCTGTCTCAACAGAGATTAGCCAACCGCGCGGGAGATATTATACTGCACAAGTGTGTGCGCAATACACAGGTGCACTCTCTGTTCCTTCACTCTCATAATTCGGTGAAACGGCAGTTCGACATGACCGTAGAGAGATTAGGTTCTAACACCTATCCAAACCATATTCGGTTAACTTTGCAAAAATACATTACATCTAATAGTACGAGGCAAAAGACTTTAAATAAAGTGTTCTTTCAATTAAACAATATTTCATTTATGATTTTAAAAGCCCTCCACTATGTTTTCCATGTATAATTCAAATTCATACCCTCTTACTGATAATGATTTGCCATAGCAATGGCAACTTTGAATTAATATGAGACGTCTAATTTTATTGCAATTATTGACAGATTACGTGACATGTCATGACATGTGGAGACAAACATTTCAAGTTTCAGCGTTTTATTTAATTGTTTTAGCAATTGCATTTGCATAATTATTATAATTATGCATTATTATAGTAAGGGGATTTGAGTTTTAATTACGTGTTTTCTGAATTGTAAGATTACCATTATTCCACCGTAATTCAATAACTTTACGACTGTGCTATAGGTACCTAAAGTAAGTTTATATATTTTACCCAATTGACGTTCGTCGAAACCCGTGTGATCGTGTATATACTTTACGAATTCGATCAGAACCAACGATATCAGAAAAGAGTCTAAAGTTAAAAATGGAGTTATACCCATAAAGTTAATATTCCTAACGGAATAGAGGAACAAACACGAGCTGTCAAACGAAACCGAAATAGGATGACATTTGTGTGTGTAAAATTGTTCATGAATGTGTGTCAGTGATGTATGTCATGTCGCTTGTTGCATTAGTATCGATATCGATAAAATTTATAAGTAACATTAATAGTAGGTATTAATAAAACTAAAATAGGATGAGTTGAGATTTTTCATGGCAGAAACTATGCTTCTGGAGTGAATTAAAACTCAGAAGATACGGTTGTTCCAAAAATAGTTATTAGTGAAATGAATAATATTATATGAAATATGTTGTTGTTTAAATCGTTTATTTTAAAAAAAAACCTTATAAAGATTACATGACCCTCACATCGGCCAACCTGCATAGCAGTTTGTCAGCAGTAGTTCTCGTCTTATTTTTTAGGACTAAAATAAGTAAGTAGGTAGAAACACTAAAATGTTTTTCTTCTCTATTACATTACCATTTAGTCTATTACCACGACTATATCGTCAGTGCGAAGGAAAATTGCCGAAGTATGAAATCTATTTTAGAGAAAAATTACAAACCAAATTTGATAAAAATCAATTTAATAAGACGGTTCTATAGTTAGATATCATTTGTCATATTGATTTGACAAATCATTTTGATTCATGTGAAAGGCTCTGGTACAATATCTCTGTAAACATAGAAACTGTGCGTCTAGGCTTTATTACCTGTAAAAAAGAAATATAGAACATTTAATCCCACACAGTAACTATTATAAAATCTGTGCCCAAACTAAGAAAACTATATAATATAACTATAACTATATATAACAAAAAGTGAAAGTCATTTATTTATGTATGTAGGCCCACAGAGGGCACTTCTGCTTCGGGACAAATTGTAGGCTAGTGCTGAGAAGAAGCAGCGCAAGAAACTTAGTCATTATTGTCAAAGCATCTTTTAAAAATAATGTTTAAATATAGAAATTGTACTAGTGCGAGCTGGTCCACACGTTAACATCATTCAAATAATCGTCTACTTTATAATAACCTTTTGTCATTAGGGTATCCTTAATAAATGATTTAAATTTGTTAATTGGTAATTCTACAATATTTTTCGGTAATTTGTCAAAGAAATTGACACATTTTCCCATGAAAGAATGACCAACTTTTGAAGTCTGAATTATGGAATAGCAAGTTTATTTTTATTTCTAGTGTTAAAATTATGCGTATCACTTTTCTTTGTAAATAAATGCAAGTTTTTACGCACATTCATTATATTTTCATAAATATATTGAGAGGCTTCTGTTAATATCCTTATTTCTTTAAAAATTTCTTTCAATGAATCTTGAGGTTTAAGCTTATTTATTCTATTCATTCAGATTCTATATTAAAGTATCTTCAAACTATTATTCAAATAAATACCATGTTTTGATATATTTATAGCTAGGATTTTTAATTAACTGAAAGATGTCTTTATTGACATTTGACATAACAATTATAAAACATAAAACTGACATTTTAGAAAAGAGTATATATCATTCGTCCCCCCTCACATTTCGGTGATTGTACGGCGGCTGGCTACGGCGGAGAGGTACAGCCGGTGCAGGTTGTATGGTTGGCTGGTTTTGACTCTGAAGTACCATTGGTGTAGCAGGTGTTGCCCAATCGGCCGAAGATGATGATGATGACTCGACAGGAGTAGTTGACGAAGACTGTAGTGCAGGTGAAGATTGCTCTGGGGACTGTGTTGAAGGAATTTGAGGTAAACAAGATGATGATGATGATTGAGCAGGTGGACAAGATGATGGTGAGGGTACTCTTATGCGAATATGATCAGCATGTCTTCGCATTGATCTTCCTCTGGGAGTTGTTATCACATAGGAGTATCTACCCTTCCTTTCTGTCACTGAAGCCTCGACCCACTCTTTGTCCTGTTTGGTTCTCGTATAAACAGCTTCACCCGGAACGAAATTCGGTGTTTCGTTTGAAGCGGAGGCGATATTCGCTTGAATTTGGTAAAACTGTAAATTCCTTCTTTTGCATGGTCTAATGTTTAATAGTAAGCTGTTTAACTGACGTCCAAACATCATTTGGGCAGGTGATTTACCGGTGGTATTATGAGGGGTGTTTCTGTAGGTGAAAAGGAATTCCATGAGATGATGCTTAGACGCGCTTCCATTGGCTGCTATTCTTGATTTAAAAGTTCTCACAAATCTTTCAGCTAGTCCATTACTACGCGGTTGGTATGGTGAAGAAGTAACATGTAATATTCCCAATTTTTGACAATACTCTTTAAAATCATGTGAGATAAACTGCGGACCATTGTCTGACACAATCATTTGTGGTAATCCAAATGTGACGAATATTTCGTCTAAGACCAGGCATAAATCTCTTGTAGTTATGCGTTTCATTGGTTTTACTTCCACCCATTTTGACAGTGCGTCACATACGATTAACCAATATGTATTTCCATACGGCCCAGAAAAATCAATATGTATCCTTTCCCAGACTTGTTCAGGAATAGACCAGGAATAAATTGGAAGTTCTGGATTATGTGGTCGATTAGCTTGACAACCTTTACACCGTTTGATATAGTTTTCAATGTCTTCATCCAACAATGGCCACCATACGTAAAAACGAGCAAGTGCTTTCATTGCACTAATACCCGGGTGACCCCGATGCAAATATGTAAGGACTTTCAACCGCAAGGAGTTTGGTATGATCATTCTTCCTTGCCATAAAATAATCTTATTCTCTACTGAAAATTCGTTTCGTTTTCTGAAAAATGCTTAAGCTTAAGCTCACTGTTTGATTCTAAATCACGCCAACTTGTTTCCAAATATTGTTCAACTTTTGATAAAATAGGATCAGCCACAGTATGTTTCTTCAAAATATTTTCAGTGAGATGTAAATCAGTGATTCTGTTTGACATAAGTCGTGAATCAATCTTGCGTACTATGCGTTCTGTGTTTGAAATGTCGGCATCAATATCAGGCAACCTGGAAAAACAATCGGCCAGGATATTCTGTTCACCTTTTTGATAACAAATATCATAATTGTAACTGCCAATGATTAGGGCCCACCTTACTAGTCTGTTGTTAGCTAATTTAGGAAGGTTACGTGGAGTCCCTAATATGTAAATCAGAGGCTTATGATCGTATCGTAATAGCATCAAGTTTTTTCTTTGTAGGGCGTATACCATTTTTATCTATCGTATGACCCAGATACTCAATTTCATCTTGTAAAAATGAACATTTCTTTAAATTATTTTTTAGGCCTGCTTTGTGTAAGCGATCAAAAACAGTTGATAGCGTCTGTAGGTGTTGATTTTTGCATGTTCCAGCCACAGCTATGTCATCAAAATATACTGCTACGTTAGGTAAGTCACCAAGCAATTTGTCGAGGTAATGTTGGAAAATTGATGGTGCTGTTGAAATTCCAAAAGGCATCCTGTTGTATTGAAAATAACCTTTGTGTGTTGACAGTGTCAGGTACTTCTTTGAATCAGGGGCAATTTCAAATTGGAGGTTTCGCCATTTGTTAATTTTTGTCTTAGTTGGTCAAAAAGTGGTACAGGGTGTAAGTGTTTGACTAATACGGGGTTGAGAGTACTTCTGTAGTCTCCACAGATCCGTATGTCCCCATTTGGTTTAACGACGTTAACCGTTGGCGTTGCCCATTCAACTGGTATTAAATTCGGATCTATTCTCTCTATGATGCCTTCCGATACGAGGCGTTCCAGCTCTAATTCTATGTTCCTTTTGATTCCGAATTTAATCGGACGTGCTGGTAAATGTACCGGTTCAGCACCTTGTTTAATATGAATGTTAACTTGATAACCTTCAACTTTTCCTAATTTGCCGTCAAATAGTTGCGTATGCTGGTTCAAGACTTGTTGAAGTGATGTTGGTGTATTGTTTTTGATGGAGTAAACAGGCTTGGGAAATTCCATTCCAAAGACTTCGCTCCACTGCAATCCGAAAAGCATAGGATTAGCATTCCTCATGACTACAGCTGGTAAGATTTTTTGTTTCCCTTCAATTTGTACGGTTACTTCTGCAATACCTTTTGATTTCAGTTTGTAGTTGCCATAAGCCTTAAGTTTTGGTCCTTTGGTTAACATCGAAACTCCTATTTTCTTCCAAAACTGTGTATTGATAATAGAATATGTTGAGCCAGGATCCCAATCCATTGTACAATGTTGTCCATTGATAATTAATCATCGTTAATTTTGTGAATTTTGCATTTTGTTTCGAAAAGATCAAGATAATCTTCCACTCGAACGCAATCAGGATTTAATTTGTCCATATTGAAATGTTTAAATATATGGTTGTTATCCGTGTTAGATGTTGATGAATCATCATGTCCATTGCTTAATGTTGTTGATGGTCTCTGTACACCCTGTATTTGAGATCCCAAAAGTAAAAGTAATTGTGTTATTTGTTCTTGTTGCGCCTGTTGAGCTTGCAAGAATAGTGTAAATTGTTCGGCGTCCATCCTTGTCGCCAATAAAGTATCTTCAAACTATTATTCAAATAAATACCATGTTTTGATATATTTATAGCTAGGATTTTTAATTAACTGAAAGATGTCTTTATTGACAATTGACATAACAATTATAAAACATAAAACTGACATTTTAGAAAAGAGTATATATCATATATCAGCAGCTGAGCCCCACAGTAAAATACCGTACGACATCAAGCTGTGGAAATAACTAAAATATACTAGTCTGGCCGTTTCAATATCAGTCAAGCGCCGTATATTTTTTACAGCAGAAGCAGCTGAACTAAGTCTTCCTGAAAAGGCCACGATATAAGGACCTCATTGTAGTTTTGAATCTGAAGTAATTCCTAAAAATGTTGTTGAATTTATAGTATTTAGCAGTTTGTCTTTTACCATAAGTAAACATTGCTATTTAATGAGATTTATCAGCAAAAGAATAGTATTATTTTATTTAAGCTTACCGGAACAACATAAGTTGGAATTGCAGATTTCTTTAAATTTCGGTTTGCTCCTTGCGTCTTGAAATATTTTTGTTCGAAGTGCTTACTGCACAAATAGGTACTTGAATTTTTTTTGAACCCAGTTTGGACGATTTATTAATTTTAACCATGTATTTTTTTATCCAAGTCAGTCGGAAATCTGAAAGATACATTTATAACTAAAGTAACTATTCTAACAGTCAAAAAACTGCATGGATTGGCTAAGTATCCTAAATAGTAATTACATTCTTAGTTAATTCATTTTATATCAAAACCTCATATAGGTACTATACGTCAATAGTAAGTATTATGTGTGTTTAGAAAATATTTCCTAAATACTTTCCTGATCATACCCTTTCCAAATTCCGTTATCCGTTCTATTTTTCCATTATTCCCGTTTCCTCTCTTACTTCGTTACTGGCAACAAAAAAAAAGGTTCGCCGGGCCGAGTCTAAGTACGGTTAAGCCTAAATCCTAATACATAAGGAAGTGTTAGCGCGAGGCAGTTCACACGCAATGCCATCTCTTGCCGATTATAGAAACTAGATGTGATGTGAGATGGTTGTTACAATAAATAAATTTACCTACGTGTCTCATTACGTACTTACACATATTTTATAGTACCCAAGAGTACACAAGAGTGAAATACATGAGTAAATAGTCCTGAATTTCTGATTTAATTTGTCTTGGGTCATCGATCGCGCGCGTGGCCCGTTAGTTTGACCGCTCTGACGACCGGATGGCCTATTTTAAAATTCAATCGTTTTATTTATTGCGACTACATAGAGTATCTCGTACGAGTGTATATGCCATCTTAATATCACTATACAATTCATATTTCTAATCCATAGTAACGATCTGTCCAATTGTCGATTCGGATAACTATATTTAACTAATATTGGTGTAACTAACCGCACTTTTTCCTGCCTGTACCTGTACTAAGCGTTAAACTGTTACATATCTCCCAGTTGCTTTGTAGCTTCACGCTCAAACAAATGGTACCTACGATAGAATGATGATGTTTAGTTAAGGCAGTATTTGGTTGAATCGACTGCCTCGTTGGTCTAGTGGTCAGCACGCTGGGTACTATCCACGAGGTCCCGGGTTCGAATCCCGGGTCGGGCCGAGAGTGTTTGGGTTTTTCTGTTTTGCAATTACTCAGACATAGCTCCGGAGTCAGGAAGTTGGTGGTGTTAACATCCCCGTGCCTCGGAAAGCACGTTAAGCCGTTGGTCCTGCGCCTGATCTCTCTACGGTCATGTCGGACTGCCGTCCCACCGAATTATGAGAGTCAAGGAATAGAGAGTACACCTGTGTATTGCGCACACACTTGTGCACTATAATATGTCCCGCGCTAATCTAATCTCTCTTGAGATAGGCCGCCGTAGTCGAAATTCGGCTAGGAGGACATTATTTGGTTGAATATAATTAATTTTATAATTTAAGCTATTTCTTTGCAAGTTTTTACGTAAGTTAATTTTTGCACACACATAAATTGATCTACCGTGTCTTCTTCAGGGGGGACACCACAAATCATTTTCTGCTCAGTCTCATAGGATGATAGCGCAAACATTAATAAAGGCAATAACAATCATCGTGTCGTTGCGTTTATTACACGTTCTCGAATCTTCCTCGACGAGTAACCCTGAATGTGTTTGCTATTTTTGTTGTAGGTTTCAAGATTCCGTTCTAACCATTAGGTAGGGATGTTAAGTTGTTTTGCATAGGTATTAGCTAGTATTTATTCTGTGCTATTAGGTATCAGATAATTTTCCCTCTCGAACTCTAAGAAGCAATTTTAAAATACCAATTACCAATCGAGAGATTTCTCAGGTTTTAAATATGTAAAATGAAAATAAATCGCGTAGTAGTCGTAAAAAGTGTGTTATTGAGTGGTTTCTAGCTAACCCTTTGACCGCCCTAGTTGGGACTTAAGTAATTACAATTAGGAAATTTGTCTACCGTTGACGTTTATTATTTATTTATTTCAGTAATCGACAATTCCACATGTATTTTTGTAGTTTCCCGTCACTCGAATATTCTGACATTCATGAATGACATCTCAGACTTACGTAGGTACTTACCTAAACATACTTATTTATATAACAGAATCTATTTTTACATTCAGAAAATGTCATACATCAACAAAATATAATACCTAATAGTTTTGCCTTTACCCCGATAGTTGTAACAATTTACAACAACACCGTGGGTTTTGAGGCATAAATGTAAACCATATTTACGTATTAAGTAACCCCGCGCGTACCACAATAGCTTTAGATGAGATATAATTTATGTGCATAAGTCACGTTAGTGACGTAGATAATCATTGAACACCGACGTAGGTATTAATCACTTAATTACTTATGGCTTTCGTTCTATAGTTTACTTGTCTAGGTTTCATTAAGACAAAGATACAATCATTCACGAATACAATTTAGATACTATTTAAATGTCTATTGTTTTTAAATAAATTTCAGTTTCGGAGTTATTGCACTTTGCAGTACAGGGGTTAAGGAACAAAGAAAATATTAAGACGAACAGCTAATTTATTTAGAATGTTATTAACAGAACATTGAACTGTTTACATTGTAGTTGTGACCGATGTCAAAGTCATTTGCATTTTCCGCGTTGTATAATTTTTTGCAAATTTTATTGAGTCCTTCAGAGATAAAAAAATATCCGCGGAGATAAAGACAAACACGTGATTTGTGCGGTCAAGGATTTTTAAGCGGTGCCGCGGCGTAGCACCTTACGTTATTATGGTAAATTTATCTGCACGATTGTAGTACGTAACATCTTGACCTCTGTTTTGGGTAATTTTTACTTACATAATACACTACCGATAACATGTGGGTGCTTATACCGTGAGATTTGGAGTTAAATCGTCCGAAACGATTGCAAGCATTATGTTATCATAATGAGATAAGGTAGCTTACGTGATTTAAGTTGATAGACGTATTTATTTATATAATTAATAGAATTTATTTATATAATTAAGAGTGAATTAATTATTTATATAATTAATTCACTCTTAGCGGAAATTTAAAGCAAAATAATTCTATTTTATTTTTTCCCATCTGTATTTATTATAGCTAATTCAACGTTGGACTCGTATTTAATAAATTAAATATGTAATGTAAAAGCAAAGTTATCCTGTTAAAAATCCTTCTCATGGGCACAGGCCTTACCTCAAATAAGTAGGATGTAGGCCGAACTCCACCACAAATAATAAATATTTAAAATTTATTACGTCTTACAGTTCAATTATGACGATCACTTTCTGGTTAGATTTCTATTAACCTTTGGTTCGTATGGCGCACACTCAGACAATAGACATTGTTTTTTCTCTGCATATAAGTATGTACCGTGTCGCAACTGTTTTATAGCAAATTGCTAGTTATCCTAAGTCGACTATTTTTTGTATTAGTCACGTGCTAGCTACACGAATCCGCTCGAACTTGAGAGCTTGAGTTATGAACTTATGATACTTATTATTTAAATTATAATCATCATCGGTAGGTAAATAGATAGATAGCTTTAAATTCAAAAAATAAAATATCGATAATATTTTCCGTTTTACTATTATAATATTATTTTGTAAAGAATAAATAAGAAAATCTATAATTTTAATATTAAGTAATGTTGCTATTAAAAAGGTATTGTACATACCTGATCTACCACACCATGACGACTGTTAAATTATTGAAACGAAGAAATAATTTATTGACATAAGTAATAACAAAGGTAAAAAGAATCAATAAACAGAGCTTAAGTTTAAATAGGTACACTTTACTAAACACTAGATCATTTCCGGACTTCAATGCCGGCGGTTTCGGTTTCAAATCCCGCCAGGAGCAAAGGTTTGTGTGATGAGCACGAGCATTTGTACCTAACTCATTTTATTTTATTATTATTTGGGAAACATACAGTTGTTATGGCATAAATATAAACAACACTTATAGATAACACAAAAATCAATTAAGTTTTCTCAGACTAATATTACATTTCAGCAAACCCAAAACCTACAAAAGATTACGTTTCAAAAAGAATTTAAAGAAAAAAAAGTTAATGAGTCTCAACTCAATATAATTACCACGAAAAGTAATGGCAGTCACATGACAGGTCGTGGATTTGTTTTTTAAAAAGAAGTAAAGTTGAAGCAAATATATCAACTCCTTGGTACCTGTCATTGTGACTGCGGCAAGTACGCGGTAGGAAAGTGTTGGAAACATATTTAGTCCTGCAGCTAAAAATTATGTAAATTAATAAAACTGACCGAACAGTGATACCTAAGCTAATTAGCATTGAGTAACTAAGCATTTACTTTGGTTTATTGTTATTTCCTCTTCTTATTACTAACACTTTTAAATTTATTTTTTATTCCTAACCAAATCTGTAATAGCGAAGATACAATGGGACTGGCGTATCCATGTGGATAAAAGCCCCAAAATATATAAAGAATAAAAAAAAATAGTCCTATATAAAACGTAGGAGCACATAAAAAATGCATTAAGTCGGGAACATCGTTAACTAATTTCGCTCAAAAGAAAGAGAGATGTTTATAAAAAGTATACAAGTACCGTCTACATGTATATTCTCCTAGACACTTGACCTAACGCCTTACAAAGCAAACAAAATCAATGATACCTTTGTTACTCCAACAGCACCCTGGCGGCGAAGAAGTTCTACTGGAGAAGGCCGGCCAGGACGCCACGGAGCCATTCGAGGACGTCAGCCACAGTTCTGATGCCAGGTAACTCTTTATAAATATTTTCTACTTACAATATCTTCTATATATCTTTACTATAAATGTAACTTTTATTGACCACTCTAACTGCACGTCTGACTGGACTAATCAATGCGTCTTAGTTATCTCCTTATGAAGACCTAAGTTAGGCGTTACCACGAGACGTCTTTATTTACTTACCGCACCGACTGCCAGATAGGCACAATTAGAAAGAAAGAAAGAAAGAAAAAGCATTATGAAATGATCTACCGAAAGGCATCCGACTCAGCATTAGTCGTGGTAGCCGAGGGCAAACCACGACACTGATTTTCAGCGGATGCCTGGGGAAATTCTTATGTACAGTCGACCAAATTGAATCATGACCCACCTTATGGTCATTTTTCTACTGTCATTCTATACAAGTAGGTTGAAATTAGCTTGAACATACATTTCCTAGAAACGAACTGTTATCATTTTATTAGACACTGACAGTTACTGACAAGGCTAGGATCGCTATCTGTACGAATAAGTTTGTATGAAAATCGGCGAGAACTTAGGTAAGGGTTGCAATGCAACACACAGGTAGGTAGGTAGATATTCGGCATTCGGCACAGCCGGGCGCCAAGTCTGTATCGGGAACCAGTTTCTTCATAAAAGTTCCACTGGAACTTGTGTTAGCCATGATGAAATAAAACAGTATACTTAGTTGAAGATTATAATATTTATTTTAGTTATATATTTAACAAGTGGCATTAAATTGGTAAAGTGAAAAGTGACCCGATTAGACGACTACAAATGTCACTTTCCCAATCCAAACCCCACAAATTTTCTATTGGATTAAGATCTGGAGACCTAGACGGCCATGGTATACGAGTGAATTCATCTTCATGCTGGGTAAACCGATTCGCGACAATTCTGGCAGTATGCACTGGACAGTTATCATGAACAAAGGAGAATACTGGCACTTCTTCACGCAAGTAAACTGTTCGCAAAGTCGGTAACATTGATTCTTCCAATAAATTGACATAGTTTATAGTGTTCTGACGAGGAGAAATTTGAACAAGTTCTCCGACACTTCCGGCGTCCATCCACGCACACATGTTAGCTGAAATTCAGCCGGATAATTAGTTGGGCACTACGTGATCCTCTGTGTATCGCGTGTTATCGTAACGCCACGAAGTTAAGCGACCATGTTGAGAAGAGCGAAATGATTTCTCGTCTGTAAAGATGTAATTCGTAATAGTGTTGCATTTCCGCTCTCTGTTGGTTCGTGATTCAACGAACGCTATGATTATGTCGTCGTTTGTCTTCGAGGGTACCCTCTTTAGCATGCCGTCTGATCCAGGTTCTGACTGTGTTCCGACTTATTTTTAGCTCTTTGTTCTGCCGAATTGGCCATTATACGATTTGTTTGTAGATATTGACTTAGATTTTTATAAAATTTCAGACTTACTAGATATACTTGACATCTGACACACGACGTTTTTTATTTTTAAAATTATAATACATTTTTCTTCGTAGTGAAAAGAGTTTGGATTATGGGCTTATTTTAAATTCATATTAAGACTGGTTTATCTAAAACATGTCTAGTGCAGTGATAATAAAGGTTAAACTTGCATAGATCTCTGACCCATAATGACGCATTTTTATTCATATTTAAAACGTACTATGTGCAACATGCATGACAGCGAAGAAAACCTTACTACATTAATGAATACAAAGGAATAATCCGCAAAGTGGGTCATGATTCAATTTTGTCGACTGTACATTACACAAAAAAATAAAAGGATAAGTATTACGATATAAACAATAACTTAAAAACTAAAGATAAACAAGCAAGAGACATGAGAGCCTAGTGCGAACTTTCATTTGCTACTCGCACGAGTTTACGATCGACTAACGGCCGAATACTGAAAGGCTACTTAAATATTTGACGGCTTCTCAAACAATTGAGCAGCTCCTAAACTCAGAATTCCCTGCGTAAAACGAATACGCTCCTTAAGAATATGAAAATTGTAAACGAGAACATAGTTTTAAAAATGAATGTTGCCATTATGTAAACATTTAACGACCGCTCCGCCAATCATGTTTAAATTTCCTGAGTAGCGTTTGTGTATACCATTTAAATGTGAGAGACACTCAATTTCAGGAGGCCTTCAAGTGAGTGATGGATTTGAGTAGCGTTTCAGTATTCGGCCATTAGTGTCATAGAAAAAATCAGGTGTTGCAAACGTGCCGCTAGGCGCGCTGACCAAAGGTGAGATCATGGAAAAAAAAAACTCGCACTAAGTCCCATGATAGCAGTGACAATTAACAATTTATTACTCACATGTAAGCCACTTAAGTACACACCGCTTCTGCAAGCATCGTCTAGTCTAGCAGTTCATCGCTTGACAACCCTGCTCTCAACCAGTCTCTTGACCCCCGGATTGGCAGTCACGTCTCACTGGAGCTGTGATTTGTTACGGACTTATTGTGCCGTCAGAAATATAAGGAATACATTTTGTTTCCAGAGCCCTGATGAAGAAGTACAAAATTGGCGAGCTGGTGGAAGCGGACCACACGCAGAACAAGGCGAGCTACGCGGCCACCTGGAGCAACGACCAGCCGTTGGAGCAGGGCAAGTGCGTACTCGCGTAGTAGACCCTGCCTGCACTTAAGTCGCTAAGTGATGCGCTAGGTGTAGCGATATATTTAGGGTTGCCAACTCTCGAAAGAACCGACACAGGAGATTTTTTAGAAATTAAGTTTTGAAAGAAATCTCAGTCATTCATGTCGAGCAGCGCCGCGCGCATTGCGAGCTAATAGAGATGCATTCGTATAGTAATAAAAAACGGAGAAATTATTTCTACCTGGGAGGTCGAGAGACCATTATTACTCGGTAGCCCTAGCAATCTGTGAGGGTTGGGAGCCCTATACGCGCACCCTTGGCGTTGAGTTAGTCGAGTAGCGTGGTGTAGCGTACCGTATTCTAGGCGTAGGAGGTAACTTACCGCATTCTGCGCGTACCGTTTACCTTAATAATCGTAGAATTAACCACAGAATAGTTCCTTTAAAGTGCTTGCCTAGACACATTTTACTTCGCAAGCAGGTGTTCTCATTTAGGTCTACTCGTAAACTCTCATCTCGTACCAAATAATTTATCCATCATATCAAAGTAGTCATGCATAATGTTGCTCTAGCTCGACGAAGACAGTATATTCTAATGCCAATCTTAATGGGTAGTTAGTGTGGCAGGTAACTACTATGTATATATCATTTTATGGGAAGTAAGTGTGGCTTGTAGGTGTAGCGTGCTACGCAGTATAAGCGCCGCTTGTATAACAAAAGTCGCACATTTTCATTCTCGTAGTCCATGCGTCACCGAGTCAATCCAAAGAAAGTAACTGGCTCGATATAAGTAAAAAAAGTATACAATCATACAACATTTTCATATAAATATTAATATCAAAGGAAAGGAAACTCAAAATATAGAAAGGTATTATGTAACACTTGATAACAACTCATCATTAAAAATTAGGTATATTTTTATGATGAAATAAAAACTTGAAAGATTACTTAGTTGTCTACAACCTACATAATTTGTCTAACTAACGCTAAGTATCAAAGATGTGTACGGACCCATAAGTGATTCATCCTGAGGCTAATCTATATTTAATATCACGACTTAATTATAAGCGAAGTACTTACTAAGGAGATGACAAATCAATCGCATAATATTTTTACTTTAATTAAAAGTTACTTGCATACGACTGATACGACGCACGCATGAATCACCCTTAATACTTAATTGACTCGAATCAAACTCATATTATGGTGGCGACATTTCATACTTAACATCGTTTGTTATCATGCACTTTAGCGTTTATTATCATAATTGCCATTTGAGTACTAAATTAGTTTAGGCACATGGCTCTGTGTAATGAATAAGCACGGCATATTACATAATATATTTTAGTTTTTGAAATATTGTGATATCAAGCTTAGATCTGCTATTTTATTTTTTGTATTTTTAAGTTCATAAAAGAAACTAAAAAAATATATCGTTATTTATAACGCTCATTTAGTTTGTATAGTAGATATTATTAAACAATAGATCTCTCTGTTGAAATGCAGACTGCATTAACTATCTGTTCCAAAAGTGATTCCATTCCACTGTATTTTAGTATGCTAAGCATTGCATAACACATGCACAATATGTTTTTTAGATAAAAACAATGCTCAGGTGCTATTTTTCATTTGTTTTGTTTGTAAAACTGCACAAATATCATAAGAACACTTTTTTTGTTCAGATAGATAGATAGATAATCTTTATTGCACACCATAACAGAAAATATAGTAAGTACAGCGATTTACACAGAAAAATTTACAATGTAGGCGGTCTTATCGCTATAAGCGATCTCTTCCAGACAACCTTTAGGTTAACAGATATAATTTATGTGTATATTTTGGAAGTAAACACGTATCTATTTAATTGAGATAAAGTATATTTATTTAGTGTATATCTAGCCCGTTCTAAAATATTACTATGTGTCAGGAAAAATAATAGTTTTAGATTAAGCAAACTACCTATATTTTATTAAATATTAAGATTTTAGATGATATCGCCTAGTCTTTTGGTGCTTTGGTTACTATATAACTATATTATACACTAACCGATGTATATTGTGTGTTGATAAATAAAATATCATTACTAAGATATTGATTCCTCATTTTGTAAACCTCACGCTATCTTATTTAGTTTTTCGTTACACAGACCCATGCGCCCTTTTATTTTACAATTTTTTCACATCACCCACTCGCATTCCCACCATTTTTATCACGTATATGTATTTATTTTTCCACTGATAACTGGCATGCAGCTTGATATCTAGTGCAGATAAGGATTGAAGTGAGTATCTCATTCGCACATTGATCGATATGCATAAACTAGAAAAACGTAGAAAGCTCTCACTTGTATTATGAATTTATGAGTTAGTGCAACTGTTTGAGATATTATGACAGTTTCGTTTAGGAATTGCATTCTATTTTGCTTTGTGATAGGTAATTGCAAATCAAGCATTAAGGGACTCTATTAGGCATGGAAATGATTGCTACTTTTAATTCATTTTCATTTCATGAAATGATGATTTTTTTTCATATGAAATCACATGTGAAATTTCATTGGCAATGATTTTTTTTCGCAGTGTCATAATGTAACATTTTTTGCTATTTGCTACTTATAATGAAATATGAATTATTGAGAACGGTTGCTAATTTGCTAATAATATGAAATGTCATATGTCATGAAAAATCATGGCAAACGAATCTAAACTATAAATGTCCATAAGTTAAAAGTTCTTTAAATGCCCATCCAGTATCGATCGTCACATATGATCGCATAACTAGTGTGTTTGTCTTTTTCTAACACGCACCTAGGGCAAATCATTCCTACTCGCTCGCTCGCGACTCGCTCTGCTACATGCAGTCATCAATAAATGAAATGAAATGAGCATGATCTATGATTTCGCAGAGTGCGATTTGTAGCAGTCTATATGAAAAAAATAGCAGGTGTGAACAATGAAATTCATTTCATATGATTTTTCATCTGCTATTCATGAAATCTTCCATGCCTAGACTCTATTATAAGAATCCCTTAATGCTTGATTTGGATTCGATCTAGATATTAAAATTAAATTGTTTCAACAAACACACCAATTACCTAGCCCCAAACTAAGCGTGAGCTTGTGCTATGAATGATTGGGATTAGGATGCCCTGTACCCATCGTTGATAGTTCATGCATGAGGTCGAGTTTACTCAGTGTAAATTTATGCCAGATTCCTATATTCGATGAACCACCCTAGCTAGACCGTGGCTACATCTCACATCAATCAGTGTGATTACGGTCAAACACCTTAGAAATGACTAAAAAAACATTTCCTAAAACTCCTGTTGATGATACAATATGAGTATTTTAAATACTGATCTCATAAATCACGTTTGCTGTCGATGCAATCATCAAAAGTAACATACGTGTTTGCGCAGCGCGTGGAGCTCATGGCTGACGCCGCTGCTGCTCGGCATCGCGGCCACCATCCTCTACCGGTACCTGTTCGCGTAGTGCCGCCGCGACTGCCACCGCCCGCCGCCCGCAGCCACCACCGCCGCGCCGCAGCCGCACCGGCCTCTTCATCATCTATACTAAGCTACTATGGAATCTATACTAAAGCGCAGTTCGCCATCGCTAACAGGATGTATGAAACTGACATAAGACATCGAAACATCACTTGTCTTTTGCATACATATTTTGACATTTCGTTGGCGATAGCGAAGTTCGCTATAGATAGATTACATTTAGTTTGTCTAAGGGCTCGGAGGCGTTACTCCGGATGCTGATGCCCGTATTTTCGAGTCTACAAGCCATCGCGCTCGTTCGCGCTGTCGAGTTGGAATGTGTGACAGGGACAGCTACAGTCGATAATACGGACATCGTAATCCGTATTACGTCCTCTGTTATTTTATTACTTCTGGGCAAATTCTGATAACTTATTAGAGAATATTTTCCATAATGGAAAATATGTAAATCTACGGATACTATACTTAAGCTATCAGAAATGTACCCTCAAGTATTGAAATAGGGCCTGATTATCCCAAATGTGTATTGCAGACGACAGAACAGACTGAACATTATAAAAAAGCCAAAATTGAAACGATCTGTAATGTAATGAATCTGCAACTATAATGGACAGCACTCTAAATAGCAGAAGTTGGTAAGTATTCCTAAACATTTATTGCAAATTATTGTAACTAAGTATTTCGTATAAAGTACAAAAAAAAGTTGGATAATGATGACTCCATTTTCCACAACCTGCATTTTTATTGCTTATTGCGTCATGATATAAAACAAGAATAATGTAATTATTAAAATGAACTACTCGTATTACGTGTATGGCATCGACAAGCGACAATGAATAAAACTACTAATCCACCAGAGCGATGTGTTTGTAAAAACTATAAAATCGCTTTATTTACCGAGGCTCGCTCCCCGTTCCACGTGAGGCTAGGTAAGTGAAGCGATTGTATTGGTCCTTAACACACACTGGGTTTTCCACCAGAGATGTGCGAGGAGCACATCTCTGTTGAAAAACGCAGCCTGAGGGCGTGTATCCACATTGCGATCCTTGCGGTGTGGAGACGCGTTTGCCTCGCAAGCCTTGCCCTACCTCACCGCTCAAACGGGCAAACTCGCGAGCAGCCTCGGCCCCGCAATGTGGAAACACGCCCTTAGGTCTTACCTCTTAAGGTATATGCCCTTGCCCATGATGATAGGGGTAGTGGGCACAAACCTTTAAAAAAATATAGCTCTAAACATAACCCTCTTTTTGGTTTTTGTCGCAGTCGGGTAAAAATGAATGATGTCGATGATGGAATTACGTCCAATAGTTTATTATATTATGCTGTTTAGATTTATCTAGAGCCAGAGCGTGATAGCTATTCATTATAGCGAAAAAATGAAATATTGGTGCCTAGACTGCCAAGGCGCGGGGCTGCGCTTGCGTTTGCGTTGCGCTAGTTAAAGTATACTATTAAGCACAGAATAGATAAAGAAAGATGGAAGGGTAACTTATTATGCGCGCCATTATGTATGATTAAATCTATCATCGTGCGCGAACTAAGTACCTACTAATCATCACATTGCTTCCGGGAATCCAGAGTGCCTGGCATTTGTCCGTCAGAGGTATCGTTAGTACATTGGACGGCATCGTAGTATCCTGCCTGCCCCCCCCCCCACCTACCCGCTTACGCGACGCGTATTTCGGTGTAAGAGAACGGCGTATGATGATGGCCTATCTAACCTTTTCTCTGTTTTGTGCTGTTACGTAACCAGTAGATATAAGTGGACCTATTAATTTATCTTATTAAATGATAATCATTTTTTTATATTATACATATGACTTAGGCAATATATTTTATGTGCATTTGTAATTTTGGATGAGGGTATTATAGGTGCTCTATTTTAAAATACCAGAAGGATGTATGCAAGTCAATTATTATTGTTCTGAATATATATTTTAAGTGATATCTTCATTGTTTAGGCACAAATATGTATGTTTTTGTTACTGTGAGAACAATATAATATTTGTATAATCAATGTCACACATTTTTTAAGTGTTTTTCCGCACATCGGCTGTCAAAACCAAAACCTAGCCAGGGGAATTTTTTTTTCAAACACGTTTTATAAAATCAATATGTCTAATTTTTTTGCTACGTCTATTGCAATATTTCAGGTCTTTTCCTGTATAATTAAGTCAGATGCACTTGCTAGGTTTTGGTTTTGAACAGCTGACATGTGGGCCTATCACTTCTGTATAAGTTAATTAAAATGCAAATCATTAAGTTACAATGTCATACAGTTTTACTAAGCTACATTATAACTAATTACATACTATATTTACTCAACAAAGCACAAACCAGGCCCCATGCTTACTGAAAAAAGGATGGCTGGCAAGCCATGTCCGTTCCTTATTATAATTATTATTATAAATTATATACATATTATTTATTTTGGGCATTAATGTGTAAAGAAACCTGCAGTTTCAGTACTGAGCTGATCAAACTGTTTCTTAAATTTTATATAAATAAAAGGAATGTGTAAAACTTTTTTTATTTATTATTATTAGCCTTATTAGGAACCCTTAAAATAATATAATAGTAACAGTCTTTAAATTATTTTATGGTAACAACAAATTTTAATATTTAAAGTAGTTTTAACCATAACAGGAGACACATACTTTGGAGCCCTCAGACCTGAAACAATGTTTAATTTAAATTTTACAAAATGACATGTTCAAAAGAAGCTACATATTCAAGAAAAAAATCTATTTAGATCCCTTTTTTCAAGGTTACTTACCCTATGAATGAACAGAAGGTACAGTAGAACTTGTCACAGCAGACGCAGTAGTGGCTGCAGTCTGCACAGAGAGCCTTGTCACAGTATGAGCATGGATTGTCTGCTGCACTCCCACATGCACACTCCGGTGAAGGCAGCAAAGAAGCTTGCATCTGTAGAGTTTATTATTTGTTAGGATAGAATTGGCAAGTTTGTGTTTATTTGAAACATAAGTACTTCTTGTCTTATCAAGTTAGCCAGATAATTTACCACTGTTCCAGAATGAACCAGGGAGCCATCCTTGCCAATAAACAACTGTTTCATCCTTCCCTTGCATTCCGGCACAGTGTTGGGGAGTTCCGAGCTTTCTATTGAGCACTGTTTGTTGGCGCCTTTAAAGAGCAAGTTTAGTGTTTTCTCTGTAAAAATCAATAACATGAAGTCTTGTAATGTTTATAAAAATAAGGGCAAATTAAAGATATTTTTTACCGTAAACTTTCTTCAATCTCTCTTCATTGTTGTTAAATTGCTTAACTCCAATATGAACTTTACTTTGTGGTACATAGTCATCAGTAAAAGGATTAGATCTTTTAGCCATTTTAACAAGTAAGAAATATTTAAATCTTCATACAAAGAAATCCAAAATTAAGAAATACAACACAAATACAAATTATTTTAAAGTAACCTCATCATTTTTAATATTTTTGACATAATTATTTCCACGGATCATATGCTTTTTAATTTGTGGGATAAATGCCATCTGCCGTCACCTTCTTTTACAGACGCGGAAAACTACGTTCGCTGGCCATAAAAAAAAAACAAGTCAACCGACGACATAATTATAGAGAGCACTAGTCACAAACTAAAATGTCAAAAGCTGACGTTTTCAGTGGTAAGGTGATAGGACTCCATTTTTTAGGACTCTTTATAGTAGGGGAGCCCAAGAGGGGATTTGGGGATTTACTAAAGCGCGGCAGATTAACATACAGGGAGGAACCTAGTACCCCATTAAATACCTCCACCAAGTATTAGCCCCGTATATGTGGCCGCGCGTCAAGGATAAAGGATCAGTTGGGCTAAGATGACCAACATCGATACATTGTCGTTAGACATGAGAAAATTTGTCATTGTGTCTTACAAAAGTACAAAAAAATTGATCATCTGAAATTCTCGAGCGCGTCAGATTAAGATAGGGTAAGTAAGTTATATGCTAAAAAGTGTATATTCCACTAATCTGACAATTTTCGATTGACGATAAGGAGTAGGTAGGTTACAAACTTGTAAAAAAAAACGTCATCTCGACTTTCTCGAGCGTGGCTAATTTTTATTTTATTCTGAAGGTAATAATTCAACGTTCACAAATAATATATAATCTTATAGATTATTATTATTTGAACGATTATTATATCCTAGATTTCCGTAAGCCGAATTAAGGTAAAAAAATCGATAAAGTTTAACCCGTGACACGATTTTGACCTTGAATTCAAAAATGGCGGTTTGTGATGGCTACTTGTCAGATCGACCTAGTCTCGAATTCCCCCACCGAACAAAATGATTTATACCGTCGATACGGTCTTTTGATGAGTCATGAAATAAACAATATGTAAAAAAAACCCTGTCCGACCCGTTAAGGTGTTATCAGGGATAAAGTCAAAGTTCCATTTGTGTAATTATTTTCATAAAATATTAGACAAAAATTACCCCATGAAAAAAAAAAACATAATAAATACTGCACTAAAAACTTACATGGCAACGCGAAGGGCGGTGACGGGGCGCGCGGGGGCGCGGCATAGCGCCGGCACTTGCAGGTAGCGAAGTCATGACCCCAGATGACCCCGGCTCTTATTATTAGCCAGATAATAATGTGTCAATCGTAAGAAACAGAGACTTTTTGGTAGCTCTGAAAAGAGCTTTTTTTGGTGGTGGTGATTAGTGTTTGGAGGATTCGTGGCCTGCCTGCGTCAAACCGATAGCTTTCCCGACCCTACGTTGCCCGAAGTGAACACGCGATTGTGCAAATGCTGGAACGCACGCTCTGACGGCACTGTGATACCCAGCGGAATAGCAAAACGCACTTCATAGTCTCTGCGAGCTGCAGAATAATCACAGTCACTCCTACTCAGACACATAAGCATATTAAAGTATCCTTGATTCGTATACGACATTTCGCGGATCAACGGAACGGAACGACCACTCGGAAGTAATGTCATCGCGAAACTGACCTGTAATAATATCGGGATAGCCGCCGGACACGTGTCGCGCGGCGATGTCTAAGGCCGCCGCTACGTTTATTGTAGTACCGACAAAGCGAGTAGCCGGCGTCAATAGAGCCGCGCGCCCGGCGGGAGTGTTAACGTATTTTTAAAATTACCCCGTTTTAGGGTAAATAGGTGCTAAACTTGTTAACTTTAAAAATCGCCAAAAAAAAGTATTAATGAATTACGTAATTTTGTTACTTATTTTGGTAACGTTATTAAAGCAACTTTATGACCCTTTCGACTCGGACAGGGTTTTTTTATACATATTGTATATCACCGCAAAATGCACAAAATTTTCAATACGACAATAATATCTAATACACGAATAAAAACTTACTTGAAAGAGAATTCGTGTGATGAATATTTTGAAAGGTGCATTTTTGCACTATCCATTAACTTTGACCACATTTTTTCACTGATTGCCCATGCACTAGCACTCAAATAACACTTCCACAACAAACTTTACACAATCAGGAATCAATTACATAAATTACAAACTCTGAAACACGATATAACCACTCCAAAAGTTTTTATAAACAAAGCAGCAAAAAATAACACGTGCGCATTACGCGAGCGCTATCCCAACTAAAAGAAGTACTGTTGACAGAAAAAAAAAAATATTTATTTTCTCATAAATAAAAGTTTTGTACCTAATTACGATATCGTCCAATATGAAGATCGCTGAGTCGCTGCTCTACTTTAGTGCAATGGTTCGAAGTGCAATTGCATGATCAGTGAAAGTGACGTCAAATAGACATCTTCCTAAAAATTGTAAATCATTATTTTACCATTCCATAATCATACTTCGATTAGGTCTCATCTCCGTAATTATAGGCAATTAATGTAATTTTTATAATTAAATCTTTAATTAAATATTTCGTTAAGTAAATTTGGTTTTTTTTCGATCCTCCGACTGCAACTAACGTATTTGGCGCAGTCGGTAGGATACTCGCGGGCCGGTTCGCGAGACGGGAATAGGCTTCTTATTAACTAATTCGCGTCGCGAGTCGCCCGGGCGGCTATCAAGTCCCATCGTCGGGTATCCAGAATCTACGGACCAGTTGCAGACCCGGAGGAGAATCCAGACTTCGATTCACGACAGAACCAGATATGAAATCTATGTGAGTACACTTGAATTGATCTCGTGTTGCTTCCTTTTTATCCTAGTGTTTTATCTTAAACTTATTTTAAATCTTAAACTTCAAGATTTATCACCCTAGAGCCAATAGTAATCGGGAGTCTGAATCGAGACAGGCTCGCCGACATTTAATAGATAATTGTAGAGATATTGATTATAACTTAGATAATTTATTTAACGTAAAAATGTCTCACGATCCAGACTCAATCTTTAAGGCCTTACGCCTCGTCCCGGACTTTGATGGGAATCCTAACATTTTGACAAGGTTTATTAATATCTGTGACCAACTGGCTGTAAAATATCTTAGTAACACGCCAGGTAGTGAATTTTCCAACTTATGTTTATTAAATGGCATACTTAATAAAATAACAGGACCCGCTGCATGTACAATTAATTCCAACGGGATACCTGACAGTTGGTTAGGTATTCGAACAGCTCTTATTAATAACTTTTCTGACCAGCGTGACGAGACGGCCTTGTACAATGACCTCTCACTTGCTACGCAGGGAAATAAGACCCCGCAGGAATTTTATGACCATTGCCAAACGTTGTTCAGTACGATAATGACTTACGTGACTTTACATGAATCAGTGTTAACTACTATAGAAGCTAAACGGGAATTATATAAGAAAGTTACTATGCAGGCATACGTTCGCGGCTTAAAAGAACCCCTAGGTTCTCGCATTCGTTGTATGCGCCCCGCTACCATAGAGAAGGCCCTGGAATTCGTCCAGGAAGAACTTAACATCATGTACCTTCAACAGCGAAATGAACCCGCTAAAACTCACTCTATCCCAAAATTATCACTGCCAGGACCGTCTTCATTTGCTCCACCACCGCGAGCACATAACTTCCCAACACCTTTGCCTAGCTGGCCTGCTCCCATAGGACAACAATCCATGAGGCCCCCGCCTCAGCCTTTTAGGTTCCCGGTTCAGAACCAACAGCCTATGCGCATGCCTACTAATACCCAAAGGATGTTTAGTGCACCACCTCCTAACTATAATCCTCGCAGTAATATGTTTCGTCTCCCGCCTCGAAACAATCCACCACAATCTCAAGCGCCCCAACCTATGAGTGGAGTCCAACGATTCACCCCTAGGGCTCTCCCGCATTCCCAAATGACAGGACATGACTGGACTAAATCAGGGAATCCGCCACCCACTAATTATTTTAAATCGCGAGAAATGAACGTAAACGATTGCGTGACATACGATGACCTACATTATTACAATAACTACGAATATGAGCCGGTGTACGATTACTACACTGACTATTCTTACTATACTAGTGATACACCCGACTGTACGTCCGAATTTAATTATTACACTATGACTGACGAAAATCAAATGTTTGAGGAGCCTCAATCACAGCCAGGCCCCAGCCATTCTGAGCAGGATTTTCGGGAAATCTCGACATTAAAAAAGCCAAAATAGAATTAAATCTTCAAACACAAAGACAGTTACCATACATTCAAATAGCTCATCCTCCTTTGAAACTTTTGATAGATACCGGAGCAAACCAGTCTTTTATCAGTCCCGAGGCTGTAGAACAATTTTTTCCCGACTTTCCCCTTAACTTTGACCCGTTTGAGGTGACAAACATACATGCAACCAGTAGAAATGACTATTCAATTACATTACCGTGCTTCCCCGAGTTCAATGATCAAGACAGTATGAAGTTATTTATATATAGGTTTCACGACTATTTCGACGGACTTATAGGATTAGACCTGTTAAGTAAATGGGAGGCGCGCATAGATCTAAAAGAAGGACAACTTATAACTCGTTCTGCTGCCAATACTATTAAGATGTATAACTCGCGGAACGTGAACCTGTACGAGGACATTATACCAGCATTTTCCTCGAAAGTCATTAAGGTCCCCCTCGATGTGACGGAAGGTAACGCCTTTATTCAGGAACAAGTTATCTGTAATTGTATCATTCACGAGTGCCTAACTAACGCAACGAGTAACCGCGGCTATTTAGAAATCGAAAACCCGACCGCGAATGATATAATATTTTCACTCGATAGACCGGCGCACGCGGAGTTGCTTAATATCGAGTGCACGCGCACTCAACAACCGGATACTCGTACCAAAGACGTCATCTCGCGCTTACGTACAGAACACCTGAACGAAGAAGAAAAGGCTAACTTAGTTACTCTATGCTCTCGTTATGCAGATGTCTTTTATATAGAAGGTGAACAGTTAACTTTTACTAATAAAATCAAACATCAGATTAGGACAACTGACGATGTGCCAGTGCACGCTAAAACCTATCGTTATCCATTTGTGCACCGGGAAGAAGTCAGGAATCAGATACAGAAAATGTTAGAGCAGGGTATTATTAGACCTTCCGACTCTGCTTGGAGCTCACCCATCTGAGTTGTGCCAAAGAAAATAGACGCCTCAGGTAGACAAAAGTGGAGACTTGTAGTTGACTTCCGCAAACTGAGCGAAAAGACGATTGACGACAAGTATCCCATACCAAATATAACTGACGTACTTGACAAGTTAGGGAAGTGTCAGTACTTCACCACCCTGGATTTAGCCAGTGGCTTCTACCAGGTAGAGATGGACCCCAAGGATATTTCAAAGACAGCCTTCAATGTTGAGCATGGACACTTTGAATTTCTCAGAATGCCCATGGGACTTAAAAATTCTCCATCTACTTTCCAACGAGTGATGGATAATGTCCTTAGAGGTCTCCAGAACGATATTTGCTTGGTATACCTTGATGATATAATAGTGTTCAGTACATCACTGCAGGAACACATGTTAAACCTGGAAAAGGTATTCCAGAGACTCCGAGAATCAAACTTCAAGATTCAGATGGATAAATCCGAATTTTTGAAGCTTGAGACGGCTTACCTCGGGCATATAATCAGTAGGGATGGTGTAAAACCAAATCCTGATAAGATCTCAGCCATACTGAAATATCCTATCCCAAAAACAACTAAGGAAATCAAGCAATTCTTAGGTCTTCTCGGTTACTACCGAAAATTCATCCCAGACTTTGCTCGTACTACCAAACCCCTAACCCAATGTCTTAAGAAAGGCAGAAAGATCACTCTTGATCCCGAATATGTCAACTGCTTCGAAAGGTGTAAAACCTTACTCACAAACGACCCAATCCTCCAATATCCAGATTTCACTAAGGAGTTTATTCTTACCACCGATGCTTCAAACGTTGCCATTGGAGCCGTGTTATCACAAGGTCCAGTAGGTTCAGATAAACCTGTGTGTTATGCTTCCCGAACCTTAAACGATAGCGAAATGAACTATAGCACTATCGAAAAGGAACTCCTAGCAATAGTATGGGCTACAAAATACTTCAGGCCTTATCTATTTGGAAGGAAATTTAAAGTACTGACTGACCATAAACCCTTGGAGTGGATGATGAATTTGAAGGAACCAAATTCACGTCTCACCAGATGGCGACTAAGACTGAGCGAATATGACTTTACTGTACAATACAAGAAAGGCAAAATTAACACCAATGCCGACGCTCTTTCTCGTGTAGAAATCCACCTTGGTGACACTAGATCTCTAATGGAAGAAATAGACGAACTGAATTCCATGTTAGGTAATCCAGCAGAAACCATACTTACCAAACTAAACTCTTCGACCGAAACAGTACATACTAGCAACGAACACCCTATACTCGAAATCCCAATTACTGACGAACCACTTAATAAATTTAACCGACAGATATGTTTTACTGTAGTTAATGACGTCAAACGAAAACCTACCGTGACCAAACCTTTCGACACTCACACACGAACAAGCATACAACTGTCAGAAACTAACCTTGAAGAAGACGTAATAAACGCTGTAAAGGAATACGTGAATCCTAAGGTTAGGACAGCCCTCCTAATTACTCCTCGACTTGCAATGTACTCCATCATTCCCATCCTACAGGATAAATTCAAAGGCTCATCAATGAACTTAGTACCAAATCTGAGATCGAGAACGTAAAAGAGTATCTTCGCCAACAAGAGATAATTCGCCATTACCATGATGGTAAAACTAACCATCGCGGCATCAATGAGTGTTATCTGGCTTTATCCCGAAAATATTTCTGGCCTAAAATGAAGGATCAGATCACTAAATTTATAAATGAATGCACCATCTGCGGTCAAGGCAAATATGACAGGAACCCCGTTAGACCACAGTTTAATGTTGTGCCTCCAGCCACTAAACCCTTCGAAATAGTCCACATGGATCTCTTTACCGTACAATCAGAGAAATATGTTACTTTTATAGATGTCTTCACAAAATATGGTCAAGCTTACCACTTGCGTGACGGCACAGCTCTCAGTATACTTCAAGCCTTACTGCAATTCTGTACTCACCATGGTGTGCCCATAACTATCATAACTGACAATGGAACAGAATTCACCAACCAGCTCTTCTTGGAGTTCACAAGATTGCATAAAATTAACCATCATAGGATTCTACCCCATTCCCCTAATGACAATGGCAGCATTGAAAGATTTCATTCCACCATCCTTGAACATCTTAGACTCCTTAAATTGCAGCATAAAGAAGAACCGGTAGTAAACCTTATGCCATATGCACTCATAGCCTATAACAGTTCCATCCATAGCTTCACGAAATGCAGACCATTTGACTTACTGACAGGACATTTCGATCCACGAGACTGCTTAGACATTGACATAACCCAACATTTATTACAACAATACCTTCAAAATCATAGGGAACAAATGAAAAGGGTCTATGACATCGTAAATAGCACATCTCTAGCAAATCGTACAGCCTTAATAGAAAACAGGAATAAGGATAGGGAACCTGAAATACAGTATGCACCCGAACAACAGATATTCATCAAGAATCCCTTAGCTAGCCGTCAGAAGACAGCCCCTCGTTATACACAGGATACAGTTTTAGCAGACTTGCCAATCCACATATATACTTCTAAAAAACGTGGCCCCGTCGCCAAATCACGCCTGAAACGTATCCCTAAAGCAGTCAATTTGTTGCAGGATACTTCTAGTAATGATCCTTCGGATCACCCGAGCTCAGGAGATAAAACTTGAGAGTTTAGCTGACGGACCAGGACTACTACCGCACAAACTTGGACCTATGAGATTGACAACTCACTATCATACGTTCATACAGTATGTACAATTACATGACATCGAAGACAAAGTTGACTCATTACAGACTCAATTAACAAGTTACAGAAATCGACTATCCAACCGCACTTACCTACTATTTGAAACACAGATTGACTATTTATCTGACAAACTTGGCAATGTAGTTAAACAGTTAAAATCTTTAGAGCCGAATAGAGTAAAACGAGGTATTGTAGATGGCCTTGGCTCGGTCATAAAGAGCATAACTGGTAACTTAGACCACACTGATGCTGAAAGATATAATAAGGCAATCAATTTCTTAAAAAATAATCAAGATAAAATAGTAACTGAATTTAATAATCATGTAAGCATAAGTAAAGAGTGGATGTCTAAACATAATAATATTTTAACGCAGTTAGTAGATAATCAGAATAAAATTAACACTACTCTTGAGCTAATATTGAATAGTAATGCCTACAAAGAAAACAGCCTGACTAAATACCCCAGATTTTCCCAACTTTTAGTAATATTAAGTGAGAACATTGAGAACCTTGCTCAAGAATTAACTAAGTTAGAAAATAGTTTAGCTTTTATTCGTGCATCAAGCACACACCATTCTATGATAGATATAGATATTCTAAATTCAATGATAGGTAAACTTAAGGACATTTATGGTGATGAACAAATAATTGATCTGGAATTGAGACAATATTACGATATAATTAAACCAGGCTCATATTATTACAGAAATCAAATAGTTTTTATATTTAAATTCCCTATCATCTCTAGAGATGTATATAATTTGTACCACCTATCAATAGTTCCTAATAAAAAAGCACAGGCTCTTATCCCAACCTATCCCTTCATAGCAACAAATGAGATTTCATTCATGTACATAGAGACAGAATGTCCGAAGCTAAACAACTGGTTTCTGTGTGAAACTACCGCCCATCATCAGCTTCGCACCAAGTCTGACTGCATCCATGAGCTCATTGTCAACCAGATCCTGAAGGAGACCTGCGAATTTTCAACAGTAATATTGAAGAAAGAAGCCATGGAAAAGCTGGACGACCAACATTACGTCCTATCATTCCCACATTCCACCAAAGTTCAACTCTTCTGCGGAAGGCAAGACTACACCACTCTCCAAGGAAGTTTCCTCTTCACTATTCCCGTTCATTGCCATTTGAAAACCACGGAGTTCACCATCACCAACGACAACGACGAAATAAAAGGACAGCCTCTGAAACTCACGGAAATCCCATTCAATACGGAAGAACCAATGAAGATATCATCTCACATCAATCTCAACTCCATTGACCTGCAAGAACTACACAGAATCCAAGGCAAGATTATGATGCAAGCCCCGATACAAATGAATAACGATCAAATTGAAACCCTATACCATACGACTATACCTTTCTACGTCGTATTAATAAGTGCAGGTGCACTTATCATCATCGTGCTACGCCGACGCTACAGTATCAGGACATGCAATCAATCTACAGAAGACGAACAGCCGCCGTCAACACCCGAAGACCCGAAGGATCTTAGAGCTATCCCGTCAACATTTTCACTCAACGTGCTAAAATAGTTGACGTTCTCAGGGGGGAGGAATTACGATATCGCCCAATATGAAGATCGCTGAGTCGCTGCTCTACTTTAGTGCAATGGTTCGAAGTGCAATTGCATGATCAGTGAAAGTGACGTCAAATAGACATCTTCCTAAAAATTGTAAATCATTATTTTACCATTCCATAATCATACTTCGATTAGGTCTCATCTCCGTAATTATAGGCAATTAATGTAATTTTTATAATTAAATCTTTAATTAAATATTTCGTTAAGTAAATTTGGTTTTTTTTCGATCCTCCGACTGCAACTAACGTATTTACCTTAAAGAATATATACTGTTTTATTTGCATGCTATTTTTTCAGCTCTTTAATTTGTTTAGTTAAAAGATTTGAAAAAATACCAAAAAAGTTCTTTCCATTGTCAGGTTAGGCGAATTCCTCTAGATAATCGTCAGATTATGAGACAGCACGTTTAGGGTATATAAATGAACCATATATATCTTAATCTGACGCGCTCGAGTATTTCAAAATGGCGATTTTTTTTTGCACATTCTAATAATGGCCGCGAGGTTAGGTCACATCCAAATCGTCAGATTATTACAAAAGAGCCTTCTTTTAGGTTCACTTAACATCCCCTTTGAAAATCTGACGCGCTCGATTAAATTTTTTTTTTCCGTTTTCAACCCTTACGCGCGACCACCCCCATCATGCAAACAATTAGATTAACATACGTATGTTTTCAAAAAAACGTAGGACATGGATGCCATTAATATCTGACGCGCTCGAGTATGTCCATGCAACTGTTTTTTTTTACATTTTTGAAAATTTAGAGCCGCTCCCCCCACCGATGAGAGTGTATAATATGACATTTTTTTCTTCTTATCATCTAAGCTTCGCAATCCAATAGGTCTCTTCGACGCTCGAGTAAATCCCGATTTAGCATCCCGATTTAGTAGGGGACTACTATTAAAAGTGACGTGCGTGACGTGAGCATGGACATTGGACATACTACCTAAAGTAGTTTAATATAGTAATTTAGGTATGTCCATGGACGTGAGTGACTCTGACTGACTTTTGTTGTAAGGCAGCATGGTCATTGACCTTAGCCTGTTCCAAATGGAACAAAAATAACAAAAAAAAGACTTGTTGTGAATTCCTTCTATTTTCTTGCTTCGTTGAAATAATTAATTGCTATGTATATCCTAAAATAGCACTCGTAAGTTTGAATAAATAAATCTGCTAAAACACCGAATAAATATTGATTGAACGGTAATGATGACAAGATTGACAAGTATATTTTAGTAGTAGCAGTAGCATTCATGTAGTATGGCTACACTGCCAACAGGGCACCTTCGATCGATGGGCTGCTGTCAACAATTCTTTCTAAAATATTTATAAAATAAATCCATTAGCGATCGTGAAATATCAGCTTTTAATTTAAATAAATCAGACTGAAACACCAAGGACTAGTGCGGGGGTCGCTTTGGTGCTAAAACAGTGTTAGAAGTGAGAGTGAAAGTGTTCGATGTGTCGCACGATTCCATGATAGTGACGAGGCTATTCGCAGCATATGTGAGCGGTTTCCTCGCGAATGTTACGTAAGCGGTGGTAGCCGTCATGTCGTGGATGAAGCGGCCGCAGGGCGGCGCGCAGCCGCCGCCCGGGCCCGACCCCCAGAGCTACAGCGCGCCCCAGGTGACTACCGCATAGGTTACATTCTCTGCGATACAGACGTAAACAATGACGTGGTCCAATCTAATTCACTAATAAATCGGTATCATATGATCGATAAAAACGTCTACATTGTCTAGTCTGTTGATATCAACAAAGTATTGTTACATATTTGTAAGATGTAGACTACCTTGTTTTGTGTTTTAGGCATTCGGGAGTCAACAGAATGTGTACGGCAACTATCAGGGTGGCACTCCTGGGAATGCACAGCAACAGCAGCAGTTCTGGCAGATGCCGCCGCCGCCACAGCAGCCGCAGCCACCGCAGCCTCAGCAGCAGCAGTACAACCAGCAGTATGGGCAGGTGTACCAGCAGGAGTACCCAGCTAACGCCAACCAGTACTATCAGCAACCTGCACAGTACAACCAGGGCTACAACCAGACCTACAGTGGGGGGCAACCTGGCTACCAACAAAATTTCTACCAAAATCAAGGGACACAACCAAACTACCCTCAAAACAAAACCAACACAGATGGATGGGAAGACAACTGGGACTGGGGTTGGGAAGACTCTTCCAAACAAGGCCAGAAAGGTCCTGGGCCTAACCCTGCCGCATTAATGGCCCCCCAGCCATCCCAACTGCAGCCACAGGTTTTTAATAATGCTAATGTAATCGAAGAAAGTTTTGCAACAACCGATAGTTGGAACTGGTCTATGGAAGACAAAAAAGAAGCAAATAATTCCCATCACCTCCCAGCACCGCCAGCTGAGGTTAGTCAAGCTGCCACACTACCTGTTGAAAATACTCCCACTGATAATAACACTGAAAATGATGTTAATGTACATAGTCAGAGAAGTCCTAGTAGTAACTCAACACACCAACCTGTAGAAGAAATAAAAACTCTCAATGACAGAGATGTAGTTAAGGAGCGTTTACCTAATTTGGCACTAGGGAAGCGGTTTCATTTAGACAATTTAACACCTCAGTGGTCAATAGAGTCCCAAATGTCACAAGAATCTAGTGATGGGCCTCAAACTCACTCGGAGGGTACCTATAGAAGTGAAAATCAATCTAGGAATTCAAGTAAAAGCAGCCCAGGATTGAATACAGAAAGTTCCAACTTCAACTATTCTCAATCCGGTGCTGAAGAGCTGTACCCACAACAGAATAATGAGTGGTCAAAGCAGTCAAATGAGGATTCTACTTTAGTTAATCAAGTACCAAGCCACAACAGTAGATGGGAGAGCCACGACGAACTATCCAATTCCTTACAAGAAATGAGCATAAGTAACAGTGAGAACCCAGCTCCTGATAGTTCATTGGCAAACAAAGAGGTAGAATCAAGGAATTCACAAGAAAATGTAGGTGTGACGTTTCAACCTCCTCCATCAATGTCACCAGCGAACTTCCCTCCTCCGGCAGCACAGCCAACAATCCAACCTCCAGCTACATCTTCCTCAACTCATGTGGTTAGCGCCGGATCACAAGGCCCGGGGCTACTGCCTCCTCCATCTTCGTCCTCTTCCTCACTGCCTCCACCTTCAAGCTTTCCTCCTCCCATGGCATCTCAAAACCCATTCAAACATGCAGGGCCATTTTCCCATAAGACTGTGTCCAAAGTTCCATTAAATCCATCCCCAATGCAACCATTCCCTCCTCAACCTAATTTAACATCACCAGCGGTTGTGAACAAAGTGTCCCAACACAATAGAGTGCCTGTAGGATTTGGGGCTAACTTAGAGACAACCCCTGATAATTCAGAGAGGCCTGATCAGCCACAAGTGACACAGTTTAGACCAATACCTGTAGCCCAACAGGTTCCAGATAATCTGGAAGTGGCGCCGAGAAGTAACAGAAATGAGTACCTACAGACAGCACACTTGTCCAGTGGTGATTATGGAGAAAACACCGACTTCAGTCGTAATGCTCCACCGCCAGGCTTAAGAAGGATGGTGGTTGGACAACAGGAATCTGAATATGGTCAGAATATTAGTCTGACATCTGATGAACCTCCCCCGGGCCTCGCTCGAATGGTTCCAGGGCAGCAGACTGAATCTGAGAGTGCATACAGTCAACCAAACGATAATTACATGGATCGCCATATCGACGGCGGTCCAATGGACGGTACGGGGCGTCCGTACAGGCAGGCCGAGGGTCAGCAGACCGCCGATAATTACGCCCAACCGCCTTCCTCTAGGGGAAACGAGAGACGGCCGATCGGCTTGGATAGAATGGTGCCCGGAGAACCTAGCAATGATGATTACTCTCAGTACCAGAGCGCCCCGTACGCCGGCGCCAACGAACAGAGGGTCGTGACGGGCCTCGATCACGAGTACTCAATGGGAGCAGATCCTGGGCCCCCGGATATCAGAGAGCAGAATATGGACGGATCGGACTATACGGAGCAAGCCGTGCGGAATCCGTCCAGGAGCGTGATAGGTGCTCGGGAGTCGAGCAATGACGTGTCGCCCGACTTCAGCGGGAGGCCGGAGGAGCAGCAGAGGGAGGTCGTGATGGAGGGGGAGAACTTGCAGGACTTGAGCGTCGTTTCGTCGACGGAACTGTCGTTTTCGCGGGAGCCGACGTACGACGCGTCGGCGCCTGAGAATTTGGAGAGGAAGGCGGACGCGCCGGAGAGCTCGGAGCACTCGATCGGCGGGTCGAGGCGGCAGTCGTTGAATCACGCGAACACTTCGGGGGACGATTCGGAGAGGGATCGGTTGGTGAAGTCGTCGCCGCGGAGGGATAAGCACAAGCCGTCGCGCGATAGGGACAGGGAGAGGGAGAAAGAGGGGAGATACTCGAGGGGCGATAGGAAGTACGACAGGGAGGACAGGAGGTCGGGGCGGGACGACCGTCGGTCGGAGCGGCGCGAGCGAGACGACCGGCGGGAGCGGGACGGCAGCCCGGACGCGCGGCGCACGCGGCGCAGCACGCGCGACCGCGACCGCGACGAGAGCCCCGACGCTCGGCGCCTGCGCCGCAGCACCAGGAGCCACAGATACGAGACGGAAGACACGGATGGATACAGCGACAGGGAAAGATACCAAAGGTGAGCTTTAAATGTTGAAACACATAATCATCCCATTCAGCAGTAAATTCTCTTGTCGGTTGAGTTTTTTCCATCTTCCCCTATCCCCCGCCATTCTCTTGACCTCCTGAATCCTGATACGAGACGACACCCGACTTTTTCTTCACTTAGTCCATGAATGCCTCAACCTTCTATGTTTACCTGTCTGCCATCAAACTGCTATTTTCTTTTCAGTCCAGCTAACTCTCTCCTTCACTTGTATAAGAAATAACCTTTACATTGATTTAAATAATTTTGGTGTGTGCAATTAGTAAGTTATGAAATAATAAAAACAATTCAGATACTTGGTAAATGTATTGATGACAGCATGTTTGTCACAAAAATCGTGTATGTTTGACATGTTGTTCATAGTCATAATAATAACTGGTAATTACATTGCACATAGTCTGTTTTACTCAGTCGGTTAGTTAGACTAATGAATATTGAGAAGATCTTGTAACTGAACCCTGTCGCATCATTTCAGACGGCAGCGCGAAGGCTCGTACACGTCCAAGCCGCCGCGACACGATGGCGACCGGCGCTACCGCGACGACCGCGACCGTCGCTACCCCAGCGACCGCCACCGCGACCGCTACGAGCAGCGATACCGCGACATCGACCCCACGAGAAAGTACGGCAATCTGCGCAAGGAGAGGGAGGATGACAGGAAAAGAGGTTAGTGCTTTTGAAAATGGTATGTTCAGCTAACTTGCAACACACTTGCAGAACACTAAATTACGTGTAGATTCGTGCTGCCTCAAGACTGCGTAAGCTAGGCAACAGGCATAACATTACCTAACAGTCATATGCTCTATCTTATCTTGTTTTGACTGGATGTAATTTCTGAACAAAATACATGAAAATAAAATATTGAAATACATTTTCCTAATTTTTGCACTGGTGACGAGTTCATAGTAACGCACCGACTTACCTTTATAATTTATTTTTCAGTTGTGACATTTTCGAGCGATGCGAAATCTAGTGATAGTAGTAGAAAAGAAGGTACCATTTGTCGTACTTGAATGCGTGCCATGCGACCGCACCGTGTATAATATGCATGCCACGATTGTACGCGCTTCGGTCCGCTCAGGACTGCTACTTGTTAAACGCTTTCTCTTACTTTTGGATTTACGCGCTTGAAACTCATCTTCAGGCAACCAAATCATTTTTGTATGCACACTTGTTTTATACACAAACGATTTGGGCTTAGGTGTTTCGATTACCATCTTACATTCACCATCTGGTTGTATCGCTGTCGAAAATGTCTTGTTTGAACTTTTTATATAACAAATAATACTGACAGTCTCATATTCGATACATTCTTTCTTTGGTTTCCTAATGGTTTGATTTTTGAGTTGTGATACTTATAATGTCGCCAACATGATTATAGTGGACCAGAAAGGTTCAGTATACATGATTTTTCATTGTAGAATAACCACTGTGTTTTGTACTCTAGCGGGGGCAATCATAATATTTAAACAAAAGTTCGAAGTAACATTTTCACAGTAAACATTGCAAATTGTTTTCAAACATACGACTGAGTGCAGCTCAATCTTTGACAACCGTTAAACATACTTTTCAAAGAAATAAGTCAAGATAGAAGTATTTCTTACGCAAATCAAATCACAATTAAAAAGGTATTACTTATACATACTGACTCAGTTTTAAAAATAATAACTTATTTATGTTTCGTCAAGGGAAAGCAACTTCAAAATTTCCACCTTCCATTTTCTTTTATCAACTTTTCCCTGGTCTCTGGAGAGTTAAACTTGGTCCAGATGCCCGTCCGTTAGCTCCATCAAGTATCTTTTAATTTCATTTTCCATAAACAAATATAAAGTTATCTCAGCCAAGTCCACACGCTCAACGTACTAAACAGTAACAGTCCCCAACTGCAACCGCTAACAAATGGACTGTGTTCAGGCGAGTACTCCCCATCCCGCGCGGAGTCCCGCGAGCCGACGGCGACGGACGACGAGCGCGACCCGCGGCACCGCGACCGCGACCGCCGCTCGAGGCACAAGAGGGACCCGTATTATGATGGTGAGATGGAACTTTAGTATCGTTTATAACTGTTTTAGTTTTTATGCCTTTTAATTGTTTGCTGGACTAGTGTTTTTGAATTTGCAACAGCTTATCGGAAATCTATGTACTATGTAAGACCGTAGAACACCTTGTTTAGTGAGGAATTAGGCCACATCTAAATAATACTTTTTTTTAGTATAGAGAATTTATTTAAACAGGAATACGCGCTTAAAAAAATTTTGCGCTTAAAACTGCTAAACCGATTTTGGTATAGATATTTTAGAATGTTTGCCCATAGTATTATATAGATAAGCTAAGTGTTAAAGTTAGGAACCACTCTTACCTGACCGTGATGTATCATCGAGTCCACGCAGACGAAGTCGCGGGCAACCACCAGTGTATAAATAAATAACTTATGGCTTCATCACTGTTCTTATTCTTTTCACGTCGACTCTGGTGTTATATTTTTGAGAAGCAATACTCAGCGACTTACAGAGCTGTTATCACTCCAGTGTACGGCAGCGGCGGCGTCGTCAGCGGCTACCCCGGCGACGCGTACCTGCTGCAGCGACAGCAGTACGAGTACTACGAGCGTCTACGCGCCACCGACCCCGCCGCCTACATGCAGCTCTACAAGCTGTACGGCCGGCAGGAGTACGCGCACGCCTACCAAGAGGGTGAGTGGTGGTTTGATGACTGCCTCGTTGGTGTAGTCAGCACGCTGGCTTTTGTCAAAAAGGTCCCGCACTCGAATCCATGGTCGAGCCGAAGTTCGTTTTTGGGTTTTTCTGTTTGGAAATAATTCAAAAACAACTCTGCGCCTGATCTCTCTCTCTCTCTGGTCAAGTCGGATGGCCGTCTCACCGAACTTAGAACAGCAAACACATACAAATACTATAATATCTCCCAAGCAGTTAGCTAATCTAGGTTGAGATTGACTACCGTGGTCGTGATTTTGTTATAGTCTGACAAGTTCGGGAGCGACCTTTCTGCGGTCGCCAGAGGTGCGGGAGGCGGTCATGCCTACATGTCTTACGGACTTGTCGGTCCATAGGAAAACATTATAATAAGGAATATTTACAGATAATTCCAGTAACTTATACAACATATTTCAGAAAAGATTTATTGATCTCTTTTGATTAATTCAATATTCAGATATTAAATTTTTAATTACGTTAAAATCGTTATAAAGTGAGTTCAGCACAGAAAAGCGTCATTATTGTGTGTATAAAATATATGTCTACCATCTTGTGACCAACTTTCCATACCCTATTTATAGCAAATAAAAGAATTTGAAACTATATGTAAGAATTGCGTTTTGATAGACCTTAAAAGTACGTCAATGATTATTGGTGGCATGTTGCTTATTCCAGTATACTTGTACTTGTTCGCAGGCTACGGCGCGGCGGGCTACGAGAGTGCGGGGGGCGCGGGGGTGGCGGGGGGCGAGCGCGGCTCCGTGCACTCGGGCCGCTCCAGCGCCGGCCTCAAGGGGAACGACACGTGAGTACCACTACTACTACTACTACTACTACTACTGCACTACACTTTACGCAACACGCCGTGCTACACGCCCGACCGCTTAGGCTCCGCGCAGACGGGCCACCGACCTGTCGCGCGCCACGCCCTTCGATCCCGATCCCGCCCAGTTTAACACTCACCTGCTTGATCCTTCGACAGACGAAGACGTCTGTCGAACGTGTGCGGTGACTCCATACAAAACGTATTAAAAACATAAACGGCTTGTCGCTAGCCACCGGTGGCCGTGGTCGGTGGCCCATCTGCGTGGAGCTTTGGACCCGAGTTCTTCAATCCAACCGATCAATAAATTAAACAGCCGGTAAACGTCGATTGACTGTTATTTTAACAGAATTCCCATACAAAATATGTCATACAATTCTAAACCGGCTGATTAATAACAAAAACATATGTTGGTAAACTCCAGACTAAGCCTTAAAAGTTTTTATTCGGCGATGGCGTATATACAACTCGCTCATACAACTATATAAGTCACACTTTTTGCGGGCCGCTAGATTGATAACCACAGCCACATGTAGCCTTCAATTTAGAATGGCATACTTATCAACACGAATGTTTTAAGAAATATCAAACTCGTTCTGATTTAAGTACGCAGAAAAGTTCTTCATAATGTCTTTAATTTATTAGTAGTGATACGAAGTAACTTTGAAGGTTTAACACGGCTTCTTTACACAACAAAAACCCCAAGTTAGTATGACAAAAAATAGCGCGTAGAATTGTTATATTTTTTTATTTAAATTATATATAAAAAAAATTGTTGCGAATCTTTAATTTTATTTGTATGTTTTTAAAGTATATCAAACACAAATTTTCATGAGATTCCGATCGACTGCTACATGTAGATAAAGACAGCTAGCTTTGTTGTTAGGGATTATTTTTTTAAAAACTGGTACATAATATCATTGCTTGCTTTGCATTTGTAGAGGTTATAATTAATTTACGAGTAAATCGTAGTAGAAATGTTTAAAAGACAGTATAAGGATATAAAAATAAATAATAGTAGTTTTACCTAAAAATGACATAGAAAAGTAATCACATTATTTGCAAATAAAATACAGTCTTATGAGGTGTTACGCGTTTCGTTCAATTAATTAATGGTACATTGTTCTTGTTTTATTTACATAGTATGAAAACGCTCATGCTAGCTATATTGTAATGCGGCTTCTAACTTATTATTGGCTTGTAATTCCTGCAATTAAAACCACAGGAAAGCAAAAAATCTCAAATATTTTTTACTAATAAAAAACAATATTTGATTTAAAAAATTGCCTTCTGCAATCTCATACCCAAGTAACTTTTGTAACACATAATAATTAACTGGCGTTCGCATAAATGTGCCCTAAAATGCAAATGTGCAAGTTGCCACCTGACCCAGATCTAGTGTCTGGTGAAAGTGCAACGCACTGTAGTTTGTCTTGCGTCACTCGCATTACTTACTTGTCGATCAATATGGATTAGCAACGCGGTTCGTTTATTTATAAGACTGGATAAGAAACCTATTTCAGTTGTACAAATTTTGTATTGTATTGGTAAATATATGCGTTTATGATATAAGTTTTATTTAAGATAGTAGGTGTTTGGATCTAAACCCGTAGAGCGCTGTATTTACCCTTCTTAAAATATAAATGTATATTATCAAGCTTAATGCCTGTATGCATTGTGTTTGGTTACAAACAAACAAACATAGCTTCAATGACTAACCCATCACGTAATTGTTCTTTGCGCCAAGTTAAAGTAGCTTATGTATGATTCGGCTGAATATTCAATAGTCTGAAAAAAAATCTTCAAATCAAATATACTACGACTGATTTTAAAATGTCATCAACTCATCCGGGACACTTCTGAATGAATTATATTTTAAATAAGTCGCTGTATAGTTATTCGACCAAAAAAATGCCATCCGGGAGTTGCAAGTCGACCCTTAATGAATTAATATAATTTATATTTATCATAAAATTTTTCACTAAAACAAAAGCTGTATAAAAGTAAAGCTTCCATAGTCATGACTACTAACAAGCTTGAAGCGCCACACTGAGCTTTGCGATTGCGACACGTGTACATACACGATCGTACACGCCACTACACGTCCGTGTTATAATACGGTAATATGCCTGTCCGTTTATAAAAAGCCAGTTGTTAAAACCTATAATAACTTCGCGGTAGTCCGATGCATTCTGGAATCCCTAATTACTTGTTTTCTTGGGGGTAGTCAAAGATTTGTTATTGTAAGAATTGACCAGTATTTTTTAACCTGGAAAATGTCTATGGTTCTAGATACAAAAAATATTGGATTTGAAGAACTAACACTAAATTTCTTTAGGTAAGTCCAAACAGGGACAAAATGTTAAAGCTGCCTTATTTATCTTTCCATACAGAAATTTTGACTATAGCTACTGTGGCAAACCGAACTCTTTGTGTTTTTATACTTTTTTTTTTATGTTTCAATTTCCTTCTCTTTTTGACGTCTTTACTATTTTACCAGTTGTTTCTTTTACTTCACACGAATTACATTGATTTCTTACAAATATTACCCAAAGTTTATAATTTATCCTCCGAATTCCCCTACATCGCGTACAGCTACCGTCTAATTGAGTCCTTGCTTGCGGGGTACAGGGGTGCGGGGGCGGATGCAGGCGAAGACTCAATTAGGCGGTTGGACTATGCCTCGCTTAATTTGAACCTTGGAAAATAACCAATACTATAGAACGCGTTGCGTGACTGAGCTAAGAGTTTAAAACAATCGCTGTTACATTGTTATTGGCTCTATTCGTTGTCATTTGTGCTTTTTCTAAACGGACTGACATGTACGGACGTGCTTGTCCACCCACGCATAACGCATAGTATATAGTATCATGGTCATGGCCTACGGTGTAGGTACTACGGCTGCCGACCGGACGCGCCTGCCTCGCTGCTAGACGCTCCCTCGCTACGCACCGACATCTCCGACAGGTACCTATAGTCCGACAAGTTCTTGCGCGACCCTCCTTGCACCCCGCAAGACCTGCGGGGGGTGAGGTAGCGCCAATCACTCGCGATTGTCAAGGCAAATCCATTCCCCACAACAACACGCTGACGTCTAGCGTGCCTCGCCTACACCTCTGGCGAACGCAAGAAGGTCGTGCTTGAAGTTGTCGGAGTATATCCATATACTAAATACACACAGTGGGCTAAATTCCGAGGTGCCCTCCCCCTTTGACTAAAATGCTCATTCTCTGGTGAAGAAACTAAAAGGACGAAATAAAATAATGTAGATAATACGTCAAATTAAATAATGCTATTTCATACGGCTTTTTGTACAAGTTTTAGTGGTATTTTACGTGTTTTTGTTGTCTAGCTTTGTTAGTCATCGAATGGCAATTTCCTATTAAATTGTCTATGAATTCTTTTAATTTGATCTTATCTTCACTGGAGAAAGAGGGAGAATGAACTTAAATGAGTCTAAGACAGGACACCTCGAAATCGAGCCCACTGACATGATATACATAGCTTTAGATCGGCAGGCTTATCGCCTAACTTGAAAGCTATTGCGAAAACGGTTGCCAATTCAAACAAAGCAACGATATAATATATTTTTTCATTATATTGAAAGCTATAATTGCTTTCCTGAAAGCCACGATTATGCAATTTGAAAGCAATCGAGTTAGGCGAAAGGCGAAGTTTGCACCAGGCAATGTCTCTGCCTGGGTGGCTTAAAAAACATGGCTATCTTTTACTGAAACATGATCGTAATCGTGATATAATCGCACTATAAGAGACAACTACGCCTTCTGCACACGTTTGTAAATTTTTATTAAGGTAAAAAAAAATAGATTCGTTATTGGCTGTAGTTTTCGTTTTTGAGTTTAATCACTGTACTAGAGCTGCGAATCTTGTAAATATATAAAACAAAATACATTTATATGACTATGAGTATTGTTTCTGTGCGAAGTTGCTACGAGTAGCTATTTATTTTATATCATAGTGTCATGCGCTTGTATCGATGACAGAGACAACGCTTTACTAAGTAAAGCCGTTGTAGTTCAGACAACTATGTATTTCTTGTCAGGCTCTAAACATTAAGTTTTTGATGTAGAAAGTTTTGAAGCGAAAAATCTGTTACTTAAGCTGAATAACTGTACATTTACAAGACTCGTGGTTTATCGACTACACACAAGGTTAGTTTGTTTTTTTATGATTTTAGATCACATATACACGATATAGTCGCATATGTTTTGGTTGCACGGTTTGATTCACGATATTCCATTTCCATACCATCCTTGACTTATTTCATGAACATGGGATTGTTTCATACTACATTTCAAATACTAATAAAGCAATTAGATATTTGTTCATAATCATAAATCGGATTGTTTAATCTTTGTAGTTAAGACAATATTTTTTGTTGTTCATATTTTTTTTACAACAACTGTCCAAAAGATGAAACTGATAAAACCACCGCTTAGTGAAAAACAAAGAATTGATGGCCCTTCCATTTAACCTCTTACATTTATGTGTAACGAGTTATTAACCAAGTATTATCTCCAGGGACCTGAACACGGATGCGTCTTTAAACCTGCAGCTGGAGGAGTCGACGGTGCGCTCCGAGCGCATGACTCCCTTCCGCTACTCCACCGCGCACATCAAAGTGAGTCCATGTAGAGTGTACACAGATACATTATATATTTATAGCAGCCACTAGACTACGCTAAACTAAAAAAAAAATACAACATTGAATATTTTTTTTTTTAGTTTAGCGTAGTCTACTTTTATTTAATGGATGCTACGGAGAATTGAATATACTAATCTCTTCCATCAATGACTTGTTCATTTCACACTCAACCACGTATACCGAACTACTAGTGTTTCAAGTGCAATATCTCATCTTTAGTGTGAAGGTTTCCTCACGATATGTTTTCCTTTATTAGGCAGCTGATATTTTCGAGGTATCGAGCTAATGCATCGCTTAGAGCTTGTCCAGATGACGCGGTCATTCGTGTTCGTGAAATAGTATCATACGTTCTGTCCACATGTAGTTGCATGTTGCTCTAGTATCTGACGATCGCGTGATTCGAAATTAGTGAGTAAAAATGCGTCATTTGGACGAGCTCACAATCGGTTATATAATTTGCACTAATTTTAATCAATTTTCTCGAATGCTACATGTTTAAAAGATGTCGAATGTGAAAGTGCTGGATTTATTACTACTCCATTATTATCATCCTCTTTCCTTTTGGTGTTGTTTATTCCTTGTGTTCATTCTTGTTTATTCTGTATTAATCAGCCACTTGTCGACAGGGCAGCATCTCGTCGCGGCACCTGGTGCTGGTGGCGGCCACGTACCCGGTGGACGGGCGGCCGGCGCGCGTCACGCTGGGGTCGCTGACCGCCGCGCTCGCGCACACGCCCCCCGCCGCCGCGCTGCTCGCCTACCCCGGCCCCCTCGCCGCAGGTGACGTCACTAGTCCCGCAGGCGACACCGACACCGGCGCTGGTGCTGGTGGCGGCCACGTGCCCGGTGGACGGGCGGAACTTACACGATATCATGATAACATTGGACATGATCGAATGACTATTGGGATTTGCAGCCCCACTTTTGTTATTTTATGTTTAATTAGTAATTTTTGATTGCAAATTACTATTTATGAGTAACCTGGTGTGCCTTAGTGTTCTGCACTGTAATATCCTACGTGTAAATAAAGAAATAAATGAATATGTTGCGCTCTTTAGACGTTTCTTATAAGCTTTGTCCCCGTTTCAGGCGTGACCCACAAGAAGAGCGTGATCGAGTACTGCGAGTCGCGCGCACGCTCGCCCCCCCCGGTCCCCGCGCGCGACCCCGCCGGCTACGCGCTCGTGTGGGCGCTGCTGGCGCTGCTGCTGCGGCAGAACGGGGTACGTACGTGAAACTACGTGATTGGTGCGATTTAAAAAAATAGTATGTTTAACTCTGGTGAAAGCACCCATTTCACTCTCAAGCTATTGGCGCTCTCACTTCGTTCGAGCGCCAGAAGCTGTACGAGAGAAGTGGGTCGTTTCCTCCCCTTGAATAACAATCTACTATTGAACATTATCTTCGCTTCGGTTGATAATAATCTCAAAAGTAGGAATGGTAGCATATCTAAGCAAACACTGCGGTATCGTATGCATTTGTAATAAGTGCGATTTTTCAACGAAAATGTGTATACTAATGTGCTGGTCCCTGTACATACAAAAAACTGTCTAGTCCATTTGTGTAACCTAACTCACAAAACATACACTCAGACAAGTCGCCAGAGGTGCAAGGGGCGAGGCATGCTAGATTTCAGTGGGGATGTGTAGTATTTTAGAGAAGGCATATCCTATGACAGTCGCGTGCGAGTGGCGATTCTTAGCCCCCCGGACATCTTACGGAGCGTAGGAGGGTCGCGCATGACATTGTCAGATTATAGGCGATATTAATATCGATAGGCGATTGACGTTTCACAATTTGTGTCGTACTTAGCAAAATAAGTAGCAAGTCGCTATTATTAAAATAATTTGGCGGAGTGGTTCTTCTAAATTTGTAGTATTTTATTTTTTCTGTGTTAATAACCTCTTTGTGACTTCAACCCATCGCAGGTGGTGGTCGGCACGGACATCGCCGAGCTGCTGATGAAGAGCGTTCGCGAGCACGAGTACAGCAAGCAACCGGAGAAAGCCGCCCGCCCCGGTGAGGACACGCTTAACACACCACACACACTTGTGGTTAAACTAACTATACACTGCCAGTATATCACGCTTTACAAACCATATACTCAGTGCTAACGTGAACTATATTGGTCTATAGTTATCCTTGTTATTATATACACAATTTACATTTATATTGTTATTGTATACACAATACAGGGTGTCCAGTAAATAAAGGATAATCCTTTATGTACAGATTAGTTACATTATGCCCCATTTATGCCAAAATGAAATTAAGCCTTATCATTTTTGAGATTTTGTTACCTATATTTTTTTTATTGTTCTTTTAAGCTTTATCAACATTTTGAATAAAAAGAGGATATTGATTTTAGTAATTAAACATATTTTATATCTCTAAAATGTTATCATCATACGTAAGTTTTTCACTTATAAAATGTGTGGTGCCTTGCTTCAGGCATTATTTAAATAATCTGTACCATAAGGATTATCCTGTAACTACTGGACAGTGGACACCCTGTATAAGTAGTGTTAGTGTCGTGATAAACTACAATTTTCTTTAAAAATGTTAGTTCAGGCAGTGCACCGAGCAAAACGTACACGTAACACTACCATATGAAATTAAATAGAGTTGCAAATAGTGATGTACAAGGCTCGAGGCGTCCGAGTCCTTTTGCCTAGAGCTCGGTTTCGTTTACAGGGCTCGCCTCGTTTGTATGGCGCCCGACGACTCGGGAGTCTTTTTATTGCTCGAGCTTCTTTGAAGGCTCGAGCCCTTTTTATAGGCTCGAGCCCTTTTTGAAGGCTCGATCTCTTTCGAAAATGGCTTCTATTACATAAGCAAAAAATCTGCTTTTAACTTGAAAAGAGTTCGTTAAAAGAAAAGCGAGTTTTCCGCCTGTTTGAACCAACCTTTAACTGTTGCCTTTAGTTAAATGTAAGTTACTTCTAGTTCTACTAATCGTAGTGACGTCTCGTCTACCCATGCTCCTATTGTTTAACGCTGTCCATGTACATGTTGCTACACGTGTGCGTTTACCGTATCCTTTAGATTCTCGCCGCGAGTCGTCGCTGTCGGGCGGGCGCGAAGATGACTTGGTCGACGCGGTCGAACCCAACGTGCTGATACCCACTGAGCTGTCACGTAAGTACCCATACATATGCAGTAGAACTAGCTATAAATAAGTTTTATTGCGTTTTGATGAGGGCCAAATGAATAGTTTCCCTTTGAAGTGTGAAAGTTCAAAAAGCCTTTTTTTTAAATTACCTAGTAGGCAGACATTTGACTGCAATCTCACCTGATGGTGAAGGTATAAGTTTGTAGCCAATGACACGCGGCAGAAACAGACGTAATGTCGCCGCGCGCGATACTACTGGTTTATATGTATTTCAATGAAACACCATTCGCAGCTAGAAACCCAGAAACCCTACTCCGGATGACGATGTCCGTAGACTGTAGCCGGTGTTCGGTACGGTACGGTATGGTGCGGTGACTGTGTACGGTGAGGCTGAGGATGGGTCATGTCTGACCAGCCTATCAAACTAATCGGCCTACACCCCCAACTTAAGTTCAATTCTCCTATATAAACCTATTTTTAATCATAAATAAAAAAATAGGTAAATATGGATATTCCATTCAAAATTTCATCCCTAGGAAACGCAAGGGAATGAAATAAATGATTTCTTCATATATTTTTTTTGTTATCCAGGCCCGGAATCAGCGTCGCCTCGCTCAGCCGCGGACGAGGCCGCTGCCGTCGACAAGCTGCGCGATTACCTTACCTATGGGAATCGGCAAGAAGCATTAGGTAAGTCATTTTGAGCTTTATGCTGGACAGATTAAGATTCATAATTGTTTTATTTTCATTCCATTTTTGTTCGATTATGGTGTTTTTTAACTTGTAATGAGATTTGTGGTAGTATGTTCATCATCGGTGTTATAGTATCTGTCATGAGACTTACTTGCATCGACGTCAATAGGAGATCGAGTGCGTAAAACTAGTTGTAACTGAAACAGAGATTTTCTTTCGTTTGTAGTCTATTTATTCAAGAAGACTGTAGTCGTACTTTTCATTATCATAAACTTAAATTTAAAACTCTTACGAGTTCTGTCGGTGGAGTTTTCGTAATTTCTTTTTTATTGTATTTGCTTATTTGATCGAAACAACTTCTTGGTCTTCCTTTATGGAGAGTGCTCTGCTTGGTGTTTCTCTACGGAATTTAATCAGAAACATGGATACCATTTGATCAGAAGCGTAGCGTAGGGCGTCCAATGGCAAGGTGACTTTATAAGAGTCGCAGGATCGCACTGGATGCAGGCCCCTTACTTTGTACTTACTTTGTAAATCCATGGGGGAAGCCTATGTTCAGCAGTGGTAGTCGCAGGACTGTAAGGCCGATAGTGGTGGTGATGGTCTTCCTCTTTCCGTTTTGAGTATCATAAGAAGCCATTACTTAAAGTCTAGAGGTGCTTGTGGCGCAGTGGCGGCAGCGCTTTGGTAGTGATACCAAAAGTTAAGCAACCCACGGCGCGGTCGTAATTGGATGGGTGACCATTCCGACCATTTAAGTGACGTCCATGACAAGCATCTCCGTGCTTCGGAAGGTACGTTAATCAGTTGGTCCCGGCTAATATCTGTGGTATTAGTCGTTAAGCCTAGTCAGAGGCCCTAGGGCGGCTTGATAACTTCTGACAGTAAGGTTTGTCACTTGCCTTACATACACCCCTCCACCAATCCGCACTGAGCCCGCGTGGTGAAGTATGGCTCGTTCCTCCTCATAGTTGAGGTGAGGCCTTTTCCCAGCAGTGGGATCTAATAGGCTGACTTATTATTATAACTCGAAAAGATTTCTGATTCGAATTGATGAAGATTTTCTGACTACCGAACGTTTTTTTTTCTTTATTTTTGATGCCCAATAAAATGGTTTTTGTTCAGAATTCGCAATGAACAACCACCTGTGGGGCCACGCGCTGCTGCTGTCGTGGTACGGCGAGCGGCGCGCGCGCGTGCACGCCGCGACGCGCTTCGTGGCCGCGCTGCGCCGCTCCGACCCGCTCCACACGCTCTACACCGCGCTCGCCGCCAAGCAGCCGCCCGTCGCTACAGTAACTCACTATTATAATACATAATAAACACAAATACACAGAACTAAAAGACAAGATACTGGACATCTGGAAAATGAATAAGGTATTTATTGTACCGTTGGTTCTATCTGGAACAGGAGTCATACCTAGGCATCTACTTACAGCGTTACACACTCTCGATTTACCTGTATACACATTGACGTAACTAAACACGCATACTGCAAAAAGCAGCCATACTGAAAACATGCCGTATCGTGAGGAAATTTTACCACGCAATCAATGTTATGCCCACTGGCTTAGGCCCGTGAGTCTTCTTTTTGTCTGGCTCAAGATAAAAAACCATTTAAAAAAATGACCTAGCCGAATTTCGACTACAGTGGCCAATCTCAGCAGAGATTAGCCGACTCTCTTTCTCTCTAGATATTAGTAATAGTTAGATAGGTTTTTAAATTCGACTTGTAACTAGTTTGACTGGGTTGAAAATCCGCGTCCAAAATTCGTGAGACAGGCGTGGTATAGCCTATAATATAGCATGGACTCCTCTCAGATGAAGGCCTCTTCCACGGATTTCCATTCATCTTTATTTTTTGCCTTGTTCAACCAGTTGTTTTCTGCTATCCTTGTTATCTCGTCAGCCCATCCTGTGTAAGGTTTTTGTTTGCTCTTCCACGTAGGTATAGCCTATAACATAATCTAAAAACTATTGTTTCAGTGCGTCTCCGATGAGAACTGGGGCGACTGGCGACCACACGCCGCCATCATCCTGTCCAACACCTCTGCTAAACCCGACCAAGACCGTCGCACACTCATACAGCTTGGTAACTACTTATCTACAACATGGGCCAACTTATATTTTGCTTCTGGCTCTTTCTCGAATCAAGAAGTTTCTTGTATAACAATTATGTGAATCAGATAAGTTCTTGTGCGACCCTCCTGGCGCCCCGCAAGACGTGCGGGGGGCGAGGTTAAAGCAAATCCATTCCCCCGCAACATCACCCGTCACCCGCTGATGTCTAGCGTGCCTCGCCCCCTGCACCTCTGGCTACCGCAGGAAGGTCGCGATAATAGAGGTGTATGTTAGATATTTTATAAGTTTTTTTAGTTTATAACATTATTATTAGCGTTGCTGTACCATCGATCGTTTTATGTAGTTGTTGACCTGGAAAATCATTACGATATCGATGGGTCTATCGATAGTGTCGATAGCTTCGTTAGTATAAATACTATCGACACACAGCAATACTATTGACACTATCGATAGTATCAATACTTACTATAGGCTCTGACTATTGCAATAACAATCGATACTATCGATAGTGACTATTTATTCAATAGTATTTGTTGTGTACTATATTCTGTACTATATACTATTGCTTTTGCTATCGATAGACGACAAATGTCGACTAACAGCATCGCTATTCTTTATCTCTTCCCCTCCCCAGGCGACACGCTCTCCGCCCGCGGGCTGATCTACTCCGCCCAGTTCTGCTACATCTCTGGCGGCGTGCAGTGGGCGGCGCACCCCCTCGCCCCCCTCCAGCACGCCGCGCCCCCCTCCCCCTCCCCCGCCGCCTCCCCCGCGCCGCGCCTCACGCTGCTGCTGGCCGACCCGCGCGCGCAGACCTTCAACCAGCACGCGACGGAGGAGGCGATATTCGCGACCGAGATATACGAATACGCGCTGTCGCTGAACCAGGATTACGTTATCAAGGAGCTGCAGGTATGTAATAAATAAAAAAGTCATCAATTATTTATTTAATCAAATGTTAGAAAATGTTACTTGCGAATGTCAATAATTAGAATGTTGGTGCCTGAACATGTTTCCTTATTTTTGAGCCTCTGTGGACCCTTTATTTCTATGACAGCTGTTCAGATAGCTTCGTAATATGTATTTCCCAAAACTTAACTAAGTTGCCAATCAGATTCAATATCCGCTTATATTGTGAATTAAAACTGATGTAAACACCGATACCGACGTTTGTAGCCGACGAGTTTGGCGATAAAATTGACAGAGAAATAATGAAAACTTAAGCCAACTGTACTAAAAACATAAAATAGTGGTTCTTTTCGTCTTTGATTTACTATCATTACCTACCTGTTGCGATGATTACGTATCACGTTTTCTATGATCTCCCATAAATCTTCGTAATGTAAACGAAGCGTTCGGTAGAATAGGCCAGAGACAAAATGATCCGAAATGGATAGTGACAGGCGATTTCTCGTCCCTGTTGAACTTTTCATACATTTGCTAGGCATCGAGCATACCTATTTCTTTATTTGGACCTTATTGTTTCGCTCTTATGGTGAGGGTAAACATCGTGAGAGAACGTGTAACCGCGATCCAAACTGGTGAGGTTCCCCTGTCAACAGGGCCACGATGGTCAGACGACAGTCGCTTCACTCACTGTAATTACTTGATATGCTATATCCTGGTTCATAGTCTTAAGCGTACCTTGGGTCCTCGCGTGCCAGTACACAGCTGAGTCAAAGTCAAATATAATAATTTATTCGATTTAGAACAGAAAATGTCACTTAGGAACGTTAATATTTAAAAAAACAATAATATTTGCTCATATAGGGCCCGAACATAGAACAACGTTAAGACGATGATGGATTGAACTGTTGTGCCTCCAGGTCTACAAGCTAGTGCTGGCCACGCGGCTGGTGGACGTGGGTCTGTACGAGCGCGCGCTCGCGTACACCGAGCAGGCCGCTAGGGCGGTGACGCGCGCGCCCCGCGACTACCCGCCCGCCCTCGTGCGCGCGCTCGCCGCCCTCGCCGACCGGTGAGTGACGCAGTGTACTAGCGGCGCGAGCGTACACCGAACAAGATCACACAGGATGCAGTCAGCTTTTTACAGATCACTTTGGAAATCTCTGGATTCACGTTCAGCGGTGGACCGTCTTGCGGCCGATAATCGTGATGCTAAAATCTTTTATTTATGCATGTAAAACCACTTTGGACACGCCCTAACATAAACCCTACCACTGTTTCGGAACAATTTGTGTGCTAGTGCTGAGAAGAAGTAGCGAAAAGAACTCGGTCATTATTATTCAAGTCATTTAATAAAAGTTTGTTTTAATACAGAAGTTGTGCTGGTGCGGGCTGGTTTCTACATTTTCATCATTCAAATAATCATGTAACTTTTAATAATCTTTGTAAATATTTAGTATCTTCAATGATTGATTGTGATTTATTAATAGGTTTGCTCTTGACTCTAGCTAGACTAAACCAGACGTTTTATTATTTGAGCAAATCTGTATCAAATCTATATTTTCCACGAGCTTGTGCTCTTTTGTCTCACCTGTGTGGTCTCCCCTCCAGACTGCGGTACCACGACCCGGCGCTGCAGGAGGACCCCCCGCTGGCGGAGGAGGGCGGCGACAGCGACGCGTCCCCGCGCCACCAGCAGTGGCTGGACGACGTCACCAGCGCCGCCGAGGCGCTCACGGTAAGGGTGAAACTGCCAGTGACATGCTGAGAGTGCGTTTCGACTACCGAGTACATACATAACCTAGAGCACAGAATAAGTACTAACGCCAGCTAGCGCACATTTCTAGCACTCTATTTCTGCTCGTCCAGCCAGCAGTCCAACGTATTGCTGCTCGCTCGCGACAACTTACTCGATTAGCCCACCACGGTGGGGCGCGTAGATACGTTTTTGCTACCTATGCAGGGGGTTACACAGGCCCGCATATAGAGACGAAATGTCAATAATTTCGTTTATGAAAAATTTCGTAAAATTCCAGTGGCACTGAATGCCTCCTGTTGTCTTCAACACATTTTGTCAGATAAAAATTACTTGTTTCTTAACATATGTCTATATTAATTCTGTTGTATTTACAATCAAACCAAAATAAATTATTTTTCATTATATCAATGAAAAAAATATACGCATGATCGACACTTCGGAGGTCTTTCGGAGGTTCTTCGGAGAAAAATCGCCCTTCGCGGAACTGGGCGAAGTGTTTTGCGGAGAAAAGCAGTAAAAATTGGCAAGTGTTTATATTGAAGCGGAGCAGAGATTTTGAAGACTAATTGGCCAGTTCCCTGTCCGCTCATCGCCACTTCGCTTATCTCCGCGGCAGTAGAATGGAAACTTACTCAGTGGAAAGATAGCTGAGATTCTACGACGCCACAGACTCAACGAGTAGGAGGCTTCGTTCATCTAATTCTCACTGGACATTTATCAAAACAATGTGTTTATTTAGATTTGCAAACCCCTAGAAACATTATTTTGTGTCGTGTTTGCATGTAACTAAAAATAATTGTATTTTTTTTCTATCGAACCTGCCGTCATTTATTTAGATTGATAACAAAACAGCATGTAGCAGGCATATGGAAAAAAATATTGCAAAACAAACACGCCTTTTACAGTTTTCGTGTTAAGTATGTTTGGTTTTCTTTACTTTCCAAGTGACAGCATCGCACATATCCAAACCTCTTTACTAGATCTACCATCCAAATCGCATTGTGTGCCTAACCCAGCATGTAGTGTTGACCGCCCAACTGCCCCGCAGGCGGAGGCATCGCTGCAGACGACGCCACAGCACGCGGCGCAAGCGCAGATGAGCAACGACTACTACTCGCAGCAGTACGCGTGGAGCGAACAGGTCAGATAACATTCTACTAACCGCTTTTTTTTTCATTCAGTAATCTAAAATTGGCGAAAGATCCTGGTCTGTACAGCCAAGTCTCCAGTAATTAATTTCTTCTTTTCAGTATTTTTCTTTAGTACACACGGCCGCACGTCAGACTACCCCACTTTGACCTTGAGATCGCCTCTATTCCCTACGTGATGAAAGCTGTTTTCGTTGGTCAAATGGGTAACCTGACGTGCTGCCGACTTTACATTTACATAACTATTCTTTGTTTTTTCAGCATTTTTCTTTAGTACACTAACGTAACTACACAAAGGGCGTTTTTATTGAGTGACGCGTAGAACGTTTGAACGACGTTTGACGGTGCTACGCATCCCAGATTATGTATCTATATCCCGCACAAATTAGCAAATCCATACGACTAGAACTCTAAAATCACCCTAACAACAACAACAAAGAAACTTAAGTACACATTTCAATGCTAAAGGTATGTCGAGTCGTCATGGTCTTGCTTGAGGCAATGGAGCAAACAATTTTCCAAATACATTTTTCAAAGTCTAACTGATCCCTGTTGTCCACAGGCCCAACAACAGTATCAGCCAGCTCCCGCTTCATTCCCGGAACCCACGGAAGAGACCCAGTACCAACCCCAGTACTACCAGGACCAACCGCCCGCGCCTCCCGCCACGGAACCTACCCCAGCCCCCTCCTACGGGTACAACTATGAGGAGAACAGCTACTGGCAGCCGCAGGACTACTCATATGGCGAGGTGAGTCACGTAGATTTAAGAGACGTATGCGCGGCGATTTCTTGCATTTGAATTGCGTTTCAAACATTTTCGCTCAAGCTTGCTCGGTCTACTTAATATTTTAATGATTCAGAAATCTATGCGTTGATTCTGGTCCTTAAGAAGTTGCCGTGTGTAACGACTGTAGTAAAATGTTCACATGTTTATAAGGCGACGTTTACAGTGCAGTTATATAATACACTAATTGTGTTTTTCCTTGTTTTGTGGTGGTGGATTTCATAGTCTTATAGTTTTAGTTCTTGTTTAGGTCGTTGACAGCGATTTCATGGTTTTATCATGAACTTGAATTCATTTTTAAAATAGTAACTAAGATAGTGTACTTCAGAATTGACGTTTTTGTTGCATTCAATACTAATATTCGTAGTAATTTCGTCACGCTTATAGAAATGTTTTCCTCGTTTGAAAGAGGAAACAACAAACGTGTTCTTTCGAACACAATTGCAATTTCGTGCCGCCCACCGCGAGATAAGTCGCGTAACCCGCCGCAGTAGAGCTGCCAAGCGACGACTAACGCAGTGTTGTGGCGGCGGCAGGGCGCCGAGCAGCGCCGGCCCGACGTGCTGCGCGCCGCCCGCCCGCCGCCCGCCCAGCCGCCCGCCCGCCCGCCCGACATCCTCGACACGCCGGGCCTGCGACGACGCGCGCACCGCCACCACGCGCTGCGACCCATCGCCGAGGCGGACTCGCCCGCCCGACGGCCGAACCGCGACACCGCCCCCGTTCGCCCTACCCCGCCGCGTTTGCCGCTCTCCGATCTCGACGTCCACGTCGCGCACGGGGTGGAGCCCGCGGCGACCGAGAGAACGTCCCCCGCCCCCGCCCCCGCCCCCGCCTCCCCGCGGCCGCCGCGCCTCGTCCGCCCCGCGCGCTGCGGAACGCTCATCTCGAGCACGGTCGACTCGTGGGCCCGCGCCGGCGCCGAGCCGCGCGAGTACCGCCCGCTCGTGTTCGGAGGCACGTACCCGATCGACGAGCCGGCCGACGCCGTCGCCGACGAGTCGGACGCCGATCGCCGCCGTCGCCTGCGCCGCACGATCGAGCGCAGCCTCGACCGGTTCGAGGCGATCCTCGCCCGCCGCGCCGCTCCCCCCGCGGAGACGTTCCCGCTGGACGCGCCGGCGACGGCGGTCCGCGCATACTCGCCGGCGCGCGCGCCGCACGCGAGCTACTACGTGGCGGGCCCGAGCACGTTCGCGGTGGACGAGCCGCTGTAGTCGCGGGGCCTGCGCGGGGTGGCGGCGCGCCTGCGGGGGGCGGTGCGGCGCGCGCGCGGGGCGAGCGCCGCGGCCCCGCCCCGCGCGCGCCCGCGCCTCGCCCGCGTCGTCGGCTTCTTCCGCCGACTCGTGGCGCGCATCGAGTTCCGTCGCCCGCCGAGGGAGAAGCTCGACTAAACACGGTCCCGATCTCATTCCGTCTTAAGTCCTGATGAACGCCCCGAAGTGGAGCGGTGCCCGACTCCTGCAGTACCTAATAACGTTGCGAGAGACCCTACTTTGTATGGATGTCCCCCTACGAAACGAATTAACGACATTAATTCACGCCTAGTGGCCGTTAACTGTAGTGGCGTATGTGTGCTGTGCTTATTTTTATTTTATACATTATCGCTGTGATATTTTTGATCTGAGTTATTGTTTATTCCATTTATTTATGTTATCTCTATTATAAAATATAAATGTCTACCACTACTAATCGACTACTAAGTGTATCTAATTCACAGAATTGATGTTATCCTAGTGTTCCTAAAAGTGCTAAACCGTCGTTTTCACGTTTTACCTAAATTGACTGACAAAAATATAATGTATTTTATTATTTGTACATGGCAAGGCTGTAGTTTTGGTCAGCGCCCCCCGATTCTGGGGTGGTTGTACAAGCGATACTGATGCCAAAAAAATATAAATAAAATACCTTAATTTTTACGGGACAACCCACAAAATCAATTTTACTATCGCGATCCTAGCGAGCCAGTCGAAAAACTACCAACCTGTCGGTAGCTTTCTAGCTCCTTTCGCGTAAGGGCACGAGTATCTCTATTCGTTGTAAAAAAAATTGACAAGTTGTTAAGAGGTTTTCTTTCAATTAACTAATATTATTTAAAGATAATATATTTTTTGAATTAGCATAACTGGGATGGTGGTATATCCCTAAGTCGGGGGGCGCTGACCAAAACAACAGCCTGTATAAGTAACTTTCTATTCAAACCCTTTAATTCTTATATTGAAAATTATACTACAAAGAGATAATAAAACAGTTTAAAAATCGTTTTCGTAAGTGAAACATTCCAAAATACAATTTATAAGCATTAACCTCTTCTACAACTCTTACATAATTTTTAATTAAATAATATCCTTCATACCCAAGCTTATCAATGTTAAATGTTAGTATTTCCATATCAAAATATACGAAAATGATTGTCCTACTAAATAAATATTGCTTTGTTGTTCCTCGATATTGTGTCCATGTATTATACTGTTTACAAATAAATGTTTAGTTGAATTATTTTTTGTTGTTCTTTATTGAGAAACAGATTAAATTATATTATGACATTTGATAAAAAGAAACTTAAAAATAAGTTGCTGAAATAATTTAAATGAACTACACAGTGTGACAAAGATGTCTAGCTGTAGTAACGTCGAATGATTGGGTTTACTAATTTTGTTGTTACATCGACGTTAATTCAAATGTTATCTCCCTATTAATGACTGAAAGAATAATCAGAATTAATAGCTTCTTTCTGATGTGACATAATTTAAGTTTTACGACATTTTTAACAAATGCAGCAAGTTGTGCGTCCGAAATAAGGGTTAACTCTACTTAGTTGCCGTCAATCAGGTAGGAGAATTGTTTTGATTCTGTAAATGTATATCAAGTATCAATGTTAGGTAATGGACATTAAAAATACTATTTTTTTACTGTCTAGAGCAGCAATTCCCAAATGGTGGTCCGCGGAAGGGTCATTTCCGCGTTCAGTACGAGAGTTTGATACACAGGGTTTGTTCGTAATTTCCATTATAACATAAATACATACAATTGTTCAAACTATATATACAGGGTGTGGCGTAAATAGTGGTCCAAAGCAAAGGTGTGGATACACTGTACACTGAAGCACCACATACCAGTATTTAAAAAAAAAATATGTACAGGGTTTTCAAAAAAAAAATTTTTTTTTAATTTTTTTAGAAATCGTTACCTTGCCTTACAAATTTGGTTATAATTTCCAAAAATGACGGTTTTTTTTTATCCATTTTTTTTATTATTATTGCTGATCACTTGTACTTAGTACTCCATTCGTTTTTTTTTTACAAACTGAATTTAATAAAAAAAACCCTGAAAACCCTGTACATATTTTTTTTTTAAATACTGGTATGTGGTGCTTCAGTGTACAGTGTATCCACACCTTTGCTTTGGACCACACAGAAAAAAATTACAACCCTTGTAAACCCTTGAACTTCAAATAAATTGTTTTTCTGAATTGGGCTCCTTTTTGTTTCGAAAGCAATAACTTTTTTCCTGTAAGTCGTAACACTTATTGTTGCACCATTTTAGAATCTGCAAACAGTGTGGTACATTTTTTTTGCACTAAAAGCATTGAAAGTCAAACGATTTGCTAGCAGTGAGTATTGAATTTTGAAAGAAACTTAATTTTTTTTATTAAATTCAGTTTGTAAAAAAAAAAACGAATGGAGTACTAAGTACAAGTGATCAGCAATAATAATAAAAAAATGGATAAAAAAAAACCGTCATTTTTGGAAATTATAACCAAATTTGTAAGGCAAGGTAACGATTTCTAAAAAAATATATTTTTTTTTGTTTTTTTTAAAACCCTGTACATAATTTTTTTTTAAATACTGGTATGTGGTGCTTCAGTGTACTGTGTATCCACACCTTTGCTTTGGACCACTATTTACGCCACACCCTGTATATATATATATATATATATATATAAGGTAACTTTTGTTATCAAAATATGGAATCGCCAAAAAAATGCGTTTGCAGTTCCGTGGTCAACAAAAATTGGGAACCGCTGACCTTGAGTTAAAAAAAGTCTGAGATAAGTTAGGTGGCTGGAATCAAAGTTTAGCTTCAAGACTGGTGGTGGAATTGATGTAAAGGTGTGATGTTGGTGCTCAAAAAGACGACCGTGTAAATATTTGGTACCATGAATTGTTATTTTTGTGCATCAGAATCACCTGCTTTCGGTTTCGGAATCGCCTGCCTGACTTTAAGTTAGTAGGTATCCGTATGACTGAGTGCGATGACTATTAACAAGAGATCGGATAATCAGACGCAGATGATAAGTTACCGTATTCCTAACGCTGAATCAAGCGTGCTGTTGGAATGGGCGTGGCCACAAGCTCGAGATCAAGTGTGATTGGCGCACGCCCGGGCTTTAGGTTCAAAGGGTGAGGTTTAGGCAAATATGCATCCGAATATCTGATCACTAATACACTGACTACAGACATATCGCACACTGAATTCAATAGTGACACAGGTCCAGAGTCGTGGCTTTGAGTTATAAGAGTGTAAAATTTTCGTACGCCAGTCGCAAACACAATATTGAGCAATAATGCTTTTGGCACTATCCGCAAATAATTCTAAAACCTTATTTCTTAGAAATACTAAGCTACGGAGGACGTTAGTCAGTCGACGAATTTTTGCAAGTGCTTGCTACGCCAGTAAGCCGGCGTTCGATTTCATCAATACTTGGGGAATGTACCCGCATGTATCCAATGGTTAAGATGCAATCAGCTTATTATATTTTTATAACTTAAGCAATTATTTTGCAAGTTTTTACAAAATCAAATCAAATTTCACTTACAAAAATTAATCGACTGTGTCATCCGGTGGGACTCGAATTGGGTACATTCCCCAAGGAAATCGAACGCCGGCTCACTGGCGTAGCAAGCACTTGCAAAAATTCGTCGACTGGCTAACGTCCTCCGTAGCTTAGTTGGTAAGAGCACTCGCCCGGATAGCGAAGGGACGTGGGTTCGAGTCCCACCGGATGACACAGTCGATTAATTTTTGTAAGTGAAATTTGATTTGATTTCGTAAAAACTTGCAAAATAATTGCTTAAGTTATAAAAATATAATAATTTCATTTTGAATTAAGCTCTAAACTCGATAAAACTAAAAATAAGTTGAGTACAGTGAAATGTGACGTCACAGTTCACTATTCTCATACAAAATCTATGTGATTTGACAGTTCATTTAAAAGTACGCCAACGATTAGTGGTGTCCAATAGCCTATTCGGTCTCCTGCCAGAATTGTATTCAGTGAGCGATATCCGCGTGGTATCTAAACAAGGTAGCGCTGTTGTTTGGTCCGCAGACGAACGCGGGCGGGGGCGGCGCGGAGACGCAGGAGGCGGGAGCGGGGGGCGAGGGAGGCGAGGGCGCGCGCGCGCAGGAGCAGCGACCCATGATCACGATGCCCGGCGGCAACGCCGGCGCGGGACTCTATGGCGCCTACGACGACGACCGCCCGCCTAGCCAGGACGTGAGTGTTTATCCACTATCCATAAATGCGAAAGTTTCTGTCTGTTACCTCTTCATGCTTAAACTGCTTAACGCATTTTGATTAAATTTGATATATAGATAGTTTGAGACCCTAGGAAGAACATAGGCTACTTTTTGTCACAACAAACGTTAATATGGTTAATACGACATTGGCACAGGTGCAATCGCGAGTTAGTAACCGCTAGGTTTTTAGAGACATCAAAAAGGAGGCTCTCAAATTCTCGATCTAAATGACACATATGTATGTGTGTCACAGACCCTATGCCTACCATCAGGTGTGGTTTTGCGGTCAAATATCTGCTAGGCTTCGAACAAAAATATCTAGTATCTGTAACGACAGTTACTAGATATTTTTGTTCTACTTACTACCGTTGTAGTAGTGGTTTATTCATTGGCAATACTGATTTTAAAACTAATAGCGCCTTTTAACTGGTCTAACAGACTGATTGAATTCACGCCCTCCAATATTGTTTCTCATATTCTAAGTCAAAAGTATTATACTTGTATTTGGAATATCAAAAAAAAGCTACCAGTAGTACCTAACAGCTGGAGGGTTACACTGAATCCAAATGCCACCATGATTTTGAGCTTTTATCAGACACCTACAGTATAAGAAATAAAAATGCATAAGTCATAACTGTTTGCTATTTGGGGCAAGTGCATCTGTCAAAATTGTTATTTGCCAAAGACTTAAGAGTATTCAATATCCATCAACAGACCGACCGCGAAACGGACACACCGAAGCCGAGCGCAAAAGGCGAAAGCAAAAGTAAAGACGACCGGTCGGACGGCAAGCGCGGCGGCAGCGGCTGGCTGGGCGGCATCCTCACGCGCCTGTCGCTGCGCCCGCCCAACCAGATGATCCTGCCCGACGACAAGAACCCAACTGTGAGTAAGATGCGAACGCGCAATAGTACCTTCGATATGCCCACTCTGTTGTAGATTTCGAGATTTTGCACAAGTACTAGATTTAATATGACTCTGTTGTATAGGTTCGAGGCTTTGCACGAGTACTAGATTTGAGAATTACACCCAATTGCCTTCTCTTTTGTAGGTTTCGAGATTTTGCACAAGTACTAGATTTAATATGACTCTGTTGTATAGGTTCGAGGCTTTGCACGAGTACTAGATTTGAGAATTACACCCAATTGCCTTCTCTTTTGTAGGTTTCGAGATTTTGCACAAGTACTAGATTTAATATGACTCTGTTGTATAGGTTCGAGGCTTTGCACGAGTACTAGATTTGAGAATTACACCCAATTGCCTTCTCTGTTGTAGGTTTAGTACTAGATGAGATATGCCCACTCTGGTGTAGGTTTTGGGATTTTGCGCAAGCACTAGATTTGAGAATTACGCCCATTGTTACTGTTGTAAGTTTCGAGATTTTGCACTATCAATGCGAGCGTTTCTCGCGTATGTTTGTTAAGTTTGTTATTGTGACACTTATAATGCAAATAAAATTAAGGATTGAAGTAGTTTAAATATCCTTACAAAAATACTCAAGAAATCAAGATAGATCCCTTCCATTTTATTTTGCACAGCAGAAAATTAGCACTGCATACTTTAGGGACTTTTTTAAACATACTTATTTATTGATTTTATGTATGTAATATGCTTATTTATTTAAAATGTTTAAGGATTGTTTATATTCGAAATAACTATAAAAATAGTTTGTATTTAAAAAAAAGAATTTATTTTATGTACCATATTTACAGTAGGTGCATATAATGTATAGCCTCTGTTTTTGTTTGCAATAAAGCCTTTATTCGGTGTTGGTCTTTTATTTCAAATACACAACACACGCCACACACAGATTTTACTGGCACAGTAGGTGGAATTTCTTTAACACAAGCACATAATGTTTATTCATAGTTCATGTTTTTAACGTTCGTTTCATATTGTGATGTTTCGTAATGTTTATTTATGCATGCATGTATGACCACAGGGTGCACTTATACACGTTCTAACATAATTTATATGCATTACTACTGCTTCGAGATATATCGTAACAAGTTTAGTGTTAGCTTGTGCTGTGTCAAGACGAATCACGTAACAACAATATTATCACTGCCACATGGGATAAAATTTAAACTGCAAAAACCATGTATTCTAGTTTCATTTTAATATGTGAGCTCATATTATTAGTGTTTGTTTGTTTGAGGTCACATAAAGTCACGCTTTTCGTGTTGTCACTCGCCGGGCAGTGGACAGTTAACCCTTTGTAACATGTCGTATCGTGTGTAGATCGTGTGGGACGCGGAGCACAAGCGCTGGCGCAACCTGGACGCCGACCACGACGAGCCCGGCGGGCCGCCGCCTCCCCCGCCCAAGATGGCGGACCTTGTGCCCGCTGTGCAGCAGTGAGTACACTACTAGCACAGAATATAGTACAAGTACAGAAGGACCACTCTGCAAAGTTATTTAAGTAAAAAGCGACTCTTTCTACGACATAATAAAGTGCAAATTGAGATCGCGGCACGCCAATAGCCTACCGCTATAAGCACCTACATATTAGCCTCTCTTTCTCTCGCGTCATCTCACCTGACAGCGTCGACCGAAGCGACGCCAAACGCGCGCGTGTGTCGTAGATCTTACATGTGATGCGGCCGGTTGTGACATCCATTACGAACAAACGCCGACCGGTCGATCCGCGCATGTACTTGTAGCTCTAAGCTAAATTGCGGAGTGAATAATGCCTGCTACTTGTCCTGTAGTCTGACAAGTTCATGCGCGATCCTCCTGCGCCTCCGCAAGACGACGGGGGAAAGGAAACGCCAATCGTGACTGTCATAGGAAATCCAACATCAAACGTCTCCGCTGACATCGAGCATGCCTCGCCTCCCGCACTTTACGAAATTGTCGGACTATAGTCCTATCGATTTTTATCTCTAAATTATTAACACTATCATTTTTGACGTCGTTTGTTATAGGCTTACTAGATCACTTTCAGTAGGTAGTAAATTTGTTTCTACACTACAGTTTTAATTTTCTGTCCAACTTAATTTATTTTAAAAAGTTGCCATTACTTAGAAGTTAGTGTACCTACCTTTTGCACCTCAAAACTACGTTTATAGGAAAGATGAGCAACAATAAAACACATAATAAATTATTGTTTACAAAGTCTGATTAGTTTTTTTGACGATGTTTTACTTAAAAGCGCATTTTTTACAAGAACATTCCTAACTTTTTGTAGAGTCCATTTGAAGTATGACCGAAGGAAGATTTTTTTGTCGAGAATAACGTCCTTTATCTCATTGTTCTCTCGTTCACACGATGATAAAATTCACACGATGTATGTTAATTTTACTTTACTCATACCTTTTTCTTTAGGCAGTCATGTAAAATAGTTATTGATTGACGAACGTATTGCCAACTCGCAGGACAGTGTACCATTATTATAGTTATTGACGAAGATATTCCCGACCCGCAGGGCCGCCGCGGGGCCGCCCCCCGCCGCCCCCGCCGCCCCCGCCGCGCCCGCCTCCAACATCTTCAAGATGCAGAAGGGCAGGCGTGAGTACCGCTACCTTACTCATTTTGGTAATCATTCGTTTAAAGGCAACGCATTGTGAAACTGTTTAAGACAAACCTTCAGTTTTAATTTACCTTTCACGTTACGGTGTGTCCGGGTTTCCACTAGCGATAATTAAAGGGCCTTTAATTTATAAAATTTTAGAGACAAAATGAAAATAAAAATGTGTTTTTTTTTTGTAATTTTGGGTTTAGTTTTATAATAGGTTTAAAAACTATTTACTTGTTTTAAATTTTTAGCAAGATGCCTTTTTATTATAACTTATATTTTTCTCTATGACAGTTAATAATTTCAATTGATAGGCAATAGCTTAACCTTCCAAATCAATTATTTTCATAACTTTTAGGACCTCCGGATCCATAAAAATTTCATATTTTTTAATTATTAAAATGGCTGTCATTTCAAGAGGGGGGGGAGGGGAGTTAGAACCCAACGTGGGGGTTCGTCGATAACATTTGATAATCTAATAACTTATAAATTATTGCCAGACTCCTTGTGCATAACTTAGTCTTCGTTTTTTTTAGCCATTTGCAACTAGTATAGTTATAGTGGGGTAGTTCTCTTTTAGCTTATGGCATATTTTCCGAATGTTAGCATTTTCCAACCACTTAGTTCCCGCCAGTATTTTTATGTTAAGTATCACAACATCTGTGGTCTTTGTCGTGGGTGTTTGTTATGTCTGCTTATGTGGAAACCGAAGAGTTTCCACTTGCAACACGAGCTTCTTACGGGCGTCGTGGCTAGTCTTCTTCCATCTCAAATTCGCAACCCTTTTAGTAACGGCGCTCACTTTACTTATTGTTACGTTTGCAAAAACTTAAAGAGTAAAGAGTGCATATTTTTAGATTTTAATAGTCTATAGTTCACTCGTTTTTGAAGGTTTATAAAAGTAGGTTATTTGCTCATCATCATTTGAGATTTATTTATTTAAACTGGTAGGTTTTTTCATCTAACAAAAGGTTTAGGTTAGTTATCTTTATGGCTCCTCATGAATGTGGTTTGTCGGTCGGACTTGCAGACATAAAGAAGTCGTACGTGGACGTGTTCAACCCGTCCGGCGCGGCGACGCGTCCGCTGCCGCCCGCCGCCGACGTGCTGGGCCCCACGTCGTTCGCCAACGCGCCCGCCGCTTACTTCGTGCCGCAGCCAATGCACCAGGTCAGTGACACCTACCATCAGTCGAGACCGTCTCTATTAGTTCTTTCCCTCAGTAGCTTTATAATTTTCTTTTCACACTACCTACTCGGCAATGTTCAATTACACGTCATGCAAACCTGACTTAAAGTGAGTCATTGCATCCCTAGGGACGTAATGTTGTATGAAATTTTATTACGCCCCTAGGGAGGCAAAGTGATTTGAATTTCGAATATGAGTTCGTAGGCATAATCACACAAGCCCGTCCCGCACCAAAGAGAACATATTTGAAATTTGAACCTGGCAGCCAAGAATTTTAGCACGAATGGAATGAAAAAAAAGCGCGCGCTTCTATAGCCTGACAAGAAATATATGGGACCTGAATTAAGGGCGCTTCGAAGCTACTTTATATGACAACACTTTGTATAATCATACAAAACATAATCATACCATGAGATTGGCAACTGAACATAAAAAAAAACTGATTTTTATATGTTTACATTCATGTAATTTATTTTAGCCTGCTGCATAATGATAACAGATTATACGATAGAAGCACACGACAGATCACCCGCAAATTGAGTACTTATTAAATTCAGTCTTTGTAATATTGGCCTTAAAATTTAAACCAAAACACAATAATGTTTGCAAAACCACTAACGGGTAAAAGAAACATTAATCCATTCTTTTTCTAAATGATATTATTTATGATTTTATCATAAAATTTAAGTAATGTATAGGAAACATGGAAAACTACGAAATTTTAGTTAAAATATCCAAGTAGGTTAGAAAAAAGAAAATAAAACTCAAAATAAGTATTTATTATAATCATTTTTCTAATTCGTTATTAAAATATTATCCGTATGCACGAGTAGCCAATTTTCACTTTTCGCACTATATGACGTACGAAAAATTTCGTTATGACAACTAGGTCTGTAATTAATTTAAAGAAACTGCGGTGATCACTATCTTGTCGAAAAACACTATAACACCATATTAAACCATTTTTATTTACTAAAATGAATAGTTCTCGGTATTTTTATCACATAAAAATTGCGCTTGGTCGAAAATTTGATTACGCGTCCACTTTGACACTAATCATTATGACAATTGTTGACATGTCAATGACGATTTGAGGTTTCTGTTGCCAGTAAAAGAAATTAGTTCCAGTTGTTTTCCGCAATATGGCGAGGTCCCATATATTACTGGTCTGGCTATAAAAACAAAAAGAAAAACCCTATGTATAGCCTGACCAGGAATATATGGGACCTCGCCATATTGCGGAAATCAACTGGAACTAATTTCTTTTACTGGCAACAGACACCTCAAATCGTTAACATGTCATCAGTTGTCATAATGATTTGTGTCAAAGTGGACGCGTAATCTAATTTTTGACCTAGTGCAATTTTTATATAATAAAAATACCGAGAACTATTCGTTATCGTAAAGAAAAGTGATTTAATATGGTGTAGTAGTGTTGTTCAACAAGAAGGTCTATGTAATCACCACGGTTTCTTTAAATTAATTACTGATATAATGGTCATCACGAATTTTGGTATGTCATATAGTGCGAATAGTGAAAATTGGCTACTGATGGCTACGGAGAATATTTTAATAACGACTTTGAAAAATTATTATAATAATACTTTTTATTGAGTTTTATTTTCTTTATTTCAACCCTACTTGGATATTTCAACTAAAATAGTTTGTTGAGTTTTTCATGATATCCTACACATTATTTAAAATTATAATTTTAAAAAACAATGGATTAATAAAAACAATTGTGTTTTGGTCCTAAAATTCAAGGCCAATATTACAAAGAGTTACTGAATTCAATAAATACTTAATTTGCAAGTGTTCTGTCGTGTTTTTATATCATAGAATCTGTTATCAATAGGCAGCATTCGTACTACTGTCAATGGAATGACAATTTTGCTGTCATTTTTTTTTCATGCGTTAATTGATATAGGTGAAGGTGCGGTTTATGTACAGACAAAGGGAAAAAATAATTTCAATTTTTCTCTAAATCGGAGGCCTTAAAAATATATTAATTATGCAGAAAGACTTGTTTTTGTAAACTCTTTTATATAATGTTTAGTTTATTCTGGTTAGAAATATTGACGAATAAAAAACCATTAATGGACAAGTCTTTTATTTGCACAGACCACACAACCTAAAGACCACGCTTTTATCAACTCTAATATGAAAACAAAATCGCCAAAAGTTGGTGGGGTGCGGGGAGAGGTCTGCTCGTTCCGATTGGCTAGTACAAGGAGACGTCAAATTTGACAATGGCAGTGATAGCTCACTAGTGATGGGCAAGACATATCTTGGTATCGATACCTTAGTTTAAAAAAAAGTAAGAAAATATTTAGGAGCTTTAAAATAATTCATTTAAAAAACACACGTACAACCGACACCAATAAATAGCAATTTAAAAAAAAACGAGTGGGCAAAGGTCAATCGCCGGAGATCTCACGTTATTTACCTACTTTTCATAATTTAGCGGTTTTAGTAAAACAAGTTACCTATCTCACTCAACATCATTTTGTTAAGTGTACGAAAACTAAGTGTGAAAAAAAATGGCAATCGTACGCAATGTGAGTTTGATATATTTATTTTAAAAAGTTTAGTTAAGTTGTTTGTTTTATTAGTTAAAGTTTGTTTGTTGAAGCACTTTACACTTATTTCAATTCATCGTAAGTGCTCTTATGTAAAGTCACTTTATTAAAATATATATGAAATAACTGAAATTTAGATACCCACTTATCACTTGTTTTGTTTAGGATTTGTCGATATTTTGAATTTTAAGTTTACTAGTATGTGTCTCGACACTATTTTACTCCTAGCTAATTGACAAATTGAGACAACATCATTTGAACTAAACTTGCGAGAAAGGGATAGCAAAAAAAAGACATCAACGCGTGCTCTTTGAAATAAAACATTTTATTTCATTTTTGATATTGGAGTATTTCAATTAATTTGATAGGAATAATTACTTACCGTTGAAATGTAATGCCATCTTTCGTGAGACTAGATGTTGTACTACACTTTTCACACCATTTCACTGAACAATACGGCATTATTACCGCTTATTTTTATTTTTTTTCGGGAGCAAGGTCAATGTTGTTACTTTGAGTCTCGGTAGCGGAATGAGAAACGAAAGGGGGCGGGGCCGGCTCTTATGCAGTGATACTGCATAACCTAGGCGAATGTAAGTCCCCCGCAATGCGTGGTCTTTAGGTTGTGTGGTCTGTGTTTATTTGACACCGGAGTCCATTACATGTAAAGCCGCTGGTAATGTTAATAATAATAATTTACTGCCTTAAAAGTCGAAAGGATATAGGTAATAAATAAAATAAGTTTTTTGTAGTACATTATCTTAGTGCCTCGTAGGAAGTGTGAAAAGCAGAGTATTCTCCTCGGGGATAAAGATGTCTTGGGCGAGTTTAAATCCCTCGCTACTACACTCATATTTCTACTTTTAACTCCCTCGCTATGCTCGGGAGTTAACCCTCGAATTCTTCGTTACGCTCGAGATTCAATATGACGCCCGTGACGTAAGACATCACTTTACCACCATGGTGAATAATCTACTATTTTTAAACACTCGGAGTTAAAAAATCGTCAATTGAATAGCGAAAGCGTCAAGTTGAATTTATTCTGTAATGAATAACTACTTGGCCCACTGCTGTTGCAATACAGCTCAGGTCACTGACCTCTATAATAAAAGTACGATGGACTAAACGTTTTCTAAGAAATGACAGATAATTTTGTGCCGAATCAAAAAGTACCGAGTGTACAGGGAATTATAATAAAGTAACTTGCATATGTTTATGTCAACTTTCATTAGTTCCGTCACGGTATATAGATATATAGTATTTTATCTACATACTAGAACACCCGTATCGACACACATGCATACACGTCAGTTACACGGCCCATTGAGCAAACTTGGGCAAACAAACCCACGAAGTGACACGCGGGGCGCAAGCCGGTTCGCTGTCAAAGACTGACTTCCGAAATGCAGATAGATATCATTAAACAAAGTAGGTTATATGAGACATGTAATCATCTTTATTTCGGATGACAGCTGTCAAAATTTAAACTGACATATTTCGGAAACTACCCACTTCAGACTACTGGTGTGTACGGACAAATTTTAGGGCTCGACGAGATCTTCATTTCGGATGACAGCTGTCAAAATTGAAACTGAAATATCTCGGAAACTATCCACCCAAGACTACGGGTGTGTAGGGACAAATCGTAGGGCTCGACGAGATCTTTATTTCGGATGACAGCTGTCAAAATTGAAACAGCCATAACTCGGAAACTACTGACCCTAGACAACTGGTGTGCATGTTAAAAAAATAAAAAATCATTTTCGCAAAATTTTCAATGCCTCCGAAGATTAAGGAACTGCAGGGTCTGTGGATATTTTTCATACACATAGGATTTAAATATATTTTTTAAGGCTCAATAATGTGTAGGAGCAAACTCGTAAATTGTACTTGGTCTCATCGAACTGACAATGTAAAAACGGGCCCGTTTTACTGGAAGTCCACTGTCTGTGAATATGATAAATAATCTTTAATAAAAATATAACTCATTCCTAAACCTAAAACAATACACATATGAAGAATAAAAATCTAGTCATTTTTTACTTTTTGTGTACCAACCCTAGCGCTCCGCCCATCCGTAGGTTCTAATTTCAAAAATACGGCTGAGACACACTACTGTCTGAAAACAAATCTTTCTATGTGGTTCCGTGGACGGTCACCACACGCTCACTAAAGCCGTCAACGCCAAAATGGCGATAATCAGGTCAAAGCTTCGTTATTAGGTTGACAGTATGCAGTCCAGCGTACTTGTCAGTGGCTCGGGTAGATTGCGCTGACGTCACGCAATGACGTATTCAAAAGAGATCAGACTAATAACGTAACTCTGTTGCTAACAATTCAGTATTGAAATCGCGTGAAAATATCACATTTGACAACTTCAGTTACTCTGTTAAGCTGGCCATTCACGGTCAGTTCAAAAAATGACTCCACTCACTAACATAAAAATCTGAAAACTGACTTTCATTCAGTGCTGCTAGAACGTGGGCAATTCCCCACGCAAAGGGGACTTTTAGTTTTTTTAATTTAGTGGGTAAAATGGGCGAGAAGGTCTTAAAACCGGTAAAATATGGGCAATTGTGGAAAAAAATAATAACGCTAAGTTACTTTTTTAGTACTTCTGCCTATAGCCTAGATTTTTATTACCGGTATTGAAAACGTAAAATTTTGGTCGTACCTCAGACCGACTTATTAGTGTAACTGGCCGCGAATGGCCAACTTTAGCAACAAAACTTTGATTAAAATAATTTCATTCAAAGTTACATAATCCACTACCAGGAATTTCGCACGAGCGGTTAGACTGCACTGCTCAGTCGGTAAGAGAGTTGGCTCGGTTAGCCAAAGGTCATGGGTTCAAATCTTTCCCTTAGGCTTGATTTCCACGACACTAATATTCATTGTATTCTATGTAGCACCACACTATGACACTATTTTCGAAGTCAACGCACCGACGCTAAACGTAGGAGGAAATTAAAGTAAATCGCCAATTAAATAGCGGTCTGATCAACATAATAGTCAGTCGCAGCGTCTGACTGTTTATACAATAAACGTGTTCTCTTGAAAATATAAACTCGATGACTAACTAACTGTGAAACTTGTATTAAGAATTCGATTGCTTTAACTTAATTTATCAGTAGTTTGTTGCTATCCTAAAATGGTTCTTAAATACATAAAAATATTGTTCTATACTCCTATTAAAAAAAAAATGAGGGCAAAAAATATTCTATTCTATTCCTATTGTACGCTGCAGGTGATCGAACTGATCCCCCCCACCCCCCGCTTTCGCCCACCCCCGTCCTCGACCCCCAAGCCGGCCCCTGAGGTACCTAATTCTTAGCTGAGTGGTATGCACGTGTAATTAAAGTTTTAGTAGAGTAGTTGTCGTTATCAATCGTGTATTTAAAATACTCTACTGTCGTACACGCTGCACAGGATGGTGAAAATATACCAAATGGACACTAACAGGTATTCAATCATCGTTTATTCATCATTTAAAAGTAGTTTTTTTTCATTGAGTAGAGCGTCACTCCTTTTGTAGATTTTCTGGTTTTTCGAATAATAGCATACGTAGCTTATTCTAGCCATACTCTTGAAATGACTAACTCGCGTTAAGGGCCTTTTAAAGTCGTACGGATTATCATGCACTCTGGATTGAAGTACTTAATTATTGATTAAAAAAACACTTCACTGGTCACTGCGAAGCTACGCTGTCGCGGGTGCTACGTATCATAGAATATGTAGGTATCTCAATTCTGTGTGCGCGAACAAATTCTTACCACTCTAAAAACACCGTAAACATTATTTTTCCATAATAATTACCTGCAATGAGTCTTATTTAGTTGGCTAAAATCTTGATTTGTGTATTTCAGAGCGGCGTGTACGACCCGGCGCGGGCGACGGCCGACGACGGCGCGTACCGCAGCGGCATCTAGCGTCCCGACTCCGATCTCCGCGACGGCGCTCGTTTGTACTTTCATACTCGACATACTCGCTCCACTCGCAGGGCGCTACAGTCAATACTTACGTGTATGATACTAGTTTCAGGAGCGCAACGTTTACCATAGAGCTTAGCAACTAAGTGATAAGTTAGTTGTGATTTAGTGACGACGCGGCCCGCGCGCCTGCGCTCTATATCCGATGTTTTATCTTGACGAAATCGTAAGCGTGCGATCCTCTTTCAGCAATAATCGGCTGCCGCTTCTGAAGGCCTAGAGTGAAATTATAATTAATCGGAATTTTATTTATTTTATTATAGAATGGTAATGGTTTAATCGTTTGATGTATTCTCTGACTTCGTATTTATGTATTATTTTCGTTATATCCTATTATTGATTTATTGATAATTATTTACCCTTATTGCAAAATTTATATTTTAATCTAGTTTTTACCAGACTTAGTCCACGATCTATATTTACACTGTTATGGTAGTCTGTCTAGTTAACTTCCTTTAGTTATTCGGGTGCAATTCTTTTCTCTCTTTTTCTGTAATGTAGACAATAACATCATCAGATTTAGGTATCTGATCTGAAGAAATTTTATACCATCTTTTCATTTCCATGTAAAATAAGGACGATGTACAGGTTGAGGTGTAGACGGTAGCGGTAGGGAGTAGGCGGTTGTATGTATAAAGTTTGCCTTAGGCGAGCCGGCTGTCTGTATATGTCTGAGCGCCGGACTCGCTCGCGATGTATTTCGAAATGTATTATAATGATACTTATGGAAGATATTTAAATAAACTGTTTACGTTAATGCTTACATTCGTTTTATTATTACTTTTATAAACTTAACAAAACTAGTAAAAACTACAACAAAATAGCAGCAATACTTGAGCTAAAGCAATACACCACCTATCACTGTCTCAAAATTCATCTAAATAAAGAAATTGGATGCATGCGTTGCTGCGATGTCATTTGTGTGGCCAACCAAGGTCAATAACCATGAAACCGGTACGTAATAGCATGTGGTATACGCAGCAGTAGTAAGGCTAGGACTCCTTGTATCTTAGATAGGATTTTAATGCCAGTTTAAGGGGTGGCAAAAAGGCAACTGGCTAAGGCTTTACTGTTGCAGGGGCCCTGCGGCCCTCGCGCATCCTGTTCAAGCTTTCGCAAATCCTACTCGCAAGATAATATAATCAGCAATCAAATATATTACAAAATGGTTTCGTAAAGCTCCTGCTGTCTCGCACGCAACTTCCTGCCGTTGTAAGGCCTCTCAAGCAAGAATCTCTCGACACTGGCTGCTACTGCTATATGTCGTAATTCTGTCTTGGCGCGGCATGCTAAGTTCGTACTCCTGGTACCACAAACGGGTGTTACCCCTAATACGATGTAGCCAAGGTAGTGGATGCTATGTGTCGTAGTCCTCCTCAGTCTTGGCGTCGCCCTCCCCGCCCGCCATGAATTGCATAATGGCTGTCGCGATGGTGCCCGCCACAAACACCGCCATCACGATCGACGCCACTAGCAGCATCTTGTTCATGGCATTCGGCTTTGAAAAGCTTCCAATAATATTTGTTTGTTTCCCTAATGTTTTCTCTTCTACAAATAAGCTTCTGTTGTCATGCTGTTATGTCTATTTGAGTGATGGATCGATGACAGAAACAGACAGACTTTTTGTTGTGACCAAAATCGTAGACAAATTATTCATGTTATCAAAACAAAACCAAAATAGGTTGATAACGCATACTTACATCATTAGTGGATGTTGGTCCCTGATCGTGAACGTGGTCTTTTAAAGATTAGGCTATAAGGCAAGACTTGTGTTATTTTTGTCATTCCATAGTTCTTTGCGAAATTCTTTCTCGCGTGTTCACAGTGTGTTCATACACTGCGCGTACAGTATCTATATATATAAAAGAAAGTCGTGTTAGTTACTTCACTTATAACTCAAGAACGGCTGAACCGATTTAGCTGAAAATTGGCAGGGAGGTAGTTTAGAGCCAGGAGAAGGACATAGGATACTTTTTATCCCGTTCGACATCATTCCCGTGTGACTTGACATGTAACGTCAGTCACTATAAAACGTGGTATAACAAAAAAGAATCAGACTTGGAATAACAAAATTGACGTATAATGACAGCTATGTAATGACGTATGGATGACTATTTGATATTTGTAAGAAATCAATAATATAACTATTTCTATTAAATAAATAATTAACATTATTGCCCAATTGCCCATTCGTATAAACAGTGAAGTGAACTATAAAACTCGGTATGGTTAAAAATTTAAGTTTTTAGGTGAAGTGAAGTTTAATTAATAATGCCGCGACCAAGACGATCGAATCTTTCCCGACAAAGCCGTGATGCAAGAAGAATACGAAATACTGCAAATGAAAGGACTGAAGAAGAACAAGAAATTGCACGTGAACAGCGCCGCGATAGTATGGCTCGACTTCGTGCTTCTCAATCACGAGAGCAAAGTGAAGCAGCCCGTGAAACAGCTCGGTTGGCAATGCAGAATCGTCGAGCGAACAACAGAGGTCAACAAATAGATAATTTGCGACGCAGAACAAGATATTTATCAAGTGCTGATTTGAATCGAGCAGCGTTTCAATACGATTGCAGCAATGATTACAGCTTGCATCCTAGCGTTTGCATTGGGCAAATGGACGTAGTTTGCGAGTATTGTGGTGCATTAAAGTTTTCCGGAGAAACGCCTGGATTATGCTGCCTTAATGGTAAAGTGAAATTGCCATTGTTGACTCCGCCACCTGAGCCATTGTATTCATTGCTTTGTGGCGAAACACAAGAATCACGCCACTTTCTTGCAAATACTCAAAAATACAATGGTTGTTTCCAGATGACGTCATTTGGGGCAGATATTATCGAAGAACGGGGATTTAATCCGACATTTAAGGTATTTATTTTTGTACTTATATAGAATGTAGTTAAAGAATAACTTACTTTATCTATTGGTACCTATGTAGTATATTTGCTAATTCTGAACTCTACTCTCCCACCGAAAAAAGTGTTTATAACCCAGTTAATACTGTCTGGTTTTTATTTTGTAGATACAAGGACAGATTCATCATCGAATTGGATCATTACTACCTTTCGAAGATACACAGAATAAATTTTTACAAATATATTTCATGGGCAACATGGAAGAACAACTTGATCGACGCCTAGAGATCAATGCAGGAATGAAGCGAGCAATTCTTCAAGACTTGCAGTGTCTGCTTCATGAACATCATGCGTTGGTCAGGTTGTTTAAGAGTGCTTTAGAGCGCATGCCAAGTGATGACTATAAAGTTGTTATCAAAGCAGATAAACGACCATCTGGAACACACGAAAGGACATTTAATGCTCCAACAGTAGACGAAGTTGCCATCCTGATTGTTGGTGAACAATTGGAAAAACGCGATATTGTGCTTACACGTCGCGATACTGGGCAACTGCAACAAATATCTGAAACTCATCGATCATATGACACATTGCAATACCCGCTGATGTTTTGGCAAGGAGAAGATGGATATTATTTTAATATTAAAATGAAAAATCCATTGAATGGTGAGTATCAGTATCATAATTTATTTCATTTATTTGTGAAAGACACTGATTTAAAATAATGCTTATTAAAAAAATGGTTAATGTCTGTATTGTTTGCCTTTAAAATTTGCCTTTGAAATGGTTAATTATCAAATTTTTAATTTCAGGTGAAGAAACTACAAAGAAAGTTAGCTCAATGAATTATTACGCATATCGTTTGATGATTCGTCAAAATGCTGACAACTATTTGCTGCGGTTTCGTCGATTGTTTCAGCAGTATTGCGTTGACATGTATGTAAAAATAGAAACGGAACGTTTAACATTCATTAGGTTGAACCAAGCCAAACTGCGTTCTGAGGAGTACATCCATTTACGTGATGCAGTTAATACTGAAGGAAATGCAGCTAATATTGGTCGATTAACTATTCTGCCGGCGACATACATTGGTAGTCCACGTCATATGCATGAATATGCACAAGATGCAATGACATATGTTCGTCATTACGGTCGGCCCGATCTCTTTATTACTTTTACCTGTAATCCAAAATGGATAGAAATTACTCAATTGCTGCTTCCCGGACAAACATCAAGTGATAGACACGACATCACAGCACGTATATTCAGGCAAAAAATTCGGTCCCTGATGAACTTTATTGTTAAACAACGCGTCTTTGGAGATACTCGATGCTGGATGTATTCAATCGAATGGCAAAAGCGAGGCCTGCCGCACGCACACATTCTTATTTGGTTAGTGGAAAGAATTCAGCCTGACCAAATAGATGATATCATATGTGCTGAGATTCCTGATTATGAAGTCGATCCAGACCTACATGATGTTGTTACTACTAATATGATTCATGGACCGTGTGGTGCCATCAATCCCCAATCACCTTGCATGGTCGATGGAAAGTGCTCTAAACGATATCCACGGAAATTAACGGCGGAGACTGTCACTGGCAATGATGGTTATCCGCTGTATCGGCGTCGATCACCAGATGACAACGGTCGAACTGTCACAACGAAAGTGAAAAGAATGGATTTCGTTGTCGACAACAGTTGGATTGTTCCATATTCGCCACTTATTTCTAAATCGTTCAAGACACATTGCAACGTTGAATACTGCAATTCAGTTAAGTCCATAAAATATATTTGCAAATATGTCACGAAAGGCAGTGATATGGCGGTTTTTGGATTGCAATCCTCGAATACCAACGATGAAATTTCACGCTATCAAGTTGGTCGTTATGTGAACTGTAATGAAGCGATTTGGCGTATATTCGCATTTCCCATTCACGAACGTCATCCTACTGTTACGCATTTGGCGGTGCATCTGGAGAATGGTCAACGAGTATATTTCACGGCTTCGAATGCTACGCAACGTGCTGAAACACCTCCAGCAACTACATTGACCAGTTTTTTTGCAATCTGCCAAAGCGATCAGTTTGCACGAACTTTGCTTTACTCGGAGATGCCACGTTATTATACTTGGAATGCTTCATCGAAGAATTTTCAAAGACGGAAGCAAGGCGATGCGGTTCCTGGGTATCCAGATGTGCGTTCTACTGATGCTCTTGGTCGTATGTATACAGTTCATCCAAAGAATAATGAATGTTTCTATTTGCGGTTGTTGCTGGTAAATGTGCGTGGGCCAACGTCATTTGAGTCACTACGAACTGTTAATGGTGTAATATTCCCAACATATCGTGCTGCATGTGAAGAATTGAAGTTATTAGAAAACGATAGTCATTGGGATACGACAATCGCTGAAGCCATTATCTGTGCATCTCCAAGTCAGATACGCACATTATTCGCTATCATAATTTCGACATGTTTTCCATCAAACCCATGTAACCTGTGGCACAAATACAAGGATAATATGTCAGAAGATATTTTACATCAAATTCGTGTCAGTTCCAGAAATCACGATATTGAGATGAATGAGGAGATACATAATCGTGCTTTACTCTTGATCGAAGATATGTGTTACCTCATGTGCGGTAATTTATTAATCAGGTTAGGAATGCCAGCACCATATCGTGAAATGAATGACGCATTTAATCGAGAATTGGAACGGGAACGTGAATATGATCACCAGGAATTAGATTTAGTAGTTCAAACGAATGTACCCCTGTTGAATTACCAACAAAAGAAAGTTTATGATACTTTAATGAAGGCAATCGATGATGAAAATGGTGGTTTATATTTCCTAGATGCCCCTGGTGGAACTGGCAAGACATTCCTCATGTCATTAGTTTTAGCAACTGTTCGGGCGAGATCTAACATAGCGGTTGCAGTTGCTTCTTCTGGAATAGCAGCCACATTGTTAGAAGGATGCCGTACGGCTCATTCAGCATTCAAATTACCGTTAAATCTTCAAACTATTGAAGAACCAACGTGTAATATTGCAAAACACTCAGCAATGGCCAAAGTTTTAGCGGTATCGAAAATCATCATCTGGGACGAATGCACAATGGCGCATAAACGTGCATTAGAAGCACTTAACCGAACATTAAAAGATTTACGCAATGACTCGAGATGTTTTGGAGGAGCAATGATTTTACTTTCTGGTGATTTCCGCCAAATACTGCCAGTAATTCCAAGATCTACGGCTGCCGACGAAATAAACGCTTGCCTCAAATCGTCAAATCTATGGCGCCATGTGAAGAAACTGCAACTGACAACAAACATGAGAGTTGCATTGCTTAATGATACATCTGCTGAAGATTTCTCGGAGCAATTGCTGACTATCGGTAATGGTCAAGTACCTGTCGATGAATCGAGCGGATTAATATCATTTCCAAATAATTTCTGTAATTTTGTCTCATCAAAAGACGAACTTATCAACAATGTATTTCCAGAAATTATTTCTAACTACAAAAATTATGAATGGATGAGTGAGCGAGCAATTTTAGCGGCTAAGAATAAAGATGTAGATGACCTAAACAACATAATTCAAAATAAGATCATTGGAACAATGCATTCATTCAAATCTATTGACTGCGTCACAAATGAAGATGAAGCCACCAACTATCCAATTGAATTTTTAAACTCTTTGGACGTGCCTGGCTTACCACCGCACAATTTACGCCTAAAGGTTGGCTCCGTAGTAATCATGCTTCGAAACATAAACCAACCAAAACTGTGCAACGGTACGCGTTTGGTGGTTAGAAAATTGATGAACAATGTAATTTACGCTACGATAATGATAGGAAAATTCAAAGGTGAGCAAGTTCTCATTCCGAGGATACCGATGATCCCAACCGATATGCCGTTTGAATTTAAAAGACTTCAATTTCCGATACGTCTTGCATTTGCCATGACCATCAACAAATCACAAGGCCAATCCTTAAAAGTTTGTGGTTTAAATCTAGAACATTCATGTTTTTCCCATGGTCAATTATACGTGGCATGTTCACGGGTCGGAAGACCATCTGCGTTGTTTGTTTTTGCGCCTGATAATAAAACAAAAAATGTCGTGTATCACAAGGTACTTAAATGAAGAGCAACCTATGTACTAAAATACAGAAATAATTATGAATGATTGATGTAGAAATTTAATTTTTTTTGTATTTTTTCCAATAAAAAAAAAAAATGCTTATTTATTGACATTAAGGCGGAACAAAGTTCGCCGGGTCAGCTAGTATTTGAATAAATAAGAGGCGCACAAGGTGATGATTGTATTTATGACGTAGCGCGCGTCCTTGCGTACAGCAGGTCATCATCATTCTCCTAGCGTTATTCCGGTTGTGCTCTCGCACGCGAGGGCCCAGGGTCCGCTGACCATGATCCAGGTTGTGGCAGATCAGGAATTAAAGTAGAGCGATTGCCATCTGACCTCCGCCGTGACCCTGTTACCAGGTGAACCTGACCAGTTTCGATCATGGTTACGCATGCAGTCGCCTGAATGTGCAGGTTTCCTCACGATGTTATCCCTCACCGTAAGAGCATCGGTTAGTGCAACAACTAATGTACATAACTCAGAAAAAGTAATTGGTACATGGCGGCGCGTGTGATCGAACCGGCACCTCCCGCATGAGAGGCAACCCGCTAGCCACTGCAGCGCCACCGTCGCTCCAGTACAGGAGGTACTCGAATAAAAAAAGGCGCATACAAGTGATGATTGTATTTATGAACTACACAATAACGGTGGTGATGACGTCGTCGAGCCAGGGCCGGACCGCGGCGAGGCTGCCGTATGGCGCGGGCTCGCAGGCGGCCCCGCAGCGCGCGTCGTCCGCCATCAGCGCCAGCAGCGTGCGGCCGCGCGTCAGCGGCGTGCCCGCGCAGTAGTTGCACACCACGCCGCGCGCGTACAGCGGGCCCGCGCATATCTGACATACATATACGAATGCTGTAGCTATGGTTCGAACCTCGCGTAGATATGGACGGAACGGACTAGTTTTGAGGCCCGGTTTCCACCAAAGCAGAGAGGAGAAGAGACGGGAGGAGATGTATTTGAATAAACCAATAAGATTTCGATGTTTTCACATCTCTTCTCCACTTAGCTTCGATGGAAATGGATCAAGCGGAGAGGAGAGGAGATGTCTTATTTTTCTATATAATTTGTGCGGCGAGCGGAGAAGTGTCTAGTCGGGCGGCCGGACGGCGTACGCGCTCGCGCACCCCGCACCCCGCTGCCGTCTCTCCGCTCCTTGCACACGAAAGCCTCCCTTCCTTCCTTTTTGTCTTCCTTTCGTAGACAGAGCTTGACTGGTTTCGGTCTCTCACAGCTCACATCTCTGCTACACAAAGCTCACATCTCCTCACCGCTTTGGTGGAAATAACCTGCCAGCTTTGCAGCACATCTCCTCCCGTCTCTTCTCCTCTCTGCTTTGGTGGAAACCGGGCCTGAGGTTCCGTAACTCAAAAAAACCTTAGATATTTAGGATCACTTTACCGTCTGTCAAGAGCCTGTTTCTCAGGAACAAGTGGAGGTATCAAGTTAAAATTAACATCAAATACCTGTCTACTGTCTCTTAAAAAATCAAGCTTCTAAGTGAACGCATATCAAAGATCTCTAACATTTCGCAGGGAAATCAAAAACTATAGGGTATTATACCCGAAAGGTAAGAAAATAGGTCTTACAGCACACGTAAACGAAAAAGTCCGAAAAACGTATTCGTTCAGTAAGTAATAGTGATCTGATTCAAAGCACTCTGATTACTTAGCTAAAGGAATTCCTATAAAGCCAGCTAGCACCTACTGGTCTGTCTGGAAGATGGCACTGGAAAACAGTGGCAATCACAAAGAAGTTGTGATTTAATTGTTCTATTTTAATCTAAAAAAAATTACAAGAGCAAAATGCAAATGTAAAAGAAAGTAGATACTTATCAAGTGAATTTTTCCATGAAATTTTATGTTACGAACAATTTTTTTTAATTGTTGCTCTTTTCTGGTACCACGTTTTAGACTTTGACTATAATGGATTCATTATACTAACGGGTCCAATTTCTCCCGTGGCGGGCCTGGTGGGTGCGCCGGCGCCGAGATGCCGCGGCGCCCACGTGTCGCCCCCGCACGCCGCCGTCGGCAGCCGGTACACGCTCACTGCACGCACGCCGCGGTCTGACGTGCTACTTTCTGGACTCCTGAGGGTTAACGAACTTTTATCGTGATGTGGCTGGATTTATAATCCGAGAAAATCACGAGTGACCCTCCTGCGCCTTCTTAAGACGTGCAGGGGAGCGAGGAAACGCCAATCGCACGCGACCGTCATAGGAATTAGGAACAGACATGCCTTGCCACCCACACCTGTTGCGACTAAAGATAGGTCGCGCACAAACTTATCGGTTACATGTCGGCTACATGTACACTAGTAGTTGTAATGAGATCTCATTTAGTTCATATGATAGTCTGATGGAGTAGGAGTTTATTTAAGTACGAAAGCCTACTTATTCCTATTTTTCGAAACTTATAGTCATGATTTCATTAAACAAGTATTGAAATTGACGGAACGTTCATATACAAAAATCTAGAATCAAGCGTCCGCCAAAAACCCTCGTATTTTTTGTGCGCGGGTATTAATATCTGCGCACTACACAAGGTGCACTCTCGCTTCCTTTATTTTTGAAATTTGGAGATGTTAGTCCTGCTCGATTCCTCCGATGTCGGATTGTCGTCTACCTAACCTACAATTTGACACAACTACCCTCATAGCGTATTATATTTTAATTTACGGCAGTTGTTCACCAAGAATTTCGGAGTGACAGTAAAGCGAGTTCTCATTGGAAAATATTCAATTTTAAGTACAAAATAAATAAATTGTGACAGTTTAATCTGCGTATTACTAGCCAATACTGATGGTAAGCCATTAATTATTATTATTTCAGAATTACATTCGGATTAAGACTTAGGATGCTGTAATTTAAGTTCAACTATAGGTTCTGTTAAGTTTAATACGGTAACATAATATTAAACACGTACTAATCACTTACCTAAATCTACCATATCCATAAATAGTGAACCGTTCCCCTATCGTGATAAGTAAGTGCTCCAGCAAGGTGGGCAGCCGCAGAACGTCCTGCGGGGCGACGGCGAGCGGGTCCTCGCTGCGCAGCGCGGCCACGTCGCGGTCGCGGCGCCCGCGCGCGTGCTGCGGGTGCACGCGCACGTCCGCCACGCCGTGCGCCACCACCGCGCCCCCCACCCCGCCCGCGCGCCCGTACCCCTCCACCATCACGAAAGCCTCCACCACGTCCACCTCCTCCGCCGCCTCCACGCAGCTCGCCGCCGTCAGCGCCCAGTACCGCGACACCGCCGACAGCACGCACCCGAACGTATCCTCACGCATCGGCCGTATCATCACGAGCGCCAGCAGGAACGGCGCCTCCCCCGACGCCACCTCCTCCCCGTCGGAATCCTCCATAGCGGCCGGTATCGCCTCGATCGGCGGGTGCGTCTCGTTCCCGAGTGTGTGCACTTTGGCGACGGTCGAGAGCGCGGGCGCGCCCTCCTCGTAGTAGTGCGTCGTCGCCTCCGTCTTCTGCGACGGCTCCCACGTGCACTGGACGTCGGGCGCGAGCGTGCCTCTCGCGCTCTGGTCTGCGGACGCGGACGAATCGTGCGTCACCGGCGAACCAGATATTTCAGGTGTAGCAAAATTTGGAGGAATCTCGGTCGACTTCGGAGGAATCACTCGGTAGTCGATATTACTTTCGGAACAAGCTAAAAAGTGTAGTATCAAAAACGTCAGAATTCCTATGAACACCAGCAACAAAAATGCTTCTAAGAGCGACAGAAGAGCTTCCGTTCTCGTGAACGACTTGCACCATCCTCTGAACTCTTTGCAACAGACATTGCACATTGTTTTTGTGCCACATTATCGTTCGACTGACATGTCGCGGCCCATTAGATTGAAAGACAACGACAGTAAAGATACGAGTTGTGATTTTGAGGTGTTTATTAGGATATAAGAAAGGGTCTTCGGAAAGGGCGATCCCTGCAGCCGAAGCGCAGCTGGCCGGCCTCCTTGCGGCCGCCGAAGCCGCCGCCGAGCCGCCGCGGCCGCCAGCCCCGCAGCCGCCGCGCCGCCGCGCGCTCCACCACCACCTCCGCACCGTCTATGTATTCGTTGTGCATCTCTCGGAGAGCCTTTTCCGTACTGCTGGCAGATTCGTATTCCACGAATGCGTATTGTTTGGACTTTCCGGTTACCAAGTCTTTTACGAGTCGACACGAAGTTATTTTCCCCATTTTTGAAAACTCTGCTGATATTGTATCCTGTGAAAGAATATTTAATCTATACTAATATTATAAAGAGGAAAGATTTGTTTGTTTGTTTATTTGCATCGAATAGGCTCCGAAACTACTAGACCGAATCAAATGAAAGGATTTGTCCATTAATGGTTTTTTATTCGTCAAATTTTTTAACCAGAATAAACTAAATATTATATTAAAGAGTTCACAAAAACTAGCCTTTCTGCATAATTAATATATTTTTTGAGGCCTCCGATTTAGAGAAAAATTGAAATTAATTTTTCTCTTTGTCCTTACAGAAACCGCACCTTCGCCTATATCAATTAACGCATGAAAAAAATTTGACAGCAAAATTGACATTCCATTGACAGTAGTACCTATTATATAATCTGTGGTAGTACCTAGTAGTATTTATCCACCAGTGGAAAGGCAATGGTACATAGCCATACAGCCAGGAAATACAAGTAAGTGATCAATGGATGATGCCTGTTACAAAACATATTTTTTCTCAAAAATGGAGGCATTTAAAATTCTGATTTCTATGGTTACGTGTTTTATATTTTTTTAGCTTAAAGATAAATATAGGTTTATTAGTGGTTGGTGATATCTTAGAATAAAAAACCAGCCTCCATACAAAAAGAGGACAAGTCCTTTGGCACAGAGATAGAGACACTGTAAAGGACATAGGCTACTTTTTGTCGCGATATAAAATCATCAGGGGGGTGAAATGGGGGTTGAAAATTTGTATGGAAAATCCGACTTTTGGCGCGGGCGAAGTCGCGGGGAACTGCTAGTATATTATAAGTTCGATAACGTTCCATGATTCTTTTTTTCAAGATTAACATTTTTACCTGTGCAGTTCTTGGGTTGAGCCTGCCGATGAAGATAGTGAGGTGTGGGTTTCCTTGCACCAGCTTGTTGGGCGTGTACTCGGAGTTCAGTGCTCGCACGATGGCGCGGTCGTGGGGCTCCGTGTCTGTGCCTGTTTTAATCAGACATGTAGGTACTTCGTTTTCAATATTATGAAATAAAAGGTAAACCTATTGATCCTTTAGAGATCACTGAAACTCTTAAACACTTCCTGATAAAGAAATAAATCATCATGTAAAAATTAAAATGTTGTTTTAAATTTCCAATAATGGATGTGAAGTGGCAAATTAGCTGTGCCAAGTCAATGCGGTTGGTGTGTTGGGTACCTGGGCCGGAGCGGAAATTTTAAGGATTTTATTTTAAATTTTTTTTTCTATTCATTTAAGATGATTGTGAAGCTGTCTTATGCTAAATAGCAATAACCATTTTTTCCCTAGGAAACATAGTTTAGTTTTCATAATTTTTGGAAATGTAGATATAATGCTAAACTTCTGAACCAGACGGTAGTGGGTTCGAATCCCGCAAGGGGCAAATGTTTGTGTGATGAGCATGAGCATTTGTACCTAAGTCATGGATGTTTATATGTATTTAAGTATTTTTATCCGTTGTCCTAGTCACCATAGGAGGTAATTGGTGTGTTTGTTGAAACAATTTAATTTAATTTATTTAATGATAAATTTGATCTGTATGCTTCTACTTTTAGGGCATATTGCTTACGATACGAGTTACTACACATTCACTTTAAGTTGGCCATAGTCAACCATTACAAAATGAAGCCATATGCAACCCTACTAGTACCGTTTCCAAAAAATAATCTAAAAGGAAATAAAATTGGCAGTTTTGATTTCTTATAGGATTAGTTACATCACAATGCTTATTTTATTTTCCTTAAATATATTAAGATAATTTTATAAATACATTATAATGTTTTTCCTGCACCTATTTCGTAGATAATAAATTGAAAATATGTGGACCTATGGTGTAACATCTTCTGCCAAATTTATAAAGTGCATAGTAACTTACACCAGCGGCCCACTTGAAGTAAACATAGTATAAGCATCTAAAAATGTATATTTTTAACTTAAAAACTTACCTCGAAATAAATTATATTCTATAAATTAAACTAAACTAAATTATTAAAAATTAAAAACGCACAGACAAAGATTATGGTATAGGTACCAAATCAAATGAGGCCAAAATTGTCTCTTTCTGTAAAGGTTTAGGGCAGTAAAAAGTTTATCCCCTGGAACAATATATTGAAAAGGAAATGCAAGGAATTGCCTCACGGACTTGCAGCTCTATAGCAAGATGTGTCGGGGAGCAGAACAGTGTGAAACAGCATTTTTCAAAATACTCGGGCCGCGTATCAGCACTTCACAATCCTCTCAAAGAACTACACACAAACTATCAAACACTGGCAAAAATAAACCATCAAGTGCATATGTATGATATATTGTGTAAAATTAAAATTATTACCATCAATTGAACCAATTTTGATTGGGTCGTATTCTGTAGCGAATTTTTGAAAACCACTATCTTCGCGTTGATCACGAGACATTTTTTTAAACTTCGTTATATAATTTTGAGAATTGTTCAAATTCTATTTGTGATATTTTGGAATTAAAAATGTATGTTGTGTGTGTAAACAAAGTTTCCAAAGTTTGACATGACAGCAGAGTAGTAGTAGTATTTACCAGGGGAAAGGCAATGGTACATAGCCGTACAGCCAGATCTTGACAAAGTTTGACAGCTGGCTGACAGCAGATGTAACGTCAAACTGACAATTTTAGTGATGTGAAAAAACCGAATTATTAAGTTAATTGTTTACTATCGAATCATGAATCGATTCCTAGTCTAGTTTTTAATCTTTTATTTTCTTATACATGGTGTTGTGTGATTGTGTCCAATTTCTGTGAAACAACATAATGATATGATAAAACACCTGTATTGTCTACAGCAGACAATACAATTTTGAATAGTCTTACCTACCATCACGTTGAAATAAATAAAATAAAACTTTATTGATAACAAGAGTAATTATACATCAAAAATCAATTAACTACAACATAAAAAGTGCCTTTAAAACTCACGCAATTGACAACATCTCATTTTTTTAGTGGTACTTAAATTCGAGATTTGGCGATGCCAGGCCTGTGTGTCTTCCTGCGTAGGTAGCAAAAACGTACCTACGCGCGGCAACCCCTTGGATAGGGGCTAAACAAGTTGGGTGTCGCTAGCCGGTAGCGACACGCTTCCGCGTTTTATTCATCAGCGATGCGCGACACTAGGTTGCTGGTTGGACGAGCGTGAATAAAGTCCTAGAAAGATGCGCTAGATGGCGTAAGTAGCTTCTTGTGGCAGTCAACCCTATCGCGTTCCGTGATAGTACGTCACTGAATAGGTTTAGTGTATTATGAATTATATTTCAGAGTTATAAGAATGAAATTATCTTGTGTGGCTACCATAGCAAGCACTCTTCACAGAAACACTGAAGAAAACAGCCCCGAAAAGGGCTATCTCTCAGCACAGAAACAGGATTGAATCAGCCCTCAAAAGGGCTATCATAGAACAGGATGGTATAACAGAAACAAGATATCAGCCCTGAGAAGAGCTTTTGTTTGTTTGTATGCAGCGCCGTCCTCCGATCGTCGTAACAGGAAACGCCGTGGCGCGCCCGATGCGCGCGTCTTGTCCGCTCGATGGCCGCCGCAGCAAATGAACGAGCCCACACTCGAAGTTCGCACAACCCCCTAGGGGATCGGGAAAACCGTTCGGGGCGACGGCCCCCTTCGGTGGGTTCAATCGCTGTCCGTGGCTACGGACAGGTCGTTTGGTTGGGGGAGACGTTTCCGTCTCACGTCCTGGGTTGGGTTTGGCGCTGGCGAGCTTTTCAGCTACGAGCCAGCGCCGTTGTCAATTTGGGTGGTGTCAAATCCGGTGGTCGTCGACTATCAGCGAGGCTTGCGCCTGCAAGCTGATAGTCGGGTCGGTCCTGTTGCTGCTGTCCTCGTCACCATCACTGGTGGTGAGGAGGTCTCGCGGGAAAGCTCGGAGTCGAGTCGAGCTGTGGTCTGGTGGCCTCGAGTGGTACGGAGCGATGTTCCTCAAATGCGGATGCCGAGATCCCTCCGCTCTTCGGAACATGCGCTCGGCGAGGTGTCCGACGAAGTCTTCCACAGTCTCGATCTTGAGGTCTCTCCGCAAGACGTCATTTCTGACGTAGCGGGGGGCAGCAGCAACGGTCCTCAGAGTCAGCGACTGCTGGGCTTCTATTTTCCTACGTAAGCGCCGGTTGGTCAGCGCGTACCACGCTGGTGCAGCGTAGGTAAGGCGGGTTCGTACGTAAGCTTTATAGACGCCCAGCTTCGCTCTCATGGGGAGGTTGGACGACAAAATGGGTCTCAGCTTGGCTCTCGTTACCCTCGTGGTGTTGATGAGAGCCTTGACGTGTGGAGTCATCTTGAGCTGGCGGTCAATGGTCACCCCCAGGTATTTCACCGTGGGGGTCCATGGTATGGACTCACCTCGGAGTGTAAGCTGTGGTGGCATGGTTCTCCTGTTGCTGACAAGGATGGCTTGGGTCTTCTTGGGGTTAGCTGAGAGCTTCCAGTCGTCCATCCATTGCGGCAGTAAATCCAGGGTGCGCTGGATTTTGATCGCCGCGTGGTAAGGCTTTATCGAGGAGGCCACGTATGCCGCATCGTCAGCGTACAACGCAAGCGTGGCCTCTTCCCCTACAGGGATGTCGTCCGTGTACTTGGAGTAGCACACGGGCGAGAGACAGCTTCCCTGTGGGACTCCTGCTAGGATCGGTCGTTCTGTAGAAATGGCGTCTTCCACTGCCACTTGGAAGCGCCGGTCTTGGAGGAACGACCGAACCAGCCTTACGAGTCGTCGGGGCGCAGAGGTAGTAGCAATCTTATACAGCAGTCCTTCATGCCAGACGCGGTCGAACGCCTTCTCCATATCTAGGAACACTCCGACGGAGTGCTCCTTTCGGTTCTGGGCGGCCGCTAGTTGGTGAAGGACGCGGGCTAGCTGTTGGGTGGTGGAGTGCTCGGCTCTGAAGCCGTATTGCTCTACTCTGGGCTCAATATGTGGTAGGAGATGAGGAAGCAGCAGTTTCTCTAGCACCTTTGAAACTGTGGGCAGCAGCGTTATGGGCCGATAGCTATCGGCTCGCAGAACATCTTTTCCTGGCTTAGGGATCATAATGACGCGTCCCAGTTTCCAGCTCTGTGGGAAGTGGCCAAACCTCAGGGTTCCGTTGAAGACTCTAGTCAGCGTCGCGACGGAGCGCGGGGGAAGGTGACGTAGAGCCTCGTTGGGGATGCGATCTGGGCCTGGGGCTTTTCTCAACGGCGTCCTCAGCAGTGCCTTGCGGATTTGTCCCGGTGTTAGCACAATTGGGTCTTCATGACTTTGGACGTCATGACCAAAGTAGTCCTGCAAGTGGTCCAACACCATCTCCTCGTGGCAGGTGTTTGCTGTAGGGTTTGGCTGGAACTGGGTTTCAAGATGGTCTGCGAATATCTCGGCTCTATCTGCGGCCGCGAACTTCTTAGTCCCATTCGAGTCTTTGAGGGGGCGCGTAGGCGGGCGACAGCCCGTGAATCGCCGACAAAGTCTGTGAACTTTGTTCCAGTCCTCACTGGCGTCATCAACCTCTCGCAGCCAGGTGTTCTCAGTTCTCGTCACAAGGAGCTGGCACACCTCGTCGGCTATGCGGTTGAGGCGAGACTTCAGGACGGGACAGCGGGATCTCATCCATGCTCTTCTGAGCCTCCTTTTTTTCCTCTATCTTCTTCTTGATAGAGGATGGGATGTTCGCGGAGTTCGCTCTGCCGTTGGCTGCTTCCTCTGCTGCGGCTAGCGCGTTCGCGGCGCACGTGGTGAACTGCTCTGCGAGGAGATCGACTTCCTCCGCACTGGTAACGGGGAAGGATGGAGAGTGTTCTGCCATGTGCGCGGCGAAGGTCTGCCAGTTGTATCTCCTACGGTCCGGCGGGGTAGTCCGGGTCGGATCAGGAGAGTATTTAATGAGCAGCGGCTGATGATCTGAGATGAGGTGGTAGTCCAGGACTTCTACCGTCATGGTGTTGGTCAGTCCTTGGGTTACCACTAGATCTATGACATCCGGTAGTGCATTGGCTTGGTAGGGGTAGTGTGTGGGCGTCTCTGGCCCGACTACACTGTAGCCTCGTCTCTCGGCGTCGTCAAACAGCCGGGTCCCGTCGGGACAGTTCCTTGTCGAGTTCCATGACAAGTGTTTACAATTAAAGTCGCCAGCGATGATGGCGGGTGTACTGCCCAGAGTGGCATGAACGTCCTCGATATCGAGGCGGATGCTTGGCGCCTTGTAAAAGGTAAACACTCTACATGGGCCCGAGTCAAGGAATATCTCTATCCCGATTGCTGTTGATGACCGCAAGGTGGTCTGCGGTAGAATCTGATGCACTATGTTGTGTCGCACTAGGATTGCAAGTCCCCTATACGCTATTCCTAGTGGGGATGTCTCATCAGCTCGGTAGGTGGCGTAGCCCGCAAAGCCACATCTCTTTCCACTGCTCAGGTGGGTTTCTTGTAGGAGAGCGATGTCAATCTCCTGCTCTTTAAGTACCACCTTAAGGAGTTCTTGTTTGTTACTGGAAATGCCGTCGGCGTTCCAGGACATCACTCTCAGAGGAGGACTGCTACTCATGAGTATATAGATCAGCCAGCCCTCTGAGGATTATCGGTACGGGATTCTGCCCGACCTGTATGGCTTCTAATACTGCGTGAAGTATCTTCAAGCAGCTAGTGACAGTCTTGTCATGGCCTTCTGGACGCTCTGTCCGCTTGTGTGCACCATCCAGCCTTACCTGCGCCCCCTGTCTGGGGGCAGCAGTTAAAACTGGTACCGGTGCAGCCACGGATGGCGGTTGCAGTAGAGGCCTGTCCTCCTCCTTCTCCTCTACCCCGCGGCGTCGCCTGCGACGTCGCTTGCGCCTACCTTCTGTAGGGGGATTTGCCGCGGCCATCAGGGAGAATTGAGCATTCTCCTCCTCCGCGACGGTGTTCTGCGTGGGCCTCCGGGTTGTGCGCGCGACTGTGCTGGCCCGCTTGCTCCTCAGTTCCCTGATAAACACCGGGCACCGGATGTTGTTCGCGGTGTGCGCGTCACCGCAGTTGGCACAAGTCGGCGGCTCCTCTCGCGGCCGCGGGCAATCCTTGGCGGTATGTTCCTCGCCACATCGTACGCAAGCCAAGGTCCGATGGCAATTGTGCGAGGAGTGCCTGAAGGTCTGGCAACGGTGGCACTGTGCTGGCCCCTTCTTGCCCCTCCAGGCCTCTATGCGTACTCCTGGCATGCACAGGAGTTCCGTGACCTCGTAAATCGCAGGCGTCAATTCCGGTGTGCGTCGTATTTGGGCGAAGAAGATGCACCCCGGCCTTCCCTTACGCGCGCTGATCTTGCGCACGTATTCAGGCACGAAGTTCAACTCTCCGAGGGCTTCTTCTATGTCTCCTGGCTCCGTGTTCTCAGGTAGGCCTCTGATGGCTACCTTGAGGCTCTGCTCTGCTGGCAGAGAGTAACAGAACCAGGAGATGTTCTCAGTCTGTTCCAGCTTGGTGAGGTACCGTTGTACCGTCCGGTACTCGTCCTCATCTCTGGGGAGGAATCTGATTCCCCTCCCAAAGGGTCTCGCGCTCGGGGGTCGCTTCAGGAGCTGCTTCAGCTCCTTGAAGTGGCGCGCCCAGTCGGGCAGCCTCTCCACAACCAGGGGTGGGTACCTGCGCTGCGCAGAGGCCGCATGAGTGGGCGAGGAGGCAGGTGGTGTAGTAGTCGTGGGTTGGGTTGTCACCTCCATCGGTGACAAGTCGAGCCGCGGCAGCGAGAGCGTCTGTTCCTCCTCAGCCGTAGGCGAGGTCGGGTCCCGGGACCGCTTCGCTACCGGAGGCGGAAAAGGGGCTGGCAAATTCGTCGGCGGGGTGAATCGCGACGGCGATATTATTCGCACAGTCGGCGACGTTGGTGCGGGCGCGGAGGGCGGTTGCGCCTGGGTGGTTCCCCTGGTACGCGGGTCGCGTTGCGGCAACGGCGTAGCCGGCGGAGCGCGGGCACTGGCTCGCGCTGCGGTCGCGCTCGGCACGGTCGACGCGGTGAGCTCACGCACGGGAGCTCTAACCGCGGACGCGGACTGCCGAGTTGCGGCGGCGCGAGAGGCGGTGGCGGATGTCGCGGGTCGCGTGGATGGTGCGGCGCGCGATGCGGACGCGCTGGAGGTCGCGGAGCGCGGGGCGGTCGCGCTGGTGACAGCGCGCGGTGCGGTCATGGTGCGCGCGGTGGTCGCTGTGGTCGCGGCGGTCGCGGCATAAGAGCGCGGCGGTGTCAGACGCTTGGCGGGCACGGGCGCGCTCGCGGGGGCAGACGCGGGCGCAGTCGCGGTGGTCGCGAGCGCAGGAGCGGGCGCGGTCCCCGATGGACGCGGCGAACGCGGCGGGGCGACGGGTGGTGCGGGGCCGGGGGAGCTGCGAGTGCTGATCGGCGTCAGCAACTCGAGCAGCTTGGCCACCCCGGCTATGGGTTCGTGGCGTCGATGGAAGACCCGCGGCCTGGTTGGCCTGCGGATCCCGGCAGGTGGTTGGGCCGGCATCTTTTTAAAAAGCCGGGCTTTTCGACATCAACAACTATGCGGAATGCATAGCTAGTGATGTCGGAAAACACCGTCTCAGAACTTTTATATTACCTTTTCGAGTTGCCTCAGAAAAGGTAATATAAAGGAGGGTAGCTCCAAAAAGAGCTGTTTAAAATAAATTCTAGTTTCTTCGCTGCTGCGTGGCGACCTCACAGGTAGCTCCTTTTCCTTCTTCCGCGGCTTCTCCCGGTGAGACCCGCTTGTGGGAGGCCGAGAGAGAACCGCAGCTTCTGGAGTTCGGTGCTATCGGAGTCGCAGAGAGAGAGGTCCGTACCACTGTAAGTCAAATGAACGAGCGCCGATCCGCGGGTTCTATTTATATGCTCCGCGCACGATCGGTTGACGATGCACACGCAAGACCGTGCTCGACACGTGTCGGCCGGCGCCGGGGCCAGAAAGAGATAGTGTATTATAGAAGAGATAGATAGTGTTTAGTTCGTAAGGTTTCCCTATTGGTCGAAATGTAAATATTTCTATTGGTCGCTATTGTTATTGTTTTTATATAAATTTATGTTATTTTTTTATGTAAATACATTCAGTACTCAACCTTCTAAGGAGTCTTACTTACCTACTCACCTCTACTGGCCTACCTTCGCCAAAGTGGTGACCACCGACTACTAAACAATGGAAGAACACCGACCGCTCCAACCTGAGGGATCCGCTGAACAGCAACCAGCTCCAGCAGCGTCGGCAACCGCTCCACACCCACGAGAAGTCGCATCGGTGAATCCCGCACCGCAGTTCACACCAACATCGAGTCAATCATCACAGTACGACAGTTTACTAGAAGAAATCCGAAAACTTCACATCGAAATCGCTGAAATAAAAGGGAAGAATCAACCCCGCCGCTCGTAGAATCGTTCGCGCTCGAGACAGCGAGGCGATAACAAGGACACATCGCCATCCCGCTCGCACACCGACTCTCGCTCTCGCACCGCTACACCATCGCCGTATTGTTACTATCACCGACGTTTTGGTACTCAAGCAAAAAGATGTACTACGCCGTGCTCGTTCACCAAAGATAAAAAGACGGAAAACTAGATAGAACGTTGGCGGAGGCGGAAACCAGCGTTCCAACGTTATCACACCGCCTATTCATCACCTATAAGAAGACTGGTCTGTCATTTTTGGTAGACACCGGTGCTAATATCTCCGTCCTACCAAGAAGAAAAGGCCAAGTTACTAAGCCACTACCGTTCAAGCTGTATGCTGCAAATAATACCGTCATACCTACCTACGGCGAAAGAACACTCGAACTCGATCTGCAACTTCGTCGTCCGTACAAGTGGAAGTTCATCGTAGCTGACGTCTCAAAACCAATCCTGGGTGCTGATTTCCTACAACATCATCAACTTATCGTCGATCTCAAGAACCGCCGACTTATCGACAACGTAACCAACCTCAAGGTCAACGCCCCACTTCGCGCTACGCAGTTACCTACAATTCGTAGTATTGACATACAACAGTCATATCACGATATTCTGGCTGAATTTCCCGGGACTACACGACTAACTTCGATGCATCTCAACGAAAAAATCAACGTGCAACACTACATCGAAACCGAAGGTCAACCCATACACTGCCGTGCAAGACCAATACCACCACACCGCTATGAAAAAGTAAAGAAAGAATTCGAGAACATGATCGAACAAGGCCTATGTCGTCCCAGCAAGAGTCCTTGGGCGTCGCCGCTGCACGTCGTACCCAAGAAGAATGGCGATTTTAGGGTAGTTGGTGACTATCGTCGACTCAACTCGATCACCAAACCCGATCGCTACCCCGTCCCACGCATTAAAGACTTCACCTACCAGCTGACCGGCAAGACGATATTCTCAACTTTAGACCTCAACCGAGCATATCAACAATTATGCGTAAGAGAGGAAAACATAGAGAAGACAGCCATCATAACACCGATGGGCCTATTCGAATTTCCGCGCATGTGTCCGGGTTTGAAGAATGCCGGCCAAACATTCCAACGGTACATACATGAAGTACTCAGAGGGCTCGACTACGTATTCCCATTCGTGGACGATGTACTGGTCGCATCGTGTAATTCTCTGGAACATCGTGAACACCTACGCACCGTTCTATTAATGCTAGAACAACACGGCATCACAATCAACCCAGCAAAGTGTCACCTTGGTCAACAAGAAGTTACGTTCCTCGGTTACACCGTATTAAAAGATGGGATCAAGCCACCGCAAGAGAAGGCCGACATCATCAACGCTTACCCTAAACCGAAAAACATCGAAGAATTACGTCGATTTCTCGGTATGATCAATTTCTACCGCGATCATATACCGAACGCCGCAGAAATTCAAGCACCGTTGAACGCCTACTTACACAACGTGAAGAAAAGAGACAAAACACCGATCGAGTGGACCGACGTCGCGATGCAAGCATTCGAGAAATGTAAAGAGAGCATAATTCAAGCTACTTTACTCGCTCACCCTTCATACAACGCAGCCTACGCGATATCATGCGACGCGTCCGATAAAGCCGCCGGTGCAGTACTACAACAATATGTAGACGAAAAATGGCAACCCCTTGGCTACTTTTCGAAAAAGTTTCACCGACCACAAACCACTCACATACGCTATGTGCAAGACGCAGTCAACCACCGAAACAACAAGGCGAACGCGACAACTACTGTTTATCAGCGAGTTTACGACCGACATACGTCACGTGAGCGGTAAACAGAACATCGTAGCCGACGCACTCAGCCGCATCGAAACAATATCTACACCGACATCACTAAATTACGAAGAAATAGTCAAGTCACAACAACAAGATTCAACATTATAACAACTTCAACAACAAGACAACATCTTTGAAGAAAATAGTAATACCTAACACCGATATAGAAGTCTACTGTGAAACATCTACAAGCCATATTCGACCTTATATACCAGAAGAGTTTCGTTACGACGCATTTAAAAGCGTGATCACAACATAAGTCATCCTGCTACTCGAACTACTCGCAAGCTTATGTCACAGAAGTACTTTTGGCCATCAATGAACACCGACGTTGCTACGTGGAAAAAAAGTTGCATCCTGTGCCAACAAAGCAAGATACAACGACACACGTCCTCGGCAGTTTCAAAGTTCCCGCCAACCGATCGATTTCAACATCTACACGTCGATATTGTTGGACCGCTACCTACCACAAGTCAAGGTCACCGATATCTCGTCACAATGATCGACCGACTAACTAAATGGCCAGAAGCTATACCTACCGACGACATAACCGCCGAAACAATAGCCGACGTTATCTACAAACACTGGATAGCGCGATTCGGCTGTCCGACTACGCTAACAAGCGATCAAGGTCTTCGTCAGTTCGAGAGTCAGCGGTTCAACAACTTATGAAGATTATGGGTATCAAGAAAAATCGAACTACGCGTTACCATCCACAAAGTAACGGCGTAATCGAGCGTTGGCATCGATCACTCAAAACTTCGTTACGCGCGAGGTTAATAACCTCTACCTCGTGGTTTGACGAGCTACCTACCGTGCTACTCGGACTACGCGCCGCGTTACATACAGACTCTAGGGTCAGCGCAGCCGAACTTACCTACGGCTACAACCTACGATTACCTGGAGACTTTTTCGAGATACCTACCGGAATACCTACAATTGATATGAATTATACTTACGTCGAAAGATTACGTAGTATAATACAATCAAACAAACCGGAAACTGCTACCTCACATCCCAACAAGCAGGCTATATTCGTGCACAAGGATCTCATCAGCTGCAGCCACGTATTCGTGAGAACTGATGCAGTGAAAAAACCCTTGCAACCACCATACGAATACGTTGTCAAGCGAGAAGACAAGTTCTACACAGTTCAATTACCAGATCGTCAAGCAACCATCTCCATAGACAGATTGAAACCAGCTTACCTGTTACCAGAAACATTACCTGACCACATTACCTCAAGACCACAAGATTTACCAGCAAACTTTACCAAAAAAACCAAACCACTATCTCCGCGCCTGCGAAACCAGACAGTGTGACGCCACGACCAGCACTAAACACAAACACAACACGTTCTGGGCGTAACATCAAACCACCTGTACGTAAATCAAACCACCTGTTTTATGTAAATACATTACTTACCTACTCACCTCTACTGGCCTACCTTCGCCAAACTTGCAATGTATTTTTGTAGGTGTCTACAAGAAAATGTGCTTGAGTCTGAGGCGAGCTGAATCACACCATATCGTTGACAACATTGAGTAGATATTTCTTTGAATTTTATTGCAAAGTCATACTTCTGTACGGAGTACTAGTACTTATTCTGTGGCGATGCTCAACACGTTAAAAATATTTTATGTTTTTTTACGCTATGAATTCAGAGATATTTGCAAAAACAAAGTTACTATGATACAGGCATTATAAGGGGACATGCCTTTTCTTGGTTATCTGGTCTGACTTAAAAAAGTATTTTGCCATACATACCACATAGGTACATACCAGCTAGCTGTCATTGTGACACTGACATTTGACACAGACACAATGATGAGTGAGTGAGACAAGAAATAATAGTAGTGTTGTTTTATAGAAGTGAATTCCATCTATTATATCGATAGTTTTAGTTTAGTATATTGATTTTATATTGATTGATTTAGCTTTGATTCGGCACGAAAATAATCTGTTATTTCTTAAAGAATGTTTCGTCCAGCGTACTTGTACGAGGGTCAAACTGAAAGTTCTTAGAAAATCAAAAACTGATTACATTAGCCAGTTATTAGTTTTATTATATCTTTTCAAAATATTGTCCATTGACGTCAATACACCGCTGCATGCGATGGAACCACTGGGAAAAGCACTTTGCCCACTCGTCCTTAGGGGTCTCTTCAATGGCATCGCGATACGCAGCCACCGCTTCTTCAGCATTCATAAACCGCTTTCCTTTAAGTTTTTCTTTAATTTTTGGAAATAAATAAAAATCACAAGGCGCGAGGTCGGGGCTATACGGCGGGTGACCCAGTAATTCAACGTTTGATGTCGCCAAATAGTCGATCGTTCGCTTGGCGGTGTGCGACGAGGCGTTGTCGTGGTGAAGGAGGATCCTACTGCGAGGTCGTTTCTCTCGAACTTTTTCCAAGACAAGTGGCAAACAATTGGTAGTGTACCATTCTGCAGAAACTGTTTTTTGATCCTCTAACACAATTGTTGCGAAATCACCTATCCTTCCAAAGAACGAGGCCACCATTTTTTTTCCCGCACTTCGATCTCTCTTCACTTTAGTTGGCAACTCCTCGAAAGGAAACACCCACTGAGCAGATTGTCTTTTGGTTTCAGGATCATAACAGTAAATCCAGCTTTCGTCACCTGTTAGTTTGTCGAACACAGCATTTGAGTCACCTCCGTTAAATCTTTCAATCATTTTACGGCACCAATCCACACGATGGAGTTTTTGAGCCTTAGTCAAATTATGAGGTATCCACCGGGCGCAAAGCTTCCTGACCGCTAAATGTTCGTGGAGGATTTTGTGCACTTGACTCATACCGATGCCTAAGCTTGTCCGAATCTGCTGATAGGTCACTCTTTTGTCAGTCTCTATCATACGCCGCACAACACAGATGTTATTTTCAGTCGTCGCCGTAGAAGGCCGTCCCTCACGTACATCATCAGTAAGATTAGTGCGACCACGTTTAAATCATTAAACCAGTTGTAAACAGTCGCACGAGATGGGGCTTCATCGTGAAAGGCCAATCGTAGTCTATCATAACTTTCTTGTTGACTTAAATGACATCGAAAGTCATAAAAAATCATTGCACGAAAATTTTCTCGTGTTAAATTCATTTTGACGTGACACAGACAATTTTCAATTTGCCGCCAAGTCGTAAAACAAATGACAAATGAATGAAATATATACTCAGTAATATTGGCAAAGAGTTCTATTTTCAAATTTTAGAATTTTTTTTTTATTATATTGTTTATAAGTGGCCAGTTCTAAGAACTTTCAGTTTGACCCTCGTACTATAGAGGTCAGTGGGATAAAAATACTCACTAAGATTATTTATCTACTTCTTCATTTAGACTTTTCTTATTTGATATACGTGCTTACTGTCGATATCGATATCTTACTGCTACAAAATACAACACTATAGACGTCAGTAATTTTTTTAATTTAAAATATGGCAAAGGAAAGGCGTGAAGTCGTCATATCCTTACTCTTGTTCTTACGCTCTTTTAGAATAAAGTGTATTAAAATTATTAAATTCAAGGGGAAATAATGAAAAGAAATGAAAAAGAAAAAATACGTATGTCTTGTTTTTTAACGTACTATAAGGAATAAAATAAAAACGTACATGTAAAAGACTTGTCTATTAATGGTTTTTTATTCGTCAATATTTCTAACCAGAATAAACTAAATATTATATAAAAGAGTTCACTATAACTAGTCTGCATAATTAATATATTTTTTAAGGCCTCCGTTTTAGAGAAAAATTGTAATTAATTTTTATCTTTGTCTGTACATAAACCGCACCTTTGCCTATACCAATTAACGCATGAAAAAAATTTTTAAGCAAAATTGACATTCCATTGACAGTAGTACCTATTATATAATCTGTGGTAGTACCTAGTAGTATTTGTCCACCAGTGGAAAGGCAATGGTACATAGCCATACAGCCAGGAAATACAAGTAAGTGATCAATGGATGATGCCTGTTACAAAACATATTTTTCTCAAAAATGGAGGCGTTTAAAATTCTGATTTCAATGGTTACGTGTTTCAAATTTTTGTAGCTTAAAGATAAATATAGGTTTATTGGTGGTTGGTGATATCTTGGAATAAAAAACCAGCCTCCATACAAAAAGAGGACAAGTCCTTTTTTGAAATGAATTACCAAAGGCTCCCAAACTAGGCTCTGCCTGTATCTTGAGAATTTTTCTCCCCCTACTTCTCATGCCTCTTGTTTATGTAGGCTTACAAAGGAATATAACAGAATGTACACTCTTCTTCGAGCAAGGAACTTCTTCTGACCAACACATCTGGCATTCAAGCCTTTAAACCACACAGATAGGCTAGCTAGCTACCATATTGTTTGATTTGGATAAGTCGCGGAATAAACGTTTAAACCCTCTATCGGCCGTTTATTGTACACGAACCCATATAATTAAGTTAAATTTCAATTTCAGACTGACCCGAAGGTTGTCTGGAAGAAATTGTGTTTAGCAATAAGACCGCCTAAATTGTCTCTACTTCAGACATGGGCAAAAAGACAACATGAATTAAATAATAATCCTACATTAATTTGGAAATTGTTTATCTAAGGCTAACTTAGATAACTAAAAATGACTTAAATAGTAATCAGCTCAAAGAAAAATAAGGAAAGGACAACAAACAAAATATTGCTGTTGAATAAAAACCACTTTATAGTTAAAAAAGCATGTTACACTATTTATGTTATGACTAACTGAAAATATCTTTTCTATGTAATCTTTATAATGCGACACTAATGTGCACAGCTATTTTACACTTTGAAAAATAATAATGTCCATACATAAGTAGGTAAAGTATATAAAGTACAAATTTTGTACAAAAAATTAAGTTGCATTTACAATTTTTACAAGTTTTGATTAAGTATGCTGTTTGCAGGATTGTGTTATTTTGAATCTGTTGTCTTTCTTACAGTTTCCAAAGTAGTGTTTGAATTGGGATAGAAATAATAGCTCAATGGATAGAATATCATACCCAATGGTGGTGATGCCGAAGATCAATAAAAAGTCTTCTAGTTCACTAAAATTCATGAAGAAAGTTGTGTTGCATACAAACAGCATTTTTAATAAATCCAAATTACATCTAATTTTAACAAAATATTTCCATATATAAAACTGTTTTACAACATATTTATTGCTGAGGAATATTATATCTCAATTTTGTTAATTGGATAACATTCTTAATTAATATTTTAAAAATTAAATGTAGGTAGTGCATTTTGCTTACCATTTCTAGATGTATTATAACAACCATAATGATTAATTTGGGCATCAATCTAGTATGGATTAAAGAGAACAACAAAATAAATTTGTGTAAGTACACTAATGTTAAATCTGATATTTAACATGATCACCTCATCATAATAATTGGCATAGCAAGTACCAACTAAATGGACCACACGGTGGCCTCACAGCAAAAAATATTAACAAATAAAAGTTGTGTGTACAGTGAAGTTGTAAGTTTGGATTACTTCTATTTCTTGCTCTCATGTAGGTACATGACATTGTGCTCGCGGCGATGGTCCTGAGTTACGTGGCAATGCAACCATATACATTTATAATATACAATCTCAAGTTAAAACAATATAAATAAAATATACATTTCACAAAAAGTCTAATTTTGAAAAAGAAAATGGAATGTCCATTCATTACTTTGGAAAAAAGATTTATTGCATCTGCATGAAGCTTATTGCTTAAATTTTATCAGATCACTCTTTGCACAGGTAATTCGCCGAGCTTTTCTACCACTTACCAGACTCTAAATTATTTAATCCTATACAAAATGATATCACATCACTTCTAAGAGGTGACCGATTTAATGCAAAATAGCTGCTCATACCAGTGCAAGGGTTTCCACACAGAGCCCTCCATAACCGATACAATTTTTACATAATACAATAAAGTAATGGAATTTCCGTCACATTTTCGACAAATCCAATGTACGTTTCTATACTTCCTCACTGCGTCACAGTACAAGTTTAAAGTCAAGGGCGATCAGTGGGAGGCGGGGGCTCATGCTAATTGAGCGAGGGCGAGTGGCCGTCGTCCCAGACCACGTCGATGCTGGGCCACTTGGTCTGCAGGCACGTGAGCATGGGGTCGGTGCTGGCGGCGCGCATGGGGCACTCGAGCAGCGCGGCGCGGCCGGCGCGGTACCGCACGCGCGCGCCGGGGTTAGAGCGCGCCAACCCGTTGTAGTGCTGCAGCGGGAACGTGTCCGGCGCGCCGCGCTCGCAGCCCGGGAAGAACTCGTCCATGAACGCGCTCAGTAGGATGATGCCCAAGTTTTCAGAGTCAAGTTTCCGTCTCATTAATTCCACATACTCTGGCTCGCTCACCAGATCGGCCGCACATAACACGTCTTGCAGAGCTGCAGATGGAATAAAGTTATTTCCTTCAGGATCGAAAGACCGGAATATACGTTCGGCCGATTCTCCGGCGGTTTCGGGAGCGGCTAGTCGTCGCTCGAGAGAAAACAACACTGTGAGGTGAGTTTCCGAAGCCAGCACCCAGACTGGATGCTTGGGATTCTTGTAGAAGGAGCCCACTGTGCAATATTGCATATGTTCCATTATAGTTAAGAATCCAATGTCATTCTGCTTCTCAATTCCTCTCAATCTTAAGCCTCCGACGACTTGGTCATGGTCCCATACGTGAGCGACCGCTCTGCCCGTTAGCATTAAATTGATAAGTCCCTGAGATCCATATCCATAGGTAGAATGAATCAAGGGGTCTGACAGCTCAGACAATTCAGCCTCCACTGTACTTACACCCTTACTAAGAATGACACTATAGAGCAGTAGTAGCACACCATATTTATCTTTCAATATGCGAATATTTCTTGTGTAAAATGCTTCTACCTCAGACAATGTTTGAAATGGATGCACCTCAATTCTTCGATGGAACTGGTCAATAGCATCACACGATTGATCGTCCACACTGACATTGAGGCCACTGCTGGATTCGGCATCAGTTTCATTCTTTCTATACACAGCCACATTGTACTTAGGCGCTAGACACTGGCTTAATATAGTACACACAGCCCTAACGAGTAGAGAGTTGCATTTCTCTGAAGTCAAGTCCTGAAAACTGTGTCCGGGTGTCTCTGAGAGTAGGATCTTGAGGAGGAAGCCCTGCACGGGAGCAATCGCGGCACAGGGCCCGCCCTCCTGCTGGATGAGCGCGCTGGGCTCGTCGGCGCTGAACGTGAAGCCTTGCGCCCAGCGTCGGAACACGTCCTCCTTCACGTGCTCGCCCCACAGCAGCCGCCGCGTGCTGGCCAGCTCGCTCTCCACGCTCGCACTGCCGGCGCTCATCTTGCCACCGTCGCTCGGTCCGAACGCACCTGTCTAACTAGTACTTATTCTCGATCTCGTCAGAACTCTGAGCCGTTTAACATTTGCTTAGACGACCAGCACGATATCTATGCCACCTGGAAATTAACGTCATACATAAGTACACGACAAAAATAAACGAGCACATAGAAATAGATATTGACAATGACAATACGTAACGGGAAAAAATATTCGATCTACAAAAATTATAACCACGTACACTTACTACAACGCAAAGTACATGACTCACAACATTTGATAGTTATCTAATCGTTTTGTAAAGTAGAATAACCATCGGGATTGCTTCAAAAAGCATTATAAATTATCCGTAAACTGGTATTTAAACTTTTCTTTTATTACATTTGGAAAAGAAAAGCTTACGACATGAAGGCTGCCATTTTTAGGAAAAATAGCAACATATTTTGTTCATTTCATGTAATTCAATATTACTTTTTTCCATTTAAATAAATTCTAAAAAATAAAATAACTCAAAAAATTAACTTACTTTTTTAATATTTTCCTTCATCAATATTTCTACATCGGAAAAAGAAATTGTAAATAGCTTTAAATTCAGACTTTTTTCTATTGATCAAACGTTTGTTGCGTATAAAGAAACGTTGTTTTTTTAAAGAATAATTGACAGATAATGCAATGTAAGTAAATAACGATAACTGATAACGATACCTAGTTAAGTCTTTTAATGCTACCATTAATGCCAACTAGTGCGAATGCGAACTACAGCCAAATAGTGCGAATTTTTGCATGCTCACTCATTCGTCTGTGTGCATTCTGTGTGACGAAAAGTATGAAAATGGGGTTGGCATGTGAAAGCTGATCACAGATGGCGCCATCACTGTATGAATCCCTGTCAAAGCTGAGATAAACTTGGAATTTCCTATTTTGCGATGATTATTTGTCAATTTTCAGCTTTGGAACATGTATTCAACTTTAAAAATATGTGAGTTAGAAAAGACTAAAGAAAAGGCAGCACTTTTTTACGTGGAAGGAAACCAGCCTAATTAAAATTTCCTAAATTACTTTGATTTTTTTTCCATTTTAAGGTCATAAAATTTGCTATATAATAAATAATAATGCAGGCTTACTAATAACAGTCTAGTAAGTGTATGATAATAACATTATATCGTTATATTAATGACTTTAAATTTTAATTAGTCTTTAAGTCGTGCTAAAAAGTTATGTTTTAAGTAGAAATGATTAAAGGTAACCTTTTTCTATTACACATTAGAGCCTTATAACAAAAACTTTTAGTTTGGCAAAACATTTTAGGTTATGTTATGCAGGTAGGTATAGTTTACGTACTATTTTTCAAGATTCCCATCTCGAACAAACTGGTGACCTGTAGTTTCCCCTCAATTTTGTACACAATATCTAGGCATTTCTTTATTAATGGTCTAAGTTTACTAATTTTAAGATATTGAGGGATTTTCCTAGTGTCAAAATCAGTACCTAAAAATCCGCTAGGTAGCGCTGAAATACCTAAGTCAGGTAGATTTTTATTTAAGAATATGGCTGGTTTTAGTATTTATTATTTTATAAGGTTTATGTTTAGCATGTTTTAGATTCTTGCGTACTAACAGGTTATTTTTTAACTATTAAATGATCATCAAGACATTTTTTCTATTAAATTTTATTTTTACTGCATTTTGAAACTCGTTAATGTACTTCCATTACAATAATTTGTTATATTTTTATGCAATGTTTTCCACGAAATATTTATTTAACTTACTTAGATGAATAGCGCCATCTACCGACATAAAATAAAACTAAATTTTTGAGCTGTCAGAAAATCCCTCTTTCATAAAAAACAGCTTTACTCTTTGGTCTTTGCGCTACTAGCGACACTTTGACGCTTGCCGGCCCCATTACTTTAGTAAACAGGTTTTTTTTTTTTGAAAAAGCGCGGGAAAGGTCGAGCTGTGTTGACGTCTTCCTTGGGTTTTATCAATTTTGTATTGTTAAAAGTAGTTAAAACAGGATCAGAATTAGTGTAGTGTATTTATTTTAACTTGTTCTTTCTATTTATCTAGTAGTGTATCAATTTTCATCGCGTAATTGGTAAGTTATAACCTTTTTTCATTGCTGCATGAGCGTCCCAGATGAGCCTGGTGGGGCTGCTGTCCCCCAGGCGTCGAACTTTGTTACAGTCCCGTACGACAATGTAAGTAGGGAAAATGAAAGTTTTGCGGATACGGACGGATGGACGGATGGTTCTGAGTGCACAGTAAACGGCAGTGCAAAGAAACGTAAAATTGTTCCTCGTAAAATCTGTAAGCACTATAACAAAAAAAGGAGACATCATAAATCAGCTAAAGTAAACGAAATTGATTGTCAATGTGAACATTTGTCAGAAAAAAATGCGACGCCACTGAATCCCAGTGATTCTAACCTTGATATCACCCCCTCCTCAGTGCCAGTAAATTCAGTGACAGTGAATGATGAACCTTCTCGTCAACCTATTGGTAGGCCTCTTCATCTAGCGACGGATTTGTCGCCATATGTGGTTCATATACAGAAAGAGCAAACTGCCCCAAATGATAATGTGACTATGCATCCTGTGTCCTTCGGTCATTTCTTAAAAAAGAATGGTATTCATAATGTGATCAACGGCAGCTTAAAAAAAGTTGTCAGGAATAGAATGACAATTTCTTTCTCATCTCATGAGAATGCTAATGCATTTTTAAATAATGATATTTTGTCCCTTCATAAATACAAGGCTTTTATCCCAGCTTCTAATCTCACCCGCATGGGTGTAGTCCGTGGAGTTCCTGTGGATTGGTCTGATGAGGAAATAATAAGCAACATTTCTGTGCCAGTAGGGTGTGGTAACATCCTCAAAGCTAGATGCCTGAAAAGAAAAAATGTGATCAATGGTAAGTCAGAATTTGTTCCTATTGAAACAATTGTTTTAACTTTTGACAGGCAGGTATTACCAAAAAGGGTCTTCATGTGCTTTACATCCTTACCTGTTGAGTTATATATATACCCTACGATTCAATGTTTCCAATGCTGTAGGTATGGTCACATCAAGAGTCAGTGCAGATTAGTCCCTCGTTGTTTCAAGTGTGGGCAGGGCCATTCTGGGGATAGCTGTTCGGTTCATGAGGATGATTTGATGTGTTGTTTATGTTCTGGGTTTCATTTTGCAACCAGCAAAAAATGTCCTGAATTCCAAAGACAGAAAAATATTAAGGAAACTATGGCAAAGGATTGTGTCACTTATGCTGAAGCGATTAAGTTACATCCACTTATTAACAAATCTTATGCTGATGTCTTGATTTCTCTCCCATCCCCATCTCAACAGCATCAAGTAAATATGCCTAGTTATGATTCTCACTCTAACCCCTCAAACAATTCATATAAGAAAACTGTATTTATGAAACCCATAACTCCCTCCAAACCTAATAAAGGGTATGACCGTTCTAGTCACAATGATTTTGTCAAGGATTATGATAGTCCTTTTGGTCCTAGTCAGTCGGTATTAGAAAATAATAATGTTCAAAACAACTGTTTCTGAGTTGTCTCTTAAAGAGTTCATTATCAACCTTATTACCATTCTGGCACAGTCCAATTTGCTTAGTTCACCGTCCAACGTTGCCCTTCCTATTAAGAATCTTTTAGCCCGTTTTAATTCACAAGATGGCCAAGCTGTCCTCTGTGCTCCAGTGGAATTGCCGTAGCATTTCCACTAAAAAGTGTGAGTTGATTTATTTGATTAATAAATTTCGTCCGTTTATTATTGCGATTCAGGAGACGTGGCTTCAGCCCGCCTCCTTATTTAAAGTCTCTGGCTTCTCTTGCATTAGAGAAGACAGAGCAGATAATTATGCAGGTGTTGCCCTTTTAATTCATAATTCTTTTACTTTCACTGCTATTCAGATCCCTCAACACAGCAGTGATTTATCTATTGTTGCTGCCATTCTGAATAACATTACTTATGTATCAATTTACTCACCCTTCATCAACAATTTATGACGAGTTGGAGAGTATTATTCATGACCTTCCGAAACCCATAATAATTTTCGGCGACTTTAATGCCCACCATCATTCATGGGGAAGCTCTAGATCAGATTATTACGGTAGTAGAATTTTAGATCTAATTGATAACGAAAACTTATGTATTATAAACACTGGGGTTCCTACTCGCCGCACTCCTCCTAACCAGCTTGTAAGTGCTCCTGACTTAACTATTTGTTCTCCTAATTTAGCATCTTTGTTGACTTGGTCTACTTTATCATCAACCCATGGGAGTGATCACTTTCCTATTTATATTACTTTCCCCTCAGTATCTAAAACTTTGCCTCCCCGTCCTCCTCGAATGAAATTTAAATTAGCTAGTGCTGACTGGCAGCTGTTTAAAGAAAAACTAGATGAAAAAGTTTCATAATTACCTCTGGTAGCTGAAGATAATCAGTTGTTATGTGCTGAAGCCCTAACCACCCTTCTTTTAGACTCTGCTAAAGAAATATTTCCCGTTAAATCAAAGCGTAGTATAAATATCCCTTCTCCACCCTGGTGGGACAGTGAATGCACCCTTGCAGTTAAAAAAAGGAAAGAAGCTGAGAAAAATTATTGTAACAGAACTACTGAAGAAAATTTCAACATTCTTTCTGATATCATAAAAAGTACACGAAAGTTGCTCAAGCAAAAAAAATGGGAAGGATGGAGAACGTGTTGTGCTTCTATCTCTCCTGATACTCCTCCATCATTAGTCTGGTCTAATATTAGAAGATTTAGATCTGCCTTTAGGGAAACTAGTCCTCTCTTTCTCCAAGAACAAGTTGCTGATCAGTTTTTAGATAAACTTGCTCCTCCTTTCGTTCCGTTAAATAACATTGTTTCAGTCGTTTCTTCTCAGTGTAATGTGGATTCTTCAAATCTATCTGCTCCTTTCAATCTAAACGAATTGAAGGGTGTTCTATCTTCTGTGAAAGACTCTGCTCCGGGTAGTGACGGGATTCCGTATTCATTCCTTTGTCACTTAAGTGACATTAGTTTAAATTATTATGTATCTCTTGTTAACTCCATTATGACCACAGGATCTGTGCCTCCTTTCTGGAGATCCCAGGATATAATTCCTATGTTAAAGCCAAATAAACCCTCGGGTGATCCTGACTCATACAGACCAATTGCTCTTTCCTCAGTTCTAATGAAAATTGCTGAACACTTAATAAAAAACCGTTTAGAATGGTTCGTTGAAAGTAGAGGATTGCTCTGCAATAATCAGTATGGGTTTAGAAAAGGTCGAAGCACTTCAGATAGTTTAGGTATTTTCACCTGTGACACTAAAGGTTTGCGAATTGTAACTGGAGCAATGCGGTCAAGTCCTAACAATGCATTGCAAGTAGAATGTGCCGAACCACCTCTACATCTGCGACGTCAGTACTTAAGTGACAAATTCCTTTTTCGTGCTTTGCAGTTGCACAATCATCCTCTTTTCTCAAAAGTACAGCAACTATCGCAATATGTAGATAATGATCCCTACTGGTCTCATAAAAATCCCCCTTGTTTAGTTATCAGCTTCAGAAAAGTTATTTCCTTTCAAGCCCCTACACATAGGTCTGTGTATCTTCCTCTATTCTGTTCTTCTTTTGAGTCCTTGATTCTTTGTCCTGATATTTGTTTTGATTTAGATATCCCTAAATATGGTAGTTCTGCTTTATGTAGCTTCAATTATGCTCTGGAAATCAATAATTGGCAGGATTGGCATCATCTATATTGTGACGCCTCGAAACACTCTTCGGAAGGTAATGTTGGTATCGGAGTGTATCATCGTCATTATCAAATTCATCAAATGACTAAGTTTCCTCCTGAAACGTCAGTGTTTACTGGTGAATGTTATGGTTTGCTAAAATCATTGGAATATATTTTGCTTATGAATCTTAACAAAACCATTGTATTCTCAGATTCAAAAAGTGCTTTACAAGCCTTAGCCAAATTCCCATTTAAATCAAATACTAGTTTTCCAGTAGTAATTGAAAGTAGAGAATTGCTCAATAAATGTTTATCTAAAGGATTTCAAGTTGTTTTTGCTTGGATTCCTTCCCATACTGGTATCCCAGGTAATGAGATGGCTGATAGACTGGCGAATGATGCAGTGATGTGTGGTGACATTTTCCCATATAAGAATTTTGCTCATGATAATTTGCCTAAATCTTATCTTCGTAAGTCATGGGACGAAGACTGGGATAGCAGTAGCCGAATCAAGGGCAAGCATTATAAGAATATACAATCTTGCATTCCGGTAAAACCTTGGTTCTTTCGAACAACGCTGGATAAGTGGGCTACCACTAGTATAATACGCATGAGACTGGGGCACACGTGCTCCCCAGCACATTTAGCTCGTCTAAAAATTGTAAATAGCGCTATTTGTGAGTGTGGCAATGAAGTGAGTGAAATCAATCATATCCTATTTTCCTGCCCTAAGTATGACCGCTCCTTTTTTATTTCATCATTGATTTCCCTCCGTATTCCGTTTCCTACCTGTATAAATAGTCTTTTATGTACAAATGACCATTCTGTATTTAAGTGTATTTCTATGTTCTTGCTTAAAAATGATGTTAAGATTTAATATAATATATTTATTTTATGCTCTTCTCTATATACTTAGTTTTACCCTTATATTATATTTGACCTGATTCCATAACTTTTTCTGATCCTTTCCTTTAAAGTCATCCGGTATTTTCTTAGACATTCCTTTCCCTACCTTTTACCCGTCCGTGGCAAGGCACGAGTCGTGCAAGCCAGTAAACAAAAAAAAAAAACAGGTTTTTTCTAACGTGCCGCTAGAGGCGCTAAAAAGACGAATCCATTGAATGAATGAATTTCATTCGGCAGCCTCACTCACTTAGTCAGTTCGTTTCGTTCAGTCAGTCAGTCAGTCAGTCATGAACCGTGCAGCGGGGTGAAGTGTCGCAAACTTTTTTATTTTATTGTTTGTAAAGCTTTGTGTTTTTCGTATGTTTTCGTTTAATTTAATTATCGTTCATGTGCTTCAATCAAGTGATTTATGTTTTAAAAAACTGTTAGTGCTAGTTTGATGTAGGTGTTTGTTTGTGTGTGTTTTGATTATTTCGACATAAATGAAGGTGGACACAGTTTGGAGGCGACGCGCTGTCGTTAACGTCGCAGGTAAGTCGCATTTTAACTTGCTCCGTTGGTAATCTGCACTTGCTACAATAACTGTCTTAACTTCGGGACTCTAAACACCCGTTAAAAATGCATTAAAGTAGATTTGCAAGGTGCAGCAGTAAATGGGGCGTCTGTGAAAGGGACGGGGTGAAGGCAGACGTATTTTTTCAACTTAACGTAGGCGTAAACGTTGTGTAAAGCCTTGATTACAAACGATAACTATTATCAACCAGTTTAACTAGCATTAAAGTTTATTCTTGACATATTCCTGAAACATGATTTTAAGGTCAATGACATGTTGTCCTGAATTAAATTAAAAATACCTAGTACATGAGAATTATCATAAACTTTTTTAGTGCCTGGAAATTCCTGTAACTTCTTTACTGGCACAGAGAGATTTTCGGTGAGAGTGTATCCAGGGGTGGGGTGAAGTTGTCTGAGCACATATTTTGATAAATCTGTTTTTAAAATATTTAACAATAAACTTAGTGGTACCTCTTTCTGTGCCTACTACCTTCAGTACTTGCTTAAATGTGTAGTAAAAAAGGACAATATGGCTAACAGCATCTTGCTTTGGTACTCTGATTAAAGCCAAAATTCCCTAAAGCAACCCAGTTTTTCAAGAAGTCAACTAAAGCACAAATAACACATTCCACAAAATATATTATTGCACTTGAAAAAAAAACAGGCTCTGCCAACGCCAGGGTGGCCGAGAGGTTAGGCAATCGCCCGGTATGCGAGGAACGCGGGTTCGATTCCCGCCTCTGGTGGTAGTTTTTTTTTCAAGTGCAATAATATATTTAGATTGCATAGTGAATGCTTATCACTTAAAACAATAATTATAACATTCCACAAATGCAGTGTCATGTAGTTTAACCTGATTTGGACTACATAATACATGCAGAGCTTAGTGAAATAATTCACATGTGTGCCAAAAGTGAAACCAGCGAGCATGGCTCTCTCTGAAATGAAAGCCACCTCATTGTTGAGCTGGAGTCTCAAAGACAGTGATGGAAAGTGCTTTGTTTTAAATAAGCTTCACTGCTAGTATGTTGCACTGTCCTAAGAATATATTGATGCTTTTTTAATCTTCTTAATAACTTCCCTGTCCTTTTTGATAGTCATTTATCCACCCAGAGGATAGAGGATGACACAAAACTTATCTGTTATTTTAACCTTTGTCATAAAAGTAAAACTGTATCTGTATCCTTTACTATTTATACTATATTTATAAACTTTTACTGAAGTAATAAAGTCTAAAGTTACCTTAAATTACCAAGCAAAAGTTTTGATTGCCAAAGAACTAAAAAAAAACAGATTTATAGGTTTGATGAGTGAATAAGTTCAAACAGGTGTTCTTATATTGACTAAAATTATTAATTTCTATATAAAACTATGATGTTTGGTTTATTGTATTTTTACAATATTGAAAGGTTGGGACAAAAGTTTTTGTGGACAAATTAAGCACAATAAAACAAATCAGACTTATTTTTAATAAGCTGACTTAAATTAAAAAATTAAATATGGAATCTAACTGCAAATAAAAACACCCAAATAGATAGGTACTCCATCTCCATTGACCATTGTTTTCACATTGGCTTGTCCAGACATTGCAAGATGCACTTAACCTGTTTTTCACCAAGGTCAGATATCCTGTATGTTCCACTTGAAGCATGTTTGTCCTATTGTGTTTTTGGTACACGTTTACGCCCAAAAGGGCGCGGAATGTAGGGGCAGGTTGCATGCACAGTGCACCCCACCTGCCCGCGAAATAGCGCAAGCCTTGTGGGGCCAGATGGTAGGGTGTAGTATCTTTATTTTATATCCTACGTACCCTTATCTATTTTTATGCCTATTAAGATACGACTATACTTCGAAGTTACATATAGCCCTTAGGCTGTTCATATCTGTGCGAATAATTAACTAATGGTGCATTTCGGCAGTTCCAAAAAAGTGCTGCAAACTCTGTATGTTTTTGGGTATTTGCATGTCGGATTTCCGGAGTTGAGTTGAGAGTGAAGGAAAAGAGAGAGAGTGCACCTGTGTATTGCGCTCGTACTTAATTGGTGCACTGGGTATGCCTATTGCTTGCGCAGTTAGGTAATCTCGGTTAAAATTGGCCACCGTGGTCGAAATTTGTCTAAGAAGACATTATTAGATTGTTACTAACCAACCTATGTAAATACTTCGTGCGTTTACCCTCGGTCTTGTTGACTAAATACTTAATTTAATTACGTCGTAATTAGATCTTTAACGCAAAATCGTCGCATGCAATTAGTACCTACCTAATTTATCTGAGGTGCTTGTGGCGCAGTGGCGGCAGCGCTTTGGTAGTGATACCAAAAGTTAAGCAACCCACGGCGCAATCGTGATTGGATGGGTGACCATTCCGACCATTTAAGTGACATCCATGACAAGCATCTCCGTGCTACGGAAGGCACGTTAAGCAGTTGGTCCTGGCTTATATCTGTTGATATTAGTCGTTAAGCCTAGGGCGGCTTGATAACATCTGACAGTAAAGTTTGTCACTTGCCTTACAGACACCCCTTCAGCAATCCGCACTGAGCCCGCATGGTGGAGTATGGCTCGTACCTCCTCATGTTTGAGGTGAGGCCTTTTCCCAGCGGTGGGATCTGTATAGGCTGACTTTTTTATTTGCCTACAAGCCTACGGTGGGGATCCTACCTAGTTCGCAAAAGTAAATAAAAGAAAGTTCAAAGGACGCGCTCAGCGATAAGGTCTTTTAATAGGAACGCATATTAATATTTTTCAAAGCAGTACGCGTGCCGTCTGTGAAATCCATTTAAATCGCATTCAAAGCATCTGCGATCTCCAAGAAACTATTTCATTTGATTATTTTGTAGTAAATTACTTCAATTGTCTTACCCGCACGCTATTTGTTAATTTCTTTTTTAACACCTTCATGGACTCTATTCAATTTCAAATTTCAACCTACCTCATCCATCAACGAGATTACATCTCTCAATTTGGAAACAAAAGTAGTAGTAGGTACTGGGTACCTAGGTAAAGAAGATGATACCTAGTCAATGGACGTAGACGTAGTCTGTGTCGTACGCAACGTTTGTTGTTGGAAATTGGTCTCCAAGCAACCCTGGTGCTGGCTGGGGCCGCGTCTGCCGCCAGCCGAGCGTGACACATGCCTCCTACGCCTGCACCACGACACAAAGCAGATTGAAACTCGTGCCAATAATTATCTACCCTACACATCACCAGCACCGGCGAAATATGTTTGTTCAATTTTTTTAGGCAGCTTGTTGCTTAAAACCTAGATTTAAGTAAATCTAAATAGATTTACTAGTCTAGTGAAAGTCTTCGTGAACAAAACTACTTATTTATACGAAATTAGCTTCAAGATCTTGCTTGCGTCATACAATAAATTGTATTTCATTAAAGTTCGCTTCAATCAGAAATCCATATTGCTTAGCAAATTCAGAGAAGCAAGAAGCGGAGGACCGTGAAAGTTGGCGCCGCCTTGAAGGGCCTATGTCCAGCAGTGGACTGCAATAGGCTGATATGATAAAGCAAATTCAGAGTAATAAAAGCCTGCTCCTGAAAGACACAAATATGAGGAACTGGACAGCGAAAGACTTCAATGTTTGGAACATTTCAATGCAACTAAGCTCCTCCAATTATCAACTAGGGTCTTAATTGCGTTCATCGCTGATTTAGGGACGTTCTGAGCGTGATGTTTGAGTAGCACGATTCTAGATTCCTGGAACAATTTAGGTATACCAACACTACAGACGATTCCAATCTCATTTGATAACACAAACAGCAACGCCGAACGCAGCACATGACGATTGACGAGACCTTAGTTTGAGACTTGTATTGTTTCCAAATAACTCTGCTGTGTGTGACCTCTTCGAATGGCTTGAATAAACTTTAATCTTATCAAATTGTCGAATATAACTGAATACAAATATTTGAATTTGAGAAGTCAACAATGGAAGTTACGTCGCTCAAGACAATGTGCTGTGCGGATTTTCTCAACGTGTGAGAAACCAGCAATACACTTTTTGGCTGTGTTGGGTTAACATATACAAGAATTAAATCTTTACCGAACACGCTCGTATATGAAAGCAGCCCGGCCACATGAATAAGACAATGGGTTGCCAAAACGGACGTTGTGTCTGCGAACTGGTTCGTCGGACAAGTAATGAGGTGTGTAGCCGAGTACATCTTGCTTGGTCTCCCAAAACCCAATCAGCTTCAGCTCCTTAAAGACCAATGAAAAAAGCGCCAACTTGTAAAACTAATAAAAACGGATCGTTACCAAGTTTTTTGGAAAGTTACAAACTCGTTTGAAATAAAATTGCCATCCACAATCTGACACTTGAAACTGTTTTTTTGGATTTTATCTCAACCATTTAGATGGTCGTTAAATCTAAAATATGATTTTGAAGAAGTCATGGTTTAGATTCAAAAGGACCCCACTTTGTCGCGGCTGGTGACGGGACGGTCACTTGACTTTTTTCCTCAAATTAGTTTGTTATGTTCACATTCTGAGAAAGCAGTTATCATAACGGGGCTAAATGTGCCTTCACGTGTGTCGCGATATTCTCGAGATCGCACCAGAGAGCGGCATCCACAATGCCCTTCTTGCCAACACTCTGAACTTAACGACATGAGAACCTTTTCTGTTCTCCTTTATTATTAAATTTACTCCTCGTGATACGCTATTGTTGTCTCGATGCCGTTAGTTAGTGTAATAGCATTTACCAATTCTTAATTGTTGAATGTCTCGGCGAATTTAATTGGAGGCGAGAGGTGGAAAGCGTGTCATTTTCGCGGCCGGCGACAGAACGCGGTGATGAACTCGTATTCTACCTAGTAGTAGCCAGCTGCAGCGCTAGGTGAAGGTTCTTAGTAGGTACTAGTTAACTAGATAGATAGTGCAGCCAGCCACGCCTCGCCCGGGCCGCCGCCGATGCATCAGACACGGTATTCATTCCATCGCTGTTACACAATTATTTAATACTTGGTAGGTATCTATAACGCTTATTGATTTCTTGCTTTGTTTCGCCCGGCGGATACAGGATCATGGCTTGGTTTATGTTTATTCTCCGTTTTATGTAACTGCGATAACTTTTTAAATTTGAGAACATGTAAATATTTCAGCATGAACCCATTGTTTTTGAATAGTGTATTCCATATCCCAAGAAAACGGTAATTCCTTAACGACATAAACAAAATTGTGTGAATTTACGAGTGTAACTAATAACAAAGTTAGTCATCAACGTAATTTCATACGAATTATAAATACCAAGGGTTAAAACACACTGACGCGAGTAGAAAATGATATAAATAAGAATAATTTTAGAATTCAATAATTTCCATGGGTCAACCGTGCTTGAACTTTAATCCAGTTTTAAATAAGCCAAAACAATTCGTAATAGACCTTTCTTTCTTGAATGAGGTGACTTTATTCTCTTTATGTCAAAATTATAAAAATATACATGTATATATACTGTAAAACTACTCCGGTCTGTTGTCACATTGTACTTGTGTAGGTATCCTGCCTGGACCACTTAAAAAATAGTATTGACTCTTGAAATATACCTAAATAGATAACGCAGAATAATTTCGCTCACAAAAAATATCGACCGGCTTTTCGTCTGTTAGCGGACTTAAACCCACGACCCCTCGCTATTCGAGCTCGATTGCTCTTCCAACTAAAAATTCTTCCGAAAATTCCAACTGCAAATCAAAAATTCAAGCTATTAACGTCCTATGTAGCTTAGTTGGAATAGCAATCGCCCGGATAGCGAGAGGTCATAAGTTCAAGTCCCAGAAGACGGTCGATAAATTTTTGTAAGCGTGATTTATTTCGTGAGAATTTGCAAAGAGATTGTTTTCTTTATGTAAGTTGATCATGCAATCAGTCCAATGACAATGAGCAGATGTGTTGCAAGGTTAATGGCGATCAGAGATTATGCCCCTTTAGGAATAACTCACTTTATTATTGTGGCAGTATATTCCAAGATATGCTTTCTTTTTAGACGGTGTAATGTTTCTGGTATAGTCAGTTGCACAGCCAGCTGGTTGGGGGTGATCTGTAAGTTGCAAAGTAAAGAGATTGTTCAAATCATAAAAACAAATATAGAACAGTAGCTCCCTTGGGATCATGTTATCAGAGGGTAGCAGCGGGAACGGCGCGAAACCGCTTCAGCAGACTGCGAGACGCGCAACGGCACCGCGCGGTACCGTTAACATAAGAGGTGGCCCAAGACATAGACTCTGCCAGAAAATCTCATTAGTCGTATCGTATGATGAGAAAGGAAAGGTGGCTTGGTCTGCAAGAATGCCATCCATTAGACGTCACCGGCTTTTTTTGTAACTCGCACTACGTCATCCGAATGCAGGGATCAATATGAGGTCAATTTATCATTTTCTTTATCATCATCAGTTTAACTTCACGAAAAGCGATGAATATTTCGGAGATTTTGCTTTTGTTTGAGCCAATTGACGCCTCAATCCACGCTTTAGTTTTTGACTTGTTTCTTATTGTGAGCACATTTCTCTTTCTTTTATACATAGTTATTTTTCTGCAAAATCGCAATGCCCGCGTACTGACTGCTTTTTTATTTGATCCATTTGTTGCTGTGGCCAAATTTATCGCCAAATTCACTAAAACGTCGAATAAAATATAAAAAATCATCGCTCATACAATTGGTCGGGGCGTGAAGGCCGTTATCATGATTAGTTTCAGCTCAACAACAAACTTCTATTTTAGATTTGGAAAGCATGAAGTTACGGAAGTCAGAAAAATTTAAGTGAGTATGTAAGTGAACTGATGCTTCACGTTCATAACGCCAACCGATGTCATTCATTAGCAGGTTCCGTGAAATTGGGATTGCCCGATAACTCTCAATCAGAGACCGTTAATAGTCTTTTTGTTTCCGGAAAGTAAAGGCTCAGGCAGGCCGGTGGGTGACTCAGCGCGCGGCGCTACCTGGCATCCACCGCGTGACGTCAGCGCGCCGCTATGCGCGTGAGCAATGACTTGGGTTGACTACTGCCCACTAAACTCTGATTGTTGGCGATACTACATTATCGAGCTCCATTGTGTTAAATGGGTTATTCCTATTACCTATACTACGGTAACTTTGTGTTTAATATTTTGTTGAATTTTATTGCTGGTTCTCCCAATATAGCCAGATTTAAAGCCCCAGCTGGTGAGCAAAATGTGTATCGGCCTATTGTTGAGCAGCAGACAACATCTTATAGGCTCTAAGAATGTGGCAACAGGGGTAAATTCCGGTTGGCCTGCGTGTCACGTGCGTGTCGCAACCGCAAATGCAGCGTCGGCGCCTACGCCTGCGCACGTCTACCGCCTGATCCGAAGGCCTAGGCTGTTATGTCAATTACATTCACTGCTAGCGGCTCCTCTGAACCACAGCCTGAACGAATAATAGAGGTTCACGATTGTGTGTGTCGCTGGTGGGAACCTAACAATTCTCCTCTGTTGTTCTGGTTACAGTACTTCGCTCCGATTGTTTATTGTGCCCGCCTAACGGTATAGATATACACTTGGTCTGTCGGTTCCATTTTTCAGTGCATTAAAGCTTCAAACATAACTCGGATACGTGACGGGAGGTTCTCCTTGTTCTTGCAAATTAACTTAAATAAAAAACGCGACGCGCCACAAAGTCACGAACCATGAAGAATGGACTGCGTGTGCAAAAAGTTGAGGTTTAGTTCTCAATAGTATAGCACTTGACAACCACACATCCGTCCGTTGTTCTGGCTAGGCAGAAGATATTTTTTTACCTTGTCAATGACTGAGAAACTGAAATAAGCCGTGCTGATTCAAGTGTAAAAGCTTATTTTAAGGTTGTGACGGTACTTAGGACAGTATTTTGACTTGCTGAATTTGATTAAATAAATAGATTTTGGAATGTAATCTCTCCTAAGTATTACTATAATTCACATCCAATCGTCATCGTCTGCCACAAGGTATCAGTATATAGTCGCGTGTGGTGCTGTACTCGCATGCAATGCAATGCAGCATATGCATTGATTGACGGCGCGTTGCAAGCACGGCTGCGGCCTATAAGCTTGCGCAACGCGTGATAAATGCCTAATGCATTGCGAACGAGAACCGACACGCGATTAACGTATCCCACTATATGCTTGATAGACTAGTTGGATACTTAATAACTAAGTGGTTGACGAATAAAGGTCTTCTATCTCTAGCAAAAGAAGAAGGATAAACTTGGCGTCTTCCTAAAGTTTTGAAATGCCAGTTGTGGTCATTAACCAAGCATTTTTGGAGCTTTATTAACGATACTCGCGATGCTGTCATTATTTTTTTGTTGTAATAACGACATCTCGAGACAGAATCCAATAATATTCTCAAGCACTTAAAATAAAGAACAATCGTTGAAAAAATTATGTAGTTAAGTCGCAAATAGAGATTTCGATGGTCCCACGGTTAAAATTGTCTTCATAGATAGTGTGATACATTTGTATAAAATAGATAGCTGTCTTGTCTAGTCACTGCATTTAAAGAATTTACCATTAGTCTTACGAATTTATCAAATTACTTAAATTCGAAACATGGGGATAATCTTCAGATAATATATAGCATGCTACATTGGAGGAGTCCATTGTAGCACAGTTAAAGATTAGTCTAGTCATAGCTCGATGACAACCTGTACATACAAGCAACATTTTCTAATCGATGAGAGCTTTCATCGGTCGTGAATCGAGTTGCATGTGAATCGATTTTGTGCGGCGCGGATCGATCGTAACTCGATTACATCGAGCGCGCAGGTGGCGCACGTGGCCCTAATTGGATTCCTGGAGCAGCGGCACATCGGCTGCGGTGTCAAGGAACTGTGTGACATTGGCCGCTGCACGCTGCCTAGCTGATAATGTCCACTCGCTGTCATAAGATGTCATACTTTGCCCTACTAGGTATATTTAATAAATTCAGTCGTGTGCATATAATAAAGAACGCTTCATAATTATTCCACACTAAGAACTTAAAATGCTGAAATTCAGAGTATTGTTTTCTTGTGTAAAATATTACAAATGCCATTTAATAGTACACTTATAGGGTATATAAGTGTAATATTTTATTATTGTATATATTTTAATGGCAGAAGAAAACTGAAATTAATTAGTTGCTCGCTGATAAAATAGTTGTCAGTTTAGTATTAGTAATAATTTCAGTACACGGGAGGCTGAACAAATAATTAAGAACGGTAGAAGTTATGAAAAAAATCAATAATGTGAGTATTGCTATTATAAAATATTCAAAACATTGTTTTTTATATAAATTATTTTATAAGATAATTATTGTTTTAAGTGATAAGCATTCACTATGCAATCTAAATATATTATTGCACTTGAAAAAAACGACCACCAGAGGCGGGAATCGAACCCGCGTTCCTCGCATACCGGGCGATTGCCTAACCTCTCGGCCACCCTGGCGTTGGCAGAGCCTGTCGAAATTTTCAAGTGCTTCTTAACGCTGTAATGCCGCGTTGCTTTCATCAATAGCAAAACTGTCTTTGACGAATCGCGAATCAGTAGTCATCCAGATAACCGACGTGTCCATGTCTCGAGAAGACCAGGAGACTGTGAAAGGCAAAGAACTGCCACAGGAACAGTTCAGCAAGGCGGGAAATCGGTGTTCTTTTGAGGGTGGTATTATGATTGGAGCTGGAACACCTTTGATCCCGTATCGAGGCTTCATGACAGCAGGCATGTATAAAGCAGTTGCTATTGATGGAATTGTCAGACCATTCCGAGTTAACCATGGGCACCAATTTGTACTGGTCGATGATAATCCAGATACAGCTTTATTAGGGCTCTATGTATACCTTTGCTGACGACACGTCGTTGTTGTTCTTTGGGGACTCCTGAGACGAAGCTTTGACCAACGCTCAGGAGGGCTTCAATAGGGTTGCTAATTGGTTAAGGCATAATGTATTAACCCTCAACGTTGCTAAGACGAAATATGTTCCATTTGCCATGAGGTCAAATTTTCTACCATCCTCGACTTATGGTGTTATAGCCCATAATTGTGGTCAATCCCTTCCAAACGAGTGTCTTTGCCCAGAGTTGCAACGGTCTGAATGCACTAAATACCTGGGAGTGTTAATAGATAACACACTTAGCTTTAAACCCCACATTGAGTTACTTGCAGTCAGAATGCGCAAACTCATCTTTGTGTTTAAATCCCTTAAGAATGTCGCTAATCGTAGGGTAATTAAGACGGTTTATTTCGCTCTGAGTCACTCTCTACTAGAATATTGTATTTCTGTTTGGGGTGGTGCAGATAAGACGCACCTCTTAACTGTGGAAAGGGCGCAACGAGCTCTACTCAAGGTCGCAGCTGGGCTTCCCTTTCTTTACCCCACTGTGGAACCTGCACAAGGACTGGGATGTGCTTACTGCAAGGCAAACTTTCTTCCTCAGGGCTGTCTTGAAAAAGCACTCTATTAAAATATCACCCTGAGCTGATGAGAGGCAAAAGGCGAACTGGCTCAGTTTGCCCAAAAATCACTCTGCGAACTTCTTTCTCGCACAATTTATTCTGTTTCCTAGGTCCTTACCTTTATAATAAATTAAACGAACATTTTGCTATGTACCCTCTAAATGTAAGAAAGTTGTCACCAACTACCTGAAGTCTTTGAACTATGACGAAACCGAACAGATTTTATGCCCCTTGGAATGATGTTGTAGGTCAGTTCCACTTTGCTGTCGATACTTGTGAAGTTAAAATTTTTAACCTAACATCACATCACTATTTTCTGGCTTCGTTCTCATACACACGGCTCTCCCGGCAGGACATGCACTCTCTCTCTCACACACACACACACAAACACACACTCACACACACTATACTCAAACAACACGTAACGATACATTTCACCTTAACTTCACTTTACTTCACTCTACAAAGTTACTCGTTTTGTGACTCGTAGTTTTTAATTTAGCACTAGTATAATGTTTTACTTTAGTCTCGGCCTTCATTTGTCCTATATATTCATTGGTCATTACATAAGAAATTGAATTGTAAAGAACTGCGAGGGTGGCCTGGTTGACCTGTAGAACAGGTACTATTCCGTTGATAGCTCACTTATCACACTCGGGACTTTAAAAGTATGTTCACCTAGACACCTCGAAGAAAACAAACCTACACGTTTTTTTTTCTGAATTTCTTGTTTTTAATAACGAAGATTTAACTTTATTATCACTTGCCTCAAATATTCAAACTTAACAGAAGCCAAACTGCCGTTTCTAATGTAGAGATTTTACTATGACCCGGTTTGTTTATGTCGAGATTTCTCCAATCCTTATCAAACGTCTACATTTCTGCACCAATTCGCGACATCGTGGACACAGTAGTAGGAAGTATACTACAGGATCGTCGAATCTCAAAGAAAAAAAGATTCAGATAAATCTAAGGATTAGAACATGCAGTTTACGTTTGGTGTAATAAAACTGACAAACAGGCAAAACTAGCGTGTTCCCGCTGTTATGGTTTTATGTAAGGGTGCGCTACAGGCGTAAAACCATTGTTTCAGTAGCTAAATTCTCGTATTTTATTAATTTTAGTCCACTTTTGAGTATTTTCCCTATTTTCCCGCCGAATTGGAAATATTCCGCATACTTTCCCCGAATTTGGGAATAAACCCAACAGTTGGAAATATTCCGGGGAGTAAACCCAACGCTAGTTCTGACGCACAATAAAAACTTTTGAATTTAGAATGCTGGCCACAAAAAAGTTTATTGAATTAGAATTTCAAATTTTTATGAAAATAAAAATGTGTACTTTTTAGAATTTTCCTCATTTTTAAATATGGAGTGGACATTTTAAGAAGACCGTGTCGCGGGTATTGCGTTGCATCGTTGCGGTTACGCGCCAATTCAGATTTTCGACTTACTGAAAAATTTTAATATAACCAAAAGATTCGTTTATCGTACCATAAAACGATACAATGAAGACTCTAGTGTAGATGACAGGTCAAGAAAAGGTCACCCTCGCTCTGTTAGGACTCCAGCAGTTATAAAAGCTGCGAATGCGCGAATTCAAGGAAATCCCATACTTAAGCAGAAACTGTAGGCCCTTCAGATGGGGTTAAGCAGGACCACGGTGAAGAGGGTGTTAAATGAAGACTTAGGGCTTAGGGCATATCGAAGAAAAACAGGACATTGTTTGGACACTCGTTTAATGGACTTGAGACTGAAGATATGCCGCGCTTTGTTAAAGCGGTACGCGGGAAAAAAGCATCGGAAAATTATTTATCGGATAAAAATTATCACCGTGGAAGAGAGCTACAACAAACAAAATGATAAGGTGTACGCACACAGCAGTGAAGAAGCGAGCAATCGTATTCCGCGTGTCCAACGAGGTCATTTTCCATCCTCGCTCATGGTTTGGTTGGGAGTCTCTTATTGGGGCTTAACTGAGGTACATTTTTGTGAGAAAGGCGTTAAAATGAATGCAGTTGTGTATCAAAATACAGTCCTCAAGAACCTTGTGGAACCTGTTTCTCATACCATGATTAATAACAGGCACTGGGTATTCCAACAAGATTCTGCGCCAGCTCATAGAGCGAAAAGCACACAAGACTGGCTGGCGGCGCGTGAAATCCGGCACGAAGACTGGCCCTCCTCCAGTCCAGATTTGAGTCCGTTAGATTACAAGATATGGCAACACTTGAAGGAAAAAGCCTGCTCAAAGCCTCATCTTGATTTGGAGTCATTCAGGCATCCTTGATTTAGGCAGCCGCCGATATTGACATGGACCTCGTTCGTGCTGCGATAGACGACTGGCCGCGCAGATTGAAGGCCTGTATTCAAAATCGCGGAGGTCATTTTGAATAAACTTTATTACCATATGAATCTATGTTTTATTAAGTTCATTTTGCTATATAAATGGTTACATAAATAATAAACATTTCTAAATTATTTCATATTATACATGTGACAGAACTTATGACCTGACTAGGTATGTATGTATGTTTAATAGTTTGGCACGCCCTACAGCCCAAACGGCTGGACAGTTTTTGACATATGAGGTGTCGTTGAATTTGTCAAAATTGTGAGAGTGACATAGGCTATATAAATTTTAAAAATGGCGTCCGCAAATTAAAATAAAGGGGGGGGGGATTAATTATTTGGTTATCAATTATATAAGCTCTGGTCCGTTAACCAGGCTAACCCAGGTCAGCCTGACTGTCGAAGCTAATCGATTACTAAATTATCAACAGGACTGTGTGGTGACATGCCAGAACCGTCTAACGCGTTATATAGAGAGCAGTTGTTGAACTTACAACGTCAATGCCGCGTCGCCGTCAACCACTTTACTTACTCAAAAAACTCACTAAATATGTCAAAATGCTACCATAATTTATTTTAAAACATGATTTTAGAAATTTAAGAATAGCATTATTCAGATTATTAATTTATTCCAAATATTTTTTAAATCTTCGTGCCGTTCTTTATTATTTGCTCAGCCTCCCGTGTACTTAAATTATGACAAATACTAAACTGACAACTATATTATCAGCAAGCAACTAATTAATTTTAGTTTTCTTCTGCTATTGAGATAGCTCTACAAGTGTACTATTAAATTGCATTTATAATATTTTACACAAGCAAACAATACTCCCCATTCCTGCAGTTAAGGTTCTAAGTGCCGCATAATTATAAAGCGTTCTTAATTCTATGCACACGATTGTATGTAATGTGATTCCATTTATATTTAAAACTAGGGTTCTTAATTCCATTTATGCTTGTCAAGTTCTAGTGTCCGGGAATTATTGTCTTGACCATACATCTTCATTATTTTATAAAACATTTTTTGCCAGCTTTGGTGAGGATTGAAAAGTATTTATACAAACAAGGAAACAATATCATCTTAGTCATGGAAAATATCCCTTGAATAATTAGGTAAACATCTCAGTTAATCGGTTTTCTTATTGTGCTATGCACGACGTTGCACATTGTGTTGTCAGTCCATCATGGTGGCCGGTCATATTTCTCAAAGCGAATTCTAGGCACGCATTTGTTGTGGTCGTGAGTTTAGTCACCCAATACGAATTTGGTATGATGGTAGTTAATAATTTATTCATAAGGTGGAAACAAAACACCGCCAGCCAACAGTAAGTAGGTATAAAGCATTATTTATATTCTACTGATTTCAGCGTTTACTACTAATCACGTAACCCAACTGCGGATTGAAATTAGGCATGAAAGATTTCATGAATAGCAGATGAAAAATCATATGAAATGAATTTCATTGTTCACATCTGCTATTTTTTTTCATTATAGACTGCTACAAATCGCACTCTGTGAAATCATAGATTATGATCATTTCATTTCATTCATTTGCATGTAGCAAAGCAAGTCGCGAGCGAGCGAGTAGGAACTGTTTGAGAGTTTAGGCAGTGGATTACACGTGGAGGGCGACAATGATAGGTGGAAAATCAGACAGGTCTGAGCACTTATAGCTAGGTACTTGCCGCATCAGCTTTCAGGGTTCAGGTATCACTTCACAGGCCACAATCACTCGAAATGTCTGTAAGGAGCTTCACAGGATACACACGCGGCGAAAGCGCTCTGGTCAGTCTAGTACATGTGTCATAGGGAACGTATCGATGTCGACTCGATGTTCGGGGTTCTCACGGTACGTTTTAAACAAATAAAAATAAAGGCAGGTATGCGTGTGAGTGTGCGCGGCGTAGTAGCAATATAGGGTACACAAACAAATCAAAATATTGTAGTAAACATATCGCCCGCCCTAAACACGTCAAGTGTTTACGAGAAGGTTAGGAAGACAAGGGAAAGGAAGTTCACTAGACAGTAAGACGAACTAATTTCGTCAAAGATCTCTTTAGGCTACCGGTAGGAGTTTTAACATCTACCACACGAACAACTTGGTCTTGGCCAGGGTATAAATTAATAATGCGTCCACGACGCCACTGCAAAGGGGGAAGGTTGTCATCTTTTATGAGTACTAGCTCACCTACTTTAGGAGGATTACAAGGAGAGGTCCATTTATTTCTAATTTGTAATGTATTTAAGTATTCTAAATGCCAGCGAGACCAAAAGTGCTGGGTAATTTGTTGGATTAGCTGAAATCGTGTAAGGCGATGCAATTTTACGTTTTTATAAGGGTACTCCGGAAGTGCAGTTAAGGGTTGTCCAATCGAGAAATGGCCGGGAGTTAACACTTCGACATCATTAGGGTCCGGAGAAAGTGGGCACAATGGGCGTGAATTTAAAACTTCTTCAATTTTAGCAAAAACAGTGGTCAGCTCTTCAAATGTAAGGGGAGTATCGCCTACTACTCGTTTTAGGTGCGATTTCGCCAATTTAACCGCAGCTTCAAAAAGACCTCCCCAATGAGGGCAAACAGGAGGATCGAAAACCCAGGATATGTTCCGCTTTGAAAGCTCAGAACCAATAGCCGCCTGGTTTTGAGACAGGAAACACTCTAACTCCTTCAGGTAATTGTTGGCACCGATATAATTTTGACCGCAATCGGATCGGATTAGGCAAGGTACACCACGACGCGACACGAATCGGGAAAAGGCCGCAATGAAGGCTTCAGTAGTTAGGTCCGACACAACCTCAAGGTGAACGGCTTTAGTCGAAAGGCAGACAAATACACACAGGTAACTTTTCACTAACCTTTTGTTCCTATAGGCCTGAACTTTGGTAAAAAAGGGTCCTGCAAAATGGGTACCTACACCGTCAAACGGTCTAGCAGCCGTGACGCGGTCTTTAGGTAGGTCACCCATGAAGAGTTGAGATACAGCCACCTTGAGACGATAACAGGGAAGCCATTAAAAAATCACATGCTAAATAGCTCTGCGTGCAGACAAGATCCAAAACTCTCTATTTAACATGGCAAGAATTGCATTAACACCTGCATGAGCATTCTCGCGATGGTAATGTGAAATAAGGATGTTCACGAAATTACCATTTTTAGGCAGAAGAAGGGGGTGGCGCGCATCAAAGGATAGATCGGAGTTTCGTAATCGACTTCCAACTCGAATTAGGTCACCGTTATCCAAAAATAAATTCAACTTTCTAAGGGAGTTAGTGATAGGATCGCCACGCCGTAAGCGATCAAGTTCATCAGAAAAGGAGGTAAATTGAACGATTTTCACTAAAAACAAAAGGGAATCTCTCCGTTCCTCAGGGCTCAGGTAGGACGAGTAAGATTTAGGAAATAAAAACCGCCTTAGGTAACAAGTCACGTTTATTAGCTTGTTGAAAGAACTATACCGCTCTAATAAGAATGAGGGATCCGGGGTAGGAACATCGGCAGAGACTACTAAACAATTCACTAGATGTAGGACTATTATTAATCTGAGAGACACGATTAGCCTCAAAAGTCTGAAGGAGATGAGGAGTGGTTTTAACCAACACAACACGATTTTACTATCCGTCCAACTATGGATTGAAGTCAACACAGACGACCTTTGCAGACAAAGAGCGACGTGATGAAGTAATTTAGAGAGAAGGGTAGCTCCCAACAATTCCAACTTGGGAATTGTTAAACGGGTCCGAACAGGGGCTACTTTACATTTAGCCATAACAAGATGGACGGAGCAAACACCAGACGGAAGTTCCAGCATATCCCAATTCAGAAGCATCACAGAACCCATGTAGGAATAAGGAGGAGGAACCTCTGGGAAAAATATGTCGGGGAATGGCCACTTCACTAACCTTCGCTAGGTCCTGAACAAATGCAGTCCACTCTAAAGACAGGGGTTCATTTAAAGGATCATCCCAGGATAAGCCTGACATCCATAAGCGTTGGATAAATTCCTTAGCCTTAAATACGACGGGAGATATCCAGCGACAAGGGTCATACATACGGGCAGTCAAAGATAAAACTTTGCGTTTTGTAATAACTGTATCACGGGTATCACAGGTATAATTGTAGGTAAATGAGTCACTCACAGGATTGTACTGCACACCTAAAATAGCGACAGTCTGAGGATAATCTGGGTCTGAGAATGAATGAGGAAGTTGCAAATGATCCGGGGGCATATCCTCCAGGAGCTCGGGCCTGTTACTAATCCACTTACGGAGTTCATAACCACCAGAGGCCATTATTCCTATAAGCTCAGTTTTCAAAGCCCGGGCAGACGCAATAGTACGAGGGTCAAACTGAAAGTTCTTAGAAAATCAAAAACTGATTACATTAGCCAGTTATTAGTTTTATTATATCTTTTCAAAATATTGTCCATTAACGTCAATACACCGCTGCATGCGATGGAACCACTGGGAAAAGCACTTTGCCCTCTCGTCCTTAGGGGTCTCTTCAATGGCATCGCGATACGCAGCCACCGCTTCTTCAGCATTCATAAACCGCTTTCTTTTAAGTTTTTCTTTAATTTTTGGAAATAAATAAAAATCACAAGGCGCGAGGTCGGGGCTATACGGCGGGTGACCCAGTAATTCAACGTTTGATGTCGCCAAATAGTCGATCGTTCGCTTGGCGGTGTGCGACGAGGCGTTGTCGTGGTGAAGGAGGATCCTACTGCGAGGTCGTTTCTCTCGAACTTTTTCCAAGACAAGTGGCAAACAATTGGTAGTGTACCATTCTGCAGAAACTGTTTTTTGATCCTCTAACACAATTGTTGCGAAATGACCTATCCTTCCAAAGAACGAGGCCACCATTTTTTTTCCCGCACTTCGATCTCTCTTCACTTTAGTTGGCAACTCCTCGAAAGGAAACACCCACTGAGCAGATTGTCTTTTGGTTTCAGGATCATAACAGTAAATCCAGCTTTCGTCACCTGTTAGTATGTCGAACACAGCATTTGAGTCACCTCCGTTAAATCTTTCAATCATTTTACGGCACCAATCCACACGATGGAGTTTTTGAGCCTTAGTCAAATTATGAGGTATCCACCGGGCGCAAAGCTTCCTGACCGCTAAATGTTCGTGGAGGATTTTGTGCACTTGACTCATACCGATGCCTAAGCTTGTCCGAATCTGCTGATAGGTCACTCTTTTGTCAGTCTCTATCATACGCCGCACAACACAGATGTTATTTTCAGTCGTCGCCGTAGAAGGCCGTCCCTCACGTACATCATCAGTGAGATTAGTGCGACCACGTTTAAACTCATTAAACCAGTTGTAAACAGTCGCACGAGATGGGGCTTCATCGTGAAAGGCCAATCGTAGTCTATCATAACTTTCTTGTTGACTTAAATGACATCGAAAGTCATAAAAAATCATTGCACGAAAATTTTCTCGTGTTAAATTCATTTTGACGTGACACAGACAATTTTCAATTTGCCGCCAAGTCGTAAAACAAATGACAAATGAATGAAATATATACTCAGTAATATTGGCAAAGAGTTCTATTTTCAAATTTTAGAATATTTTTTTTATTATATTGTTTATAAGTGGCCAGTTCTAAGAACTTTCAGTTTGACCCTCGTATCAGCACCAGTAAGACAATCGTCGACATAAATATCTCTCTCAAGGACTTGAGCAGCTCGAGGGAAGGTAAGTCTCTCTTGTTCAGCGAGCTCAAGAAGGGCACGAATTGCAATGAATGGACTGGAACGAAGACCATAGGTATTAGTATTAAGTTCATAGGCAAGAAGTGGCTGAGAGGGATCTTCACGCCAAAGCACAAGTTGGTACCTTCTATCATCAGGATGTACCCAAGTCATACGAAACATCATACGAATATCTGTTACAAACACTACCTCGTGCCTGCGGAAATTAAGGAGGATGTGAGAAATATCTCGCTGAAGCTTAGGGCCTGTATGTAAACATTGATTCAGGGACACTTTAGAGGACGTAGGACTACTACCATCGAACACAACACGTATTTTGGCACTAACAGACTTAAAAATTCCATGATGAGGGATAAAATAATGTTCCCGGGTCGAGTCATATGAAGAAAGGGACATATGGTTTAGGTCAAGGTACTCACGCATAAAGGAAATATATTTCTCTCGAAAATTAGGATTGGCTTGCAAACGCTTCTCAAGATTATGGAATCGCCGTAAGGCATTGGTTTTAGAATTACCGAGTGGTGATCATGAAGAAAAGGGAGTCTAACCATAAATCGACCATCGCTTTCACGAGTGGTAGTTGCTTTAAAAAAGGTTTCACACTCTATATCCAAGGGGTTCGCAACTGGAAATTGGGGGGCCTCTTCGATTTTCCAGAATTTTTCAACTATTTGGGGACAGCGAGACTCCAGTCATGGGGGGTTCCAAATCAGTAAATCCTCCATAAACAGGACCACACAGGACATAACCAAATATCGTCGAGATAGCAGTAAGGCCATCAGGGGACACAAACAACTCGGACCTTAAAAGGCGACCAATGACGTCAGCTCCAAGAAGTACACTTATAGTACCAGGCTTGTAAAATAAAGGGTCAGCAAGAGGGAGGTGCTTAGTACAGGTAATTACACTTTTAGGTAAGTCTACCTCTGGGAGGGTACCAGCAATCACATCAACAACTATTGCACTGGTAGAGATTTCTGGAAAGACAGAATTAACTGGCTTAAATGAAAAGGATACAATGCCCGGGGAATTAATTGCTTGAACATTACCTATTCCACGAACAGGAACTGGAGAAGGAATGATAGGTTAGTTCATGTGGTCAACAACAAGCTCAGTAGTAAGAAGGCATCCCTGAGCACCAGTGTCACATAAGGCACGCGCTTCCACATAATATCCAGACGAGGTTTTAACATGAATCAAGGCCGTAGGTAAAAGAACGAGAGAATTGCGAGGTAAAGATGTAAAGGCGGGTATGGAAGGGGGGCTATCTAGTCAGAATTGTGGGGCCTCATTGTACTTATGATGAAATGCACGTTCATCCTGGGTTCTTTGACCTAGAGGGGCATTATAAGTACGGTTACCGCTGGGTGCAGGTGGGGATCGCCCGCCCGAACGGGGAGGTGATGCTCTACGGGAATCACGAGGGGGCGGGGTACGAACTCGGTGCCATTCAGTACGTGGGGGTGACACACGGTCCGTTAAGTGACTTTGTGGAGATTGCCGCCTGGAACGGCGGCACGTGCGACAGCGATAATCTCGCGTGCATTGGGATATGGAGTGTTTATCCAGGCATCGATAGCACAGCCGGGCTTCTTTTACAAAAGTAATACGTTGACGTGTAGAAAGGCGAATAAAATCGGGACACTCGTGTAAGTAATGCGAAGTACTATTACAAAGGTGACATTTAGATGTCGTCGCAAAAGTAACAAAGGCTCGCAGTAGGGGGGGTAGTAGTGTCAACGACAGAAGCACTACCTACATTGTCGTGGTGCCTACATTCATCCTCAAGATAGGTAATAAGATGATCAAAAGTAGGGAGGTGATTAGGATTATCGCCATAACGACGTTCAAATCTCGATTTTAACTCTGAAGGCAGTTTAGCAAGGCATAAGTGAACTAATAGGTATGACCAATGTTTAACAGGAAGTTCCAATCTCTCTAAGCATCGATAAGTCGAAAGCAGGGGGTTCAGGAAAAACACACGTAACCCGGAAAGTTTAGGCGTTATAATAGGGAGCATCATTATTTGAGCTATGTGGGTATCCGCTAAAACACGAAGGTTATGGTACCTACGTTTTAGGAGGTCATGGGCCACGGTGTAATTGCCCGCCTCAATCTTGAGGTGTTGTATCAATCGACGAGGTTCATCCGATAAGGCTCCCACTAAATAGTGTAGCTTCAAAGTCGGGTTAAGGCTAGGCTGGTTGTCCACTACGCTATCAAACTGGTCTATAAAACTGATCCAACTATCGGGACGGCCATCAAACTTAGGTATAGGTAGGTCAGGTAATTTACTAGCCGGGTTATCAATAGCCAGGGATTTATTCTCCTTGAAGGGGGTGCTAGTACGGGACGTCTCAAATTGGTGAGGTCGTATTTCGTCTAACTTAATTTTTAAGTCGTCTACTTTGTCCCTTACTAACTTGCACATATTCTTAACTTGCACATATTCTTGTTCATAAATCGCCGGATCGAGATTACCTAACAGCTTGGAACAAGCGGCAGAAAACTTATCGCACATAAGTGGCAGGTCGGAAAGACGCGCTCGCATACGATTGGAGGAAAAGGTCTCAAGAACTCGGTGGGAATCATCAACCCAGTCACTAATATAACGGAGTTCACCTATAGCTTCACGGTATTCAGCTGTATCCGTATAAAGTACGGCCCTTACGGTCTCGTTGCCGGTTTCGGTATCCGACATTTTATTTACTTTAGATCGCAAGAAACAAGGTAGGTAAATTAAACTCACAAAAGATTCCAATAGGATGCGTAAAGGAACAAATAGTTAGTTAGTTAGGTATATGACGAGACGTTTTGTTCAAATTACAAAGGAAAGTAGCAAATAAATAACTCTCAATTAAACAAATTACGTTACTAATAAGGGGTCCTAATAAAAACAACGCTCTGCTACCAAAATGTTTGAGAGTTTAGGCAGTGGATTACACGTGGAGGGCGACAATGATAGGTGGAAAATCAGTCAGGTCTGAGCACTTATAGCTAGGTACTTGCCGCATCAGCTTTCAGGGTTCAGGTATCACTTCACAGGCCACAATCACTCGAAATGTCTGTAAGGAGCTTCACAGGATACACACGCGGCGAAAGCGCTCTGGTCAGTCTAGTACATGTCTCGATGTCGACTCGATGTTCGGGGTTCTCACGGTACGTTATAAACAAATAAAAATAAGGCAGGTATGCGTGTGAGTGTGCGCGGCGTAGTAGCAATATAGGGTACACAAACAAATCAAAATATTGTAGTAAACAGGAATGATTTGCCCTAGGTGCGTGTTAGAAAAAGACAAACACACTAGTTATGCGATCATAGGACGATCTATACTGGGTGGGCATTTAAAGAACTTTAAACTTATGGACATAAAGTTTAGATTCGTTTGCCATGATTTTTCATGACAACCTAAATATGACATTTCATATTAGTAGCAAATAACCGCAACCGTTCACATTAATTCATATTTCATTATAAGTAGCAAATAGCAAAAGTGTTACATTATGACACTGCGAAAAAAAATAACTGCCAATGAAATTTCATATGTGATTTCATATGAAAAAAAATCATCATTTCATGAAATGAAAATGAATTAAAAGTAGCAATCATTTCCATGCCTAATTGAAATGAGATAAAGAAGATGAACTATAGTTATGCAAATGTTGTAACACCACTGAACGTGGGAGACAGAACCAGTTGGTTTACCTGACTACTAGACTATGATAATACTTTCTGTGCCTTTCATAGTAATATTCATCTAATGGTTAGCTGGTTGTTGTTACAAACCGGCCAAGTGCTAGTCGGAGACTTGCGCACGAAGGGTTCCGTACAATTTTCTTTTAGTTTAAAAAATATAACACTTGTATGGAAGTACTAAATATTTTATTTTGGTTTAAGTATTTGTTGCTTTAGCGGCAACAAAATTACCTACATAATCTGTGAAAATTTTAACTGTCTGGGTTGCCAGAACTGTTTAGTCCTAGACTCTAGCTATCACGGTTCATGAGATACAGCCTGGTGGTGACAGACAGCAGAGTTGGGCAAAATGTAATTAATTAAAAATTAACAATTACAATTACAAAATGTAATTGGCGAGTTCAATTATAAATTACTTGAAATTGATGAAAAGTAATTAAATTACAATTACAAAATGTAATTGTAATTGGTAATTAAAATTACTCAATTACTTTTTCATTTTAAATATGGTATTAATCTAAATAAAACGATAAGGTAAAGATAAATCAAATATTTAATTTAAAAAAATAACAAATAAGAACTTTTTCAAATTAGATTTTAACACTACTCTTTGTTCAAACATCTGATCAGAAAGTTTGTGAGATTTTGGTAAAGTAATCATGGTAGCATATGAAAATAATCTCTCGACGGGACCTGACGAAGGCATTAAAGTATTATATTTAATAAACACCTGTTTCATTTCTGGATGTCAATTTAGCATTGAAGTATCATTATCCGAATCTGAAAGGTACTTGGACATAATAATTTCAGGTCTTGTAGAACGGAGTGATTCAGTGTATTCACCTTTAGGTGAATCAGTGTCAAAAACAAAATACGAATCATCGTCTTTGTTTGTGTATGTGATTGAAGATTCTCTTGCATTTTTAACCGACTTCAAAAAAGGAGGAGGTTATCAATTCGACTGTATGTTTTTTCTTTGTGGCTATGTTACCGCATATCAGTCAGTTGTGGACCGATTTGAAAAAAAAAATGTTTAGCTAGAGGCTATACCTTCTAGTTGGTCCCATTTTGGCCAAGTCGAGATCTGATGATAGGATCTTGTTGTAATCGAGGGAAACCCTCAAATTTTGAAGGCACGTATAGTGTTTTCGTACTAGTATCTTAATGTTGACATGTTGTTACGTCCGATAATCATTATGTGGAGCTGAGCTGATGGTGGAACTCCTTAAAAATTAGGAGTTTAGTAATTAAAACACCAGATGTTTTGTATAGGATGCTAACAAAACAAAGTCAAAGGCGCAGCTCCCTCCTCTTTCACTGGCACCGACTCCAAAAAATAACAGATAATAAATTGGAAATAGGTTTCTTGTATAATTTCGTACAGTTAGGTAATTTAAATATTATTTTGTACTTTTTAGTTTAAATTTGTTTATAATTTTTTTAGTTTTAATTAGAACTGTAGTCAGTTTTGAAGTCGGTTTTTTTTTTAATCTTCTAGGATTTGAGTTTCTAGGGCTATTTGTTGTTTGAACATATTTTTTATTCTTCGATGGTGTTGCTGCTCAATAACAACTATCCACTTATCCTTGAACCAGGGATAGGAAATTGTTGCAATCATTGCCTTGATTCCTGTAGGTGTAAACAAATCAAAGAAAATTTGGAATCTTACATTGACGCTGTCTAGGTATTTGGCCGCTAAAGAGTTGCAGAAATTAAAGTTTTCCTCAGTCAATTTTGTCAATTTTTTTCGTAGTGAAAGCAATGTTGGTAGTGCAATCCCGTAAAATAAATCCTTGTCACCCTGTAGAATATCAAGCGCTTCAACGATAGGTTTTGAGCACTTCAAATATTCATCAATGTATTGAAAGTCACTTTCCATTAATGGATTTTTTATATTAAGAGCTAGGTGTAACTGTGCACTCTTTGAACGAATTGAAGATATTTGTTTTAAACTATCATACACACTATTCCACCTTGTAGCTCCAGGTCTTGAAAGTGTATGTCCAATGATGCCCTGAATAATTTCAGCTGATTTTGGTCGGTTAGCGGCATTCCACAATGTGGTAAGTTTCGTCAAAACTAGTTTATGTATTGTGAAAAGACGTGTATTAAGGACGTTCAACACTTTATTACTGTCTGTAGTGCAACATAAACTTAGTTTATGAGCACAACATCATAAGTGAGTTGGTAACTGTCGAGTCGATAGTAGCTGCAGACTCTTCATCATTATAATTGCAAGATTCTTCTTCCAAACCAAATTCTTTGAAGGCTTTCACAAAGTTACTTCCACTATCAGTGACAGTTGCCGAAACTTATTGACAGTCTAAATCAAATTCTGTAATACTTTCTAGCAATAAAGCAATCCTGTCGTAACTGTCAGTGCCAGCAAAACGACGACAGGCTAATGTTGCGGAAACTCTTTCTAAATTTGGGTTTATCTAGTGGCACGTCACACCCAAAAAGCTTCGTTTTTGCCTGACCAAATATCCGCTGTAGTACAATCGGTTTGTGACTTTTCATAATTTTAAATTATGCATCGCCCGAGTGTCCTCCTACTCATCACACTGAGTCCAGATCTAGATATCTCCAGATAGTCAAAATTTTTTTTTGAAATAGGGATTATCGACGCTTTGCAACGGACTCATGGAATGTATAAAGTAATTAGCAATATGGCGATTAAAGTCGTCTTGTCTTAGTGACAATTGCGTATTTTGCTTTGTAGAAGAATGTCTTTAGAGTCGCTTATGAGTTTTTGAGTAGCTTGCGTATTCATTAAATGTCACTTCGCCATGTTTTCGTTTTAATGAGTAACAAAATTCGAAGTTGCATTACGTGATCCACAAATTTTAACTTGATTTGGTGCGCATAACGTGCACCGTGCTACTCTTTTTTTATCTGAAGATTCACTGGGTAAATAGGTAAAAAACTTGCCATCAAAAATACAGGGCAACACCTCCTCGGTTGTTGGGTCGTCTTCATCTTGTTCAGTATTAGACGCCATTTCAGTAGGTACTTGTAAAATAAAAATACGCCAAAAGAGATACGCGAGCGATCTTACTTATCGAAACCAATGCCAACGACTGTGTGACGCCGCTTGTTTCCGGAGAGAAGTACACGCGGGGTGGGTGATTGTAAGCCCCCCGCGCCCCTCGGGCTCATTCTAAGGCCTATACGCCGCGTGCGCAGTTACAGTCGCATTTAGCAGTACACCCACAAGATCATAGAAAACTTTATACTACGCATGATGTTTGTGTTGCGTTGCGAACGAGAATAGTCCGTTTTTCTTTGCTAGTCGAACAATGTAAACAATCTTTTTATAACTTTTAAAATAATATCAATGAATAAAATTAATAAACTATTTGATTTGAAAAGATATCGGTCTTCAACGATGACTTTACCAATGTAGATTGTGAGTTTTGTGTTTATCTTATTTTAAAACGAATACTTTCGTAAAAAAAGAAATCCAAGATTGTTTACAATATTGCACAAGCAAAAAAAACAGACTTTATCCACTTTATTTTATAAAAGTAATTGAGTAATTTGAATTATAATTAATGTAATTAAAATTACCAATTACTTATGTAATTGAATTAAAATAGTTCCAATTACATGTAATTTGAATTACAGTAGTTCAATTACTTATCATGAAATCAGTAATTCAATTACACATATTAATTAATTACGCCCAACACTGACAGACAGACATATAAATACAGCGGAGTGTTAGTAATAGATTCCCGTTTTTACCCTTTGGATACGGAACCCTAAAAAGAAGTTGATTTAAAATTAAATACTTAATTAAATTATGTGAACTATTGTTTTATTGTTTATTTTATCAGCATTCCCCTTCGTTATCTTAGTTTTCCGCGTGTTGCTTAGTCAGTGTTTAATTATTTATTTTATTAGTTATAATATTTTAATTGTTAGTGATAAGAATTAAAGGAAAAATGAATAGCGATGCGATAGGGGAAACAAAATAAAATAAATTGCACAATTAACAAATAACAGAATATGTTTGTAATTAGGGGTGCGTTTTACCTACATAATTATGGCCACCAATTAATGAGACATTTAAACAATCTAATTGCATCGTGATTATTATCTACTAGTGACTTGTTCTGGCTTCACACGACATAATACGTGTGCATTATGCATATACTAACATATAAACTTTTCTTTTGAATCACTATCTATTGCTGAAAACTGCAATATAATCCGTTGCGTCATTTACACAAATAATTCCGTAACCCCATCCCTTGAAAATAACAGCATATTTCAAACACGTTTATTGATATTTTTTAACTATTTGCAATATTTGATTTTTAATTAGGCTAAACTCGAAAAAAAGTGAGTTAGTTGAGTACAGTAAAATGTGACGTCATAATTCACTATTCCCATACAAAATCTATGGAAGAAGAGCGTTTTGACAGTTCGTTTCAAGTACGTCAGTTAATAATAGCCAATTATACGAATTGGAATTCTGCCGTATCTATTTTCCTCCTCAGTTTTTAAAGCCTTTTAGCACTTATTGTGGGATTGTCCAAAACTTATTGATAATTTTTATCTTGTTGCAGGCAGCTACTTGGCCCTACTAATATGGGTCGCTGGGAGCGGGGCCCGCGCGGCGGACCCCGTGGGGCCCTCGGACCGGCCCGAGGCCTACTTCAACGGCAGCTCCTACATACACCTCTCCAAGCCCATTTCCCTCAAGCAACTAGTAGGACTTAGTTTTAGGACTTGTGTTGGTAAGTGTCAAAATTTGTTATATTCCAAGCACGCGCGTCAATATAATTAGAACCATTTTTTTATCTTTGAACGAAAGCATATACATTTAGCATATACAAAATTGTTCAGCTCTAGGTTTAGCTTCAACGCGAAAGTCCGCACTTTGTGAAAATCTCGGCTGGTGCTCGAAGTAACTGTTACCATTGCAATTTGCCACCCGCTCTGGTGGCAACAGCGGCATCCCTCGTTACCGCCACGTTGCGCAAGCAGAGCCGGACATAGAAACACTCACCACAGAGGTCCTACTCTGTAAGACAGTGGGCCTAATTCCGGGCAGCCCCGTCTGACTCTAGTCCTGAGTTTATGTAGTCTTTTTCTTTGCTGAAGGGACGCAAAGAGATGGACTGCAATAATTTAGAAACGTTTAACCACATAACTGTCAGTTGCCATTGCCAAGGAAATTATAGAATCACTAGCAGTTCCCCGCGACTTCGCCCGCGCCAAAAGTCGGATTTTCCATACAAATTTTCATCCCCCATTTCACCCCCCTTATGATTTTATATCGCGACAAAAGTAACCTTAATAATATGTGCTTATGTCCTTCCCAGTGTCTTAAATTATCTCTGTGCCAAATTTCATTTGATTCGGTCCAGTAGTTTCGGAGCCTATTCGATGCAAATAAACAAACAAATCTTTCCTCTTTATTATATTAGTATAGAAGAGACAATTTAGAAGAGATGTATAATAATAAATTGTTTCAACAAACACACCAATTACCTAGCCCCAAACTAAGCATGAGCTTGTGATATGGTGACTGGGATAACGGATAGAAATACTTAAATACATATAAACATCCATGACTTAGGTACAAATGCTCGTGCTTATCACACAAACATTTGCCCCTTGCGGGATTCGAACCCGCAACCGCCTGGTTTAGAAGTCCGGTGCGCGAACGACTACATCAAGACGGTCGGTCGTATATCAATCGATCACGACCACTACGACCAGTGAATGTGTATGAACTAAAATTTTACAAAAAGACGAGAACATTTGGGAAAAAATAATGAAAAATGAAATTAATTTAACTTTTGTATTTTTTTTTAGTATTTGTTTTTTTAATTCCTTCAGCAGAGAAAGAGACAGGTTTAGGGCTTACTCGGAATTGAGCCCAAAACCAACCTGTATTTTTGACTCGAGCCGCCTCGGTCAATCATCATTACAGCCAGCATGACAATGCGAACTCTAATTGTTAGCTGGGAATACGGAAAAGGTATATTTTACAGAGTAGGAACTAGACCACAGCAATCAACCACAGTGCAGACAATGACTTCCACCAACGCTGCAGCAACTGCAACGGCTGTCTGAATGGTCCACAATTGGCTATTTGACCCCAGTAGTCGTTGACGTAATTTAAAACTAAAAGGTTATTACAGTGACATAATTTTTCTCTTTGTGCTATGGGCAAAATCACAGAACTAAACTAAACGTTTTTTTTGTTCTGTGCACAAAATCTATGTTCTTTATATTTTGTCATTGTATTATAAGACTCTCATTATCAAAATTACAGCGTTTCATTACCAGGTTACCAACCTTAATGCTGTGGTAAACATTACGAGACTTGCAAGTTGTAGTGGTCGTCTCGTTAGTCAAGCGGTCGAATCAGTCTCCGACTGCTCTAAAACATAATTTAACGAATTTATTCTTAGTTTCTTAACACTAATAATCTCAGGAACTACTTGTTAAATATGCACTTGCAGTGCGTAATCAGTTGCATCTATTTGACCTAAAAAAATTACAAAAAAATGCGTGTCATAAAAACGGTCTGCTGAAACTGCATAACTTTGAAACGACCTAAAATTGCGCTTAAGCTGAGTGGCATTTGCACCATTTCTCGCTTAGTTCAATCAACCACGGCAAGGCCCAAACAAAAGCTACTAACTCGATGTTATTTATTAAATCTCGCAAGTTAAAAGTTCGCACGAGGCTTGCGTTCCTTTCGTGCGTCAATCCACACGTGAAGTCGACCGCGCTTGCGGTATCATTCTCGGAAGTGTAATTTTCACTCTACTACGGATTCTCTACACAAGGACAGATTACGGGGTTATTAGTATTATTAATGACCGTCGAAGGCGAAGAAGAAAATCCATGGTCGCAGCAAAAAATATTCGAGATTACATCACATGTCAGTCGGAGTGGGACATCAATCAAATTGTCGAGTTGCGAACCTCATTACGGACGATGCATCTGCGGTTTTTGCTGATCACGCGCGTCGCAGCATGGCTTCGCGTGTGTGCAACTAGCGCCGTTAACGCAACGCCGCTTGCCTGATAAAATGCTACAAGCTGGGATTTATTGCCACTTGTCTCCACTTAATGCTGCCAGTCCTTGCTTTGTTTTGGATAAACTGCGGTAATTGCATCTGGCTTATCAAAAACAAATCACTTTTGGAACGTTTTCAACTGTTTGGAAACTAGACATAACAATGTATCTGGCGTAGGATTACGAAAACACTTATTTATCGATTGCTACAAGCGTTTTGTGCAAATACCAACGGACTCAATTGCATAGAACATTACCTGAAATCAAATCTATCACAGTTACCAACGCGGCACCTGCAACCACTAATGCTAGATTGATAACGTTTACAGTTGAATAACAACCCAGCAAAGTTACCTGTTGGAATCGTATGCCCAGCAACAATTTAGAATGTAGGCATATAAGCAGTTGTGGTACTTGCAGTTGCATCATTATCTGTGTGCAAGATTAGGCTGGAGATTTGGTCGGCCCGCCCGCCGTCACTTATTACGTCACTTGCGTCACGCTTACTCTGCGCCCGCGCGCACCTATGCCGGCCGCGACGCGCCACTACTTACCGTAATCCGCCGGGAATTATACTACATACCAGTTGCTGAACCAGCCATTAACATAATTTTACTCCGATATTGGAATCTTCCAATGTTTCCATTAGAAACCCGTTCCAATCCAGCGGTAAATCAGCTCGGGTTACGGTTCTAAAATTACTTTTTTTGATAAGTCCGTGATGTAACGCCATGCCTAAATGTCTCGGCTAAAATCGAATTAATATTATTTAAGCTCAAGGCTGATTTGACTATCATTACATGGCATATTAATTCAATAGGTTGCCATGAATGCGCATTAGTTTCGCATGATAATAATGTCGATAAACATTAGTATGTGTGTACTCAACGACCGCATGTTTGATTCCATTTTGTCACGCATTTCATATTTCATTTGTATTATAGAGGACCCGTGCAACTCATCATCGTGCTTAGGTACTTACGGTGACATTAGCAAGCTCGTCAGTGTGGCTTCCGTCTCCCGAAGAAGTACTATGAATAACTGTAACGGTCGTTAGGGGTCACTGGTTATAATAAATCACCAGCTTTGCCATTTATTTTAAATAGCCATGAAGAAGAATAACGAGCCACTTTCGCTGGTGACTGGTCTATGCTATTGGAGGTTTGATCTAAATCCTCGTACTGTTGTGTTAATTATCTCAGTACACAGAATACTTACTGTTATCACTTCTTCGAGAGACTATAAGACCTTAATGCATTCCATTGTCCGCACGTCCACTTTGTGTTCCCCAGACACCATCCATTATCTTTAGAAGCAGCTACTAATTACTGTATTCTAGCGAAGTATTTTTGTTGTAATGGTTATACCGTACCCGCCATTCAGTGCTCGTGTTTTGATAAGCGACTAACGTTTTCCATTATGTTACCTAAGGGTCACTGCTATGTAGGCCTCATTTCTAAGTAGGCCAGGTGACATGTCTTCACTTTCCTCGCGATGTATGTAGGCAGATGTCACAAGTGCTGTTTGTTTAAACAAATTGACACGAGCCATAATAATATTTGTACTGTTGCTGTAATTTATACCTATTTGACCATCTTTCTAATCTAAAGGTATTCAATGTAATGTTGCACTAATATTAATCGTCGGTTTATTCCTTTTGTTGTTGCACGTGTGTCTTTACGAATAAACTTCTTTTCATGATATTCACGTTAACGACTGTGAGTATTGCTAAATGTTTTTTATTGACTATCATTATCTTAAAAACTAAGATAATGCTGTGTATTCCAGGTGGCGAGCTATTCTCGCAGCGCTTCGAGCGGTACACGCTCCACGTGACAGCTTTATACGAGCAAGTGGTGGTGTCTTGGGCGCTGCCGACGCAGGCCACGAGGGAGGTGGGGCTCACCAAGGAGACGCTGGACAACCGCTGGCACTGGGTCGCGCTGCGCTACCGGCCCGTGCCGCCCGCGCTGCTGCTGGAGGTGGACCGCGACACACAGGTACCTGTGTACACGCCCCTTCCCGCTAGTTTCTTAGACGTTTAATTATGACTATCTGTTGCCATGCCACTTTGCCTGCGTTGACTAGATTATACAAAATATAGTTGTTTCTGCTTCGTTCGAATTCGGGGTTGATCAGCTGGATCTGGTTGGTATCCCAGATCAAGTTTTAATGCTCGGATGTACAGTTTCCCGGCTCCTGCGTGTAAGGAGGCAGGTGAAAATAAACTAAAACCAGTTTTTTTGCTACGGTGGGGTCAGGACTGTCCTGACCTGTTCATGATGCCGCAGCTCTGTATGAATTATATCTTTCATCTAATTAAAAGCTCATCCGAGTTTACTCATGTGTAGAATATCTTTCATTTAGCACGCGAGCTGGGCACAGCACAATTAATTAGGTAACGTACACATTCCGCGATGTTATAACGACAGATTTGATAATAAATAATCGACCACTAAACCACGCGTATCACTAAAGAAAGAAATAACATTGAGAAAGTAAGAAAATATTAACTTATAAACAATTAATTAATACGCGTAGGCAGGTAAAATGTAATAAGCATTATTAAATAAATTGACTTTTTGCTTTATCATAATCAGTGAAGAGAACCATGCTCAACTACAAAGCGTATGAATGAATACTAATTGAATCGATCTCACTTATTTCTCAGAGGCATAAAAAACAGTAATATACTTTCACTTTAAAATGTTATGTCAGTTCGACGCGAAGAGTATGCATGCAATCAATCATACTTTTTAGATAGTTAATAATCTCAAAATTTACGAAAATATATAAATGTTCTACTTACTACTGCACAATTAGTACCTTCCCTTGGCAACTCTTGTATAAGGCTGAGTTGTGATCACTTTCTAGCTCCTAGCTGGCGGTTCCCTCTAGTTAGCAGTCCTAGTCATCATAAAACGTATTAGATCCAATGTTAAGTCAGCCTATTAGATCCCACTGCTGGGAAAAGGCCTCACCTCAACTATGAGGAGGAACGAGCCATACTCCACCACGCGGGCTCAGTGCGGATTGGTGGAGGGGTGTCTGTAAGGCAAGTGACAAACCTTACTGTCAGATGTTATCAAGCCGCCCTAGGGCCTCTGACTAGGCTTAACGACTAATACCAAGAGATATTAGCCGATCCAATGTGCTATAATTTAACCCCTCATAATTGGTTCACTGTTAGTAGCAAGACATACGATTAAGACTATTTTGATGAAATACGGGTAAGACTTGAGTTCATTGACAATTTCACATTAGTTCTTTTCATTTAGGTCATATCCAACGTGACATGGAACCCCGAGCTGCTCTCGCCCGAGGCTCTGGAAACAGGCGGCGCCGTGCTTTTGGTGGGGAACGTGTTCAGCGGCTGCATCCACGAGGGGCCGCAGCTCGAGTTCCACGCCGCCACCGCGCAGTTCCGCAACGTGCACTTCGGCCACTGCCCGCTCACCACCGACGAGTGTGAGTGTCTGTCGTTCTGCAGGTGGCCCCGTGTCAGTAGCAGCATCGCAAGTGCACCTGTGTATTGCGCACACACTTGTGGATATAGTATCTTCCGCGCAGTTGGCTAATATCTGTTGAGATAAGCCACTGTAGTCGAAATTCGGCTAGGAGGACATTATCTTACTAATTTTATGTCACCTGAAATTACTTGGTTTGGTACTTTACACAACTTTGTTCAATCAGTTTGGGCCCAGCCGTGTAACATAGTCTTTGAAGGCTCCTTAATGGCTTAAATCTTATAAGAATCTTCTTTTGGTTTACAGGTAAAGACAGAAAAGACGTATTAAGAATTCCGCCTAGAGACCACTGCTATAATGAGCCCTGCTTGCGACATGGAACCTGTATATCAAGACATGACCGGTAAGTATTAGAAATTTCTAATACCTAAGCTTGGTTGGTTTTCATGTCGAAAACAATCAGATAACAATAAATTTGACATGAAAATCAACCAATATATGTTACCACTGTTATCAGTGACGACATATGGATCTGAAAAAGACGATGGACAGACGACCTTATAAAGGTAGAGTAACTCATGCAGACCGCTTGTAACGGATCACGAAATCTAGGGCCTATGTGCAGCAGCGAATGTCCTGCTGCAGCTGTTAATTGTTGTTGACGTTGTTCTTGACGTGAATTTTGAAGTGGTGACGGGTCCTTCAGTTTGTGATGGCTGCTGAAGGATCCTAATAACGGTGGTAGGATCCGTAGGTGCAGCCTGATAGCTACCACCCTTCCACCGGAGCTTTGAACCATCCTTCCACCAGAACCTTTGGGTGAGCTCGCTCCACCGTCGACTCTGTTTACGCCACGTTTGGCTTAGCGAAGAGCAAACCATATTATTTTTTCCAGCGTTATCCTGGTTGTGCACTTGCACGCGAGGGCTCAGAGTCCCCATTGGACATTGATCCAGGATGTGGCAGATCAGGTAATTACAGTGGAGTGACTGCCATCTGACCTCCGTGACCCTGTTATCAGGGGAACCCGACCAGTTTGGATCATGATTAAACATGCAGTAGCCTGAATGTGCAGGTTTCCTCACGATGTTATCCCTCACCGTAAGAGCATCGGAAACAACTAATGTACATAGCTCAGAAAAAGTCTTTGGTAGGCGGCACGTAGTACCTCCCGCCTACCCTCTAGCTACACCCTAGCTAGTCAAGAGCAAACCCATTCCAAATAAAAAAAAACATCACCAGATACGAGTGCCATTGCACGGCGCGATACACGGGCAACAACTGCGAGGTGGACGCGGGCGACCCGTGCCGCTCGGCGCCGTGCCAGCACGCCGGCCGCTGCCTCGAGACGCCGCGCGGCGACTACACCTGCACCTGCGCGCCCGGCTATCACGGTATACTATTATCACGTCCGATAGTATAGTTCTTCTTCACCTTCTGGGGCTTTTAAGCACTTATTACACCGTCCTTTTTGTGTAGCATCCTAGTTAGGAAATAGGAAGATGTAATCGCAGTTCACCACTTAGGTACCTACCTTCCTAGTTTCTAGGACGCGACCTTCCCAGTTAGATCGTGAATGGGATCCTAGTTAGGAATCTACAAATAGGATGGTGTAATAAGTACTTTAGGAACGAAGATGTAATCGATGTTAGGAACAAAGGATTGTTGGTGAAAACGGGCATAATGCCCGTTTTCACCAACACCTATGTAAGGGACCCGATCGTAGGTATCACTTACACTGGTGAAAATGGATTTAGGTAAGGGGCCGGTTTAGGGATCGCCTTAGCTTAGGGATATCTTAGTAAGGGGTTCGTTAAGGGATTGTTGGTGAAAATGGGCATAAGGCTTCTATTTAGGATGCTACAAATAGGATAGTGTAATAAGTGCTTTAGTGGACGAAGAGACAAGTTTTATACACAATGTGTTTGTCAACATTAGGTCCATAGTGCATTGGCACGCGACAAAACCGTTTTGTGCGCGTCAGTTTACTAACAGCACCTCGATGAAAATTCATCATCGGCCCATTATTATGCGATGCAACGTTACCTGGCCACACTTAACTCGTTAGTGCGAATATTTGCCTTAGCCTGCGCTGGGAATGTAGCCCCATCATCTAAGTCATTAAGAAACTCCCACAGTATCTAATACTGATCAAGCCCTGGCGAAGGTTTTACTTAAGAGAACGGAAAATTGGTGCGTCGAGAGTACCCCTCTTTTCATAGAATAAAACTAACTAGATAACTTAAAACTTTTAATACTTACCGAACTATAGGTGAGGCGTTGTGTTGGTAATTGTTTATTTGTATTTACCTGTTGTAATTGAGTTTGTTTCTTATACAGGGCAACACTGCGAGTTGGAGGTGTCGCTGGACCCGCTATGCGTGGAGGGCCCGTGCCGCAACAACGGCAGCTGCAGCGTGCCGCCGCAGGCCGACACCTACGTGTGCACATGCCAGGAAGGTCAGTACTAACGTCAGCAGGAGGGGCAGTCTGTCAGTGGCTGCGGCAGTTTCACGAGTTCAGAGGTCTTACTCTGGCTTACGATTGGCCGGTGAGGCAATTAGACGACAAAGTCCGGAGGGTGATGTCAGTATTTTTTAATGTAGGCGTAAACGAGCGTTATGGATTGTTTGGAAACTAAGGGAGTAAGACATCAGGCAGAGGATTATCTCCCTGAGTGTATCACCACCAACTTCTTTATTCCGCCTTGTTTCTGATTGTCTAAGTAATTTCAGGTCAAGACAGAAACAAATTAGAATTCAAGACCTCGGACATAGGGCAGTGTATTTATTATAAGTCTACAAGGTCTTGCGCGACCCCGCAAGACGCGGGAGGGGCGAAAAAGCGCCAATCACACACGATTGTCAAAGCAAATCCATTCCCTGCATCTTTACCCGTCACCTGCTGATGTCTACCGTGGCTTGGGCCGCGCGCGAATTTGTCAGACTATTTTACTAGACCAGTCTTTCCCAAAGTGAGCGATAACGCCCCCTCTTAGGCGCTGGAGGCCTAAAGGTGTGCGGCAAGGGGCCCAGAAAAAAATGGGGGTGCTGATGTGTCCTAATATTGTAAAGTTGCATTATTATTATTCTCTCTGGTAAGAAGAGTCTCGTTTAGAATACAGGTTTAGTTAAACTCCAGGTGAAAATAATATGTTATCGAGGTTTTTTTCGTAAAAAACGAAATGGCGCTACTAGATACGTAACAGATTTTTAAAGTGGGCATTGGATGAAATAAGTTTGGGAAAATAGGTAGTCTAACTGGAACACTCTTGATTAGATTAGAAGTACCTATTAGAATATTGTATTTGTTGTTCGTCGATTGGCTGACTTTTGTACGTACAGGGTACACAGGGCGCAACTGCGAGATCGACGTGGACGAGTGCGCGAGCGTGGCCGCGACCGCCTGCAACGGCGGCCGCTGCGTCGACGCCGTCAACAACTTCACCTGCGACTGCACTGGCACCGGTGAGGCATCATACGATCATAAATATTCCTCATTTAATTTATAACTAGCTCTTGTCGATGGGGTTTTCTCCATCCCTCTGTGCCTCCCCCCCCCCTTCTCTTGGTTTCCTGATACGACACGACGCGCCAAGGCTTCCAAATTCTTGGAAGTCAGTCAAGACCTCTGTCAGTTTTACGTACAGAAACCGGGCACTCAACACAAATTCACCCTTTAGAACAGAAATAGTTATGTTTTATAGCCCGACAAGTTTATGCGCGACCCTCCTGCAAGAAGTGCGGTGAGTAAGCGCCAATCGCATGCGACTGTCATTGAGTACCTTCAATTGACTGCCATTCATTTGCCCGCTGACATCTAGCATGCCTCACCCCCGCACCTATGGCGACCGCAGGAAGGTCGCGCACGAACTTGTCGGACTATACTTCTGGTCTCTTTCAATAGAGTATTGCTGTGTTGTAGAAAGAAAGAAAGAAAAAGCATTTATTCGGAGATCGGTGAACAAGAAACAATTTACAAATTATAAAAATCTGTAGCAGGCTTGATTCACGTGACACCCCGATTTTCGATTTCTGCGTCTGCTTCACGATATGTACACGGCTCTTTTAAAGTTCCGTAGTCAACAAGAAACTCAAAACCGTGCGGAAAACAGTAATATGAAATCTTGAATTTTATATAAAAAATAAAATCATATAAAAAATAAATCTTATATAAAAAATGAGCTAAAGTAGGGTTAATTTTTGTGTGTAACTTCATTATTATGATTGCATTTCAGGTTACACCGGAGCTCGATGTGAGCTAAACGTGAACGAATGCGAAGAGGACCGAAGTATCTGCGGCCACGGAGTTTGCTACGACACGTACGGTGGCTTCGTTTGCGCCTGCCAGCCCGGCTACACGGGCGAGCGCTGCCATATCGTGAGTCACATACATGCCATGTTTAGATAGTTATTTGTATAGAGATGTGGATCGAATGATTACAAAGTTTGAACGGAGAGGTTATAATACAACAGGTTGATGCCACGTTTACACGATGCGTGAAAATATAGATGTAGTGCCTTGTGCCTTTAATTTTTATAAAGGGTCGGTTTGAGGTAATGCGAGTGTGTTGGGGCTTTCGGCTCGTGCAAAGGCAAAAAATAATGCTATGGTCACGTAAATGACGGTTGAAATGAAATGAATAATTATATATTTGGTACAAGAAATTGGGTAAAATATTACATTGTAAAAATTATACGCGTGTGCAAAAAAGGTACCTTTTTCACACTATCTACTCGGCAATGTTCAATTACACGTCATGCAAACCTGACTTAAAGTGAGTCATTGCATTTCTAGGCGCGTAATGTTGTATGAAATTTCATTACGCCCTAGGGAGTCAAAGTGATTTGAATTTCGAATATGAGTTCGTAGGCATGCATGATCACACTAGCCCGTCCCGCACCAAAGAGAACATATTTGAAATTTGAACCTGGCAGCTAAGTTTTTTGGCACAAATGGAATTTTAAAAAAGCGCGCGCTTTTAAAAAAGAAATAAATAAAAAAAACCTATGTATTTTAAGAAATTACAAACAATGTTTTCGTAAAATCCAAATCCCAGCAATAGTCCTGCGTAACTGTGCATCTGAGTTGTGTTCTCCCCTAACACGCCTATACAGACTTTCACTTAAGACTAATGTTGTGCCCAAATCGTGGAAGCTTGCCATAGTACAACCAGTGCCCAAAAAGGGTAGCCGTGCTGACCCTACCAACTATCGTCCCATTTCATTCACCTCCATATTGTGCAAAATTATGGAGCGTGCACTAAACAATAAACTCCTGGCACACCTTGAAGGAAACGATCTCCTCAGTGACCGGCAGTATGGATTTCGCCGCGGCCGGTCGACTTTCTGGCCGGGGACCTTCTTGTGTATGCCACACACTACTGGAGTGAGGCCATCGAGAGGCATGGTGAAGCTATGGCTGTGTCTCTTGATATCTCCAAGGCCTTTGACAGGTTTTGGCACGCAAGCCTCATAAGCAAGCTTCCCTCTTATGGCATTCCTGCTGGCCTCTGCGCATGGATTTCTGACTACCTGAGCGAGCGATCAATGCAAGTAGTCCTAGAAGGATACTCGTCGGATATTCAGGACATTGATGCCGGGGTTCCTCAGGGGTCAGTGCTATCGGCAACCCTCTTCTTGTTGCATATCAATGATCTGCTTGTGCCTGGTATTGTTGGGTATGCAGACGATAACGCAGTTGTCGATAGATATTTCGCTAGAGCGGGTGCCAGCAGTGATGAGATCCGGTCTTGTCGAGAGTCCATTGTAGAACGTTTAAGTGACGCTCTTGAGGCAATATCCGTTTGGGGTGATGCCAATCTAGTGACGTTTAATGCTACGAAAACGCAGGCATGTGTGTTCTCCACAAAACGGAGCCATTTTTATCTGGCGCCGACTTTCCGGGGTGTGCCTGTCTCCGTCACCGATAACTTACAGCTCCTGGGTATCCAGGTATCATCCAATTTGAATTTTGGCCAGTACATCGAGGGAGTGGAATTCGTTGTCAGTTGAAGTGTTCCCTAAACACTACGATTTGGATTCCTTTAAGAAAAGAGTTAATAGGCTGCTTCTAGACAGAAGATCGGCCGCATCGTCGCTTACATCAGGTGAGATTGCGGTCAAATGTCTGCCTATTAAATTTAAAAAATAATAATTGTCGAGTGACGAAATTTATTTGACACCGGAGTCCATTAGATGTAAAGCCGCTGGTATTGTTAATAATAATAATTTACTGCCAGAAAAGTCAAAGGATATAGGTATATAGATAAAAAAAGCAGAGATCTTCCTCAGGGATAAAGATGTCTTTGTCTTGGGCGAGCTTAAATCCTTCGCTACAACAGGCCTGTGTATCTCCCCGCGGAGGTAGCAAAAACGTACCTACGCGCGGCGCACCTACGTAGGTGCTAAAACAAGTTGCGTGTCGCTACCGGCCAGAGCCACCCTCGCGCGTTTTATTCACCGGCGGCCGCGCGGCTACGTTGCTGGCTGGACGAGAATGAATAAATTACTAGAAAGAGGCGCTAGATGGCGTTAGAAGCTTCTCGTAGCAGTCAACCCTATCGCGTCGCGTGATATTACGTCACTGAATAGGTTTAGTGTATTATGAATCATATTCCAGAGCAATAAGTATGAAATTATCTTGCAATGGATTTTTGTAGGTGTCTACACGAAAATGTGCTTGACCAAAGTCAGAGTCCTCAGAAGGCGAACTAAATTACGCCATATTGTTGACGACATTGAGTAGACATTTCTTTGAATACAATTGCTAAGTCATACTTCTGTACGAAGACTATTACTACTAGTATTCTGTGGCTACACTCAGGATCCAGGTCTCGCTCGCTATGCTTGGGAGTAAACACTAAACTCCCTCGCTGCGCTTGGAAGTTAACTCTTGAATCCTTCGTTACTCTCGAGATTCAATATGACGCCCGTGACGTAAGACATTACTTTACTCCCTCTACTATTATTGCGCAGATGTCAGCTTGTGCGTCGGGCCCGTGCGGCCTCGGCGGCGCGTGCGTGGAGGAGACCGGCGGTGTCGGGTTCCGGTGCGTGTGCGCGCGCGGGTGGGCGCCGCCGCTGTGCACCACGCCGCTCGCGCCGCCCGCCCCCGCGCCCGCGCCCGCCCTACCCGCCCCCGCCCCCGCACCCGCCCCCGCCCCCGCCGCCTGCGCCGACGTCGCCTGCCCGCCGCGCAGCCACTGCGCCGCCGCGCACGCGCATGTCGCAGGTGAGGCTGCACACAGAGTGTATAGTGCACCGCGCCGCAAGAGCCTACCGCTATAAGCACCTGGATATTTGCCTCCCTTTCTCTTGCGTAATCTCCTCTCACCTAACAGCGTAGCGTATATCGTTGATCTTACATGCGGTGCAGCCGGCTTGTGGCCACGTCTGGCTTATTTACTAATATTTATTTTCGGTACACAGACAGATTACAATCATAACATTTTATACTAAAACTATCATGTAACATGGTAGACCGCAGCCCAGAAATAGTATACACAGCTTGTTAATGTTTTTTTAAAGCACAGGGAAAATAAAAAAACTAAAATTTTGACTATTTTGAACTTAAACCAAAAAATAATACTATAACAACAACGATAACGAAAATACACATCACCTATACCTACTTAAAGTATTTAATAAACATTTTAGCATTTTGTTTTTTGGCAGCAAGCTGAGATCACCTTTGTCTCTAGAGCGTTGGATATGGTTTTTTTTACTGCGGTAAATTGCTGATGAAATGTCTACGTTCATGTCTCCGCTACTGCTACTGTGGATCAATTTATTATATGTACGGCAAACTCTCACTAGGGGATTATAATAAGATGTGTTATTTTTGTACACCTCTATGTGAAATATATTTGGTTTGCATGAACTATACCGAATATTAATACTAAGTGACGAGAGAAGGCTTGGCGCATCAACAGTGGAGTGTAAAATTTTGTCTTCCTTAGTCTAGACCCCATAATTTCTTCTAAAAAACTGAAATTGAAACAATAGTTTAAAATAGATTAAGAGAGTTTAAAATATAATAACCGCACGGTGTTTTCTATCCATGGTTATATGCTCATAAATGAAATATGTTTGTATGCGCCATCGAAACCTTTGTCATCTCAACGTGAATAATTTAGTAAACTACATAAGCGACTAAATTTACGAACGCCAGTCATGATACAATGTTTTGTTCTAGGCATGCCGAGCATGGTGACGGGCGTGGTGTTAAAGCAAGTCACCTGCGTATGTGACCCTGGATACTTTGGTACGAATCGATTAGTGTTAACCTAATCAAAGTTAATGAACTTTATCATAATATTTTTCGATTTTTTTGAACCCTGCCTAATCACCAGTTTGCGCTAAATCGTCGCCTATAGTTATTTTTATTATGCTACGCAAAATGATATCGAATTAGAAAATGATCTCTCACCCTGGGTTCCCATAATAAAAGAACGAACAGTTCTGCATCTAAATTACCAAACTTTTCTATACTAACGATAGATAGATAGAGATAATTTACAGACGTATTTACTACTCGTCCAAGCCAACTAGACTACTGTCAAACGACTTTCGACGACAAATACAACTAAAATACCGATAGAAATTAAAAAGTGTTAAAATAAACTCAGGCAATTCATCTAAATTGTAACAATATTGTTTTTAATTATCTTTGACAATTTCGTTGAGTTCGTCGTCGTAAGTCGTTTGACAGTTGTCTAGTTGGTCCGCTCGAGTGGTGCGTACGTATGTCTCTATGTTTGGGGCTAGATAATTGTTGTGTTTGTTGATACAGTTTATTATTACTATTACGATTGCTGGCAGGCGCGCCAGGCCCATCGCCCAACTGCAGCGCCGCGGAGCAGGCGTGCGAGGCGGGCGTGTGCCTCAACGGGGGCTCGTGCGCGCGCGCCGGCGACCGCGGGGACTGCGCCTGCGCGCCGGGGTTCAAAGGTACACCAACCGTACACTCTGCTGACCGTGCACCTTTCTTGTTATGCTGTTGGTGAGAGCAAATCCAAACTCCTTGTTGAGCACACGAGATTTATTGTCACCCAAATATTATAAATAATAAATGCTACGAGACGCGGCCGTCTTGCTAAGCACAAAATGCACCAAATATAAAGTATTAAAGTAACGAAATTGGGTCAGCCGCGCATATTAACTTTTTGCTGATGAAGGGAAATGTTTGTTGATTCACCGTACACCAACTATGTACATTCAACCCGGGTCTTAAGCACTTATTATACCATCCTATTTGTAGCTTCATAACTAGGATCCTACTTAGGATCAAAACTAGGAAGGTAGGATGATTAGGCAAGTGCTCTACTCTGATAACGCATTGACCGCGTCTGGCCATCGCGCTCGCTCGCACTGACATGCCGGCATTAGTGACAGGGACGGCTACATCAAAAACTACGGATATCGTCTTACAGAGTGGGCCCCCAGACACGTTCCAAGTTAGGAAGCGAGCCATCCTAACTAGGAAGGTAGGAACCTAAGTAGTGAACTGCGATTACATCTTCCTATATCAAAAGTTGGATGCTACACAAATAAGATGGTGTATTAAGTGCTTTTAACATATCGACGATATGAAGTTAATCTAGGACACAATGTGCCGATTTTTTCACTTACCGAGACTGATATTCACATACTTTACTCATGCGGACAATAAGGAGCAAATGAAGTATCGATATAGGCCATCTATCATGTCATGCACCCGGATGAGATATCAAAACTCACTCTAAAAATCTGGCGATGATTCAATGGGTATAGTGGTGAGCTGATCAAATTAGCAGAACAGACCGACCGACCAGTCGAGGCGGCAATTATATGGCCCAGATAATAATTATAGCTATCGCGAGATTAAATATTAATGTAGTCTAGTATTATTTTGTCAAAAAGACCACTTCAGTGGTAAAAAAGGAATGTAACAGTCCTGCTTGTTACCTTGTGAGTTTTAAAACGTCACTTTTTTGATACGTGCGCATATTTGATACTCTTGATAAATCTTAAATACATATAAAGGTTGAAATAAACATCCTCGTTTTATAAACTTGGTACATTACATATATAAAAACTGATACGGATACTTTCTTGACTTAACAGTTATAGAAAAGGGTTAAAACGAGAATTAAATAGAAACATACAAATGAGATCAATTTATATGAACGCGCCGCACTATTGTTATTACGTAGCTAATTTGAAGTACTTATTATCAAGTGATGGGATACCTCTTATGAAACAAGAGGTATTTTTCGTTATTTTAGTGTTGTAGATGTTTGAGTATGTTGCGCTTTTTTCAAACTTTTGGCATGTATGAATAATAGATGTAAGTTTTATTTTATTGTCGTTTTCTGATTGAATTTCAATATGAATGTCAGTGTATCGTGATTTTTCCATCTCATAGTTTTAGTGCATGTTTTCGTTTCGATATGTTGTACCATTCCATGTATCCGCTGTGTATGCGTATTGCGTGTTGTCTCAACGCTCAACGTTGTGTGCGTGTGTGCGCGGGCAGGCGCGTACTGCGAGCAGGCAGTGTCGGTGGCGAGTGCGGGATCGTCGCCGAGTGCGGGGTCCAGTGCGGGAGCGAGTGCGGGAGCGGCGCGCGGACTGGGCGAGCTGAAAGCGGCCGGCGAACGATGTGCCGCCGCGCCCTCGCCCTGTTTGCACGCCAAAGCCTGCCACGATCTGGTAAGTACAGCTCTTATGCTATGACCGCTTGTGGCAGATCTGTATTTTGCACTGCACTGTTTTTACACGATTTTTAAAATTATATTTTTCTGTCTGTCAATGAGTTGAGAGCTATGATCTTATAGTCCGCTCCATTCTTTTTTATTCCACGCCATCACCTTGACCTCACTCAACACCCAACTTTTCAAAGTTCATATTTATTTAAATACGTGCAAAAAAACGTATCAGTGCAAAATCAGACCAGCTATAGAGATCATGGGCCTTGTTCGGTGTTAAGTGTGCGCTGTATGGCTTTTTAAATATTGTGTTGTAGTCGTAGCCCCATAGTGTTGGTTCCATCACGTAGTGTCACCGCTGGAAATTCACTAAAATTGAAACACGCGACTGTGGAGCAAGAAATCACGTAGTTCGATGAATACACGGTTGAACAACATGATGATGCACATGTGGTTTAGTATTTACACACACACGAAGTCAAACGTAATTTCAATTAAGGTAAAGATAGTATAAGATATTTTATTGCACAGCACACACAGTAAACATTTACATAATTTTCATAGAGAGTTGTACAATTTATGCGGTCTTAATTGTTAAAGCTATTCCTTTCAGACAGCCTTCGGGTAGAGGACAGTTTTAAAATTGAGCTTGGGACCATGACGTTAACCATTTAATTAAAATAGGTTAAGAATTTAAATGTAGATAGATACCAAGTTAAAATACCTTAAAAACCGTGTTTTTATGCAAATAAATATTCTGATTCTGAATAATAAGTGTGACATAATAATGACTAGAAAAAATAAGCACTCGTATATTTCCATGCTTTTTTCATGCGAGTTTTGCGCAACACATCCTATTTAATAAATCATCCCCCAGTATCGCCTTAGTAGGTTAATAATAATAAATAAGTAAGTTTTTAAATCCAATGATAACATTTATGTTGTCTGCACAAAATCCGAACACGGATGTGCGCGTACATCCATACCTACATCTGCTTAAAGTTTGACAAGGCGATGCAACGTCATATGCCACAAACACGATGAATTCATCATGCATGATGATAACCCAAATATTGAAAAGTGCGGGTAGATGAAAATCCCGGGCGGACGACGCGAATGTAACCGTCTCGTAGTAGTAAATTAATTTGTGTTACATATGTATTGTTTTAGTTTGAAACCATCACAAAGTAGTTTACTTTACGAAAATTACATATTTTATTATATTTTTATAACTTAAGCAAATATTTTGCAAGATTTTACGAAATTAAATCAAATTTCACTTACAAAAATTAATCGACTGTGTCATCCGGTGGGACTCGAACCCACGTCCCTTCGCTATCCGGGCGAGTGCTCTTACCAGCTAAGCTACGGAGGACGTTAGTCAGTCGACGAATTTTTGCAAGTGCTTGCTACGCTAGTGAGCCGGCGTTCGATTTCATCAATACTTGGGGAACGTACGTATGTATCCAATGGAAATATTTTTACAAATATTTAACCATCAGTTAGGATGAAATCAGCTTAACTTATTATATTTTTATAACTTAGCAATTATTTTGCAAGTTTTTACGAAATTAAATCAAATTTCACTTACAAAAAATAATCGACTGTGTCATTCGGTGGGACTCGAACCCACGTATACAACGTATACGTAATTACATATTTTTAGGTCGTCAATAAAGTCGAGACGTTATATGTACATAACGAGTGACTTCTTGCGTATATAGATTGGCGTTACTTTGGTAATAAATAATTTTAATCAAAAAACGCAAGCTCCCAGTCAATTTATGAGTGTGCATTCGGTAACAGTATAGTGTAACTATTGCAAGATCGCGGTTCACTTGCGGACACGCCGCGGGAAATAATGAAATCACCAATCGCGTGTTCGCCATGGTCCCGTTTTGTCGGTGTCAAAGGCTCTAAAGCCGTCTACTAGGCCAATCACATCCAATCATAACGTGTGATTAGTGTGACTATACGGTTAAATGAGGAGATACGTTGGAAAACTAAGGTAACGGACAAAAGCCCTGTGGACCAGTAAGCTTAAGTGGCAGTGGCCCTGCCCACATTGCCCGAAGAACTGATGGCCGTTGGGGCAGAAAGGTTATTGATTGGAGACCATGTGATCAAAAGCGTAACGTAGGGCGTCAAGATGGACAGACGACCTAATTTAAGTCGCAGAAACGCACTAGATGCAGGTCTCTTGTAACAGGAGCTCTATTTTTGTATCACTCGTATGACATTCTGTTGGCAATTGTGACATAGTTGTCACTTAAATACTTTAATTTTGCGTTCATTCTATCGCTCGCCTTCTGTGGCGAATGCGTAGGGGCACTCGTTGCGTTTTCGAGCGGTCGAGGTGCAGTCCATCAAGCGTTTCAAAGATGCGGAGTTTTAGATGACGAAAGAAAATCAGTAGAAATCTGCACGCGAGCGATTCTTTGGGGGAAGCCTGTGTTCAGCAGTAGACGTCCTGCGGCTGATTATTATGATGATACGGTTAAATAACTGCTGGGACAAGAATTTTAAAAAAGTAGCAAGGCCATTTACCTACAGCCTACAGGCTTCCGCTGCGAGTGTGAGCCGGGCTGGACGGGCGCTCGCTGCGACGTGGCGGAGGGGTGCGGGGTGCGCGGCTGTCTCAACGGGGGCTCGTGCGGGCCCGACGGGCTGTGCGAGTGCCGTCCGGGACACGAGGGGCCCTACTGCGAGCTGCCGGGCGACTGCCGCGCTACGTCGTGCCCGCACTACCAGGTCAGTTGGGAAGTCAGTCGGTTTTAGCTGCCTACTGTTTTAAACATTTGAAAAAGGATTTCTTTGTAAAAGACTTCATGAAAGAATGTGTGCGAAGGAGACGGATGATTTGAATCTGTTTGGAACGTGAGGGGATTATGATTGGTTTTTGTTCTGTAATGGCCGCAAGACAATGAAGATGTATATTTTTAAATAAGTTTAATCCTATCCTGCGTTTCCTTTTGAACAACCCCAGTCCCACAAACATATGCCTATGCATTTTTTTTATTTGGAATGAGTTTGTTATTTACTCTAGGCTAAGCCAGCCGTGGCGTAGGCAGAGTCGACGGTAGAACGAGCTCACCCAGAAGGTTCTGGCACTCCCACTCACCGACGAAACACAGCCCATTCATTCCCTTTTTAACTCTACTAGGGACCTAATTTCGTAAAATCCGTTCTTGTGTTCTATCTTTAAACTACTTTCTAACTGCTAATGAGTCGTGTCCTTTTGCTTTTATATACATTAGCATTACCAATTTTTTTTTTGTTTGTTTTTCGCGCTACGTCGCGTGGTGCGTGGCAGTGTGTACGAAAGTGTCCTTCGGAGCAATGCGGCTTGCGGGCGTCACACAGCTTTCCTACAGCACAGAATACTAGTACTTCGTACAGAAGTATGACTTAGCAATTGTATTCAAAGAAATGTCTGCTCAATGTCGTTAACAATATGGCGTAATTTAGTTCGCCTCAAAGTCAAGCACATTTTCGTGAAGACACCTTCAAAAATCCATTGCAAGATAATTTCATACTTATTGCTCTGGAATATGATTCATAATACACTTAACCTATTCAGTGACGTAATATCACGCGACGCGATAGGGTTGACTGCTACGAGAAGCTTCTAACGCCATCTAGCGTCTCTTTCTAGTACTTTTTTCATTCTCGTCCAGCCAGCAACGTAGCCGCGCGGCCGCCGGTGAATAAAACGCGCGAGCGTGGCTCTGGCCGGTAGCGACACGCAACTTGTTTTAGCACCTACGTAGGTGCGCCGCGCGTAGGTACGTTTTTGCTACCTCCGCGGGGAGATACACAGGCCTGCCTACAGTTCAAAGTAGTAGTAGCTTGGCCTAGTGGGCCGCCAGCTGAATTGCTCTGGCAAACTTAATAAACTACCAAAGCCTCATACTTTGATTACTCCAAATTAGTTGTCGGTATCCAGGAATGCGTAGAGCAGAACGGCTCGTGGCGCTGCGTGGTCGCGCCGGCAGAGAGCGCGTGCGCGTCGTCGCCCTGCAACAACGGCACGTGCGTGGCGCGCGACGGCTCCTACCACTGCCAGTGTCCGCCCGGGAACACGGGTAAGTCAATTTGCTTTTATTATAATATAGTCTTTCAGCTTTCTCCAGACACTACCTGGCCTTCAGTAGGGTGCTTTAGCTAGGATGCAGCAGGTTGGTCACGACATTACACAGGTAAAGTTTAATAAAATTGGTGTTCGCTTTTGTGAGACTCTCATTTGAATCACTTGGTTTAGTTGGTATTAGATAATAAGTTAAACTTCGTGTCAGATTGAGATTTGGTTTATTCGGTTAATACTACATCTAGTTGTACTGTACTTACATTTATTGTTCATAAAAAGGACGACCCACCATGTACGCAGGCGTGTCCTGAATTCTCTTCCCTTTCAAATTAACGGCGTAAGGCAACAGGGACGGGTATCTTTTGTAGACGCCCCGCGCGCCGGGCGTCCAAGCGACCACTTTGCACACCGACCCGCCCTTAGCTGTCACTGACACCCACGCCACAGACGACAGCACGACGTCCCCACAGCACGCTTTAGGCCCTTCGCCCTCAAATTCAATGACCCCCCTCTTCATCTCCAATCCAGGCCAGTTACTCAGCCTCTTCGCCCCTCCCGTAGGTACCGCGAACAACTCCGTACCCACGAACCTCTCGTACACCTCATCCGCGTCCTCGGTCTTCGTCACAGTGATAGGCAAGCTCTCCGAACAAAATATCGTAAAACGACAAGGATACGCCGATTCTACGTGGTCCAACCGAGCCAAACCACCTATAAATATTGTGTAGCCCTTATGCAGAAAGTAAGTCTGAGGCTTGATAATCCGTTTTGGAATGGTGAGCAGCAATTCCTCCGTGCTGAGTAGCGACAACACTTGGTCGGGGTGGATAACCCCTGGCGTATCGTAGAACCATTTGCTTTTGGCAAACAACTCGTCTTTCTCATCTAGCACCATCATTTTACGGTGCCTCTCCGCCAGATCGCCCGACTCCTTCGCCGGCGGCCCTGAGAAAGATCTCCCGATGTGCCCAATAAGTAACGGCGCTTCGGCAGGTGGTCGGCCGTTCGACTGTGCGATTTTTATTTCTTTCTCCAATTTTATCAGTTTGCGCTCATTTTTCAATCTCTTTGTCCTTGCATGTATCTTCCAGCCTGAAGGTCTGTTTATTGGGAATTTTAATAATTGCAATGTGGTGCCTGGCCACCTGCTTACTGTCGCTCTCTTAACAATATCTACAGCATGGACTTTGCAGTAATCTGACTGCAACAGTGCATTGAATAGCGAGCTTTTGCCAACATTAGTGCACCCAACTAGAAACACATCACCCTTGTAAAGCCACTCCTTGAACAAGACAGATATCAAGTCCTCCACACCAAAGCCAGTTTTGGCAGAAATCAGAGATATATGTTTTATATTTGCTTCTGAAAGTTTTGTCTTACTAATTTCAATGAGAAGTGATTCTTTCACTCTTTTCAAATAGCCAAAACTGTCTCCTGGTAAAAGATCCACCTGAAATAGAAAAAAACATTGATTGATAAATAAATATAGTTCAATATTTTTTTTTATTAAAGAAACATTAAATATTTTCTTCCCTTACCTTATTTCCTACTATGATAATAGGTCTTTCAGTGCCAATAATATCAATAATTCCAGGCCAAATTGAGCAAGGGAAGTCCAGAAGGTCCACCATAAGAATCACCAATGACTTTACATACCTATAAATACAAACAATTTAATTTTCCCATGTTACTAAAAACACATTTAGTATCTGGTAATATAAACAATTAATATAAATACTTTATTCACCTTATAGACTGTAAAAGCTTTTCATATTCCTCGGGCTGCACAGTGACATCTAAGGCAATATTGTACTCCTCAAGAAAATGGCAGCGCTGGCATTCTATTTTCTTCAGCTCTTCCTCGGTGCGGTTTCGTAGTATCTCACTAGGCAGATACCCAGGTATAGCAGGTTCACTGCAGTGTAAGAGTGCCCCGCAACCCCCACATGGTACTTTGGTTATCCCAAAGCTGGGATCCGGAGTTCCATAACGTCTGGTCCACTCGTCTTCAGAGGAGTCTAATTGTGTGTCATCATAGTATTCATAGTTTACCATCCACTTATCCAAATCAGTCTTATTAAATTCAGAACTGTCTGAAGTTGCCATCTGTGGTGTAGTCTGTAATTCAGTGTCTTCATTTTGTACTTCAACTGGTGTCGTTTTAGCAAAAGGCAATTGAAAAACTTCCTCACTGACTTGATTTTCCGATTTACTCTCTGTTTGCAATAACTTTTCTTTATCAACGTAATATTGTAATGCTAACGGTAAAGGCGGTAAACTCTTGTCGTCAAACTGTTTTTTACTTTCCGCTTTGGCTCTCTTCAGTGCTCTTAAGTGGTATTTGAAGTGACCTAGTTTTAGCTTTTCGTGTTCTAAGTATGAGCTAAAGGTTATTTTATCTTGATACTTTTGTAACAACGTCTTAAATACCTTTTCTTCATCGTGGCTTTGCTCGGAGTTTTTCTTATTTTCCAATTCATTTGTAACACGGACATGGTTTAGTCTTTTCTTTTGTAAAACACATTGCGTCCGACATAACCTCAAAATGTTGCGTGCTGAATATATCATACCTACTGACGATTCACACGCTTAATTGTTATTTTGTTTATTCACTCATTTCAAATTATAATTTAAAATACAACTACAATGAACTCAATTTGGAATCGATTTATTCATTGTTGTGACAGAAAAATGCCTATTTCGGGGAATGTCACATTGACAGCTGACATTCTTGTGTAGTGATGTACCTGAACCGGTTCTAGGAGTTCAGAAACACAAGTTTATTTACCGGTTATTTTAATCGATTAATAATCGATTACGTTGTGCAATGCCGTGTTTTATTTGTATTTTAATTTATTGCTTGTTGCATTAGTCATGAAAGGTAATTGCAAATCGAACGTAAAGCACTTGAAACAATAATGTAAACGGATACCTATCAGAGGAAGTGGGACGGAGGCACAGAGCATCTCCTTCGCCGCGCGAGTTTAGATGTACACTTGAGTAAACTTTTCTGCAACCTAATAAATAATGTAACTAATTTTAAAACTTGTTATTTAATAACTAAATACAAAATTATATTTTATTATTTCGTGACTAATTTTCTGAACATGACGAAAGTGCGACAAGTATTGGTTATTTGTTTGATTTTTATTGAAGGTGAGTTGATTTGTTTATTGTGATTTTTCAGTTGGTGCACGATCATGACTGATGTGCGTTATTGTCCGCAGGGAGGCTATGCGAGTTTGATATCGACGAGTGTGCGCGATCGCCGAAGATCTGCAACAATGGCGTGTGCGTTAATGTGCCAGGGTCGTATCAGTGTTATTGCCGGCCAGGTATTGTATTTTTGCAAATGCAAATAAGTTAAACATATTTAAATTGCTTCATTCATGTGACACATGTTTGTATGAATAAAAGGTTACACGGGCGACAGCTGCGAGCAGGACATTGACGAATGCCTTTCGTCGCCCTGTAAGAACGGCGGGACCTGCCAAAACTTGGAGAACAACTACGAGTGCACCTGCATGGAAGGGTTTGAAGGTCAGTGCCATAAAATACAATTTAATTTATCTTGCGTGTAAGGGCCCACAGGTGGTACTTATACACGTCTTAACTCTTAATATAATAAGTCCCTACGATTATTTCGCGACGTCCTAAGAATAAGCATCGCAAGAAACTTGGTCACTTAAACCTGTTTTAAAGATTTACACTACACTACTAATCCATACAATTTGGTCGTATCATCTACTATAAATACGAGTGCATCTGCATGGAAGGATTTAAAGGTCAGTTCCATCACCACCAAGGACAAACTTCAGTACCATAACAGTACATTCGCTCGCGTATAATGATCACGCCAATCGATTTCGCACGCTCTTTCTAGTGGAACTAGTGAATTTAGGTAGATAATAATGTCTTTTTAATTAGCGTGCAAGCTAATTGTTGGGTTTAAGTAGGTATTGTTTATTTCGATTGGTACACGCGGCTGTACATTAGGCTGTCTTGCTTTGACCATGCAACCGCATCTGTTCCCTACACGCAATAAAAAGAAAAACTGTTTACGTAGTTCAAATGGGTAGCTTGACATGCTGCTGACTGTACTTACTATGTCCTACCGCTGAGTTTCACGCGTATTTAAAAAATATATTTATTTAGTAGAGTTTAAAATGAAAGTATTTACAAGGTGAGTGAAGACTATATTGAACATGGAAAAATAAGTGTGTTCTAGTTTAATTATCGCTGAATTAAACAGTAGGGCAGTATTATGTTAAACATTTATTCTATAAAGCTTGTGTAATTAAGTCCATGTAAGGTGAAAGAGTTGGATATGACGTTTGAACGATGTAAATACAACTATTATGTTATGGTTCTTCTCACTGCCATATACGGGACGTGACCAATTTAAATAGCTGCCTAGCCGTGAACAAGTAGTACAAGTCGATAATTTAGAGGCTACTGAGAAAAAACTGTGATATCTGACGTAATTGACGTTTTAATGGTGATGACTCATTTTATAGGCCACACTTGATGTTTACTTTAAGATATCCAAGGAGTACCCTTATTAATAAACGTTTTTCTTTCTATCTACCTTTATGCTAATTTTCTTTATTTCCATATATAGAAATCCATATATGGAAAAAGGTCACCAAGTGATTTCTTCGTCGTGTCCTGTATAAGGCACAGGTCTGTGTGAACGTGCTAACCTATATTTTTTTTATAATTTTGTTCGCAAGTTCTTACGAAATTAAATTTCGTTCACAAATATTGATGGACCGTTTCATCCGGTGGGACGCGAACCCACGAACTCGCGTAGCAAGCACTTCAAAAATTCGTTGCAAAAATTCGTCGACTAACTTAAATTAAAGCACTTATTATATCATCCTACTTGTAGCTTCCTTACTAGGAAGGTACAAGGAAGGAAGGATGGATAGGCAGGTGCTACTCTACTCTGACAACGCATTGTCCGTATTTTAGCGTGCAGCCGTCGCGCTCACTCGCACTGACATGCTGGCATTCGTGACAGGGAGGGTGTCAGCTTCAACTACGGTTATCGTCTTACAGAGTGGGGCCCCAGACACTTTTTTTAGTTAAGACGCGAGCTTTCTAACTAGAAAGGTAGGGACCTAAGTGTTGAACTGAGACTAAAAAAAAAAGTCAGCCTATTAGATCCCACTGCTGGGAAAAGGCCTCACCTCAACTATGAGGAGGTACGAGCCATACTCCACCACGCGGGCTCAGTGCGGATTGGTGGAGGGGTGTATTGTAAGGCAAGTGACAAACCTTACTGTCAGAAGTTACCAAGCCGCCCTAGGGCAGAGGCCCTAGGGCGGCTAAGCCTAGTCAGAGGACTAGGCTTAACGACTAATACCACAGATATTAGCCGGGACGAACTGCTTAACGTGCCTTCCGAAGCCCGGAGATGCTTGTCATGGACGTCACTTAAATGGTCGGAATGATCACCCATCCAATCACGACGTGGGTAACTTTGGTATCACTACCAAAGCGCTGCCGTCACTGCGCCACAAGCACCTCCTTTAGAACTGCGACTACTTTTTCCTATATCCTACACAAATAGGATAATGTAATAAGTGCTTTAACGTGTTCACCTTTACTCGCAGGCAAGGACTGCTCGGTGAATATAAATGAGTGCGAGACGAGTCCGTGCGCGGCGGGCTCGACGTGTGTGGACGGCGTGGCCAGCTACAGCTGCGTGTGCCAGGAGGGACTCACCGGCCCGCACTGCGAGATTGACATCGACGACTGTGAGGTACGTGACGTATACGGTACACGCGTCGCTCGGGAATATAGACTAGTGCGAGACTAGCCCGTGCGCGGAGGGCTCAAGTGATGCCCTTTTGTTCCACACAAGGTTCTTTATTTGTAAGTTCCTTTTTGGAACGTTTGATATTTATATTTAGTCAATGAATTGCACGTTAATCTTTTTAACAAAAGAATAATGATTTATTTGTACAACTGTTTGCATAAAGTTTATTGTACATATGGGGTCTGAATGCCAAAATAATTATTTTTCGATCAACCATGATTGAGAAAATACGGGAAATGAATGATGGATTTCGTTCGTTTATATTGTAGTCGCAACCGTGCCTACACGGCGGGCGCTGCGTGGACGGCCTGAACGGGTACGTGTGCGACTGCGCCGGCACCGGCTACAGCGGCGCGGACTGCGGCAGCAACATCGACGAGTGCCTGCCGCAGCCCTGCCGCCACGCCGGCACCTGCGTCGACGACCTCAACGATTACCGCTGCCTCTGCCGCGTCGGGTACACCGGTCAGTAGATAGATACACTCCCACCCGGGTACACCGGTCAGTAGATAGATACACTCCCACCCGGGTACACCGGTCAGTAGATAGATACACTCCCACCCGGGTACACCGGTCAGTAGATAGATACACTCCCACCCGGGTACACCGGTCAGCAGATAGATAGACTCGCCGCACCGGCTACAGCGGTCAGTAAATAGATGGACTCGTTGGCTCTGGCTACACCGGCGACTAGAGCAGCAACATGGACGAGTGCCCGCCGCAGCCAAATGGCAAAAAAAATATGCAAAAGTCAATTGATGTTTCAATGGCTTATGTTTAGTTCATACATTTATTAGCTACTAGTGGTTCCCCGCGACTTAGCCCGCAAGAGTTAGATTTTCCATATAAATTTTTGATCCCCCATTTTACCCCCTTAATGTTTTTATATCGCGACTAAATAATAATAATAAATTGTTTCAACAAACACACCAATTACCTAGCCCCAAACTAAGCGTGAGCTTGTGCTATGGTGACTAGAATAACGGATAGATATACTTATATACATTTATAAACATCCATGACTTAGGTCCAAATGCTCGTGCTCATCACACAAACATTTGCCCCTTGCGGGACTCGAACCCGCAACCGCTTGGTTTAGAAGTCCGGGGTGCGAACCACTACACCAATACAATCGTATTTTTGTAGTGCATGTCCTTTCCAGGGTCTCGAACTGTCTCCATACCAAATTTTATCTCAATCGGTTCAGTGGTTTAGGCGTCAAGAGGTAACAAACAGACAGACAGACCGACACACTTTTGCATTTATAATATTAGTATGGATAGCAAACTTCGCTAATAGATTTGCATATTATTAGTATGCATTTGTCTATGGGCACTGCTTTCACAGGTTAACCCGTCAGTGTCTTGCTTCACGGCTGTTAGTGGTGCTTTCTGCCTCATTGGTCTAGTGGTCAGCACGGTGGCTTCTGTCCATCCTAGGTCGGACTAAAAATTTCTGGGTTCTTCTACTTGAAATAACTCGTAACTCTGGAATTAGGAAGTTGATGGTATTAACACCCCAGTACTCTGAGAAAGAACGTTAAAAACTCTCGCGTTGTTGGCTAATCTCGGATTAGTTTAGCCGCCCCGTGGTCAAATTTTATTTAGTCATTTTTAATTTATATTTTTTGCACAAATTAGACAATAAATTTCGCATACGAAAAATTCATGAGAGGTCGTGGGTTCGAGCCTCCCAGAAGACGGTCGAATAATTTTGTGTGCAAAATTTTATTTTGTAAAAACTTGTAAAGTTCTTCTTAAAGTAATACCAAAAAAAAATTACCTGTGTGTTACCTATTAGCTAACCTAATGCCAAAACCATTATCTACCAGACAACCATGAAATAACATTCTTATTAATATTTCTTTGCGTCAATGTTGGCGTCGTGGGCTAATATTTATGGATCGCATGTATTCATAGAATAATAATAAATAGTTTGCAATACACATAACTCGATATCACGTACATCTTATTCTTCAGAAAGTAATTACAGCACATTTAATTGCTGATTTCCATTTGTGATGGCGATATTTTATTTATAGTATGCAATACAACATATTTTTTAATCAATGCCGTAATTACGAATAATTTGAATTGATAATTATCTTTATTTGTGTATATGATTGAATGTATTACTACATAAAAGTAGCAAGCTAACACAATTATCGGTTCTCAAAAAAACTCAATTTGTGTTTATTATTGTAACCACTTAGAAAATAGTTTTGACTGTTGAAATATGCCTAAATAACGCAGAATATATTTGCTCATAAAAATACATCGTCCGTTCGACTACATCCACAGGTCACAAATTACTGTAAACCTGATACTTTAAAGAATTAATAGCTTGTTACGAAATTTTTACTCACAAAAATTTATCGACACCCACGACCCCTCGCTATGCGGGCGATGATTGCTCTTCCAACTGAAAATTCGTCCAAAAATTCCAACTCACCGTCATCCTAGCGTCATCCCGGTTGTGCACTCGTTCGCGAGGGCCCTGGGTCCGCTTTAGACCATGATCCAGGATGAGGCAGATCAGGTTATTACAGTGGAGCGACTACCATGACCCTCTTAACAGTTTGTCGTCCAAAAATTCCAACTGAAAAACAAAAATTCGTCGAGCTACTAACGTCCTCTGCAGCTCAGTTGGGAGAACAATCGCCCGGATAGCGAGGGGTCGTGGGTGTCGATGAAATTTTGTGAGTAAAAATTTCGTAACAGGCTATTAACTCTCGAAAGTATCTACACACTAATTTGTGACCTGTAGCTGTAGTTGTTCGTCTTCCTGGTGTTCCACTAAAAGATGATTTTATTTTGAAGCAAATCAAAACAGTTTTGTTCCCTCAACAGGCAAGGACTGCGAAGTGGACATAAACGAGTGCGAGGGCGAGCCTTGTAAGTTCGGTGGCGTGTGCCTCGAGCGGTCCAACGTGAGCCTGTACCGCGCGGCCGACGCGCCACCGCTCGCGGTCGGGCCCCAGCCGCATATGCTGCTGCCACGCTCCTTCTACCAGCCCTTCTCGTACGACTCCGCCGCGGGGTGAGTGACCTTTTCACTGCTTGTTAAGCACTTATTACACCATTCTATTTGTAGCTTCCTAACTAGGATTCTACTTAGGATCCTAACTAGGAAGGTCGCATTCTACTTAGGATCCTAACTAGGAAGAGAGGGATAGGCAGGTGCTTTACTCGCCCATAACGCATTATCCGTATTTTTGCATCTAGCCGTCGCGCTCGCTCGCATAGACGTTCTGGCATTAGTGACAGGGACGGCTACAGCCGCAAGTACGAATATCATCTTACAGAGTGGTGCCACAGACACCTAACCTAACAGACAGAAACTAAGTAGTAAACTGCGATTACATCTTCCTATTTCCTTAGTAGGATGCTACAAAAATAGGAATAATAAGTGCTTAAGAGGAAGAAGCAGGGTGAGTGACCCATCCACTAGCCCTTATCATTGCGAAGATCTCCGTGCTTGGAGGTCGGAATACAGCCGGTTCTTTTAAACGTGTCAGTTTGGTATGTAAAACAAATGTTATCAATTTAAAAAAAAGTCTAGTCAGACAAGATCGTGCGTGACCTTCCTGCGGAGAGCGAGATATGCTAGTAGATGTCATTGGGAATGTGTGGTATCGCGGGGCAAGGGATTTCCTATGACAGTCGCATGTGATTGACGGTTCTTCCCCCCTGCAAGTCTTATGGAGACGCAATATTATCTCATCATACTTAGAAGAGGTAACGTAAATATGTAGTTATTTTGATGTGTTATCGTGTCTTAATTTCTGAACTAAAAAAATAAAAACTGATTTAATGATTGACTGAATGACTAAGATAATCAACGCACAGCTCAAACTATAGGAGTAGAAACTTAAAATTACCTACTGTAGGTGAGCACACTAATAAAGTATTTTTGAAAAATTCGTCCCTTAAGGGGGTAAAAGAGGGTAGTTAGTTTGTATAAACTCCGTCGAATTTAAATTAGTAACAGCTATTTGATTAGAAATTAAGAAAGACATATATCAGGATTTTTAATGAACCGAAAAGGGGGGGAGGAAGTATGTATGGTAAATTCGACATTTGCGCGGACCAAGTGCGTGAATTGGCTAGTAACAATCTTATCTGTTCCAGCTTCGAGTGCGTGTGCGTGGCGGGCACGATGGGCGCGCGCTGCGAGGTGAACGTGGACGAGTGCGCGTCGAGCCCGTGCGGGCACGGCAAGTGCGTGGACGGCGTGGGCTCGTACGCGTGCGACTGCGCGCCCGGCTACGAGGGCGCGCACTGCGAGGTCGAGATCGACGAGTGCCTGAGGTGCGTGCGGAGCGTGTGCGGGGTGTGTGCGGGCACGGCAAGTGCGTGGACGGCGTGGGCTCGTACGCGTGCGACTGCGCGCCCGGCTACGAGGGCGCGCACTGCGAGGTCGAGATCGACGAGTGCCTGAGGTACGTGCGGAGCGTGTGCGGGGTGTGTGCGGGCACGGCAAGTGCGTGGACGGCGTGGGCTCGTACGCGTGCGACTGCGCGCCCGGCTACGAGGGCGCGCACTGCGAGGTCGAGATCGACGAGTGCCTGAGGTGCGTGCGGAGCGTGTGCGGGGTGTGTGCGGGCACGGCAAGTGCGTGGACGGCGTGGGCTCGTACGCGTGCGACTGCGCGCCCGGCTACGAGGGCGCGCACTGCGAGGTCGAGATCGACGAGTGCCTGAGGTACGTGCGGAGCGTGTGCGGGGTGTGTGCGGGCACGGCAAGTGCGTGGACGGCGTGGGCTCGTACGCGTGCGACTGCGCGCCCGGCTACGAGGGCGCGCACTGCGAGGTCCAGATCGACGAGTGCTTGAGGTACTAGGAATATCACTCATTACTGTGTAAAATCGGTATATCAATAGTATCAAGGGTACCAAGGGCCCGATTCTCACGCCTTCGATATTGTATCACATACGATATGTATCGAAAAAATATGGCGGATATCACAAAATTTAGATGTTGCGTATTCTCGAAATATAAAATAGTCGAATATCTATCACATTTTGTGATATCCGCCATGTTTTTTCGATAGTTAACAATTATTTTAACATTTTTCATGTATTCAATTTGTTTTGTCACTTGCAGAACGTAGTGTTAATCGACAAGATTTAACAAACACTTGTGATCATTGGCAAATCTAGTAATTCATTAGTAACCGCTTTAGACTTTCTATTGACGGATAATGAATTGATGAATTCTGAATCTCTGTAATGTGCGCATTTGCGTAACTCTTCATATTGATTACGAAACCGACGAAACTATTGGCCGATAGGTAGTCTGCGGTAATTATGCTGTTCGCCTCTAGTTCCCACGCAATAAAATCTGTTTTCGCAATTCAACTGTATATTTTAACATGTTGCCGACTACAAAATTCATCCAACACCTACCCAGATACCAACCGTGCGCGCACGGGCGCTGCTACGACGGTCGCGCGACGTACTACTGCTCGTGCAACCCGGGCTGGGGCGGGCGGAACTGCTCCGTGGTGCTGACCGGGTGCAAGGACTCGCCCTGCCGCAACGGCGGCGCCTGCCTGCCGTGGCTGCAGGACGAGCAGCGACAGCTGTTCAACTGCAGCTGCGCGCCCGGCTACCACGGGACCACGTGCGAGCAGGTACACATTACAGCACTTATTACACCGCCCTATGTGTGTAGCATCCTACTTAGAAAATAGGAACATGTAATCGCAGTTTACTACTTAGGTTCCTAGTTGGGGCCCCACTCTGTAAGAAGATATCCATAGTTTCGGCTGTAGCCGTCCCTGTCACTAATGCCAGCATGTCAGTGCGAGCGAGCGAGATTGCTAGACGTGAAAATACGGACAATGCGTTATCAGAGTAAAGCACCTGCTTTAACCTTCTTTGATACAACTTAACAGCCAATTCTTGCAGAAAGAACATGACACAAGGACGTGATTTTTAAAATCTTATTAGACACCGAGCTGCTTGTAGTGCAGTAGCGGCTTTGGTAGTGATATCAAAGTTAAGCAACCCACGTTGCGGTCGTGATTGAATGGGTGATTATTCCGACCATTTAAGTGACGTCCATGACAAGCATCTCCGTGCTTCGGAAGGCACTTTGAGCACGTTGGTCCCGGCTAATATCAGTTGATATTAGTCGTAAAGCCTAGTCAGAGGCCCTAGGGCGGCTTGATAACATCTGACAGTAAGGTTGGTCACTTGCCTTACAGTCACCCCTCCACCAATCCGCATTAAGCCCGCGTGGTGGAGTATGGTCGTACCTCCTCATAGTTGAGGTGAGGCCTTTGCCCAGCAGTGGGATCTATAAAGGCTAACTTTACTTTAATATACTCCACCCCTTTTTCAGATAACCACAATGTCACTTGAGAAGAGCAGCTACGCGGAAGTGAACACGACTCGCGAGGAAGGCTACGACATCTCCTTCCGGTTCAAGACGACCCTCGGCTCGGGGCTGCTGGCCATGGGCCGCGGACTCACGTACTTCTTCTTGGAACTGCTCAACGGGCGACTGAATCTACATTCCAGTCTGTTGAACAAGTGGGAGGGAGTGTTCATTGGATCCAATCTAAATGATTCTAAATGGCAAAAGGTATGTTGTTATTGATAAAAGATAACTTCAGTAAACAATTTTTATTTTTTATTGATAATTTCAGGCATTATTTAATTTTTATGATTTATCGCAAAGATAAAACTTTGTTAGTAAATTGAATTTCTATTTATTAAGAACGTAAAATAAATGTTATAAATAAACGTTAATTTGAAGCTTTATGGTTGGTTAGAGCTTATTGCTAGAGCTATTTGAAGCTTTGCATGATTTTTGACCTTGTACTTGTATTTGTTACAGAATGAATAATAGTACATGTTTAGATGGATCTTGATCGCGGAGTAATAATGGCCTACTGTTATATAAACCTTCATATTCACCTCTCTTTCTGTCTTATAGCCTTTTTTCGTCTAACCGGGAATGGACCGTGAGTTGTCATAGTTGGGTTGTTATACGCCAACACCAATATTTTTCGGATCAAAGGATGAGCCTTGGCATACTTGTTCCTTAGGTAGACTAGTGTGGTAAACGCCCGGGAGTCAGCGGCTCACACCCTGCTGGGGGGCTGGGGGAGGGGGTGAAGGTCCCTTACTCCGCACGCACTGTGACTCGTCATAACTGCTAATTTATACCTACTAGGGCAAGTTTGGTATCGTTTTCAGCTAAATTAAAGACGGCCAATTGATTTTTGAAACAAAAACCGAGCATTTTTATGCAAAAAAATGTAATTACGGCCAAAAAATAATAATTTTTCATTTTTTTGGTAATGGTCATAAACTTTGAACGTGTACCAATATCTGCTTCAAAAAATATAGGTAAATAGCCGCATTCATACAGATTCCAAAAATATAATGATAAGCTAATATAATAAGCTTTGTTGAAAATATTAATAACAAAAATGTTTAAAAAATTATTTAACTCCACGCGGCAGACACGAAAATTCTTAGAAAAATACAGGACAGCAAAAAACTACTTTTATATATTGCTAAGGACCTGCAACTAGTGAGAATAGAATATGGTGTTTATAGAATAGATTTCAGTCTCGATTTTAATGCTATTTTGATAAAAAGATATTGTATGAACCCTGTGTGTAGGTCTACCGTGGTATTTAAAAACTTATTGCTTAACTAGATTTGGTGACAATGTCGGGTGACTTGATGGTCTTTAATTAATCGATCTACATAGATATGTGCTTAAAACACCTACATATATTTTTATACTGCCTCTTATGTACATTTGCCCTCGGAATAGCTCAACTCCGTGCACTTATGTTGCCGCTGCAAGCACCTGCATCTGTGGCCGCCACACTTCATTTTGCAACTGCACCTGAGAATTTCAATACATACATACGAGTACAATACATGCTTCGGCTGCCACTGGCAAGTCTGTACATGTAGATTTCCAGCTGTCACCGACTTTGGTCCATCATTCCCAATTAGATGGATCTTTTTGTAAATAAATCCTTTCATGCATTTTGGTAAGAGGAAAAATAAATATCCAGGTAATCGTAATAATTTTCACTAAGATTATTTGCTATCACATGACATGGTCGCGTTCTACAGTACCTATGTGTATAGCATAGCTTCTTTAGGCACTCGTTGCACAACAGCGACGACTTCGGTCGTCGGCGTGTACGGTTCGAAAGCTGATTCGTGTACAGCAGTGGTTATTACTGCATCAAACATGTACCATCATTCTTGTCTCCACCACTTCATAGTTACATGGAGATCATCTTTGCGTATTCGGAGTGCGGTTTGATAGTAGGTATATCGGATTAGTCTGTGTCATACACGTCCTTATTTATGCCAAAATTGTATGAATAGCAAAAAGTAGAGAGGAAATGAAATTTCTTCGTTTGAAGTAAGTACATGGGTTAGATGAGCTATAGGTACCTACACGTAGATACTGGAGTTTTCCAGTACCACTAGTACCAACCTTTATATATGGTAGCAAATACTTTTGAATTTACACGTCCAGTAATCAACATAGATCTTTTCCTTTTTACAGAACAACAAAAAGTAAGTTTTTCCACTGTTCCATGCCTTAGTGGGGCAAATGTGATACGAAATAATTTAATGAATATAAAGATATTTACAGGCAACTTACAGATATTATAAAACATGATTATGTACAAAATTAAAATTATAAAAAGGGTCCTCGTGGTAAGGTTCCCAGGATGCTGGCAGCGTTACCCCGCTGGATAGCGATGCTTATACGCTGTGCAAGGTAGCCGCCAGTCCTGGGTCACCACTCATGTCAATCAGCCTCTTGGAAATCTCTTTAAAAAAAGAGATAGCGTTGGGACCTTACGGACCCAGTATTTCGACTCCAAACGGTACAAAGTGGTACCGGGAGTCGATCTGCCTGTACTTGATTTTTTTTAAGTTTTCGGCATTTCCCGCAGCTAAACTAGCCTCTCGGCTTGTACCGGGCACATGAGAGGTCGCAAGTGTGTCGACACAGGTAGCGTCTCACACAAGAGCCCGACCCATCCGCCAAGGTACAAGCGACATCCCGTCTGGTCTCTTGCCATCTTCACGCGCGATACCGTTCGGCTCAAATAAAGCCGGCACGTTGATAGAGTCAAGAGACCGACGGATGATGTCGTTGATGCTGGCATGGCGCGAAAAACGGCCTGCACTTTTAGTACAGGATAGTCCGTGATGTCCCAACGAGTTAACATCAGTACGACAAGGACATCTGTGCGGAAGGCAAACCTCAGCACCAACACGCATACCTACCGCGACTCCCAGTACTCCCAGTAGAGTCCCAGAGTCCAAAAGGGTGTATCCTACCTCCTTGGTGAAAACCGCTTTTAGTCTGGCAAGGTCCGCGTTATTGGTGATACTGTCAATCAGACTTTTCAGAAGAAACTCATCGGTTCACCTAGCAGGGGGGCGTCCAACACTACACTACGTTTTCCGAGACGTGGTCTCCATTCGAGAACCTTCCTACTCCAACGCCCGTTGGTTTGCGACAGACATGACTAGCCCACTGCCACTTCAGTTTACTGCACCTCTGAACGATATTTATGACTTTCGTCTTTGGCGGATGATCTCGTTCCGGATTCTATCCCTTAGCGAGATCTCCAGCATAGACCGTTCCACAGCTCGCTGAGCGACATGCAGTCGGTGGGCCAGCTTGACTGTCAAGTTTTACGTCTCGGCCCCGTAGGTTATGGCAGGTAGGTTGTACTGTTTATACACCCTGCTCTTCATGCATTGCGTCCACGACGAGAAGATGTGACGCAACTTCCCAAATGCTGCCCAACCTAGCTGCACCCTTCTGGCGATTTCGCGCTCGAAGTTGTCTCTACCCAGTTGCAACATTTGCCCGAGGTAAACGTATTCCTGAACAACTTCGAGCGTCTCGCCGCTGACTGCTATCGGTTCCGGGAATAGTGTATTCGTAAATCCTTTTTCTTTAGGTCTTGTTCATTTTCTTCGGTGAACGATGCATGAAAGCATTTATTTACAAAAAGATCCATCTAATTGGGAATGATGGACCAAAGTCAGTGACAGCTGGAAACCTACATGTACAGACTTGCCAGTGGCATCCGAAGCATGTATTGTATGTATGTATTGAAATTCTTAGGTACAGTTGCATAATGAAGTGTGGCGGCCACATATGCAGGCTTGCAGCGGCAACGTAAGTGCACGGAGTTGAGCGATTCCGAGGGCAAATGTACATAAAAAACAGTATAAAAATATATGAGGGTTTTTAAGCACATATCTATGTAGATCGCTATTAATTAAAGACCTTCAAGTCACCCGACATAGTCACCAAATCTAGTTAAGCAATAAGTTTTTAAATACGACGGTAAACCTACACACAGGGTTAATACAATATCTTTTTATCAAAACAGCATTAAAACTGCGTCCTATTCTATAGACACCATATTCTATTCTCACTAGTTACAGGTCCTTAGCAATATATAAAAGTAGATTTTTGCTGTCCTGTATTTTTCTAAGAATTTTCGTGTCTGCCGCGTGGAGTTAAATATTTTTTTAAACATTTTTGTTATTATTATTTTCAACAAAGCTTGTATTTATGGAATCTGTATGAATGCGGCTATTTTCCTATATTTTTTTAAAGCAGATATTTGTACACGTTTAAAGTTTATGGCCATTACCAAAAAAATGAAGAATTTATTTTTTTAATTTTTGGCCGTAATTCCATTTTTTTGTATGAAAATGCTGTTTTTGTTTCAAAAATCAATCGGCCATCTTTAATTTAGCTGAAAACGATACCAAACTTGCCCTAGTAGGTATAAATTAGCAGTTATGAAGAGTCACAGTGCGTGCGGAGTAAGGGACCTTCACCCCCTCCCCCAGCCCCCCAGCGGGGTGTGAGCCGCTGACTCCGGGCGTTTTCTACACTAGTATACCTAAGGAACAAGTATGCCAAGGCTCATCCTTTGATCCGAAAAATATTGGTTCCCATACACTGAATGCGTATAATGACTCCGCTATCAAGCTAACGTGCGATTTTGCCGGGACATGACATTCCTAGTTTAGTTCATAATTAATGTCGGATAAATTTATATTTTTATATTGTTCCCAGGTGTTCGTAACAATAAACTCGTCGCATCTTGTCCTGGCTGCCAACGAGGAGCAAACCATCTACCCGATCAGCCAGAACGAGGCGTACAACTCGAGCGTGACGTCGTTCCCCAGCACGCGGCTGGGCACTGCCGGCTCGTCGTACGCGACTCTCACCCATGGCCCCAACTTCTTCGTGGGCTGCCTGCAGGACGTCGTCGTCAACGGACAGTGGGTGAGTGTCGGTCAAGAGTAATATTATATCAAGGGGAACCTTGACCTTGTTCCCGCTGAAGATCATTATACTTTTCTCCTGCCGAAATTTATGCTGAGCGGACACCTAGTTGGCCCATCTATCATTTTTACGTGGTTTGTAAAAAAAAATGTTTTTTGTGTTAATTTATGATTGGATTTAATCATTTGCCAATTGAATTAATTACTGTGTATTTCTATTACAGTCTATCAACTCTTACTTAGGTACGCTAGGAGGGATGAAGTTAGGAATAATTATTGAGCTTACGTGACATGACATCATGAAGGCAAACGTTTTAAATTTATTGGTGTCGTTTTTTATTTATTGGTGTTTTAGTTATGTCAAAATAATTATAATAGTCTGACCGTTTATCTGGAAGTCGCCTGCGAAGTACATGGTTACGGAGGTAAACGAGAACAGGGATAATTGGGAATTTCAGTTTTGAAAAAATGCGTATTCCAAAATCACCCAATCAATTTACAAACGCCTGCGTCGCTCAGGATCCCCGTTCTCGTTTACTCCCGTACCCCCCGTAGGCGACGTCTTAGATATGCGGTCGGACTTCAGTAAGGGGTTAGTGTTTCATTATGAAATAAATTGCGAGATAATATGAAGAAAATTACACACATTTTTGAAAATGCAGAAATTTGTACGCCTTGGAACACTACATGGTGACCATGATATTTCCGTTGAGCGCATAATGGATAGATCATAATTTCATTTAAAGCGATCGTGTGGAAAAATAAAAGCAAGCAAATGTAACTGCGACCATTAAATTACACATTACATTATTTCACTATGGAGTTATTCTCAAAAACGCAATATCGCCACAGGTGTTACCGGAAGACAGCAACAGCACCGCCAGCGCGGAGCCGACCACCGAGACGTCGAGCGAGGCGGAGGACGCGAGCGAGACGGGCGACGGTGCGAGCGGGACGGGTGACGAGGCGGCGCGCGTTCTTCACGGGGTCACCGCCCGCTGCCCCCGCACCCCGCAGTGCGCGCCCAACCCCTGCCGCTCGGGGGGCGTGTGCGAGGACCACTGGACCTCCTTCGTGTGTGGCTGTCCCCGCCCGCACCTCGGCGACACGTGCCAGTACAGTAAGTACACCACAGTGACACGTGCCAGTACAGTGAGTACACCACAGTGACACGTGCCAGTACAGTGAGTACACCACAGTGACACGTACCAGTACAGTGAGTACACCACAGTGACATGTGTCAGTACAGTGAGTACACCACAGTGACCACGTGCCAGTACAGTGAGTACACCTGCGCGACACGTGCCAGTACATTGAGTACCCCCCCCGCTCCCGCGAAGACCACTGGGCCTCCTCTCTACAGTTATAATCGTAAAATAAGATTTTTTCGGACAGATTTGTACATGCATCTCTCGCAATTTGGTGAGATACTCTTACATAGAGGTATGTAAGCACTTTAAATAGATATTTCTTCACGTTTGTTGTAGTTTGTCTTTCGTATGGATGTAAAAACGTTAGTACAATGCCATGTATTAACGTAACGATAAACGATAATTTGCCTTGTAAATGGTTTTCAATTTATTTTTGTGCAGACTACACAGCAGCAACCTTCGGCCAAGAGTCAGCCAAGCCGCGTTCAGTGGTGGTGGTGGCAGTGTCGCCGGCAGCGCGTCGAGCGGTACACGCGGCGCTCGACATCTCCATGTTCGTGCGCACGCGCAAGTCGCAAGGGCAGATCTTCTACCTGGGGTCGCTGCCGAGGTAAGTACCGACATTATAACCAGTTGAAGGTTGTCCATTGCCGAACATAAGTCTCATCCACCGATTTCCAAAGTGACCGATTGCAAACGGCCTGCATCCAACGCGATCCTGCCACCTGTATGCAGTTGTCCCACTGCCGACAAGAAAATGAGTAATTTTCGGCGATTTACTCACTCTGGCCAGCGAGAACTTTGTTTACTCGTTTGCCTTTGAGCGACAAAGCTATCAAGGATAATACTCGCTCGGCGATACTGGCTAGGCGATCAAGCGGTCAAATTCTATTCGAAATTTAAATCGCCGGTCGCCCAAGAACACTCGCTTATAGCCCAGCAACAACTCGCCAACTCGTTCATAGTAGATCTACGCGCTTCTCGCTCATCGTTGCGACAACTGCCTAACTAAGCCGTCTAAGCCATCTTGCCGGTGGATGTCCTACAAATGTGTTTTTTTGTCGTCAGGGAGGGCCAAGAAGAAACCCAAGTTAGCGCATCCCTGTTCGGTGGCGAGCTGCTGGTGCACCTGCGCTTCAACCAGACGTCGGAGAACTACACCGTGGGCGGCACGCGCCTCGACAACGGACATCTGCATCTCATCGAGGTAGGGACACCGTCACTCATTTTGTATCAAGATTCATTTTATTCTTATTTTCCTGGCGCGTAAATGTAGATTCGTACCTCCTTTGGATCGAAATGTGCGCACCTTCGTCTCTACTCATATTTGGAGCAACATTCATTTTATTATTATTTTCCTGGCGCGTAATGTAGCCTTGTCCCTCCTATAGATCCAAATATGCGCACCTACATCTCATCGTGGTAGGGACACCGTCACTACTCACATTTTGTATGAAGATTAATTTTATTTTAATTTTTCTGCCGCGTAATATGCCGATGCGCGACCTCCCTGCGGATCGAAAGACGTGCGGGGTTGTCACGATTTTGTGTCGTTGCTGCCGTTAAGCCTTATATTGAGAAACCATAGTTCCTAATTGACCACAATTTTTTGGACCTTAACATATTGGTTTCTTAAAAAATTGCACTTGATTAAAGAAAAATTGGATAGCTAAAAAAATGCGTTGTATATTGTTAGACGTAGAACTGACTGGATAAACATAAAGAAGTTAATGTCACGTATTATCAATTAACCATTTCGGGAATTGAACACAAAAACATAAATAGGTGCATATTAAAATAATTAATGTTAATGTAGTTTTGTTATGTAAACAGGTTGTGAGGAATGCTACTCTGGTGCAAGTAAAGCTGAACGGTACGGAATACTTCCGCAAGTCCATATCCGCTGCCAAACAACTCGATGCTGAGGTATTATATTTTATCTTGTTTTTATTTCCTTCCTTTTTAGTAGGTTGTGTCATCGCCCCATATCTTATTACTTCTTTTAACGGGCCGTGGAAATGCAGTAACCAACATGATTTTTGACACGAGCACTGAGTCGTGAGTGGACACACCACTCGCATCACATGTGCGGCGACGTATTAAAAATAATGTATACAGCTTGGAGCTAGTCACTGGTGGCTCATCTGCGCGGAGCCTTAATGTTTGCATTTCTTTAGTATATATGTCGCAGTGATATTATAAAATCCGTGATATTATAATTTCACTAGTGACATTATAATTACACTGATTTATTGTCAATCGTTTGCATTACTTACAATTTAACTGGCTAGTTTCAGTGCCATTATAATTTCACTAGACCGATTCAGCGGCATTGTAAGGCAGATATTTTGAAAGAAAGAAAGAAAGAAAATACATTTATTAATGAATGGACATCACATAACACACGAAAAAGTTATAAAACAAGAAACTATAAATACAATATAGTATGTGGGTAAGCCAGTCGGACTGTGCAGTTGTGCGTCTGTGATGTCCATATTAAAAGGGCCCCACTCAGCTTAAGTCGTGACCCGCTAGGGGCCCCGACGCTGGATTTCAGTAGACCCTAGCCGAGTGAGGTCACGGACTGATACGCCAAACATTATTAAAATAACAATACATATTATTAATAAACAGTAAAAAACTAAGTTTTAGTCAAATATATATATATATATATATATATATATATAATGTGTATAAGTGTATAATTTTAACAATAACACTGGTTTAAGAAAGCCGTTAGATTATCAAAGCGATCGCTGATTGGTCTATTTTCTTTACCAACTGAACTACAAGTATTGAACAATTCCAAATGCTCACGATCACTCATTTCGAAGATATTGACTACAATGATCAACTGAATACCTCATAAAAACACCAAAAATATGTAATGAACTGATATTTAAAAAGACACGCTCCAATGTTTATAAATGTGTATTGCGACTGATTAACTCAATTGACCAATCAGAATACGCGGTGCTCCCACCACAAACTCAACTCATAATAAATCTAGATTTATTATACCAGTAATATCACTATTGCAGCCCAGTGAAATTACAATATCACTGAAAAGAGCCCGTTAAATTATACGAACCAGTCGTCATTGACAATAATCAGTGTAATACTAGTGAAATTATAATATCTCTTCTTTGACAAAATCCCTGCGACATATACGAAATGTACTTATATCTATTGTAAAAGGGCGAGAAAATCGCAGATTACTCGTTTTCTCGTGCAGTGAGACAACCGCTCAACTCGTATAAACACTTTTTTTATGTCTTACTCCTTGACTCTCGGTACAGGTGCTCTACCTCGGCGGTCCGCCCCCTCCGAGCGGCGAGCTGCCCCCGGGCTCTCCCCCGACAGGCCCCTCCCCGCCCCCCACCACGACCCCCTCGCCCGCCCCCTCCGCCGCGGCCATGACATCCACCGCGCCCGCTGAACCTGATGACTCCGCGTACTTCAAGGGGGTCATACAGGATGTGCAGGTCTGTATGGTCATATATTATTCAGTGCAAAACTGTATAGTTCTGAAGTGGTTGTTGTTTTGTGAAAATTTCCTGATAGCAATATGTGCAAAATTAACAATGTTTTTTAAATATTGTACGTACGAGCAACATTAAATGTAGCTTAACATTTGCATACTATATCTAAGTAGTAATTTATAACTTTACGATGTAGTCTAACACTTTTACATATAAATTAATTGTGACAAAGTAGTAAAATGTTCAACAACTTTTGATGCTGACCGTACCACAAGAGTAAAGACACTAATGGTATGGTACAGATTGTTTTCCGTTAACTACGCTTTCCTGTCAATTGCAACAAATAGTTACGAAGATCACGTAGATATACACACTCACAATATTTTTAATCGCGTTTATGATTTGAATATGTGAGACGCTGGCTGACTGTCGCGGCAAGCACTTTGCTATAATCTTCTATTATATATAATCTTCGGTAACTGTGCAATTTTCGCTGATGCCTAATTTCAGCTGATAAACCTGCCGATCTATCCTCAGGTGTCGAACGGCGTGAACGTGACGATAGTGGAGTTCTTCCCCCTGCAAGTGCCCGGTCTGGACCTCCCGCCCCCGTTCGGCGAGGTGTGGCTGGACCCGGCGGGCGTGCTGGCCGGCGTGGTCTCCGACGACGCCTGTGCCTCGCGCCCCTGCCAGGTACACACTTCAACTCTTCCATTTTTAACTTATTAAACGTTCTTGGTATATTTTATATCACTAATATACTCAGTCTGCACGTGACCACTGTTCATAAAGCGGCAGGATGATAGAAAATGTATCCAGCTTTGTGTCGCTGCAGTAGATGTAGACCAGGCCCAAGTCTGCCAAATAACATTATCGAAATTGTAATAGAATCGTAATTGAATATCAAGCTTTTGACAGTTCCTGTATGGGCCACAAGTCAAAATCATGCTATTCAATGGGGATCCACACTGCCAAATTCTCCCTGTAGGTGGCGCATTGTCGATGCGCCCAAAGCTATCTGTCATTCCAGTACAGAAGTTGTGTTTTTTTGAGTATTTTTTTGTGTTTTCAATCTACGAAAGCACAATGCCGTTATGTGCTGTGCCAGGTTGTTACAATAATGGTATTCATTTATTTCCAAAAGAGCCAGTTTTAAAAAAGAAGTGCGAAACAGCTATAAGAAGAAAATTAATTAATTTTAGGTAGTTTACTGGAACTATTTACATCATGATAAGCTACTGGATCGGGAACATTCATCGTATAACTAAATTGTGAAGCTTCGACACCAAAATTCCCGGTATCATCACAGTTCCGATCGTAGAATTCTAACCTAAAAACAAACATGTACATGTTTTATTATTTTAGTTATATTTATTAAAAACCTTGTTGTGTAGTTAATTTGTAACACAAATACAACAAAATCAATTTCAACAAGCATTCAATGTAACATTTACAGTAATAAAACTGTATAAACACCCAAATGTTTACCTCGCAATAAGATCGGCTTTTTTACCAGATACTTTTCATCCTCGTTTCCGAAGATCGTCTTTTAGTTCAGGTAACTTCATTGACGAATACATTGTGATGAAATAACATTAGATAGTCACGACAAACTGTAAATTAGATACGAAAAAGCCCGACATAAACAATAGCAAAATATTTGACATAGGCGTATCTATGCTAGCGCCATCTGCATCAAGCTTTGCGTGTGGATCCCCATTACGATTCTATTACAATTTTGCTAGTGTAATTCAGCAGACTTAAGCCTCTGGTCTTTGTGAATGGTTCAAATTATCTGTAAAAATATCCTGTCACATCAGGAGTAAACACAAAATACTTAAATAGGGGCGTTTCATGATAAACATTATTGTTATGATGTTATCCTTATTTTTTGTTTGGATAACAAAATAAATTTGAACGCGGTGAATCGCGCTAGCGAAATTGCAATTAACTGTTCTACACAAACAATTTATATAACTTATGTTAATTCTCGCTGTTCCTAGCGAACCACATTCCACACTGACTCTAGTTACAGTTATAGAAATCATCATTATTATTATGTATTTATTGCGTAGAAAAGATTTTCGCAGTTTTGCTACCGCGATTCGCCCGGTCGGACCCGTCGGTGTGCTAAAGGCGTATCATGATAATGTTGTAATTGTAAAACATGTCGTTTATTTGTGTGCGCAGCACAACGCGTCGTGCACGAACACGTGGAACGACTACGCGTGCGCGTGTCCGCGCGGCTACAAGGGCAAGCAGTGCTCCGACGTCGAGTTCTGCCAGCTGCAGGGCTGCCCGCTCAACTCGCACTGCCGGAACCTCGACAACGGGTGAATACCATATGTTACATTACGTTGACTAACTTGCGCATTTCTTTGTGATGATTTTATGCTGTACAAATATATTTAAGTCTTGGTTCAGCTGTAAGCTTTTAGCTATTTTGATAAATTCGAACAAAATCGAACGTCAAAAACTGCAATGCGTCGCAATTTCAGTTACTGTATACAAGTTTCCGTCACGCGCTGCAAATGCTGTCCCACGTAATGGTGTGGTCAGCCTTCTTTATGTGTCTTCTCCATTTTGCTTTGTCCCTGACATCTTAGATGGAAAATCCGCAATCCCTCGATCCCTTATTCAACAGCGTGTATGTAGACGTGATTTGGTTTTTGTCAGTGATTGGTATTTTGACATTGCAATATTTTATAACGTTGACCACAAATTATTAAGAGTGTAGCGACATCTTACCACTGTCGCTAACACTAGCAAGCAACTTCAAGACGCGACGCCCTGACTCGGCTCCTACAGGCTAGATGGCGCTGATAGCCCGCTCCATACAACACAAACCGCGATATGTAAGATTTAGCACGAGCTTCACTACATATAGATAAACCAAGACGGTGACCATTGGACCTTGGTCCCCGACCATAACAACCGGTCGGTAGGAAGCGCTTCCCTTTGCCTTCCTAACACAGTTGCGCCAAAAGAGTATGTCTAAAGACGTTGACAAAACTTATATGTATTCCGTGTTTGTCTTGACATTTTTCTTATTATTTTTATATTATTTTTGATGGTTTGATTAATTGTATAATGCTTAAATTTCAACATTATTGAAATGTGTTATGATTAGTGATGTGTTTTTATCCGGATAAATACTCAAAATGGATAAATACTCATAAATATCCATTTTTACTCGAGTATTTATCCAAAAAGACGGATAAATATTTTATAAACATGTTTTTTGCTATAACACGCAAATTTATGATTATTATGATAGTAAGTTAGTAGTTTAAACCAAAACAAGTGCTAAAGAGTTTTTGAATCTAAATAATATATAATAAAATAACTCAAAGGTGACTGACTGACTTACATAGTGATCTATCAACGCACAGCCCAAACCACTGGACGGATCGGGCCGAAATTTGGCATGCAGGTAGATGTTATGACGTAGGCATCCGTCATAACATCTACCTGCATGCCAAATTTCGGCCCGATCTAAAAAAGGATTTTGATCAATTCTGCCCCCAAGAGGATAAAATAGGGGATGAAAGTTTGTATGAAACTTTGTCAATTTTAAACCGATCGGGCTGAGACTTTGCATGCATAAAGCTTCTATGACGTTGGCATCCCCTAAGAAAGGATTTTTAAATTCCACCCCCAAGAGGATAAAATAGGGGATGAAAGTTTGTATAAATCTTCTCTTAGATTTTCGACTGATTTAACTGAAATTAAAGATTGGAACTACTATGATGAAGACGTCCGCTTAAATAGGATTTTGATAAATTCAACCCCCATAGGGATAAAATAAGGGATGATGGAGGATGTAAATGTATATTAGTTTGAAGCTATCAGTACTTACCTAATGGAACGAATAAATTAAGACGAACAAAGTAATATTTAGTGCTAAATGTTGACAATAGATGGCGTTAGTAGTATTTTAAAACGCGCCATCGTTATGTTTTCACTGAGTTACATATACCCAATGCTGAGTGGCCGCCATATCTAATAGTACATGCTATACCTAAATTCAATTCGGATATTTTGACGAATCGTGAAAAAACACGATTCCGTATGCAATGTGAACTTCCATCCGTCATAATGTTATCCTGTATTTTGACGAATCGTCAATGACGGATCCCGTGTGAATGAGCCCTAACCTATCCAAAAAGAGTGGCTATTGACTTCGATTTCTCATTCCTCTCTTCTCCATACGACATGGTAGACTAAGAGATCATGATAGCTGGATGGCGCTATGGGAGTATAAAGTATTTTGTATCATCGAGTCCACGCGGACAAAGTCGCGAGCAACAGCTAGTTCCATATAATTAGCTATAAACAAAAATAATCGATCTTAATTATTAAATGACCAAGATTTCGGTTACGGCACTGAGGTACTTGAGACGAGAAGGTGCTCTTGCGTAGTTTCCCAAACGCTGCCTAGCCAAATCGAATTCGTCGACAGACCTCTTTTCTCGAAGTTGGACCTACCTAATGGTTCAACTACTACCTAGTTGGACCACATCTAACTACTACCTAGTTGGACCACAACGTACCAATGCAAGTAACTACTTGTCTGAGGTAGACGTACTTGTCAACAACTTTGAGAGTTGACTTCTCAACTGATACTGGAGTGGGTTCCACTCTGGAGCTAAACATTACTTTCGTCTTGTCCATGTTCATTGTAAAACCCACTTGTTGGGAGATTCGGTTGAGGTCTTCGAGCATAGTTCCAAGCTCCTCCAGCGTGGCAAGCCAGAGGTATGTGATGTATTCGTCGTTGACGTTGATCCAAATCCATTCCGGAAGCTTGAAGGTGTCTCCTAATGTCGTTGTAACAGTTGAAGCAATATTCGTCTCCCTGTCTCACACCTCTCCGCAGTGGAATGGCCTTCGAGCTCTGCTTCTGTTTACGGACCGACGTAGTGGCATTGATGTACAGATACTCTAACACCTCTATATACCTATAGTCTATGTGACACCTCGAAAGAGACTAGCACCGCCCACGTTTCGATCGAATCAAATGCCTTCTAATAATCCACAAACGCTAACCATAGAGGCATAATGTACTCCTCGGACTTCTGTATAATTTTCCTTAGCGTATGGATATGGTCTATTGTACTGAAGCCTTTTCTAAAGCCAACTGGTTCAGGAGGTTGGAAGGCATCAAAACAACGTACGAGACAATACGCGATGACCCCTGAAAACAGTTGGTGGCTCAGGAATGATATAGATTTAGTTTTTTTAATAAGGTTTTGTCTTTTGTCAAAGGAAACCTTTCAAACCTGTTAGTACACTAAAACTTAAAATAATAATTATATTCTGCTATATAGCCGAATTTCAAATACGATAACCAATCAACCAACCAAATTAGCCAACTGCTCTGGAGATATTATAGTGTACAAGAGTGTGCACAATTCATAAGTGCAGTTATCTGATCCCACACTCTCATAGTTCGATGAGATGGGATGGATAACCAATTTCCTGACTCGAAGTCAGCTGTTTCTGAGTTATTTTAAAACAGTAAAACCCAGAAGTCGGCTTGAACCGGGGTTTGAACCCGGGGCCTCTTGGATAGAAGCCAGGGTGCTGAAAACTAAATCAACAGGCAGTCTCAGTACACTAGAATGTTTAAAAAGGCGCAAACGGAACAAGCGCGAACATTTATTTTCTCTGGGTTTCAGCATTAGATCCTGACTTGGTGACACTGAGATAACCTCAAAAGTATGCTCTTTAAATGAGAAAAACAATAAATTATGACATTAAGTCCACAACAAACGAAGAACTCTGAGAACGTAGATAAAACAAAACGAAAAAATTTACATATGGTAGAACATAGAACTTCCTTCCTTTTTTAAATCGGTAAAAAACTTAAATGACAGGTATCGCACCTGTCGCGCTTGGTAAAGTAGGGCCCTGGCCCAATTAGTTATTTTTATCCGCCATTTCGAGTAAATATCCGATAAAAACGAGTATTTATCCATTTTGGATAAATATCCGAGTATTTACTCTTTGAGTATTTATCCATTGCCCATCACTAGTTATGATATGTCACATTTACATGCCAGCTTCTGGTGAATTGTGCGAACTTTGTTTGTATGTACCATCAATATGTACCGTAATTCAAGCAAATAAATGAATCTAAATCTGAATCTGCTAATTTACATTACCAATTTTCAGTTATTAAGTCTCTTTAAAAATTATTTGTTTTGGTGTCATCTTTTGTGTTAATAAAGTATGTATTATTCCAGCTACGAGTGCGTGTCGAACGCGACGTTCGACGGCGTAAACACGACGCTGTCGTACAGCATGCGCGTTCCCACGCCCATCGGCCTGGCCGACCCGCCGCCGCAACCAGATCTGCCTGATTCGCTTACCATCACCTACAGGTCAGTGATTGATTATGGGCTCTCAAAAACCAGACACAATTTGCAACAAGGATTAATTATTATAAAAAAAGATATCCGACTGCAAAAATTACGACGCGCGTTCGGCGTTGCATCAGTCGACCCTACGCATTTGGATGAGATAAAATTCTGCGACAGAAAGAACCTAGATAAGGTGTTTTTATCGATTCGTGATCTAAATTTGCACTTCATTCTGACGTAGCGAATCGTTATATTTTTTTATTAATTTTGTGAAGTAATCCTTCTGTATTTACTTATACAATTTGATGTTTTGTGGTTAAGTTAAATTCTTTCAAGTTGACGTATCACGCGCGACTAACTTACGCGACAGAGCTCTATCTTAAAACGAAATATGTTTGATAACGTGCAAATGCATGTGTACGAGGGTCAAACTGAAAGTTCTTAGAACTGGCCACTTATAAACAATATAATAAAAAAAATATTCTAAAATTTGAAAATAGAACTCTTTGCCAATATTACTGAGTATATATTTCATTCATTTGTCATTTGTTTTACGACTTGGCGGCAAATTGAAAATTGTCTGTGTCACGTCAAAATGAATTTAACACGAGAAAATTTTCGTGCAATGATTTTTTATGACTTTCGATGTCATTTAAGTCAACAAGAAAGTTATGATAGACTACGATTGGCCTTTCACGATGAAGCCCCATCTCGTGCGACTGTTTACAACTGGTTTAATGAGTTTAAACGTGGTCGCACTAATCTCACTGATGATGTACGTGAGGGACGGCCTTCTACGGCGACGACTGAAAATAACATCTGTGTTGTGCGGCGTATGATAGAGACTGACAAAAGAGTGACCTATCAGCAGATTCGGACAAGCTTAGGCATCGGTATGAGTCAAGTGCACAAAATCCTCCACGAACATTTAGCGGTCAGGAAGCTTTGCGCCCGGTGGATACCTCATAATTTGACTAAGGCTCAAAAACTCCATCGTGTGGATTGGTGCCGTAAAATGATTGAAAGATTTAACGGAGGTGACTCAAATGCTGTGTTCGACATACTAACAGGTGACGAAAGCTGGATTTACTGTTATGATCCTGAAACCAAAAGACAATCTGCTCAGTGGGTGTTTCCTTTCGAGGAGTTGCCAACTAAAGTGAAGAGAGATCGAAGTGCGGGAAAAAAAATGGTGGCCTCGTTCTTTGGAAGGATAGGTCATTTCGCAACAATTGTGTTAGAGGATCAAAAAACAGTTTCTGCAGAATGGTACACTACCAATTGTTTGCCACTTGTCTTGGAAAAAGTTCGAGAGAAACGACCTCGCAGTAGGATCCTCCTTCACCACGACAACGCCTCGTCGCACACCGCCAAGCGAACGATCGACTATTTGGCGACATCAAACGTTGAATTACTGGGTCACCCGCCGTATAGCCCCGACCTCGCGCCTTGTGATTTTTATTTATTTCCAAAAATTAAAGAAAAACTTAAAGGAAAGCGGTTTATGAATGCTGAAGAAGCGGTGGCTGCGTATCGCGATGCCATTGAAGAGACCCCTAAGGACGAGTGGGCAAAGTGCTTTTCCCAGTGGTTCCATCGCATGCAGCGGTGTATTGACGTCAATGGACAATATTTTGAAAAGATATAATAAAACTAATAACTGGCTAATGTAATCAGTTTTTGATTTTCTAAGAACTTTCAGTTTGACCCTCGTATGTGTCAAGAAAGAGCGCTTTGAAAAATATATATTTTATAATAGGAATTCAATCTTGAGGATTTTAAGTCTACATTACCAGTAAATCGGGTCATTGTTACAGTAATTATGGATCTCGAAACACGATCAGAGGAATTTGGTTCGATAGAAAATTCTTCTGAAGTTTGGTCTATCTGCCTTTTTTGTATGTTTTTTTTTTAAATATTTGCTCGTGCTAAAATTCCGAAGCCTTCTCTTTTTTTGTTTCTCATTACACAATGATAAAAACTATGGGAATATTTTTTTATTCATGAAATTGCCAAAACACCCATTTACATGTGCGCTATCTGCACAGCGACGACGCAGTGGGACAGTTTGGTCTTAAGACGGGTTTCAGCTTTTCAACATAACGTTTTCATTCAGGACCAAAGTGGGCGGCACGCTCTTCCACGCGGAGTCCAAACAGCCCGCGGACGGCGCGTCGGAGGCGCTGCCGGCGTGGTTCACGGTGTCGGTGTTCGGCGGCGCCGTCGGCGTGCAGTGGAGGCTGGGCGCCGCGCGACTCCCGCGCGTGGCCCGCATGCGCGCGCACCACGCGCACGCCTGGACCGAGCTGCGGCTGCGGCTCGCGCGCGACACGCTCACAGGTCACTCACCTCTACGCTACCTCAAATTATAGAAAGAGGAGATATGTAATGAGTTGGTTATTCTTATTTTTATTTATTTATTTTATTACAGGAAAGCCAGGGTTTTAACTTAACTAATATGTGATAGAACAGGTAACACAGTGATTTAATTCACAACATTATTGTGGAGTGCAGTTGGCAGTACAATTTAACAGTCCTACGTGGGGGCACGTATGACTGTGAAATGTGATGTGACCGATCCGCAGCTAAGGTTGATGGTTCGTTTAAGACGAAAGAATAGCACCATTTCTCCATACAAACGTAGTCCCCTGTTTCCGCCCTGAATAAAGACTTAGGTTGAAAATTTTTATTGCTATAATATCTGCGTTTACTACGGCTATGCTCCTATGTTTCGCTTTTTCCAATATTCGAACTAACACAAGAAATATGAGCCTTCAAACATTAAGAAAATTGCCAAATTTCAACCTCAAACTTTAGACACTCGCCAAAAAAAATCTACGCATATTAACACAAAAACTAAAACATAAGAGCATAGTCCCATCTTTTTATTAATTATTTTTGAAAACAATATGATTTTGAACTTTGGTAAAGTTTTCGTCGAGAAAACAGGGGACTACGAAGTGCTGTTTTGGTCATTTTTATGAAGCGAATTTTGGTCTGAGCTGCATTTGTCCCTTTCTTGCTTTAAGAGGAGAGGTTTGGGGGGTGGGGAATGTCGTAACAAATACGTATACGTATAGTGATGCTTTATAGTCGATAATAATATCGATACGCCATTGTTGGCCTAATCGACATCGATGTATTAAGTTATATACTGTCTTGATAATAGTCTTAAATCTTAATATTTTATATCATTAGCTTTCTTAACTTGAACTTTTAAAAATCTACTACTCCTCAGTGGTGTTATGTAGAAGAAAAAAGCTGGTAGATGTTCCGTTGCTGACTCCTAGAATTACTGTGCACATACATAGCTCCATAACTGAGCGAGTTTCATACAAACTTGCCCCTCCTTTTTTACCCCGTTAGGGGATGAATTTCCAATAAACCTTAGTGCACCCCTAGATCTCTTATGGAACCTTTGATTTGGAGTCTCTGAACCCAGCAGTTTGCGCTGTGGGTTTATATGTTAGTTAGCCATTAACTCAGTTTTCATTTTTATATACATTTAGAAAATAAGGTGAGTGAGGGCTTGTTGTAATATACACCAAGACGTCTAATAAATTACATTATCTATTGTATGGTTTATAAGCACACTGTAGACAATCTGCAGATGCAGATCACTAAATCTCATAAGAAAAATACCTACTTTTACTTTCTACAGGAGGAACACACACATGCCAGGTTCTTAAAACAATTAAACAAATTGTTACATAATATTGTTTTTATTGCGCCAACTGCGAACCACTTGTTAGCATAATATACAATTATCTTCAAAACTAGGGTTAGTAACAAAAAAAGAAAACAATTTTATTGTTACAACTATGAATGTCGCTACACGAACATATTGAGACTGTAACAAGTTGTTGTTACAGTGTTCTGGTTCGACTGAGCCCGTCTTCTTGCGAATGATTGAGTAAAGATTATCAGTTCTATGCTTTGCAAACATCGCGGATGCGAAGAAGTCTAAGCAGTGCCCTGAACCCGTTGTTATAGGTGCTACACACGCAGCATTATCCTGCACCTGATATGAAATTGTCCGAGGGTATTGTATCCACTTTTGTCGGTTCTCTTCGCCCAAGATCCATCTCCAACCACTGTTATTAAAGGGATTCCGTCGTTTTCCTTCCACGCCAACAATAATTAGCCTCTTCTCTTGCTGTGATCGTTCCGTGTAAAGCACATGATGTTTGTGCAGGTTGACCATTTGTGTCGGGCATATGAAACATAAGTATTCATGAATCCTGCATTTTCTACGAAAATTATGTTTTTCCGTTTTGCGACCATAAATAAATGACATTTACTTCATTTTCTTTATAGTGGATTTCAACTTGTTATTGTTGCACAATTAGATAATGTCTTGTTGAAAGGTGTTGTCATTGTTGTCAATCAATCTTCATAAGTAAAAAGTTCCGTTCAACGTATGAACAAAATTTAAAAAAATAAATGATTCTTTAATTTCATAAACATTAAGCTTTTGCAAAATCATTCTTGTTGTTAAAGTAGACTGTCGTGTCGTGTATTAATAGTATGTTTGTAAAGATATAAAAACAATATATAAATTATTATTTTTGAAAATTTTATTTAGTAACCTCATCGTAATATGAGTGAACCGGAAAATTTCATCTGTCACCTCGCCTTCGTATTTCGAGGTATATCTTTGATAAACTATATTGAAGGATATATCATAAAACTGACAGCCACGGCACATATTGCATAATGCCCTGCTATAAAGATATAATAACGTAAATATTAGAATCAAAATACGAATTTTATTCAATATTGACTGTACCATAGCCTGAATTTGAATAACTTTTTCTTCTCTGTTTTCATAGTTTTAAGAAACTTTCCACTAAAAAGTATTGTGTACACATAGACTTTATTTTGTATCGCGTACTGTATCTTCGGTTATAGTTTATCAAAGAGTACATCATGTTTCTTGAAAATACTTTATTTTAGCGAGTTTTGCGCGAGGTCTAGTGCGCACACACACTAACTTACGCTACTCACACAAGGATAGAGCAGTGCGGGGTGCGGGGGCGGCCGCCAGAGCATGCATCGAGACAGCAACATTTTATTCAAAAACCTATTTTTCAAATGTCACTTAGACCGCGTTTCCTCTTAAACAAGTCATAATCGCGCGGGTCACGCCCCTTCTTCATACGAGTATCTTATCTTTCTATGATTTAGGCTGTCTACACTTACACACACGACCGACATCGTCAAAATCAGCCACATGACGTTTACAAGAACGTTGCCCTCCACCGTAGATTTCAAAAATGTCCAGTCCAGTCGCAAGTGACCCTACATCCAGCGCGATGCTACGATCTTTAAGAGATTCTTCGTCCGTCTGACCAGTGGCTTCCTACATAACGAATTATATCGAATTACCCTAAATGGCTATATCCATTACAAGTCATTAGCAATTTACTTTATTTTAAACTAAATATGATATAAGAAGTATTTTACCAAATATTTTGTTATGCAGGCTTCTTCGTGGACACCGACGGTCACGAGGAGCAGGGCATGAAGGCGAGCATCGACATGGGCGCGTGGCAGCATCTCATGCTGACGGGAGATATACACCTGGGTGGTGTTGGAGGGAGACAGGTCGCCACCACCACAACACCATCACCACTGCCACCGCAGGTACGTACCGAATAAGGGTACTCTCTGTTCCTTTACTCGCATAATCCGGTGATACGGTGTTTGGCATGCCAAAGGGAGCAAAGGCGCAGAACTATCAGCTTAACGTCTTTTTGAGGCAAAAGAGTTTCTGTGTTTCTTAAGTAATTTCTGAAGTAAAGCGTAGATTCCAACCTCTGACCTCTAGGATTTGCGTATTGACCACTAGACCCACGATGCAGTTACGCTGCTCATATATAGGGTAGGTGTGGTGAACTGGTAATCCTGGCCGGTTATTAAAGAAACATTTCAATATTATAGTGTCAGTCAGTGTCATACGTTGTCAAGTATAAACATGTATTTTATGTAGAATAAAGCCTACATTTTATCTCAGGGCTCTCTTATTCTCACAATTTATTCTACATAATTGTATTATTATGTATCGTTACTTAAAACCGGAAAGGTTTGATGTCGATCCTGCCTCAGTTGGGAACCACCAAAATTTGTGTCGATATGGACACATTGGAGACGTACATTTGATTTTTTTTTACAAGAATCCAGAACATCTTCAGAAACCGGTATTATCGAGCACACGGATGAAATAAAGCTAAAACTTTTAATTAATCATATCTCACCGTCCGTTTATGAACATGTTGCATCATGTACCTTATACTCAGCTGCTATATCTGCATTAGAAGCTTTGTATATCAAACCTAAAAGTGAGATTTTTGCTCGCTATAAATTAGCAACCCGCACACAACAACCAGGTGAAACAATAGATCAGTATTTCCAAGCATTGAATCTACTTGCTAAAGACTGCCTCTTTTAAGCAGTATCTGCGGAAGAAAATGAAAAGGAGTCTATACGTGGCGCCTTCATATCAGGTCTTACGTCTTCCGATATTAGCCAAAGACTTTTAGAGAATCAAACTTTGACTTTAGATGAAGCATTTAATAAAGCACGTGCATTAAAAGCAGCACAGATACAGTCTGATAATTATTCTTCGCCTCATGTATCTGCGACTCATAACTCTCTGGAGAACTCGTCAGCAGCGATTAAATCTCGAAACAATATACGGCAATCTACAAACACTAGCAATCAAACCAATGTATGCTATTTCTGTGGCAACTGCCGCCATCAGCGTCGGTTTTGTCCTGCTTCGGACAGTATATGGTTGAAATGTTGCAAAAGGGGACACTTCGCTAAGATGTGTAGAAGTACACAGGCAAGCTCTGCTATTTCGGACGTATTAGCTGTTGCAGTAACTACGTGTATTACATCTGTTATAGTTAATGAACTACACCTTAAAGCTCTGATTGATACAGGAAGCACAGCAAGCTTCATTGAGGAAAATGTTGTACAAAGGAACAATCTATATACAAAACCATGGAACCAATCTGTAACTATGGCATCTTCTGAACATCAAGTTGAGATAAAATCTATTTGTCCCGCTACTATCAATATCAATGGTGAACAATTTTCAACTTCGCTAAGAGTTATGAAAAAGCAAATAGCCAATCTCCCAACCCAATATCAAATCGCCATTTAGCTCCAGCTGGTGAGCCAAGTACCTTGAGACCAGAACAGCTATACCTTCGGTTGTTTCACCAGAACAAGATTCAATTCCCCCTGTTCCTCTGCCTCGGAGATCAGCTCGTGTAAGAAGAACGCCTGCTTACCTGGAAGATTACACAACGTAGGCAGGGGAGAATGTGGTGAACTGGTAATCCTGGCCGGTTATTAAAGAAACATTTAAATATTATAGTGTCAGTCAGTGTCATACGTTGTCAAGTATAAACATGTATTATATGTAGAATAAAGCCTACATTTTATCTCAGGGCTCTCTTATTCTCACAGTAGGGATACTTATGTGTGTCCTATTAGCTGATGTATACTTTTTGATTAGAGAAATATAGCAAAGACAATATTTGCAGATGGACAACACGACTGACCCCGCGATGTGGGAGTACTCCGAGGGAGAGGACTTTGCCACCGATAACTCCGTCGGCCTGTACTTCAAGGTAATACAAGATAATAATAGTGTCCTCCTAGCCGAATTTCTGTGTTTGTGTTCGGGTTTTGACCGGTGATAGTTTAAGGCCTTTTAATTTATCAAATGCTATCGTCGGAAAACCGCCATGAGGGTTCGAACTGTCTTGCTCTTGAAGTGGCTGTTATTCATTTTAGCTACCTATCTGTCACAATCTATGTGTTATCTGTGTAACATAACTTTCGCGATGTTGTGCGAGCCTAAGAAAAAAAAAATTCACGATTACTGTTAATGTCAGTTCTGTTGACAAATCCCTTTTTTTTCATGCGTTGTTATAGTCGAAGGTGCGGTATGTCCAGTTAAACAGTAAAATTAATTAAATTTTTTCTCTAAATCGGAGGCCTTACAAATTTTATTATTTATACAGAAAGGTTAGTTTTTCGGAACACTTCCACGTAACAAAATTTTTTCTGGTTATAAATATTGACAAATAAAAAAAACTTATTCTATAGCCTGACCAGGAATATATGGGACCTGAATTAGGGGCGCTTCGAATTCACTTTATATGACAACACTTTGTATAGTCATACCAGCGTAGATTGGCAACTGAACATAAAAAAATCATATGTTTACATTCATGTTATTTTTTTAAGCCTGCTGCCTAAGGATAAGATTCTACGATAAAAGAACACAACAGAACACTCGCAAACTGAGTACTTATTAAATTCAGTAACTCTTTGTAATATTGGCCTTGAATTTTTGACCAAGACACAATATTTTTTGCAAAACTACTAACGGGTAAAAGAATCATTATTCGATTGTTTTTCTAAATATATTTTTATTTATAATGTTATCATAATTTTAAATAATGTAAAGGGAATCATGTAAAACTCTACGAACTATTTTGGTTGAAATATAGAGAAGAGTTAAAATATTATTTATTTTAACTCACAACAAGTATTTATTATAATCATTTTTCAAAATCGTTATTAAAATATTATCCGTAGCCATCAGTGGCCAATTTTCACTATTCGCACTATATGACATACCAATAATTTATGATGACAACTATAGCATTAATTAATTTAAGGAAACCGTAGTGATCACATAGACTTTTTTGTCGAAAAACACTACAACACCATGTTAAACCACTTTTCTTTACGAAATTAATTAGTTCTCGGTATTTTATCACATAAAAATTGCACTTGGTCGAAAATTCGATTACGCGTCCACTTTGACACTAATCATTATGACAATTGATGACATGTCCATGACGATTTGATTTTTCTGTTGCCAGTAAAAGAAATTAGTTCCAGTTGTTTTCCGCAATATGGCGAGGTCCCATATCTGGTCAGGCTATAGTTAGAAATATTGACGTATAAAAAACCACTTTTGGACAACTCCTTTGATGATCTAAAGGCCCTTAAATGATCGCCTATCGTAACCCACACACCGTGTGTAATGCGGTGGGTGTCTGACCCTGGTGTGTGCGGCAGGGGTGCATGGGCGCGGTGCACGTGGGCGCGCTGCTGCTGCCGTTCTTCACGGAGGAGCAGCTGTTCGTGGGCGCCGCCGCGCAGCTGCTGGCCTCGCAGCCGCACTACGCGCTGCTGTGAGTACACACACTACTGTTTGATTGTATATTCCCTTACTATTATCTTCATTCTCACTCTTATTTTCAACACTAGGCTTAAGTTAGGTTAGTTACACAAAAGTTTTCCCCTACTACACCTACAAACTAACAACTTTACGAATTATTATTTTATTTATTAAGAAAACAACATAGTACATTTTTATAAACAAAGTCCTACTAAACTATTGTTAATTTATTGAATTGTTTAACCTAAGAATATTTCTATGTCTGTACCGCAACTATCTACTGGATAAATGCTGAACCTCTAACTCTCCATTTAAGATTTGTCGATTCACCATTTTTGAGTGTGTCTTTCACCAAAGCGGCAAGATATCGAGCAACATATGACTTCTTAATATTAGGCAAATTTTAAAACAAGAGAATTGTTTGATCTTCGTCTTGAAACTAAACTTTCTTTGAGACTTGTGTCTTAAGGCGATGCTCGCTATGTGGTCAATGCAGTGTAATCACCTAAACACTCACATCTCGAGTAATTATTAATTATATTATAGGCCATAGCCCAGAAACAAAGCTATCCAAATCGTATATTTACTGACTCGATTCTGAAATCACTAGTATCACTCCTTACTCAGTTATTCGTGCGACGAAACACGTACCCTAGCCATCGTTCTTACCAAATGTACTGCCCGCGGTTGGCAGTGAGCCCGCGTTATGCAGTTTAACGATTGTCATATGTAACTTCTCGTTCATACCGAATTACAATACGCTATTATGCTGACGTCGCTAACGTTCGGTGGCTGATATTTTTACTAGGCGTCTGCGCACAGCGAACTGGATTGGCTACTCTGCCGAACGTAACGCATATTAGATTCCGAGGACAATTTATACGAGAAGCACAGTGTAGTACGCAACCAATGTGAATGTACACAAGCCATTGCACGCTATAGCGTATTGTCAATTTGGGGAGAACTGGGTGCACGTTCACCCTGGGGCTGACCCAGAGCATGCTCACAGTCGGCGGTGATCAATATGTTTGATGTGAACGATGCCTCAAACATGTGAATATGTCCAGATCGGGTCGTCCATGGGGCGCGGCTGAAGGCGTAGGATGCGTGCTGTGCCTGGAGCAGGACTGCCAGCGCGGCGGGCACTGCGCCGACCTGCGCAACTCGTACGCCTGCGCCTGCGCGCCCGGATACCAGGGCGACTACTGCCAGGTACTTTTTTCGTATTAATAGGCAGACATTTGACCGCAATCTCATCGGATAGTAAGCTACGATGCAACCGAAGATGTGTCATGTCTGACTAGTAACAGCCTATTCATTCACTCTTTTTCTAAAGGAATCCAGATCGTAGTGGTTAAGTTAACGCAAGTTTTGCTGAGATTTTTCCATATTCAGCCGCTTAATTAGGCTATTGTGCGTGTTGCATTTTGTATCCTTCTGCTTCCAACCCAAGCCCTCCTAAAAAGCAAAAGTAATTTCTGGTGATTGAACAATACCTGCCCGTTGTTCTGCCACAATCCTGCCTCCAATAGCTTGTATTAAGGCATTTCTTTCGTCTCCATGCATCCTCTACGTAGAGGGTTGTCCGTTACACCTAGCTAGGTGCCAGGTACGTATTTAGAAGTCCGAGGGACAGGAACGGATACATTCGTTTCGCGTAAGGTTTACACATCTTGCAGGATGCGCTGGTTCGCTTGTCTCTCGTCTATCACCTCGCGATGGACATTTTTGGATATATAGACGCTATTTTCGTTAACATAGGAGCGTCTGAGGATACTAAAACGTTTAAAATCTGTATTCTAGGTGGACATAGACGAGTGCGCGGAGCACCAGTGCCAAAACGGAGCCACGTGCCAAGATGGCGTCGCCGCCTACACCTGCCTATGTCCGGAGGGATTTGATGGAGATATGTGAGTAGAACCCATTTATGAAGTCCAATTAATTGCTAGATTTGTATTTCATTATTATGTTTGAAATGATAAAAATGTTACTATTTGTTTTTATACGTAATTAAAGCAATTTCTTTGCAAATTCATTTACAAAAGTTCGTTGAGTTACTAACGTCCTTTTTCAGCTCAGTTTGAAGGGCAATTCTGAATATGAATAAGCTAAACGCGTGAGAAACACTTCCAAAAAATGTTGTCTATGATTATTGCGCTTTTTTGATGCGTTTTGCTGCATTTTGTATTCTTGTTTAGTGATGCAATGATTATCACTTAGATGGCGATGGCGATTACGATTATTTGACCTATTAATCGACGATTACGATTTCGATTACGATTATTTGGATTTATAAATAAAAAACGTACTTTCCATGAATCAACATAACATTTATTATCAGAAGAAATAATTTTAAAGAGATATCAATAGTTAAAATTAAGGTATATTAAATTTTTGTTCAAAAACATAAATTTCTAGCTTTTCAGGCATTAATCTGTTCCGTTTTTCGAATTGGAATCGGAATCCGGCAGTAAAAAATAACCTCTCCGACGCCACAGACGATGGTTTGATGGCAATAAATTTTTTTGCTAACTGTTTTAGAAGCCCATATTGTGTATTTTCTTTCCAAAACTGAAATACATCAGCATCTGGTTGCAGATTAGGTGATCTGAGATAGGAATCAACTTCTTCTTTGATAGGATTGTCTGAAAAAGAATAGGTGATTTAATAATTCAAAATAACTAATTTTATAATTGATGTGAAACTCATTCAATTCTTGTAATTTTATGTTTTACAACTATGTACAAGTTAAGTTTAACCTACTTTGGAATGCTGATAGGGGCTCATCCATTGCTGTATCCTGTATTATTTCTTTGCAAATGTCCCAAATTCCTGGAAGATGACTGTGTTGCACAGATTAGATTTTTATCAGTCGGTTCGTTTCCAATAAGAACCTGTCTACGCTCTGAGCAAAGAGTATATAGGGCAGATTTAGTATTTGTTGAAGTTGTAGGTTGCCTAAATGCACGAGTCTTAGATCTCGGGTCCAAAGCCGTAGCTATCGCATAAGTCATGTTTTTCTCAATTTCTCCAAACCTGTTCTCCAGTTCTGCATATAAAGCTAAGGCAGTATATTTGACGTATTCGCTTGCTGCTGTTTCCCCATTTTGAGTTTTTTCTAGTATTCGGTACATGCTGGCCACCAAAGGTATAACTTCAGATAATATCGCCACATTCTTACTAAAAACATTGGTAAGATCTTCAAAAACAGACTACACTTAACTAACTTTGGCAAGAGAAAACTAACGTAAAATAATTTAAATACACCTCAGGAGATACAATTACTCTCCTTGCAATAACTTACTAAACAATGACCGCACACAATGATAAGATCGCGCACGGCGCGGGAAATTCCCGAAACGACATGTCAGGCAGGTCAGCTAAATTAGGTAACGTTCGGATACACGCACGCATGAAGAAAAGACGCATTTACGAAGTATGTTACACTAAATATTTTTCAATGAAAGTTAATAATTAAATTTCATAAATAATCGCTAAATAATCGATAGATTGGACGATTACGATTAATCGTGAAATAGCAATAATCGACGATTATGATTAATCGTAATCGTAATCGTTGCATCACTTTTTTTGTTACTTTATTTTAAAAAAAAGATGTGTATTTATTTATTGGAAAATAAATAGCATTAATTACACAAGTATCGCAGAAGAGAGAAAATGAGAACAGATATGCCTTAAAAGTTTTTGGCGCGGGCACTTCCACGTTCCCAATCAGGCAGTTTGGTTTGACATAAACTTACGTGAACAGGTGCGAGCACGACATCGACGAGTGCCAGTCGTCGCCGTGCCTGAACGGCGGCACGTGCAGCGACCACGCGGGCGGGTACTCGTGCGCGTGCGGCGCGGAGTGGCGCGGGCCGCGCTGTGGCTCCCCGCGCGACCGCACGTGCGCGCACCGGCCCTGCGTGCACGCCGTCGCCTGCCGGGACGTGCCGCCAGGTAGACCATCTAAAGTAACAGACAACGTAATAAAACATCGTGTCGTCAGTGCTCGCGGAAGCGGAGACCACCGTCTCCGGCGGCGAGAGGAAGCGCTGCCTTTTCGCCCTACATCACTAACCGGTGAGTCCGCTTGGCGACTGTAACATCTACGCGACGCTCCTTGGACAAGAAACTTCAATATTCAAGTAAGAAACTACAATGTTTCCACAACTATTACACCATTCTATTTGTAGCGTCCTAACTATTGGGAAGGTAAATACCTAAATAATGTGGCGACATCGTACCGCTGCTGCTTACACTAACGTAACTTGAACAGACGCGACGCCTTAACTCTGTTCGTACAGGTTAGATGGCGCTATTAGTTTGTACATAAAACACAAACCGTGATATGTAAGGTTTAGCACGAGTTCGGCTACATATAGATAAATAAAAACGGTGACCATTGGACTTCGACTATAACGGCTGATTGGTCAGAAGCGCTTCCATTTGCTTTTCTGACCAGCCGTCATATCATTTGACATACGTCTAGTTGGCTACATTACATCTTCCTATGTCCTAAGTGGGATCCCAGATGGGTCGTTACAAATGGAATGATGTGATAATGCTTAATTACCAACTTGTCTAAATCTGTGCCGTGCATAAACGGAGGCATATGTGGCGACAACGCGGGACGGTACACGTGCACGCACCGGCCCTGCGTGCACGCCGTCGCCTGCAGGGACGTGCCGCCAGGTAACAACGTCATACAAAATCGCGCTGTCAGTGCTCGCGACTTGTCGACTGTTGAAGCGAACCGTCGCCACATCACTCACCACTCCGGTGCATCGGCTTGGGGACTGCAACATCTGCACACTCTGCAGCCAACCTCGGACTTCTACGCGACACGAATCACGATCTCGACGACATGAACACCAAACCACAGAATAAGTACTAGTACTTCGTACAGAATACGTACTTTGCAATGAAATTCAAAGAAATATTTACTAAATGTTGTCAACGATATGGTGTAATTCAGTTCACCTCAGACTCGAGCACATTTTTGTGTAATAATGTCCTCCTAGCCGAATTTCGACTACGACGGCCATCTCAACAGAGATTAGCCAACTGCGCGGGACATATTATAGTGCACAAGTGTGTGCGTAATACACAGGTGCACTGTTTGTTCCTTCACTCTCATAATTCGGTGAGATTTTCGTGTAGATACCTACAGAAATACATTTCAAGATAATTTAATTCTTATAACTCTGGAATATGATTTATAATACACTAAACCTATTCAGTGACGTACTATCACGCAACGCGATAGGGTTGACTGCCACAAGAAGCTACTTACGCCATCTAGCGCATCTTTCTAGGACTTTATTCATGCTCGTCCAAGCAGCAACCTAGTGCCGCGCACCGCCGATGAATAAAACGCCGGCTAGCGACACCCAACTTGTTTAACCACTTACAACGGGTCGCCGCGCGTAGGTACGTCTTTGCTACCTACGCGGGGAGTTACACAGGCCTGACCAAACTGATCAAGAAAAAAAAAACTTTTATTTAAGCACGAGTGTGGCGGAACAACACGGGCAGGTATTCTTAAATCTCCGGCAACATTTCCAGAGGCCTGTAGTAACTAGGGCAGGTTACATACGCTGAATGGCCCAAACTAACAGACTGTTTTATTCAAATCCCAAGGAGTTTTAATAAGACCTACATTTCTAAAAGAAGTCATTTGCGACTCTGTGCACGTTAGGCTCCGCGCAGATGGGCCACCAACCACAACCACCAGTGGTCATGCCACTTCTTAGTCCCGTCAGGCTTGTGTATCTCCCCGCGAAGGTAGCAAAAACGTACCTACGCGCGGCGCACCTACGTAGGTGCTAAAACAAGTTGCGTGTCGCTACCGGCCAGAGCCACGCTCGCGCGTTTTATTCACCGGCGGCCGCGCGGCTACGTTGCTGGCTGGACGAGAATGAATAAATTACTAGAAAGAGGCGCTAGATGGCGTTAGAAGCTTCTCGTAGCAGTCAACCCTATCGCGTCGCGTGATATTACGTCACTGAATAGGTTTAGTGTATTATGAATCATATTCCAGAGCAATAAGTATGAAATTATCTTGCAATGGATTTTTGTAGGTGTCTACACGAAAATGTGCTTGACCAAAGTCAGAGTCCTCAGAAGGCGAACTAAATTACGCCATATTGTTGACGACATTGAGTAGACATTTCTTTGAATACAATTGCTAAGTCATACTTCTGTACGAAGTACTAGTATTCTGTGGTCCCGTGCAAACGAATGTGGTCAGTGACAATATCCTTGGACAGACGTTTTGTCAAAATGGTAAGTGGCGAGTGGTAGCCACCAATGGCATACCTCGGATACTGAGTCGCGAGTGGCCGCCACACCAGAAGCGTTTCGCGGACACTTAGTCGTGAGTGGACTGGCCGCCACTGACTTTACATATGCGGCGACTCCATGTACTACCCGACTAAGCCAACTAGACAAATGTCAAATGACTTTCGACGACGAATACCACTAAAATACTGATGAAAATCAAAAAGCAATGGTGTTAAAATAAAAGGCATTTCATCTGAATTGTATCAATATTGCTTTTTGATTGCCTTCGGTAATTCGTTGTATTCGACGTCGTAAGTTGTTTAACATTTGCCTAGTTGGCTTGGTCGAGTAGTACATATAAACGCATAAAAAATAATATACACAACGTATCGCTAGCCACCGGGGGCTGTGATCGGTGGTCCGTCTGCACGGAGCCTAACATTCGCACTAATATTTTCTTCTATTACCTTGAGTTTTATTTTTTGGACACTTGTTATACTGTGCATATTGAAATGTTGTTATAAACCAACTAGTGGTTCCCCGCGACTTCGCCCGCAAGAGTTGAATTTTCCATCCCCGAATTCACCCCCTTAATGTTTTTGTATCGCGACAAAATGTAGCCAATGTCCTTTCCAGGATTTTGAACTGTCTCCATATCAATCGGTCGATTGGTTTAAGCGTCAAGAGGTAACAGACAGACAGACACACTTTCGCATTTATAATATTAGTATAGATGATCGTCTTAGTTTTGAAAACTAATTTTGTTTTGTCGTTGTATAAAAATCGACATATGTGACGAAGTTGAGAAGGGCTAGTGATGGGGATGAGTGGCGTAGATTGGGGGAGGCCTACGTCTAAGCGTTCCTGGACACGGTGCCGTCACCGCGCCGACGCTGCGCAACTGCACTGTAGATACGAGTTTCGCAAAGCCTGCCACCGCGCCGCCTCCACGCGCGTTCCCTACGTTGGATTCATTTCATTGCCGGCTTACACGGAACTACGTTATCACGGTCGTACACGGCCGGTAATGGAACGAATCAATCAAACAGAGGAAGGGAACGCGCGCGGAGGCGGCGGGCTTCGCGCGACTCGTATCTACAGTGTAGTTGCGCGGCGTTGGCGCGGCGACGGCGCGGCGACGGCACCGAGTGCAGGAGCGCTAACAGTGGAGGCTGATGTGATGATTTATTTATTGTAAAACAAACAGCATTCATTACAAAAGTACCATAGAAAAGAGAAAATAAGAACAGATATTCCTTATGAGTTTTCACTTGTAGATCAATACAATTAACAGTTGGTAGTACATGTAAATATGCAATCAAATATGTTAATGAATCAACAACCACAGTTACTAAAAGTTACTGTACAGTAAAAATGATGACGAAGTTAAGTACTTGTATTGAAGTTAGTATTGCTGTTTGTAGACCCGCCGAACGGCAACAACTACACGTGCGAGTGCGCGCCGGGCTTCGAGGGCGCGCACTGCGAGGCCGCCTTCTGCCTCGCGGCGCCCTGCCAGCACGGCGAGTGCACCATACAAAATAACGTAAGTACTTTAATCATTCATACGAGGGTCAAACTGAAAGTTCTTAGAAAATCAAAAACTGATTACATTAGCCAGTTATTAGTTTTATTATATCTTTTCAAAATATTGTCCATTGACGTCAATACACCGCTGCATGCGATGGAACCACTGGGAAAAGCACTTTGCCCACTCGTCCTTAGGGGTCTCTTCAATGGCATCGCGATACGCAGCCACCGCTTCTTCAGCATTCATAAACCGCTTTCCTTTAAGTTTTTCTTTAATTTTTGGAAATAAATAAAAATCACAAGGCGCGAGGTCGGGGCTATACGGCGGGTGACCCAGTAATTCAACGTTTGATGTCGCCAAATAGTCGATCGTTCGCTTGGCGGTGTGCGACGAGGCGTTGTCGTGGTGAAGGAGGATCCTACTGCGAGGTCGTTTCTCTCGAACTTTTTCCAAGACAAGTGGCAAACAATTGGTAGTGTACCATTCTGCAGAAACTGTTTTTTGATCCTCTAACACAATTGTTGCGAAATGACCTATCCTTCCAAAGAACGAGGCCACCATTTTTTTTCCCGCACTTCGATCTCTCTTCACTTTAGTTGGCAACTCCTCGAAAGGAAACACCCACTGAGCAGATTGTCTTTTGGTTTCAGGATCATAACAGTAAATCCAGCTTTCGTCACCTGTTAGTATGTCGAACACAGCATTTGAGTCACCTTCGTTAAATATTTCAATCATTTTACGGCACCAATCCACACGATGGAGTTTTTGAGCCTTAGTCAAATTATGAGGTATCCACCGGGCGCAAAGCTTCCTGACCGCTAAATGTTCGTGGAGGATTTTGTGCACTTGACTCATACCGATGCCTAAGCTTGTCCGAATCTGCTGATAGGTCACTCTTTTGTCAGTCTCTATCATACGCCGCACAACACAGATGTTATTTTCAGTCGTCGCCGTAGAAGGCCGTCCCTCACGTACATCATCAGTGAGATTAGTGCGACCACGTTTAAACTCATTAAACCAGTTGTAAACAGTCGCACGAGATGGGGCTTCATCGTGAAAGGCCAATCGTAGTCTATCATAACTTTCTTGTTGACTTAAATGACATCGAAAGTCATAAAAAATCATTGCACGAAAATTTTCTCGTGTTAAATTCATTTTGACGTGACACAGACAATTTTCAATTTGCCGCCAAGTCGTAAAACAAATGACAAATGAATGAAATATATACTCAGTAATATTGGCAAAGAGTTCTATTTTCAAATTTTAGAATATTTTTTTTATTATATTGTTTATAAGTGGCCAGTTCTAAGAACTTTCAGTTTGACCCTCGTATAATATGTATTTTCATTATACTATTTATCTTTTTGCTACTTTAAAGCGTTCTGTAGACTACAAGACAATTTGTATGTATGTCTGGCTGTGGCATAAATATGTATATCATGCACAGAAAACATTCGTGATATTTTTTTGGATATCTACCTATGTACAGGTAAAGGGTACCTTCTGCTTTTTTGCCTCTTTCACGTGTTGCGGGAAGCGCAGGAGGGTCGCCATTTTGGGATTTCGTCTGAAGTCAACCAGGACCTTTCCCTATTACTGTCGGTGGCCACGATCTCGCGCATGGAAAAAATTGCACGGAACGATCATCTATGGAATGTAGCATATAAGATAAAATGACCAGTTGAGGAATTTAAAAGGAAAATTAATAAGACAGTCGGCCTAACTTAAAATATCTTATTGGAGATGGGAAAATTTTGTAATAGCATCTTAAAAAACCTACTGCATTTGATTGCAATTTTACTGAAAGCACTGACCTCTATAATACACTGGACTAAACGTTCTCTAAAAAATGACAGATAATTTTGTGCCGAATCAAAGCGCCTCTACCCAGTGTACAGGGACCTAAAATAGAGTAACTTGCATATGTTTATGTCAACTCTCATTAGTTCGGTGGACAATCGCCACACGCACATTACAGCCGTCAGCGTCAAAATGGCAATAATCAAATGGCTTTATTTCTAGGTTGTATACAGTCCAGCGTACTCGTATGATAGAGGTCCGTGATCGAAAGTTATATGAGAAACTACGGAATTTTACACCATCAGAGTCAGACGTTCACGGCCAATTTAATAATTCTGTAACACCGTGTTTGCAGACGGCGTGGTGCGCGTGCGAGGAGGGCTACAGCGGGCGGCTGTGCGAAAAAGAACGTGATTCGTGCGCGGAGCTGGACGCGCCGGCCGCCTGCCTGCACGGCGGACGCTGCGTGCACGCGCGCCGCACGCGCTCACACCGCTGCGACTGCACCGGCACCGGTATGTTGTTACTATTATATATTTCTCTTGCATTTTAGTACAAGTGACAGCTTGTTTAGTACAAGTGAGAGGTGCTTGTGGCGCAGTGGCGGCAGCGCTTTGGTAGTGATACCAAAAGTTAAGCAACCCACGGCGCGGTCGTGATTGGATGGGTGACCATTCCGACCATTTAAGTGACGTCCATGACAAGCATCTCCGTGCTTCGGAAGGCACGTTAAGCAGTTGGTCCCGGCTAATATCTGTGGTATTAGTCGTTAAGCCTAGTCAGAGGCCCTAGGGCGGCTTCATAACTTCTGACAGTAAGGTTTGTCACTTGCCTTACATACACCCCTCCACCAATCCGCACTGAGCCCGCGTGGTGAAGTATGGCTCGTTCCTCCTCATAGTTGAGGTGAGGCCTTTTCCCAGCTGTGGGATCTAATAGGCTGACTTATACAGCTTGTCTAGATTGTCTACGTAAAACATGTGCGGATATTGTACAGGTTAATGGTAGGGGTGATTTTGCAGCAAAAATGTATGCCAGATGTTTATCCGGTACCGGACAACTGACAGTGTATTTATTTAAAAAAGAGAATTTGATGCTCCGAGCACACGTTTTTTAACGTGTTCAATGTCATATTTGGATACAAAATTAAGCAAATTGCCCAATTTGAAACGATCATTTTCCCCGTGCTAATGACCCTATAACTCTTTTTCAATGCACTATCATTGGGCCTGACTACACTAAAAGATCAGGAAGAAAACGAAAGTCCTGAGCACTATTAATCTAGATCTTGATTTTGGTATTGAATCTTATTTTTGAAAGTCGTAAACAATAATGTGTAATCGATACGATCGTCTCGGCTTACCGATAAGATCAAAAATATTTTCGTAAAATAGCCAAAACGCAACATGCGTTTAGCGAAACGTCCGACAATATGTAACGTATGTTATCAATGGCGGGTCGCTATCTTATCGCATGGCCGTGATACTGGCGCGATGCTATTGATAATAAAACCTACGGCTCTCAAACTACCCACTACCATCGATTTATCACCGTCAAAATACATGGGAAAGAAACCTATATCAGTTAGTCACTACATCGCGTGATAACAACTCAGAAGCGCTTAATTTATTTCATAATTAAAGTAGGATAATATAACTCCATTGTTATACTGTAATTTTAATTTTATCCTCAAAAACAATGCGCCACAATTTGCGCATCACAACTAGGAAATAGTAAAACAAACAATGATTTATTCGAACCTTCAAACGGCAACGCGTTGTGTCACCATCGGGGGACTGTGAATAATGGCTGACGTCAGTAGTTATCTTTCGCGGGGTTTGCGAACCCCTGGCCGCACGAAATCTCTCAGACAGTCGGCTGAAGCAGTGGTTCGAACTCCGCTTGCTAATCAAAGTGTCAACAGCTTAAGTGTGTCGTGTTTTGAGTGGAAACGAAAGTGACGAATTAGGTCAGATAGTGTTTTTTTTTCATCTTGTAAGCGGACGAAAGTGTATATTTAGGTCATTAAGAAAATAGTATTTGTGTCATTCTCGAATTCAATAATTATTTGAATTCGACTGTACTGTGAGTGAGATGGACTGTAACGAGTGAACTTTCTCGAAGTTATAGTGATGCTCATGGATTTTGGTGTAACTGTGGTGATGAAGTAATAATGTTAAAATATGGCAGGGACGAGAGTGCTATTGGCTATTGTTATTTTGGGTATGGAGCTTTCGATATATTCGTATTACGTTATTATTTTCGGTACCGAGTTCTTGATATAATAGTATGACGTTACCACATGCCGTGATTCATGTAATTCAATTATATTCCTATTTGTTTGTTTTATCACAAAAGTAGCGGATTTAGTCATCATAAGTGACATTGATTTGATAATTTGTTTAGATAAACAATTACTACTTCCATAGTAGCATGTGAATTATTTTATTGAGATCTTTATCTAATGTCTAGTTTACCTGTTTGGCTCATATTTTGCTGAAAAGAATTGTGGCATTGTACGGTGCATCACATTGGGCTAAGCGCTTTTCCACTACCACGGCAAAGTAGCTAGTTTGGTCCCAATACTTTAACAAAGTTTCTATTGACGTGTGACTGGTCACTGTCACCATTGCTGGATTTGACTGACTCAGAGTTGGGAGTTAGTTGTTTTGTGTGGTGTCATCATCACCATCCTAGCGTTATCCCGGTTGTGGACTCGCACGATAGTGCCCACGGTCCGCTCTGGACCATGATCCAGGATGTGGCAGATCAGGTAATTAAAGTGGAGCGGCTGCCATCGGACCCCCGTGATCCTGTAAACAGGGGAACCTGACCAGTTTGGATCATGGTTACACATTCAGTCGCCTGAATATGCAGGTTACCTCACGATGATTTCCCTAACTGTAAGATCATCGTTTGTGTGGTGAATTATATGAATATAATCGTTGTGCAGGCTGGACGGGCGCCAAATGCGAGACGGACGTGGACGAGTGCGCCGAAGGGCTGGTGAGCTGCGGGCCCGGCGACTGCCTCAACCTCGAGGGCAGCTACACGTACGTACCTACCGTACACGCATTCAATACTACGAGTATATTCACAACTGTAGACGTAGGTACACGTAACGGCAGGCCATACGCACGCTGTCGTCATTTTGACAAAACAATTGTCATAATGACGACAGCGTGCGTAGAAAATAACAAAACTCTGTCCACGAAGCGGCAAAGATGATATGCCTTTCATATATTTTGACTGAGTTAGAGTTAAAGGCACAGAATTAGGTGACTGGCATGTTTATTGCTGTATTGGATTTGAAATAATGTTGACAAATCTTGTGATTTCAGTGATTTACTATGCATTCAATTACATACTAATACAATGGTATCAAAAACGTATAGATTACTACAACCAGTATATACCACAAGTAGTACATAATGTTATAACGGCGGTGTTTCGTCCGTTTAGTCATTCTATTCAATCATCGCTACTGTTTGTTGTTTCCTTTATAATTGTATGAAAGGACTCGATCCGTTAGTACCAAATAAACAGGCAAAGTGCGAAGACGTATTTCATTGTACAAAACCTCAACAATGTTTGAACGCTAATTACATAGACAGGCGGTCATGAATGGAAATGAATCATTTCATTTATGTGGGTTTGTGGTTTGTCCAATTTAATCACTGTTACGCAGTCGTAGGGGTATTAAGAAATAATAAATTATTTCATAATAAAAACTTGAGAAACTGAAAATAAGGATAAAACCCTTTTTATCGCGGAAAATGGTTTTCCTTAAATGTTACGTTACAAATTAATAACTGAAGTTCATCGGTTTCTGACCTCACGACGAGGTCGTTCACTTCATTACTTGTACTACAAATATAAACGAGTTTCACGAGTGATGAGTTTAAGACAACAGTAAGTACTTTGCGGATACACTACACGTTCCCATAGTATTGCAGCACTTAAAGAGTAGTACTAGTACTTACTTAGGTTGACTGCCTCGTTGGTATAGTAGTCAGCACGCTGGGTACAAGGCACGAGGTCTTGGGTTTGAATCCCGCGTCGGGCCGAAAGTATTGGGTTTTTCTGTCTTGTAATAACTCAGACACAGCTCCGGAGTCAAGAAGTTGGTGGTGTTAATACTCCCGTGCCTCGGAGATCACGTTGAGCCGTTGGTCCTGCGCCTGATCTCTCTACGATCATGTCGGACTGCCGTCTCACCGAGTTATGAGAGTGAAGAAACAGAGAGTGCCATTGTGCACTCACTTGTGGTGGCGGTGGATTGGTCACGAAATTCGGCTAGGAGGACATTATTACGTAGCGTATTTTATTTAGACTATAGTAAATCTATACTATAATATTTTTTACTATTGTTATATTATAAAGAGGAAAGATTTGTTTGTTTGTTTATTTGCATCGAATAGGCTTCGAAACTACTCGAGCGAATCAAATGAAATTTGGCACAGAGATAGTTTAAGACACTGGGAAGGACATAGGCTACTTTTTGTCGCGATATAAAATCATCAGGGGGGTGAAGTGGAGGATGAAAATTTGTATGGAAAATCCGACTTTTGGCGCGGGCGAAGTCACGGGGAACTGCTAGTTATGTAATAAAATTGCAAATATTCCAGGTGCATATGCGCGCCAGGCTTCTGCGGCAACGAGTGCGCGTTGCGCGACCCGTGCTTCGAACCCGCGACCGTCGCGGACGACGAGCCGCCCGAGAACGCGACGCTCGGCCCCTGCAGGCACGGCGGTCGCTGCGAGCAGCGCTGCACTAGCACCACTGGCTACGTGTGCTACTGTGTGGATGGCTGGGGCGGACATAACTGCACGCATCAGGTAATGGCAACTTGTTGTTGTTTGGTTCAAAGGTGGTAGCACATTGTCATGAATTTGCTAATGAAACTTAGAAGTTTTGACATATCATGTGTCAGTTGGATAATAAACAAAACTGTTAGTTATCACCAAAGGTCGGAATTAGGTAGAGTTATTTATGTACTTGCATCGATATGTTGATATTAATGTGGATCTTCCCGGGATTTCTAATGGACAATCCCGTGTGGCCAACAATATTACAAATAAATTATAATAAGAACCTCACACATAGACAATAGGAAACAAGTAAGCGCGTTCGACGAACCGAGGTAAGCGAATGAGCTGTGTGAATGAGTAAACCGATATATTTCTAATTCCGTCTTCTGGTTACCATAACATTATTTTTTAGTGTTCCACAATTTAAAAGGAAAAAAATATTTTTATAGGATAATTTTGTTGTTGTCTGTTTGTTAAAATCCTTTTTATCAGGAATTCGTAGAAATATACAAGTTTAAATTGACGTTGATAGTCATTGCAACTGTTAAAATCAAGTTTTTAAATTAACATTATATGATATGGCCATTAAAGTCTAATTTCCTACATTTTATTATATTTTTATAACTTAAGCAATTATTTTGCAAGTTTTTCGAAATCAAATCAAATTTCACTTACAAAAATTAATCGACTGTGTCATCCGGTGGGACTCGAACCTACGTCCCTTCGCTATCCGGGCGAGTGCTCTTAACAACTAAGCTACGGAGGACGTTAGTCAGTTGACGAAAGGTGAAATCGAACGCCGGCTCACTGGCGCAGTAAGCACTTGCAAAAATTCGTATTTCACTTACAAAAATTAATCGACTGTGTCATCCGGTGGGACTCGAACCCACGTCCCTTCGCTATCCGGGCGAGTGCTCTTACCAACTAAGCTACAGAGGACGTTAGTCAGTCGACGAATTTTTGCAAGTGCTTGCTACGCCAGTGAGCCGGCATGTATCCAATGGAAATATTTTTACAAATATTTAACCATCAGTTAAGATGAAATCAGCTTAACCTTTTATATTTTTATAACTTAAGCAATTATTTTGCAAGTTTTTACGAAATTAAATCAAATTTCACTTACAAAAATTAATCGACTGACTAACGTCCTCCGTAGCTTAGTTGGTAAGAGCACTCGCCCGGATAGCGAAGGGACGTGGGTTCGAGTCCCACCGGATGACACAGTCGATTAATTTTTGTAAGTGAAATTTGATTTAATTTATTTAATAAGCCTTGTTTCAAATTTAAGTTCAGGTTGTCTCTTTTGCTTTTAAACTGTTGAAAAAATCGGACCTTATCAATTTAGGTCTGACGTATGACAAAACAGCTGTTAGTTCTAATAGACAATTTAGTTGGGTTGTCGTTCGATTACGACTAAAGGTAAGAAAAAAACGCAAAATGTTGTAAAAAAAATACAAAAAAATTGCTACACCTAATTTGACATTTCTGAACTATTGTGGTTTTTCTCTCGTCATTTGTTCAGCAGACATAGAGAGAGACGAACTCACGTCAGGTTACCCATGTGAACCACGAAAACAGCTATTATTATGTGGGCAATAGAGGCGGTCAAAATGGGGTAGTTAGACGCGCGGCCGTGCGTACATTGGAATCGAGTCCAATATATGCGCTATGAATATATAATATCACCTGTTTATCCGGAAGGCGGTGTCGGAAGGCGCTATGGGCGGCGCGGACACGTCGTCGACGGTGCTGATCGGCGTGGGCGCGGCGCTGCTGGCGCTGGCGCTGGCCGGCGCGGGGCTGGCCGCTCTCGCCGCGCAGGTACGACACACTCCCACAGCGGCGTGCGCGACCGGCGCGGGGCTGGCCGCTCTCGCCGCGCAGGTACGACACACTCCCACAGCGGCGTGCGCGACCGGCGCGGGGCTGGCCGCTCTCGCCGCGCAGGTACGACACACTCCCACAGCGGCGTGCGCGACCGGCGCGGGGCTGGCCGCTCTCGCCGCGCAGGTACGACACACTCCCACAGCGGCGTGCGCGACCGGCGCGGGGCTGGCCGCTCTCGCCGCGCAGGTACGACACACTCCCACAGCGGCGTGCGCGACCGGCGCGGGGCTGGCCGCTCTCGCCGCGCAGGTACGACACACTCCCACAGCGGCGTGCGCGACCGGCGCGGGGCTGGCCGCTCTCGCCGCGCAGGTACGACACACTCCCACAGCGGCGTGCGCGACCGGCGCGGGGCTGGCCGCTCTCGCCGCGCAGGTACGACACACTCCCACAGCGGCGTGCGCGACCGGCGCGGGGCTGGCCGCTCTCGCCGCGCAGGTACGACACACTCCCACAGCGGCGTGCGCGACCGGCGCGGGGCTGGCCGCTCTCGCCGCGCAGGTACGACACACTCCCACAGCGGCGTGCGCGACCGGCGCGGGGCTGGCCGCTCTCGCCGCGCAGGTACGACACACTCCCACAGCGGCGTGCGCGACCGGCGCGGGGCTGGCCGCTCTCGCCGCGCAGGTACGACACACTCCCACAGCGGCGTGCGCGACCGGCGCGGGGCTGGCCGCTCTCGCCGCGCAGGTACGACACACTCCCACAGCGGCGTGCGCGACCCTCCTGCCGTCTGCGGTCACTATCTGTCTCCCCGCGTAGATAGTAAAAACGTACCGACGTGCGGCGACTCACTGTAGTAGGCTAATCGACTTGGGTGTCGCCACCAAGCAGTGACACACGCGCGCCTTTTATTCACCGGCGGCGCGCGGCACTACGTTGCTGGCTGGACGAGCACGAATAGAGTACTGGAAAGGTGCGCTAAATAGCGTTAGTAGCTTCTGGTAGCATTCGACCCTCTCGCGTCGCGTGATAGTCCGTCACTGAATAGGTTTAGTGTATTTTGATTCATATTCCAGAGTTATAAGAATGAAATTATCTTGCAATGGATTTCTGTAGGTGTCTAAAGAAAAATGTGCTCTGCTCCGGGACGAATAAATTACACCATATCGTTGATGACATTGAATGGATATTTCTTTAAATTTCATTGCAAAGTCAAACTTCTGTACGAAGTTCTAGTTCTGTGCCTAGGCTTACGTCACATTTACATCTTATAATTTGTTTTTATCGCATAGGTATAAAATATACAGAGTTATGAGCCATACATGTGTAGTAAAAAATGAACTAGCATGTTATTCCCCCCAGGCCCGGCGCAAGCGCGCGACTCGCGGCACGTACTCGCCGTCCGGCCAGGAGTACTGCAACCCGCGCGCAGAGATGATGCACCACGCGCTCAAGCCGCCGCCCGAGGAGCGACTCATATGAGTCGCGGTTACCGACCTGCATGTACGCGGCGCCTACTGACGTCTACAGAGGGCTTATTGGCGTCATCACGGCGCTTACTGACGTCCACAGAGCGCCTATTGGAGTCACCAGGGTGCCTACTAACATACACGGAGCGCCTATTGGCGTCATCAGGGCGCCTAATGACATCCACGGAGCGCCTATTGGCGTCATCAGGGCGCCTACTAACGTCCACAGGGCGACTATCACGTTTTCGGTGTACTACGCTACTAGGTACTGTAATAACTGACATAGTACTAATGAGAAGTTAAACCGAATACCATGTCGCTAGTAACTTGGTCAAACAAAACTACTCATAGCTTACTCATACTGAGACATTCACGCACCTATTCTTTTCAACTACAAAATGTGCTATGACACTGCACTTAGACGTTATATTCGACCAAACATCATAACCCCAATTTATTTGTAAGCGACACTTAAAGATATTGCCGTTACTCATGGGAAGCCGGGTATACGATTTAAATCCAATTTTACGATTCCCATGTCCATTCCAATAATGTTTTACGGTGCAAGTTGTATCTTTTCAGCTGATCTATATAAAGTAAGCTGTAAAAAAGTAAATGATCCCATACGCCAGCGCGATGGCCGACGAACAAATCGCGACGTCAGAGGACGTCACTCAACCAAATGTTTGTGTGAACTTTTATACAGCGTGTGTGATTTTGTATGACGTGTGGATATTTTGTGTGTGTGATAAATTAACTCGTAGGCTTAAGCGCTCCGTCGGAATTTCGCAGCTACAGTTATCCGACGGGCGTCACGTTTAGTACATAAGGATAGACAAATTTTATATTAGTGACAAACAAATGTAATTTTATTAGTATCGAATCTTGTGCAGCACCCTCTGTGCGACCCCGTAGTACATGCGATATCTATTTTATCACAAATGATGTGCCTGAAATGCAAGATTTTAACTCTTTTTATACTAACGGGCACGACGAAGTAATTGAATAATGTATTGTGATCGTATTTGCAACTAAAAGTTTATTATGTAGAGTAGGATGAAATTAAGAATTTGTAATATCAGTCTGAACGGTGAATACGGGGAAGAGCGTAGTTCGTAAGTCGCTGCGTAGGCGTCGTGACGTCACGGGTCTATGCTCATTTACAGTTTACTACATACGTAGCTCGTGGCGAATGGCGTCTTGCAGCTCAATCGGCGGTCCCGCGGATGCATACAAAACTTTTTATCCGTTGAAACCCTGCGAATCTCCGCAGGATATCGCATCTACAATACTCTGTGATAAGATAAATCATAAATCAAGTATGCAGTAGAGGGACCGCAGGCATCTAGTTTCTAAGTTATTCGTAAGGAAATGAAAAAGCGTGCAACATTCTAAATTACAATGTAGTAAAGGCGGTTTTCGCACGCGCGACACCCGTGCCCGCGCCGGCCTACAGGCACTGTATCTAATACTAATAAACATTAATTTTCTGAGCAAAAATTACCAAGATTACGTTCATTTCGTTAGTTGAATACAGGCAGCAAAATCGGTGTACTAAAAGATTATTAGTGTTTCGAGCACCCTGTATTACTCCTAAAGGATACAGTTCCTCGGGGCTTGCGTGGCGGCCGGAGCGGCGAGCCGTCCGTGCCTTAAACAGAAGTCTGTATATTGAGAGTTCTATACAATTTTATACTTAACCACTATAGGCCTCCGACGGGCGACTAGGCGTAAGTACACTTATCTGTACAGTAACTTATCTAGGCGTGTAGGCGAGAGAGGGATATATAGATAGGACATATTTACCCGTATAACCTAGAGTATTATCTATGATTTTTGTACCTAAAATTGCTCAATCGAGAGTACTTAAACATTCCGACTTTAAAGTTTACTATTTAGCGATCTCCGATGAATTGTTAATTCGATAAGTGACAGTTTTTTTATATTGTGATATTATGTTTGAACTGGATAGATGGACTACTTAGCACTGAATTATTGTGTATTTTTATCTTACTATATGCATTTATTTATTATTGTAGACACTCATCAATTGTTATTTACTTTATTGTATTATATGTTAACGGCTCTACAGTAAACATAGTAAATGGAATAGATTTAGCTAGCCCCTTGCTCAACGGGGTACGGTCATATACTTAATTAATCATAGTCGTACATACTTTGCCTTTTACTACTGCTGATGTCATTATCCAAGTACCTGTAAGTCACAATATTGGACACGTTCGTGTAAGATTGCCCTTATTTATAATAAAAATGGGACAATCTTGCAGGTATTTGTCTAAAGTTAAGATAGCAAACCAGGCACTACGATTTTTTATTGCATATAATTGTACAATGAATAGTTTAAGCAGTGTTGTAAATGTGTCACAGAACGCATCTGCAGAAAAGGCAGGCCGCAGTGCAGGCCCATCTCCAGATGACGAAGCACGTATTTTCGAGCCTAGCTATCACGCTCGTTCGTTCTGCAATGTTCATATGAGTGACAGGGACAGCTACAGGCGATAGTACAGGCATCGTCATCCGGAGCAAGGTAGGTAGGCTGTGGCAAGTTACCGTCCACGTAGCTCGAGCGAGTGTTATTGCACCGCCGATTGGCGATTACTCATTAAAGGACGTTCTGTACGAATACATACTGCGTTTTATTTATCAAGCTGCTTTCTGCGGGTCTTATGTTTAAGGGTAGCATTACTCAGTGTGTTTGTGGTTTTTGTATTGTGACAACACTTGATAGTCGCAGATAAGACTTGCTGTGTAAAAAAAAACATCATCCTCCAAGCGTTATCCCGGTTGTGCTGTCTTATGCGAGGGCCCAGGGTCCGCTGACCATGATCCAGGTTGTGACAGATCAGGTAATTACAATGTGTAAAAGAAACAATTTTTATAAATACTGATCATTAAAAATTTACAACAAAAATTTTTTTTAGCCTGGAGTTTACACATGTTTAACTTGACATATTAGGTATGAGAATTTTGTCAAATTAACCGTTGTTTAAAAGTTGGTACACTCGGGTTTTCAACCAAACAGTCGGTAAATGAGTTTATTGGACAGAATAAGTTCTAAACCGGCTGATTAAAAAATAAACAGGTGTTCGTGAACTTCAAGCGTCATTTGAGGTGGTGTTAAACTACAATAGGATAAATAAAAATGTCTTGTTTTAGTTCTAAACACGTCCTTTATTCAAATACTGTACAGGCTGTATACATAGACATACTCGTATGATACATAACAACGTGCCGAGCTCGCCCGCCGAGTATCATAAGTTCCTAACACTAGCTACGATATCACAGCGTCAACAGCGGGGCGCGGCCGGGGGAGGTACTCCACCAGGGATGAGCTAGCTAAGCTTTGAGAACGGTACTTAACTCCAGGCCCCATAGACAAATGGCAATTTATTCCCAAGCAAAGTTCGTTATTTCTAACAAAATGTATGAAACTGACATAAGCCATCGAAACATCACGTGACTTTTCCATACATATTTTGACATTTCGTTTGAGATAGCGAAGTTCGCTCCAGAAAGACTGCCATTTGAGTACGAGCTCGGAGCTCAAAAGAGTCGAGATCGACCTAAAATGGCGATCCGTTAAACATTAGGTTGAACTCGATATTGATTGCGTCGGGGTGGTAAGGATTGTAACGGCGGTTTTCGATATCAAGTAGTTCACTATTCGACCACAACTCGATTGGCGCTATAATAGATTTGCAAATTACCAAATTACTGATTCTCGAAGTCTACTCGATTGGGATTGTAACTCGAACTCGTCGAGAGTAAGCCTGCTAATGTACACACGGCTGCACGTCAGGCAACCCAACTTTAACCTTGAGACTGTCTGTATTTTCTACGTATTAAAAGCTGTTTTCGTAGTTTACGCGGGTAACCTGACGAGCGGCCGACTGTACTTTTATGCACCAATAGGATAGTTTGATTTTGACGTCATTTGAAAACTAAGTTTACCTGTTGGGGAACAAACGCATCCGTCGCTACGCAGCGTAGCTCATCCGGTGGAAAAGCAGATTTAGGTAGCCATTCCGCGAGAGGTAAGCCAGTCTGTGCAGCGAGATGTGTAGTTCACCAATAGAATTTTCGAAGACCTCAAAAAACACAGTCATCCTATTGATAGATGCACATCCTTTACTGCGCAGCTCAACTCATTTCTGGTGGAAAAGCAGCCTCAGTGCAATTCTTTTATCGGATTCTAGCTAAACTGGCGTCACACAATAATTACGTTATCGGCGGCGCAGATATCGCCGTCGATTCGCGAAGCTTGTTTAAAATTAGAATAAACTTGTATAATACTAGCGTGCCAGCCGCAGCGGCCAGCGACCCCTCCCGCGCGGCCGCGTAGGAATGACTTAGACCCGCCTCCACCACGCACACCTACACTTCGAGCGACCCCGTTTGGCACCACGCGGAAATATACACGGAGGGACTCGGGGAGCTACCTAAACGTCGGTCGAACGGGCCGGCGCTCTCGTGCGCCGCTTAGCACCAGTTTGTGAGCACTTCATTGCGATAAAATTTCTCTAACGTAAACGGAGGGGCGCTATATTAAATTAATGGAAAGGAAACGCACAGTCGAGGTACTCTGATGCCAAGTGTCGCGCTTATAATCTCTACTCGTTTGGAAGTACCGGCTAGAGGAAGGTGAGACGTTTGAGAAGCGTCGCGACCCCGCGGCCGGGGCGACGTGTCGCTGTAATACATACATTTTTACAAAGACATCGATTAAACCTAAAATAAATAATTTAACAGCGACCCGCCGAGCCGGTCGCGCGGCCACTGCGCCACGGACAGGAAGGAAGCACTGACGCTACGCAAAATATAGGAACATTCAGTCGTCGTGTAGGTCGATATTACAATTGAAAAGTTTCCTACTTACATTATAAATAAAAACATTGTAAATCATACAAAACCGGTCAGATTGCACGAGCACAACCGTTCCTAAGAATCGCTAGTGAATAATAATAATAATCAACATTATTAAGTTACAAATTGTAAAACAATGTATGGCATAATTTATATAATAAAACAATAAATATGCATTGTTTCGTCGCGAGCGAGCCTCGCCCGCCGCCACTGCCTACTCTCACGCCGTTGGCTACCTGCGGGGGAAACATTAATTTGTTAAAGTTTGAATAAACATGTTTCATAATGAAGTTCCTAAGCGAAATCTTTTCGCAGATGGCGTCACCGAATCTGGAAATGTCAGTCATTGTTATATCATATCGGACTTAATTTCAAAGTGCCCTTTCTGAGACCATTTTTTAGTTCATTAGTGGTAGGGAAGTGTGGGGCGAAAGTTGGAACGATGATAATTAATAATAGCAATGTAGGGTTAAGATTGGGAAGTGTATAAGTGCCCCTTGTTTGGTCTATATGCATAAATAAATTGAATTTTGTTTAGTTTTAATATTTTTTACCACTTAGTGTTCTTTATTATTGCAAAATTCTTGAACCCGTGCGAACACGCAATGACGTATTCAAAAGAGACCAAGAATTTCGTACGGGTGGATGTACTGCACGGTTGCTCAGTTGGTAAGAGCGTTGGCTCGGTTAGCCAAAGGTCGTGGGTTCAAATCTTACCCGTGTGCGAATTTGGTTTCTTATTTAAACTTATTAGTTTTTTTTATCGATTTTATAACTTTTTATCGATAAACATTGTCTGTAAACTAGAAGTAAGATTAAGGGCTCTCTCAATTTATGCGTTTCTTGATGGCCGGCTGCGGTGCGGAAGCGGTGCGTTTATCGTACCGCAGCCGGCCGTCAAGAAACGCATAAATTGAAAGAGCCCTAAGAGCTGTTTGTTTTCGTATATTACGGAAAAAAGGGTAATAAATAAATACCTGTTGTCGTGCGGGTGCAGCACGACGCGCTGGTAGTCGCGGCGCGCGAGCTGCTGACGCTGGCGCGAGCCCAGCTCGGCCGTGCCGTCGCGCGTTATGAACAGCTGCAGCCCCGACGCTGGAGGAATGTATACGACACACATTTACTTTTACAACTTCTTAGACGACACATAATAAGAATAAAATCTATCGATTACTTTGATATATTGGATATACTATGGTGCAGACTTCAGACTTGATTCTCAAGAATCAGAGGTTTAACTCCGCTCGGCATGTCCGTATGTTAGCCACTACGTTTGTGTGCTTTGTCATGTCTGGCATGATTGACAGAGAAAGTAACACTCGAAAATACGAACAAATTCTTGAAGAGCAAAACATCTGGTCCAGACCTGGCAAGTTATCGTCGACTTAATATCGTCGAAATTTACTCGACTTCCTTGTCGAATTACCTGTGGTCCAATAGTAGTTCGTTTATCGGCCAACCACAAAAATCGATAGGTAGGTATAATATCTTTAAATTCACTACTAAGTTTCCTACGTTACATTTTTAGGTAAGACCGATAGTAAATATCTTTCAGTTCGTAACCCCTTTTTTTCTAAATCGTTTTGGTCAGTTAAAGTTAAATCATTTCACTTGTCTTTTTTTCATTTATTGCATTCGGTTGTATATTGTATCAGTTCAATTGACTAAATTCCTCTACTTTTTCCCAGCACTAAAGATTGTCTATGGTATTCGAGCCGCCATGTTTGTTTACATTGTTGGACTTAGCTCGGTGAATGAGGTATAGTAGACGTCACACACCATACCAGGCCTGGTTATTCCGCAGTTTAGGTATGAAGAACATGACCGGATCGACCGGTCGACGTTCAAGCGTTAGGGCTGTCACACGCTAGCCGGATCGCACGTAAGATCTTCAACACACGCGCGCGTTTGGCATCGCTTCGGTAAACCCTACGCAGTCGTGTGAGATAAGCATACGCGACAGAAAGAAAGGCAAATATCTAGGTGTTTTATCGGTAGACGGTTGACGTTCGCAACCTGAATTTGCACTTTATTTTTTATTAGAATAATTTTGTGGAGTAATCCTTAAGTACTATTATTTATTCCGTGGCCATACGTCCGTATTCGAAACTAAAAAAAAATTAAAACTAATAAACTCCGGTAGCTCGAGAGCATTCGCCCGGATGGCGAAAAGTCATGGATTCCAGTCCCATCTGAAGACGGTCGACGAATTTTTAAGAACAATATTTAAAGATACCGTACCGTGTACGTAAGCAGATTTTGTAAAAAAGTTAATTATAAGTATGTGGTCGAATATGTAGTTGAATGAGAACTCATTAAATACGCACTCTCAGCGGCGTCGTCGACGGCGTGCTTGAGGTCTGTGGCGGCGAGCAGTTCGTCGATCAGCGAGTCGGGATTCACGCGCGTGTTCTCCACGCGGCACGACACCGGGTGCTGCGGGGCAAACGAGCGAAATGTGTCAAAATCATACAATATTTATGTGAATTGAATATAAATAAATATAAATATAAATGAAATGAGGTAAAGAAAACTTAATTTCTTTGTGCCGACTGTCTTACTATTCTTATTTAGCAGGGCTTTCTAAGTTATCATAAAAATAGGTAAAGCGGTTGAAGACCGATAATTAGAAGTGAAGTTAATTAAGATATATTGGTTTGATAAAGCAGCCGTAAAACCAGTACATACTCAAGCGCATCGACTTACTACAAAACGACGATTGACAGAAATAAACTATGTCGTGTTAGACCACTGTCCTCTATAGTACAAGTACGCTGGACTAACATTCTCTAAGAAATGACAGATAATTTTTGTGCCGAATCAAAGCGATATCGAGTGTACAGGGAACTAAAATAGAGTAACTTCCATATGCTTATGTCAATTCTCATTAATTCTGTGAAGGGTCACCACACACTATAGCCGTCAGCGCCAAAATGGCGATAATCAAATGGCTTCATTGTTAGGTTGACAGTATGCAGTCCAGCATATTTGTACTGTAGAGCTTAGTGTGTTAGACGAATAGTTTAAATAGTTTGGATCGTTTTGATATTACGGGGCATAATTACGAGTCAGATTTTTCTGGCTACGCTCTCGTATCTTTGCCATTTTCAGACTATACCGAATTTGGTCTGGGGTTCAAGTCTGTTAAATTACACGAGCAAGATTGTATTAGAATAGCATGATTTTGATATTTGGTCCATACTAGAACTGTTAGCAGTTTGCTATTCAATTACCATTTTGATTATGTATTTTAGCAGACTTGGGTGCTCGGTCTGCCACGATCGGAGATCGGTCATAGCACTGGATTCCGGTGCTCGGAATCATTATTACAAGATACCTCATCAGCAATAAGTAAAGAAACAAGAAATAAGTAAGGTTTTTCTGTCTGTTGTGTCATAATAAATATCACAAGGGTATATCATTCATTATTTTTTGGTGATTTCCGATGAATACTATTTTATAAACTTACTTGCGAGTCGTCCGGCGGCAAAGGCGCGGGAAGCGGCGCCTGTGCCGGCTGTGGCGGAGCTGGCGCTAGCGGCGCGGTGGCGGTGGCGGCGCTGGCTGGGTGCTAGCGGCGCGTAAGAAGGCAAAATAGAACATTACCTGCGAGTCGTCCGGCGGCAGCGGCGCGGGTAGCGGCGCTTGCGCCAGCTGTGGCTGTGCCGGCGCTGGCGGCGCGGCGGCGGCGGCGGCGGCGCTGGGCGGGTGTCGTCGCCGCTCGCCCCGCGCCGCGCGCGCTCGCTCCAGCGACCCGCCCTCCGACGCCGACGCAGACGCCGTCAGCGAGCCTGACGAAGGGTTCCTGCAATTGTGACGGATGCATTCAGTTTTAAAGATACGTGTCCACATATCATTGTGTCGGTTTCGAATACTACTTGTGGAAATCCGACTGGAGCGGGCGAAAAATCTAACATTTGATATTATAAATTTTAAGTATTTTTTAAGATGTTTTTTTCGGTCGACTGACAAATATAATGACACCAAATTAAAAATGTGTGCAACACACGAATGCCTTATAAATTCATTAAAAACAACTTTACGGATTACATCGCGATTTATTTCCATATCAGACTGCAAGATCTCAAGACACGGTAAGCTCTTTCTACGTTAATAAAAACGTAAATGAATATGAATAAGTTAAATTAATTTTCACTGTAAAGTGTTCGAAACTTCAGGTTTTCAGTAAAATATAAATAAATTCCAAAATAATCCGTATAACTATGTTTTATTTAATAAGTCCCAACTATTCGCGTAAACGTAAAAAACAAAAACATATAAATTAATAAAAACAAAAAGCAAAACCCAATATCATATGTTAAAGTAACAACTTTTAAATTAAAAACAAATTCAAGGAAATTAAAATTAAAAAATCACGACAATTCTTCGGTAAAACGATTTCAGAGAAATTGCATTTACTGCACTTATTTAAATTAGTCGATAAGCTAAAGTGAACATGCAAATTAAGTATCATAACATGCAAGTAAGAATAACTTGAGTTTGTAGTAAACCATACACTCCTAATAAAAGCAATTAACTGTTTGGGAAAACTGAAATAAGAAACAATTAAATCCATGCACAAGATACCCATAAACATTGAAGCACTCAGGTACTTAAAACTAGGAACAACAAGTACAAAAAAGCAAAAATATCCTCTTACAAATAATGAATTTCAACGGAATTCATAACAACGAGTAAAACAAAGAATCCCATACTTAAAACTATACTTTCTTTATATTTAGGCGTTTATAAAACAACGGAAGCAACATCTATGGAAAAAATTGTAATGTATGCATTGTCCACACAAGGAAGTACAGTGGGTCACACACCAACATTCCCTAAATCTGTCAAAATATCTCAATGATATGGAACTCTATGTAATCAACATAAGGTTGAATTCAGATTGCGGAAATTTGACAGACCAGGGTATGTTGATGTGTGGCCTATTGTACATAAAAACAACAATGTATCATTTTACTGTCTGTTGTGCCATGCTAATAAATACCACAAGGGTGTATCATGTTTTTTTGATAACTTCCAACGAATATTTTTTCATAAACGTACCTAATTAATTAGTGACGCTTTTGTTAAATTTGTTATTATTTTTCTCGTATTTACTGTGATACAACTTTGCGATAGATTTCCATATAATATAATATAATTTTTAATTGCATGTTGTATTTAAACATCGATACGAAATAACGAGACAACATCTAAAGGTTCACGGGACTTGGGACTGAAGTAGAAATTAAATAAAAAAACTTTGCTGTTAAGATTGAAACTTTTTCAAGTTATTAGGGGCAGATAATTTCACTCAGAATTGACAAACAATTCGTACTTATTCTATTATTTTATGATTTTGGATGTATTTCCAATTCAACACAACGATGCTAACAAACATTTGCACAATAATAAGAAGGCTCATATAAGTACTACAATGGACTTGATTCCAATGTGCCTCGTTTAAGAATAAATTTAACTTCAGTTTCTCTCTCTCTCTGTTAAAGTAACGAAAATAGATTACAGTAATTTAATTAATTGTTAAATTAAGTGATGAATTTTTTTTCCGTTTATGTTCTTGAAATTTTAGCATGTTTCTGTCTAACTTTAGTGGTGATCGAATCCCTACTAAATTGTCTATGGACTCTCTAATTTCCTTAACAACTGACAGCTGTTTAGTCTGACGTGTCTGAATTAATATAGTCTGTCTCTTTTTGTTTGTTTGGCAGAAAAAGAAAGACTGAACTTGAAATATGTAGTATATATTTTTTTTCTATTTAATCGTCAAAAAGTGATAGAACGACACTTAATGAAAGATTAAATTAAATTGACGACTCTGAGTGCGGCAGATCGACAGTGCACATTAAAATCGAGCCCACTAAAGTCAAAATACGTGGCAAATAAAAATGGAAACACAAGCAAAGCCCCAAATCGCGTGTGTTACTGTGTGCAGTGTGTACTGACAGCGCGGAGCTGGGCCGGCGCGGCAGAGAGCCCTCCCTCCGCGCGGCCGCGCCCCCGCCCGCGACCGCACCCCCCCCGCCCGCGCCGCACGTGCACGCCTCCCCGCCCGCCACCCTGCCATGTTACTGCTCGCTTAGCCATGTGCTTGTTAAATGCTCAACGTTATATTACGATGGGCATCATCTATACGTTGATGATCATATGTGCTTAAATGCTATACGTAGGAACTAAACGTTGGTGATCATCTGTACTTAAATGCATGGTACGATCGGCCACGAAAGTGGTATGAAATAACCTTTGGAACCTTTGTGGAACCTTTTTACCCTAAGATTGATAATCATTCGCGCGTCATAGTTTTTATTATTAAGTTTAACGGGTCTGTCTGTGGTATCGTAGCTCCCTAACGGGTGAACCTATTTTCGTTTAGTTTTTTTTTTTTGTGTTATAGATAATTTTATCCCGAGTGTTCTTAGCCATGTTTCATATATCGGTCCAAGATGGCCGACGCCACACACTGGCGGATTTCCTATTTTTTTACAAATCTCTCAATATGGGTATCAAATGAAAGGGCTTAACTAGTACAATGCTATACAATATTATGATAAATTTTTAATCCAAGATGGCCGCCACCACAAAAAGGCAAAATTACTTTTTTTAAACCCCGACGCAAAATGAGGGGTTATATAATTTTAACGGGTCTGTCTGTGGTATCGTAGCTCCGAAACGGATAACCGGATTTTCGTTTTTTACAACTCCCTCAATATAAAAATCAAATGAAACTAATGAAAGGGATTGACTAGTAGAATACTATAAGTACACTATAAAAATTTCGTTGGGGGGTTTTTTAATTTGTAATTTATAGTTATTGAAGAGCCCGTTCACACGAGGAAGATTCGAGATTTTTGACGATTCGTCTTTTTTCACGATTCATTCTTTTTTTGACGGCGGCGATGCTTTTTGAATGCCCATGTTCACACGGATCACGAATCGTAAAAAAATGACGATACGTCTTAAATCTGCTATTGTGTTTTTAAAAATCGCGAATTGTCAAAATACACGGATTTTTGACCAAATTCAATTAGGATATTTTGATGAATCGTGAAAAATCACGATTCCGTATGCAATGTGAACGTCTATCCGTCATAACGTATCCTGTTTTTGACGAATCGTCAATGACGGATCCCGTGTGAATGAGCCCTTACTATGTCTTATGCAAATAAATTTTCACTTCATTTCAATATAGCAAAAAGGTTAATTTTCCCACTCAAAAATATTCTGACAGCTCCAACAATAATACGTCATGGGCATCTCTTTCATTATCAAAATAGTAATAAGTCCATGAGTGAGTTCAACCTTATCGCTATTTTACTTAACACATAAAATTTTGACAAAACTGGTAGACCACTTTCTCGGCCAACCATACTATACGTTAGTCATCATCAATCAGCCACCAACATTTAACGTTAATGACTAAAATAATTTCATAAATTAAGCTGAATGACAGTAACTCTTTTTCCCGGAAACTAGTTTTACGACCGAAACCGAAACCGAAAACGAATTTCGGCAACGGTGTCTATTTCGGCCGAAACCGAAACTTCCTTACAAGGCGAATATTTTGAGGGAAAAATAAAGAAAACGTTATTATAAATTCTAGATTTCTTTTAATTACTCGCAATATTCAGGACATCTACATAACCCATCCCATAGTCGGGTCTTTAACCTTAATAATTTCTCAAAACAAAATTGGTAGTACGTAAGTTAGTATCTACTGTACTTGCCACTTGGATACCTTAGTGATAAATACTAAAATGAACTTTGAAACTCTGAATCCCTAATATTATCACCATGAAATGCACTATAGTCATTACGAACCAAAAAAAAAATTAAAGGTTAGATTAAACTTGATTATACTTTTATCAGTCATATTGAATTTTTTTTGATGTTTACTACCCGCTCTTATGTTATAACGACATAAAACTTACCAAATTCAAAATAAATCACTCGAAAACTCGCCAACACAACAAAACAAAACGAACAGCACATTGGCTCTGATCGGATTCATTTACTCATTCAACGCGCCGAACATGACCGATAACAGCGCGGAAACTCCCGAATGCACAGTCGTAGTTTCGGCAAGTTTGCCGCCGAAAACGAAACTAAACCGAAACTCGTGTTTTTACCGAAACTCAACCGAAAACGAAACCGAAACCGAACATTCGGTCGGACACTATATCATTGTTTCAATGTTAATAGTCAAATCATAATTATTACATTTGGAAAACATAATAACGAAGCTGAAATGTAGTCACATTAGTAAATTAGCCTGACCAGCTACCATTTTCTGGAATTAGATTATGATTGCGGTCAACATTTATTGTTTGTATTTGGAAACAAAACTACAGCGAAATATGATCACATTCGTCTAGTCTAGCACAATCAATTCATTATTAAATATTGATGGCTTAGAGCACACATGTTCTAATGACAAAAAGTAGATTTTTCAGTAGAGCATTTTAAAGTTGAAGCATGAATAATACAAAAACTGTCTATGATATGGACTTCGAATTTCGTTTATTCATAAGACTTATTCTTTAGTTCTACGAATAAGTTATATTTTAAAACGTAATTACGTCGAATTGATTACAAAATCAGTTGAATTCCTAGCTAACCCCCCTCACTTAGTACATTTGAACCTTTAAATTTTGACATTTGAATGCACGTATGTACTAAGTGAGGCGGGGCTAGTATTCTAGTAGAGAAACATGTACTTATCAAAATAAAAATGTTATACTCGTATAAATTTATACAGCGTGTGGCCTGTAATAGGAGCTGCGTGTGGCCTAGTAGGGTGGGTGTCAACCCAAGTCACAGTATCCGCTGCCTTGATGGCGGCCACATAGGAGCGCAGTGCCAGGCTGAAGTTGACTGCAGCGATCTTTGTTACCGCTGCCTTCAGTTTGGCCACACTCGTCGCGGTTGCACTGCTGCGCCGCTCTGCCCACTGTGCACGGCAACCGTTAAGCAAGCAGATCACATGCTGGGTAGCATGCACTGCTATCAACAGAAGGGGAGCAATCGTGCCGGCATTAGGAGCCCAGCAGGTCAGCCACAGCCGAGTGAAAACAAGGTAGAGAAGGACTCTAGCACCTCTGTGGGCTAAGATGGCTCTTCGTGTTATTCAGGCGAATGTGAACCATTGTATAGCTGCTCAGGACATGCTACTACAACACATGACATGCTACTCGTCGTAGCGATTGGGTAGCTGACCACAAGGGGCTGGTGGCCATTGTCGTATCTGGCGGGCTCCAACTAGAGCTGAAGGCCTAGGTAGACGGAAACGTAGTAGCTCAGTGTGGGGGCTGTTGCTGGTAGGGATGTACTGCCCTCCCAGCCGAAATGCTGCTACACTCGAAGCTGATCTGGACAGACCAGATGCCGTTCTGCAGCAAGCTCGCTCTTACTGCTTTGATCTGCGGAGACTTCAACGCGAAGTCGACAGCAGATGCAAGAGCGGAATCGTATTAGAGTGGGCAACAGCACTAGGACATGTGATTCTAAACCGCGGAATAGTAGCTACATGTGTGCGGCCGCAGGGTGAATCAATTTGGGACCTATCGTTCGCAAGCCCTGCTGTCGCCACTCACATTAGCGGCTGGGCAGTACGTGCAGATATAGAAGCAATGTCAGACCACCGCTACATAACATTTGATGTTGCATCAACGCATTCCACAGCCACACCGAGAACGCCTAACCCAACTCTTTTTCCACGCTGGAAAGTCAAATGCCTGGATAGAGAAATGGTTGAAGAAGCTGCTTTAGTTAAAGCCTGGCTGCCCATACCTGCAGGTTCGGTCAATGTAGACGAATAGGCTCAGTGGTGGAACGAGGCCATGTCTCACATATGTGACGCGGCCATGCCCCGGTCTAAGCCCATGCCACCGAAACGCGCCGTCTACTGGTGGTCAGAGGAGATTGCACGGCTACGGCGAGCATGCATAGCAGCGAATCGTGAAGTTTTCGGCATCGCCGTAGGCAGCAGCGCGATATAGCTCTTGACAAAGGGCTACCTGCAGTGTTCCACAGGGGTCCGTCCTAGGACCACTCCTGTGGAACATTGGCTACGATTGGGTCCTCCGCGGGCGGCTGGAAGGTGGCACTCGAAAAATCTGAGGCCTTGTGCTTCCAGGGGCCTCGACGAGCACCGCCCGCAGAGTCTCATATCACGGTCGGAGGAATCCAGATAGAAATAGGAAAGCCCCTCAAATATCTAGGGCTGGTTCTGGACGGACGGTGGCGCTTTGTGGCACATTTCGAACGCCTAGTGCCTAAACTTTTGGCTACGGCGGGAGCCCTCAGCTCTCTTCTGCCGAATCTAGGAGGGTCCTCCGCGCTGTGTCGGCGACTATACATGGGTGTCATCCGGTCCATGGCTCTGTACGGGGCTCCGGTATGGTTCGATACTATGTCGCCACCCAACACCACACAGCTGCGGAGGGCACAAAGGGGCATGGCGGTGCGAGTGATTCGCGGATATCGCACGATCTCAACCGATGCAGCCATAGCGCTAGCCGGGTGTCTGCCTTGGGACCTCGACGCTGTGGTCGTTTAGCGAGAAGACCAAAGGGCCCAAGAGCAACGACCTGCACCGCGTGAGATTGAGGCGGAGAGGCTTGCCCTTGAGGAGACCGCAATAAGAGCCTGGTCAAGGAGAGTGGCCGGTAACCAAGCAGGGTGCCGAACGCTCGAGGCTACCGGCGCGCGGAGCTAGTCCAGTACTGTCAGTGCTGTCAATGCACACCTAACTTAATACGACGTTAGTATACTTGAACATTTCAAGAATCAAAACCAAAAAAAAAGGTGTTTTTTGATAATTTTGTAAACATAGTTATTTTTTGTATCATAGCGACTTAGCATATTTGTGCACTTCAAAGGGTTGCAATGAGTACATTTGTTTTTGTAATAACTGCACTTACAACATTTGGATTGTCTGTAATATGTAATATTACATGTCGTAAATGTACTTAATATTCCTGAGCGCTAAAATTACTGCGTGAGGGAATGTTTAAAAATCACTTATGGAGTTTTTGTACCAGATTAGTAAAAATAAAGGATTTTAATACTTTTGGTCATAACCGAATGTTACTTGATACAACAGTGACAATGGGTTTTTGATAGAAAGAGATGGAATATCGACACGTGGGTAAGTGCAAACGGTAGAGCACGTCAGTTAATACAGTTGTCAGTAAAAAAGTAAAAATCGCAATTTTTGTAATTAGTACATGTGTGCTCTAAGCCATCGATATAGTCGACACCTCTTGAAACAGTATAATGGTAACCTACCCTACTGTATTCACGTTGTAACAGTTACTATGTCTGCAATCTGAATTTACTTTGCAGGTGAATTTTTAGTGACTTAAATATTATTAAATATCTATACGTTATGTACATGTATACTATTATTCGATCGATTATATTTCTTCTTACCTTCAAATAAAATCACGCAACATGAAATGTACCTGTATAACTAATTATCGATCGATTATATTGTTTATTACCTTCAAATAAAAACACGCAACATGAATCTTTTAATGTTTCCAAGTATCACATTGATTGCTTCAGATAATAAGAAAACTTTACAAAAACAGTATTAAGATCGAAATCGAACACTTCAAATCATCCCTTGTTAATATTATCACACTCAAAAATCCGTCACAAAAATGCACAGCCTTAAAATCTACGACCGAACACAAATAAACTTACATCTACCCTCACCCACACGGATAAAAGACAGAGCGAGACAGAACGGAAGGAAAGGGACAGAGCACAGCCCGAGCCGGTTAGTGCGGGGCAAGCGGGACGAGCCGAGGTTAGCCGACGATTGCCGAAGTCAAATTAAAAATAACGTGAGAAGAAAAACATATTTACAGGAGGAAAAGGTTCTAAAACTTGAATTGCCCAAAAGGTACTGTCGTTTTAAACACACCAAATTCCCTTGCAGAACTTATGGATTTTTAAGTATTTTTCGGACAACATGGTATCACATTTGCAAGGGAAAATTGTTGCAAGAAAAGTATTAAAACGAGTCTTGTATGGGTATTCAATCTAGGTTTTAACACAATCTAATCTTAAACACACAATCCTGTAAATGATTAACTTTTATTGAAAACGCTCCGTCTCCTTTTACATTTTTCTTCCACATCATTCTCTCTTGGGTAACATTTGCGGCTAACGACCCTCGTAATCCTTGTGTCAGCTCACCTGTCGGTGTAACTGTGCCTGTGTGCCGGTGTCGAGCTGGCCGGCACGTGGAGAGTCTTGGAAGACGCAGTTCGAAGCCTGGCGCGGACGTCCTCAGTAGACCCCCACGCGTCCTCTACTCCGAACGCCTCCGTCTCCGACGGGATACAATAAAACTCGTCCTCTATACAACCGGAGAGCCTCGAAGCGGCCGTCACGAGCGAACTCTTCCTATGCGCGAGCGGCGTCAAAAACGGAAAGTTGTTGAATAGCTCCTCGTTCTTTTTATTCCGTTCGAGCAACGCCGGGATCGTGTTCAGCGATTTCTGTTTTAGTATCTGGAAGTTGGCGAGGGGTTCTACCACGACGGCGACCAGCGAGGCCGCGTTTCGTTTCCGGTCGAAGTACGTGGGCATGGCCAGGGTTCCGTCGGGCGCGAACGTCGTCTCTGGCGTGCGGTACTCCTCGCTGGCGGGGGAGTAGGGGTCGTTTTTGGGTACCACGTCGGGCACGAGCGTCGTGTTCGGCGTGAGGTATATGTCCGAGGACTCTTGTGTGATGGTCTTCTCCAGCAGAAGCTTGGAGAGGCGCGCGGGGGAGGGGGCGTAGGTGGCGGTGGTGGTGGTGGTCCGCTCGAGGCGCACGCTGGTCGTGGGAATTAACAAAAACATAAAACGAAATTAATAAAGCGTAGATGGGCCGATCGACTGAATTTTTATACGGTTATTTTTAAGAAGAAATCATGACACTAAGACTCACCGACATTATCCGGTTTTATCATAAGTATACTTTTTTGCAATAAAAAGAAGCTTGATCTTAGAGTTTAGAGTCAATTTTGGTTTCCTCGGTAAGCATGAAAAGCGCATAATGTATTGATTTTTTTTAACTCTGCCAAATAAAAATACCAGCCCATTACATCAATTACAACGAATGAACGGAACACAAAAAGAAAACCACTGTTTTGTGGACCCAATGATATCCATCTATGGTGCGAAAGTTCATTTACAGATCATTTATATGACTCGCGAAATATAAGCTTGCATGAAATTTCATGAAATCGATGAGATACAAAACATAGTCGATTGACCCAAATACAGGGTGGTAAAACAAAATGTGGGTTAGTGACGTGCGGGGTGTTAGCTGTACAGTGCGGCGTCCCGCTCGCTCCGTGGGGAGGGCGTGGGCGTGGTGGGGTGGTGGGGTGGTGGGGAGGTACCTGTTGTGGTGGGGGCGCGCGTCGGGCGCTTCGCCCTCGGAGCTCTGGCGCGAGTGCGCGGAGGCCCCGGAGGCCGAGCTGCCGTAGCCTGACGCCTGGAATTAAAAAGAAATCATTTGTTAATATCTAAGATTGGTAATTATGCCAGAATGCCTCTCAAAGCGCTAGCACGGCCCAAAAAAACAGGGAATTATGTTCTGGCACAATAAGGGCATATTTGTTGTTGTAATTGCCATTTTCTGTCACATACATGACATTTTCTATCCTAAATTCAGGGTTGGATATTATCAAGATAATTATTTTCTCTGATAATTATCCGATAATTATCCAACTATCAAATCAGATAACGTATATATATAACAATTTTAATTTTTTTACTGTATATTTTTTGTAACGCTAGAAATAGAAGGCATTTTTGATATTGTGACGAAAAAACATGCGTTTGGATACACATATATATTATTTCGTTTTTGTTTTGTACAATAACAGTTACTCGTTATTATCAACGATAATAATTATCAACACATAATGAAAATGATAATTATCAACGATAATAATCCGCCCGTGATACAGGCATTAAAGCCTAGTACGGGGACCGCTGTATAACATTTTGTCATATGTGTGTTTTTATTAATAAATATTTTTGAATTTGAATTTGAATTATCAAGATAACTAACACAATAATTATCCAGGCCAACCCTGCCTCAATTAGTTTTTTTTTACGTCGACTTCGAAAATATGATTCGTTTCTGTTAACGAGACGGTTTTCTGCTGGGGCTACATACTGTTTTACACCGAGCTAATTTCGTCAGACATGGGACACTATGAAAGTAGGTTTGACGATGTCGGCGCAAACGTCAGCCAGCCGTGCTCGAGAACAAGCTTACCCGACACCGATTTGTGTACAAACCTGTACAAGTCTGGTTAACAAGGGCTCTCAGTAATTACCTTGCTGCTCATATCACCGGAGGTGTTGGAGGAGTTGCGGGAGTGCGTGTGCTGGCAGGTGGCGCACGCGGCCGCGGCCGGCTCGGGCAGCGCCGTCGTCGCCGTCGTCGCCGTCGTCGGCGGGGACTCCTCGCCCTCCGGCGACGGCAGCTCGTACGACGGCAGCGACGACAGCGCCGCGGCAGCGGGGTGACCGCCCTCGCCTGGAAACGATACAATACATCATTAAATAGTAGATTGTTATACAAGGGCCGAAAGTGAACATTCGACTCGAGAAGTTTCTGGCGCTCGAACGAAGTGAGAGCGCCAATAGCTCGAGAGTGGAATGGGTGCTTTCAACCGAGTTATACATACTATTTTTCATTTCGACTGTGAGAAAAGAAATAGTGTATCAATAGACTCGGTAGTTGAGGCAAAAGCAATAGTATAGATAAAATAGCGATAGTATCTATAGACTATCGAATATTGATAGAGTATCGATAGTTGAGGCAAAAGCAATATTATCGATAGAATATCGATAGTATCTATAGACTGTCGATAGTTGATGTAAAAGCTATAATATCGATAGCTCCGTTAATATAAATACTATCGATACTATCAAAGTTCAATATTAAAATCACTATCGATAGCTGATACAGCTCTGACCATTGCAATAACTATCGATACTCCAGATAGCGGCTCCAATAGTAATAGTATGAAGTAGGAGGGAAAAGTTATTTCCCACCCGGCTATCTACACATGAAAGTTCAACTTTCCGAACAGGTGAAATGAAAAATCATTATTAAAATTCCTTCCCGATTTCTTTAGAAATAGGCTAAAAAGACAATATTTGGAGCGGCAATGCCTTGGATGTATGAAGATTTGACTTAACAATGAGGGCTGGTTTATTTATCCATTATCAAAGCTTCAGTTATAAACATATTCCTAAAACTGTAATGAAAATCAACTATTATGGCAATGACGATAAGAGATATCTTATTACAATTCACATAATATCTCATTATCGTTTACATCAAACAATAGATGGATGATTGAACTAATATTCAGGTAAGTATACCTACTTAATATTAGACACCCTCAAATACATTGCACTGATCCCAAAGTAGCTAAGGCACTTGTGTTCAGTGTTACCAGTTATCCAGTCAAACCCAACGCAAGAAATTATGGCTTTTTGTATTATTGACTCAACCGGGGATCGAACCCGGGACCTCAAAGAAGGCGGCACCTCAATACCGGTGTGCGAGCCACTCCACCTGCGATCATCGATAAAGGATGAAATACACAGGAATCAGTAGTAATGTCTTTACCCCGAAACACATCTAACCATTTGTGGTTTGGTGTGATCACCCAACTCACCGTAGTTCTTCTTGGTGAGCGAGCCGAAGCCGGAGCTGGCGGTGGAGGAGGCGGCGTCGTCGTCGGCCGCCGCGCTCTCCGACCCGCTGTCCTGCTTGGGCTCCACTGCCTCTTGCTTTCTCTCCGGGCTGTAGACGAAAGTTAAACGTCATTAATCTTCTTCATAGTCGTGTACCTTATGACTAAGGGTCGAGGTCATTATGTGGAATTAAACATAAACGACTTTGGCAATTTCAATGGAGCGATCTCCATTTCTCCATAGATTTCTCCAAAGAGGTGCTTGTGGCGCAGTGGCGGCAGCGCTTTGGTAGTGATACCAAAAGTTAAGCAACCCACGGCGCGGTCGTGATTGGATGGGTGACCATTCCGACCATTTAAGTGACGTCCATGACAAGCATCTCCGTGCTTCGGAAGGCACGTTAAGCAGTTGGTCCCGGCTAATATCTGTGGTATTAGTCGTTAAGCCTAGTCAGAGGCCCTAGGGCGGCTTGATAACTTCTGACAGTAAGGTTTGTCACTTGCCTTACATACACCCCTCCACCAATCCGCACTGAGCCCGCGTGGTGAAGCATGGCTCGTTCCTCCTCATAGTTTAGGTGAGGCCTTTTCCCAGCAGTGGGATCTAATAGGCTGACTTATATGATCTCCATTTTACACACAATCCAACATCCAACCATTAGTTTGCAGGTTTCTGTTTCCCTACTTTTTAATATTTTTAACACTCACAGTCTTCTTTCTTATTTATATAAGTATTAAATAAGAAACCAAAAATTCGCACACAGGTAGGATTTGAACGTCCGAGTCCTTTGGCTTAGCGTGCCAACGCTCTTACCAACTGAGCTACTGTGCAGTCTATCCAACCGTGTGAAATTCTTGGTCTCTTTTGAATACGTCATTGCGTGACGTCAGCGACATCTACCCGCGCTGTATTACAACAGCAGTGGGCCAAGTAGTTATTCTTTACAGAATAAATTCAACTTGAATGATGACGCTTTCGCTATTCGATAGTTTCCCTTCACCCTTAGGCAGCGATATCTTAGAATAAGGGTAGTGCATCACACCGTTCTATTATACCGGAGATTCTGCTAAGGTCTTCATGAAGGTTTTCCTGTCACAAAATGATTCTCAAGCAGCTGGAGGTCAAGAAGTTGGCGGTGTTACACCCTAGGGGGTGTGGCAGGCATGGGCTTCGCGCGCAAGGTGTACAGTTTCTGATCTCTATCTTGTCATGGCGGACTGCCGTCTCATTTGGACTACGAGATCTCTCTCTCTCTCTACGAATTTCCTGAGTACTTCTGCCTATTTTCTGTTCGTCAAAAACAGGATACATAAATTTATCACATTATTTTGTATCAGTCTAGGTATAACGTTAAGGAAACAAAAAAAAAATATTATCAGAAACATTTAAAGTGAATTCCTGTATCAGCGCAATCATTAAAGTGTCGTTAAGCCAAATGTAGCACGAAAAATGTTGTTCACGCGGTGCTCGCACTAAGGTCATATTCTCGTCACGCAGAGTGCGGTCATTGCGCAGCACGTGCGGTCACGCATTTTCAACAGCCGGAATCAATTTGAATTTTTTTTTTTTAATCAAGCAAATTATTTATTAATTTGCAAATAAAACGAACAATAACTATGTGAAGTATAGAACAGAACATACTTCAATATTCCATTAATATACTGTCTGTCGCAATCTTTCCAGACGAAAGGCATATTGATTCCTGATTCCGTCTTTCAAACATACATAATTATTATAATGTTAAGCTTTAGTAAGTACAATAATTACTTTCATAGCAGCACACATTTTATATTGTGCTGACGCATAATGACGTTACGGTAACCAATGCAAACGACTCGGCTTGGTATTTTGCTCAGCACTTATTATTCAAATCAAATGTGAAACTGTGAGGTAGATTTTACCTGTTATTTTATTACTAAGCTGCCTACGACGAGGGGTTTCGTGAAGGCGTAATGACGTCACGAAAGCCCACTAACTTGCAAGAATCGGAGTTTGCATGCGATGACGTCGACAAGATTGTAGTTAATAGGGATATCCACCCACGTGCTCAGATTTTCCAGTATTTAGTTAACAGCTGCAATTCTTAAAGGAACTGAACGAAAGTCTTATTGAAATGAAAATATTCGATGAAGAGTGAAATAAAGATAACCAACGCCACACCCTCAAAATAAATCAATCCTCGTCCAGTCAGAAAATCGTTGCCAGTTGCAGTTGCTTTACTTTGTTGGAGGCACCATAGGCAGCTTATAAAAGGTGCCCAACAAACTTTACAGAATCATTTCAGCGCGACGTGGTTGTCCATTTGAGTAGGTTTTAGGCTCACTCGACTTTCATCGTCGTCATCGTCATTCCCTTCTAAAGGCAACTTTCCCTGGTACTTGTTTACAAAATTACGCCTAGGAAACAAAAAGTAATGAAGCTACACTCACACTTTAAACAGCGGGTCGCCGGAAATCATGTTCATCTTGATGCGGATTCGCAGCACGGAGTTGTCCTGCCGGCGGCGCAGGTCGTACCCCTCGAGCAGGCAGCGGCGCGTTGCCTCGCCCGCGCCCGCCAGCTCCGCCAGGTTCACGTCGCAGAAGCCTAGCTTCTGGTACGAGCGGCCACCTGTGGCAAAGAACATGTTTAGGATATGAGAAAGAAATGAAATTTGAGTGAGCGGTGGTCCGTCAGACATCCCTCACAGGGCTGCAACGTTTGGTGCGAATTACCGCTAGGGCAAGTACATAATTTAACAAGTTCGCCGTAAACCCTCGGTGTGATTTATAAACTTGTTAATTTAGTTTTGCTAGCGTCATTATCTTTGGTTTATTGATTGAAAATATATGATAATGAATTCGATATAATAACAACAAACTTACTAGCATGGAAAGATAATATGGCTTTTGCCATGAGTATATTATTTATCAGTCCTTGTCGCGATGATAGTAAATTAATTTTATTAGTTACGCCTGTGAAAAAAAATTTACTGAATTTGAAAAGATAATATTTCGTTTTCAATCAGATATGAATGGTAAATCACAAGCTTGACATTTATATGTGTTTGAAGGTATAGATACAATCTTCATTCATGTTAAAGTGCTTGTAATCGCAATCGCAATAACTAACGGAGCGCATCCAATTTCCTATGTTTTTTTTTCATGATTCATTTCTACGGCCGATACTTCTCAATATAGTTGAAAAATACGAGGGTCAAACTGAAAGTTCTTAGAACTGGCCACTTATAAACAATATAATAAAAAAAATATTCTAAAATTTGAAAATAGAACTCTTTGCCAATATTACTGAGTATATATTTCATTCATTTGTCATTTGTTTTACGACTTGGCGGCAAATTGAAAATTGTCTGTGTCACGTCAAAATGAATTTAACACGAGAAAATTTTCGTGCAATGATTTTTTATGACTTTCGATGTCATTTAAGTCAACAAGAAAGTTATGATAGACTACGATTGGCCTTTCACGATGAAGCCCCATCTCGTGCGACTGTTTACAACTGGTTTAATGAGTTTAAACGTGGTCGCACTAATCTCACTGATGATGTACGTGAGGGACGGCCTTCTACGGCGACGACTGAAAATAACATCTGTGTTGTGCGGCGTATGATAGAGACTGACAAAAGAGTGACCTATCAGCAGATTCGGACAAGCTTAGGCATCGGTATGAGTCAAGTGCACAAAATCCTCCACGAACATTTAGCGGTCAGGAAGCTTTGCGCCCGGTGGATACCTCATAATTTGACTAAGGCTCAAAAACTCCATCGTGTGGATTGGTGCCGTAAAATGATTGAAAGATTTAACGGAGGTGACTCAAATGCTGTGTTCGACATACTAACAGGTGACGAAAGCTGGATTTACTGTTATGATCCTGAAACCAAAAGACAATCTGCTCAGTGGGTGTTTCCTTTCGAGGAGTTGCCAACTAAAGTGAAGAGAGATCGAAGTGCGGGAAAAAAAATGGTGGCCTCGTTCTTTGGAAGGATAGGTCATTTCGCAACAATTGTGTTAGAGGATCAAAAAACAGTTTCTGCAGAATGGTACACTACCAATTGTTTGCCACTTGTCTTGGAAAAAGTTCGAGAGAAACGACCTCGCAGTAGGATCCTCCTTCACCACGACAACGCCTCGTCGCACACCGCCAAGCGAACGATCGACTATTTGGCGACATCAAACGTTGAATTACTGGGTCACCCGCCGTATAGCCCCGACCTCGCGCCTTGTGATTTTTATTTATTTCCAAAAATTAAAGAAAAACTTAAAGGAAAGCGGTTTATGAATGCTGAAGAAGCGGTGGCTGCGTATCGCGATGCCATTGAAGAGACCCCTAAGGACGAGTGGGCAAAGTGCTTTTCCCAGTGGTTCCATCGCATGCAGCGGTGTATTGACGTCAATGGACAATATTTTGAAAAGATATAATAAAACTAATAACTGGCTAATGTAATCAGTTTTTGATTTTCTAAGAACTTTCAGTTTGACCCTCGTATGGCATATAAAACTTGACCTTCCAACTTTCCCGGTCTTTGTCGACTAGTGAGGATATAAAGAAAATATCTCGAAGTGTGCAAGTTTAAATTGATAGCTATAGGACGTCGGTAGATAGTAATAGGAGGAGGTGCCTCACCCGAGTTTGTACATCACACTGACTAACGGCCTGCACCCGAGCTTTAGCAACTGACATTTTAAGACTTCCACTATAAAGAAACTGTAAGCCCCTCATTAGTTACACGAGCACAATTTAAAAATTTAGTCTCTTGGCATGGTTTATTTGTGCAATTTGAACTCGATTCGTGCACTAAAAATGCAATATCGTGATTAAATGCAATGCAATAAAACTTAACGCGAAAGTTAAAAAATTATGTAAAGTAATATTGCCAAACAAATTCACGATTCTGAGACACTGAAACGTGTAATTCAAATACAGGTTGTTTTAAATGTGAGGGAATAAAATGCTATCAATGTTTGTCTGTGACTTTGTGTTCACCATCTTGTATTTGCCTAAGGTTTTTGATAGCATTAAGATAAAATCATTCATCCATTATCATTTTATCACATTTGGTTGAATGTAACATATTATACAAATAATAATATAATATCATAGTACGAAATGGTAAGTAGGTACGTAGAGTTTCTGTGAACAGTTTCTATTGTATGATTGTGATAGATTATGATGACCCCGACACTAATTTTTAAACAGTCAGTAAACCTCGACTGACGATAATTTGTCAGCATTCCCATATAAAATATGTCAAATAATGATAAACCGGCTGATTAAAAATCAAACATGCGTTGGTGAACTCCAGGCTTAAAGAACTTAAAGTGAATGTCAACAAGGGAATATAATAATTTAACAAGTCCACCGCAAGCTCAATGTAATTCATTAGCTTATAATTTCAGCGTTTTGGCACAAGCGCGAGCGCCATTATATTTGATTGATTAATATGGTAACGATTTTATTATATTAACAACAAACTTACTGGCATGGATAATTTATCCCTTACTGCCTGTAACAGTGTAGACTTTCGATTCAAGTTAACTAAGTTTGAAATTGACATTATTTAGCGTATTGGCTATTCGTTTTTCAAGTAAGTAACAAGAACAACACCTAGTGGCAATATTAGTATAGCAAATAGTACAGTCACCAGCACATTAGACTACACTATCTTCGTTGAAAAATCAACCCTATCATGACGGCATAACATGGCGCGGTGTTTGGCTTGACATGTCGTCCGTACAATGAGTGGATTAGTGCTAGTGCGGAGTGACGCAGGCGCAGGAGGTGAACACACGATACCGGAGGGACAATAGAAGGAAGTCGCCGTGCATTATAAAGGCATACTGTGCAGAGTTGATATGCAAAAACATGACTGGTGTCTTGGGACTGTCAATTATTGTTTTTGTCCAATAAGAATCTAATGTTATCTATTACCTACCCGATACATACTGTGTTTCATTTTTAAAGCATAAGCATGATGTCAAACAGATTAAGATACATGCCAAAATCTAAAAATAATTTTGGGATTGGTTAGCTATGTTATATTGGCCCTTACGGGGCCTGAACATGTCTCCTTATCTTATAGGCCCTACTAGTGTTTCGAGACAAGACACAGGAACAACAGGCAGGTATTCTCAAATCCCCGGCAACATTCCCAAAGGCTTCTGGGAATGTTTAAGGTAGTAAGAATAAAAAGGGACATACGCACATTGGCCCATTTAAGGCCGATTCAGACAAATCAGTGAAGTCACAGTTTCCGACACAGTACCGGCACAGTGCAAAATATTATTTCATAAATTTTCTATGAACGCATCTCCACTTGTCAGTGACGACACGGTGCTCTGTGTCAGTACGAAACGGTCATAGAAAGTGTATCGGAACTGTGACTTCACTGATATGTGTGAAACGGCCTTTAAGAGGCTAAACGCACACGATCGAGAACTGCGCTGTACAAATAAAAAAGCCATACCTTTGCACTCCTTGCGCACGGAGACGCGCATGAGCGCCGGCTCAAGCACGCCGGTGTTGGCGTTCGCGTACATCTTGCACACAAACGAGAACTGCGCTGTACATACAAAGAAGCCATACCTTTGCACTCCTTGCGCACGGAGACGCGCATGAGCGCCGGCTCCAGCACGCCGGTGTTGGCGTTCGCGCACATCTTGCACACGAACGAGAACTGCGCGTTCCACCGCACCGCGTGGTTGCGCACCTCCTCCCTGAAAAAGATAAGACTACCGTCAGAGTACGAAAACACAACTGCATTCGGTAATCGGTTCACATTTTTTATAGTTAATCAATGGCAGTGAATTAAAAAGATGAGGTAGACATATCATCTCCTACTGCGCGGCGATTTGAATTTGATGCGCCGAACATACGTTCGTTTAGTCGTTTACGTGACATATGTACCTATACGAGAATGCAAAATTGAGCAAATCGCTCAATTTGTGGCAAACTATTACTGCGCATTTACTTTTTGTTAAATGCACTACCATTGCGCATTGTAGTTGAATTAAAATATTATAAGTGTCGTGTCGTTACAAAAAAATATGCCACACAAAAAACAACAGAATGACTCAATAGTAAATTTCAAGTTAAAACTGGGTCACTTACTACTAGTCGAACAACAGAGATAGATTACAAAGATGTGGAAAAAATTTTTTACAAAGAAAACGTTGTGTCGATACCGGGCGAAGCTTTCGCTTTTTCGGCAAGCTTCAAATCTAGTTCCATGGCGTAAGAGACTCGGGTTGCCTTTCCGACGAGAACTTCTACACGGAGCAATCCAAGCAGAAAGTTGGCTCAAAGGCAAAGGGACAAAGACTTAGAATCATAATTAAAGTGGAAATAGAACTCGCAGTTTAATCTGCAAACTTTACCCATTCTAATTTACTTTGGGATGGAATTTAATATCAAAAATTGGTCGTTTTAGGCACTTAAAGACGATAACGGCCACCCAGCTTGACCTATTGGGAAATCTTTGAACTGTATGTAGTCTGATAGGTAGACCCATTGGTCGTTGAGTATTTTTTCAAATTTACTTAAGGCTCCGTTGCCGACACGCTGTCTAGTGGAGAAGCGGGGTGTGCCTGTCTTCGTCACCGATAACTTACAGCTCCTAGGTATCCAGTTGTCATCCAATTTGAATTTTGGCCAGTACATCGAGTCCATAGCCCAAACTGCAGCTAGAAAGCTTGGAGTTCTCTCTAAGGTCAGGCGGTATTTTACATCGAAGCAGCTTCTACAACTATACCAAGCTCAAATTAGATCTTGTATGGAGTACTGCTGCCACCTTTGGGACGGATCTGCAAAATAACAACTGGCTGCATTAGACTTAATGGAAAAAAGAGCAATACGAATTATTGGAGACACTGAACTTTGTGAAACTAAGTTGCAAAGCCTCGAACATAGGCGTAAGGTGGCGTGCCTTTCAGTGTTCTACAGGCTACATTTCGGCGAGTGTGCGAAGGAATTGCACGAACTGATTCCACCTGCCCCTTTCTACTATCGGGACATAAGACGCAGGCAGGGGTTCCACCCTTATATCGTTGACATACCACTTATACGCACCAAACGTTTTAAATCGTCTTTCCTCTTGCGTACGGCTAGAGAGTGGAATTCGTTGCCAGCTGAAGTGTTCCCTAAACACTACGATTTGGATTTCTTTAAGAAAAGAGTGAATAGGCTGCTTCTAGACAGACATGTCCCATCGTCGCTTACCATCAGGTGAGATTGCGGCCAAATGTCTGCCTATTAAATTAAAAAAAAGCACTCATTGTCTATCTATCTATGCCCATTTTAATATAAGACCCGAAGAAATAAAATGACTATTATCTACATTTCACTATGATATGCAAACAATAAAGTGAATTGCTCCTTAATCGTTTCGCATAACGAGGATATTTATGTCTCTGATAAGAGAAAAGAGGGCATCATGGAATCTAATATAAATAACGTCTAGTGGGTGAGGTCCCCGCAGAGGCCGGCGCCCACGCAGGTCGTCTGACTCAGCCTGCGCCTGCGCCTACGATGTACACCGCAAAAACATAACACAAAAACGTACCTTCATTCATGACATCATGTTCAGAGATCATGTTTCCAGACACAATAGAAAATCAGTAGTTATGAGACCGCCGGCGGTCTTCCGATCCTCAAAGGGTTAATAAAAAAAACTATTCGATTCATCATAAAATGAAAATACACCTAACCGTTTTTAGCAAAAGATAGGTGGTGCCCGTAGCCCCGAATTTTTTAGACTTCTTCAACATGAGATATCTGGCGTTCGAACAAGTATACCATAACATTAATAAATATCACGTTAAACATTAATTATAAACACAATGAAGAACTCACAAAATTTAGGGAGGTTTATGCCCCGAAAGTTTCACGCACACTGTCGCACTATTAATAAAATCAAATTAGGAACATGAGGGCAACGTCTTCTTAAAGGGTATTCAAGGTGAATGTCATAGATAAATTCATACGGTTATGAATTTATCTGTGACATTTAATCCAAGGCAATATTACAACAAAGAATTTTAGTCAATTTAATTTGAAAAGTTTTATGATAACACGAACAGACTAACGACTCTACGACAGCTAAAATCCAAAAATAAAGTTGAACCAATTACCAAACTAGGTGTAGAAAGCGATAAGATGAATGCCAGATCACTACGAGCTACCTGAGTCTTGCTTTGCTAAATAAATTTCGAGTGTAGTCGCCACCCACGTCCACTTGACTTCCACGATGGCCACTTTGTATGATTTATCCACCAAAACAAAAGTTCACATCCGAACGGAAGCAAACAAGATTTGTTTATGTAAATTGGCTTACACAAACAATATAAACTTTAGATATGATCAACAACAACATCGTTATTTTGGCTTCCTCGTGGAACATAAATTAACATAATGTAAAACATTGCAATAGCTAAGAAATTAATACTACTCAATCCTATTAATATATTGAAGGTAAACAAAGCTCAAGTCATAGCGGTCTTTACGTTTGAAAGTAAGCTTTGTAAACCTAAAACAGTTCATTTTAAATGAAAGGGACACTTATTGGCCTTAACCCCTACGGGACCCGAAACATTTCCAAACATCAGCCCAACCGTATTTCCAATAGAAATGTTCGCTAGTCCCTTACAAACAAAGAGTATTTGATGAAATTACCGCCGAATATTAACAAAGCTACAATGTCTTTGCGGGTCGGCGGGAACATTTCATTATGTATTTGGTATTCGCGAACAAAGAACAGGGCTCGGTGAATATTTGTCCGTTGTTTGAATTGTCTTTTGCCCTGTAAAGCTTTAATTAAAATAATGACAAGGTGCTTTTTGATAAATTAATATGAAAGATGAAAAGTTTTAGAAAGATAATTACGAGTAAAAATTCAAGTTAAAGTTGATTGAAGTGACATTCATTTCAGCGTAAACATAAATACGTAAACAAAATACTATTTAATTAACAACTTCCATTATCCAAAGTCAAAGTTTCTTTATTTAATTTAGGACACAAAATGCCACTTATGAACGTCAAATATCAATCAATTATGGCCCATATGGGGCCAGGACATGTCTCCTTATCTTTTGGGCCCTACTAGCGCTTCGAACCAGAAACCCGAACTGATCTAGTTCAGTAGTTGTAGTTCAACCATAAAATTCATTTACGCATTATCATCACATTAAAAATACAAATAAATGATATCTGCGCCGACTTGGACACCGTGCAGTGTTCCACTCCGCCGCCGTCTGTACCGGCGCAGATGCCCCTTATGTTTTTAGTATTAGATGTCGTTTTGTGTGCATGTTCTATTTGAGTGAGCCCATGCTGGTGCGCATGTGATTCGCCACAGCTGGGCCGCGTGGGAACGTCTGAGGCTAATGAGCTCGTTTGATCGCTATTAAACACTATTCCTGGCCGGGAACCGCATATGGCCCACGGTAGCCGCAGTTCTATTTTGCGGTTAATGGGACTTATTTAAGCTGTACTAATTTAAGTAGTACTATAGTCGTCCATTGATCCTAGTAGCTCTGTGTTGCTCTCAAAATGGAATTTTATATGGTATACGTTTGTAAAACGATTGCAATAGTACTTCATATTTTAGCACTGAGCTACTACCATTTTCCGCCTTTACGGGACAGGCGCACTTCTCGCTTCACTATACTTTATTATCCAGAACGATTAGGCTTCAGGCTACAAATCCCATAAATATTTTATTAAGGTTTTCCAGGTCCAGTACTAAATGCCTAAGGAGATGTGATTTAACGAACGACACTGCTTCTCGCGATTTCAACACCCCACATTCTACCACAAAGCTTGCCTTTGTGCAGAATAATAGTTTCACATTTCCCCCACATAACAAAGTTCTATTGGAATTTCTTAAGGCACCATGCAGGCCTACAAAGAAAATTACGTTTTGTTTATCGATGCAGGCACCTACAATCTGCATGAAGACAATTGCAGCACAATATCGTGCAGCTGCGCAAGTGGGCAGTTGCGTCACGTTGCGCTATCGTACCTAGAGGCAATCGGATACATCAGCTGGTTTTCTAGGCCAAATCAAGATAAATACTGGATTTAAGAATGAATTCAAAACATTTGTCGTGGAATAAAACCCAATACACCACAAAGTTGTGTAGGCCGCGTATATTTCCGTTGTGACAGTGAATATAGTACATAATAAATACTTAAGCATCATCGTAATTGCCCTTCTCAATTTCACTATTCATCCCGGTACGTTTGTGGATAATTTCTGTATTAGTTAATTTGCAGCTCGATTAGCTTTTGCTCATTGACTATATTCAGGAAGTTTTCCATTAAGTTATATTTGGGAGCTTTATAAAAGTACCTTCGGTAGGTAATCGTGGCCTATACAAATGACCCACTGGCCGTGCCCCTCCCCACTCTGACCAGGTCGCGTGCCGGAAGTGACCGCGAGGGCACTTCCGCGCCCTAACAGCTCGTAAAATGATCCATAATACTAAATGACCACGACACCTCACTGGGCCGCCAAAGGTTAAGGGACGATCGACAGCTACTTTGTGAATGTCATCTGTGTTAGTGGGTCGAAAGTAGTCAGTCAGAGGCTTTTTATAATTGTTCATTAATTAATGTATTATTCTTATGCCCATGAGCAACTATTTTCTTAGGTCTAGGCTCTACTTTGAAACGTTGCTTGTATTTTCGCCTTTAGTCAAGGCAATCGCGAAAAAGATTTTATTTAGTGTCTAGCTTAGATAAAAACAGACAAAAAATCTGTAGCTTGCGGAGCGAGCTCTTGAGTACACACAGTCTGTCTGTTGTCGGTACTGATAACAACCTTTGACTTATGAAAATAGACTCGGCTCTAGAGCACACAGGAACATTATTTTTGAATATAAATTGGTAGTTATCCCGCCTCTGAAGCTTGAGAATAATTTAGATTTCACATAACATTCTCCCAGGAGAAAATAACTTTGATATGACGCGCCTAACTCATGAAGATTTTTTTGAGTAACTTCACAGGTAACGTGACACCTGCTCCTCATAAATATTTCAGATATATTTTAATGGCAAAATATCCAAACAGCTACGAGTAGGTATGTGTTATCAAATCACAATCATTCGAAATGAATTTATTAATTACAGCATTGAATCCTTTTACCGTTTGAATGATAAGGTTTTATCTAATGAGAAGTTTCCTTATGCTAGTGACAATAAAAAAAATATTTTAATCGTAAAAAAAAATTAGGAAATCGATTAATTCAGATTTTTGTCATGGTCATATTTACGGTTGAAGGTCAGAATTTTAATAGCATCTATCATAACTAACGATAGTAATCGGTTTCTAATGCATTATTTGTATCTATTAACTATTAACACTTTATTCAAATATCGATGCATGTCATAATTTTGTAAAAATCTTACACAAGAATAAAGAGTCATCATCTTCGTCTCTTCCTGAAGTGTATCGTCCTTCCCTTTTCTAATCTTCTTTTGATCTGTCATTACGAGCAAATCACGAAAAAAAATATTTACACTTTATTCCCCAGATTTTTCTTATGAAGCCGGTTGCCATAGATAGGGTTCATTAGTAGAAAGTGGACATCTTGGGTGCTGGCGGCTTCAATTAGCGACAAGGAAAGATGTCTCCGAGCCTCTGGCGAGACTCAAGTGAAAGGAACCTATTACTGGCATTAGCTGCTCTTTCACTGAGAACATGATTGACTTAAACCGATATCTTTTATTAAGATAATCCTAATAAGATCCCTTACGAGCATTGAATTGGAGTTTGGAACTATTGCACTAGAAGAGAGTCCTTTCAGTGTGTCTAGTAAAAATCACATGCTCCATTTTCTCCAATTCAATTTAATAAATAAGAAATAAGTGAGAGAGAACTGGGAACAGATCAAGCAAATGATGACGACAACAATATAACGAGCTACTACTGCCAAACAACGCGAATTTACTTGTTGTTAAAATTTTAACGCCCCTTACCCCAATAACAAGTGATCGCACTGTTTCAGGGTTCCCCTTATGTTTCCCTGTTCACCAAGTGGAACTATCGCTTTCTGTCAGTGCACATGACCAGGGCCATTCATATCTGGTAGAAATCCATAAACCTTGCTCGGGGACCTCTCGCCACGCTACTGGCCTTTGCACAATTTTCGACTTTACTGGCTAGGGAAAAGAGGTGTACTTTTAGAGAAATGGCATTAAGTTTGATAGTAAAGATAACGACCCCTATGCGCCGTCATGGTCCGCTGGCGGGGGCATTAGGCGCTTAACTTCCAGCTTTCTTTAACGATCCAAGACCGGCTTCATTTTTTGTGTTTTTCTGTGCCAATTTACCTTGCTTTGCTTGCTACTTCGGTTCGGCGTCATACCAAAAAGTAACACTTTAAATAATCCTTTAAGTAAGCTGGAAGAACTTTGCACCAGTTTATTCTCTACTTTCGAAGACAGTAGCCGTTGTTCCTGATAAGGTAAAAGTTTCTGTTTAGTAAAACGAAGACTTAATATTATTTAGTTTTAGGATTAGGACCAACACACGTACTCGTACTACTCGTTATGACTAAAAGTCAGCTGAAATCTAATTGGCGCAACCTTTTGCCAAGTTCACTGCACTATATGCGCACGCGCCGCTCAAGGTGTGTGACCAAAACGGGGGCGGCTATGTGGCAGGTGGTAATTGTAATGTTGTCGTTCTGTAAAATAGATTAGGGGTGTTAAAACTGGATATATCTATGCAATAAGTACTCTTTATTCTAGATATGATTTCTGATGACTCTTAACTACCCTTTTGAAGAAAATGTATACAAAATACGTTACAAAAACTCTCTTAACGATTTTTTTGGACTAAGACAATTCCTAAATCTATTCTTTCATCATTACGCTCCCTTAGAGGTTTCACACTCGTATAATGAAAATTTATCCACAGCCTCGAATCCTCGATCTCATTAACTTAAATACACTAATTATTAGTGTATTCAATGTTTCCAACTCGAGTGAAGCTAGGCGAAGTAAGCACCTACAGCGAATGACCTTATCTTTATTAATTGGAATCTTGATCGATGCCACAATTAACATACTTGAGCGAACGTTCGTCAAACAAAGCACAAATCATAATATTGCCCCACTAACCCAATCAAAGTGATTACTGATTATAACGTCGTCAGTATTTACTCGTAATGATTGACGATACAAAATTTTATAGACTTTACAGATTCGATTTTGAACGATTCTTTTATATGAAAGTGGAATTCTTCACTTGCATTAATAAATAAAAAAATAGCATCTTGGGTTGTATTGTAAATACCTCTCATACACGAAATCGCAATTATTTTGTCAATCATTCGTAACGAAACTGTTTTTCAGCAAACGCGCTTCTGGATAGGCCTAATCCAAATTCACGTGGAGCAGCCCAGCACACGTGATTACCACTAACCACCGAAGCCGGTGGTCACCGCCGGGCCACTGGAGCGAGGTCGGGCCCAGCGGTGTCCGGTGTCAGGTGCCACCTGCCACGGCTATAAATATTAACTATTTTTGCACTGCTGTGTTTTATTGTGTTGCTAATTCATTATTTAATACTACTAATACGATAAATTCAGAGTTTCAATGAACTCTTCAAAAATACGAAACTGGAATATAATAATCAAAATAGTGCTAGAGCAAAGTGTTTTAAAAATATTAAAAGCATATTTAAATGCAGGGAAAAGTAACTAAAAAGGTGATAAACCTAAGCTTTTTGAGGCATATCACAGAAGTTTCTCGGCACAGCAACGCCCCTTTTGTCCTTCCTAGGGTCTCTAACTATATCTATACCTTTCATCTAAATCGGATCAGCGGTGAAGCGTGAAGAGCTTGGATGGTGAAGAAGCAACAGACACACTTTCGCATTTACAATATTATTATTGTTTCTTAGCTTCACTATAAGCCATTTAACTTTTCACTAAATTCAGGCAACGCGGTCTGAAATAAGACCAACAACAATTCTTTTCATTTTGCATTCCGGAACGGACACAACACATCTAATCTGCCTTTGTGTAAATGTCAAGGCAATTAGCGCTGTAATGTCCGCTTTTACAGTCTGGAACTTTGTTTTTCTTTATTTAACTCCTGATCTTTATTAAGGGACATGCTGTCTTTCTCGCTATCGTTAGTAGTTTCCATGTCATTGCCCTAAGAGATTATAAAACAGAACAATCCCTAGCTAGTTAGCTACTAATATTTCAATAATAAAATTGCTATTTTACACGCTTTATGATTCTGATTAATTTTAGTATACAAAACCACATGGATGCATTTTATATAGCAGATATGTACATGGAATTTTAGAGAAAGAACATGCAACATTTTGATGAGAAAATAAAACGGAAAACCTGAAAAGGTGAAATGGGCAGTAACAGTTTATGGGAAATTTTACGCTGACATAGGAAGTAGCTTGGAGCTATAAGAAAAGATAACTGTATGTAGTTTGTACGTCAACTGCGTGTATACATTGAGTCATGATGTCACATGCATCATAGTCCTGCGGTCACGGGTACTCTCATCCATCACGGGCTTCACGGGTCAGCAACGCAATCAGTGCAAGGGTAGGCGTCGGGTTGCGCCGAGTGACGCGGCCAATTGATCGTGGGCGGAGGAGCCTAGCTAGATAGAGTTGACCAGGATTACCGTGCTGTAACTAGGACGAGGTCACACCGTCATCGTGGATGGACACAACGCGGTGTAGTATTTCTCCTGCTGAACAGATGGCAGGCGGTTGTGACACCATTTTGTGATGACAACCTTGATCCTTGATAATTATTATAAAATAGGATTTAGGAGCATTTGAAAGCATAACGAGCGAATTTAAAGTTAAGAAAAACAGATCAGATACTCTGTACATTTTGCAATTAAATATTGCAACAGCAGCAACTGGTGGCTGTTCGTTCCGTCTCTTTCCAGCACTTGCCCAATTGTCTGTTTGTCGGGCCCAAAATTGAGTAGACATGATCCAGACCTACTCTGGGCATCACATGGTACAAGTTGTTCAATGATGTCTCATTCCATTTGAAATATCCGAGATGAATTCTGTTAATTAGTTCGCAATTTATCAGCAGAAGTGGTTCTGCATATAGCAAATAGTTTGTAGTTCCGCACACAATAGGTCGCCGTGACTTTGGCAGATAAGGATGGCTCGGCCGGAGTAAGAGGATTAGCGATAATGCCCGCCAAGGACCCGCATCACCACTTAATTATGCACGAGGTTTATTATGTGCGTAACGTATATGAACGTATTGCTGACATTATACAATTAGAGAGGTCTGGTTATAATCGCGCTGCAAAAAACTTTATAGAATTTATGCGATCGACATAAATAACGGACTAGTCAGCTTCAAAGCATCTTTAAATCTTTCAAAAAATACGGAACTGAAATTTGAAAGATTTAGAGATGCATAACCTATGCATGATTCTTCTCTTTTGAGTTATACTGACGACCATGTCGCATGATGAACAGTCTGTGATGTTGATAAAACATAAAGAGGTTCTTCGATAATTTTGTAGAGTCTCCAAGTTTGCCTTTATTTATTTCCTACTTTTAATGTCTGTCCTTTCTGAATTCTAAAACCTTGGGTGGCGACAAAAACAACATTTACTTGTCAAATAAACAATACAAAGAAATTTAATGACCGTAGAGACATTTCAGAATCAAATCCTCCCCATTTGACGTCACCAGCTACCAGACAAAAGAACAAGTAATTGCTTGTCGATTTGCACTGAACCATTGCTATACAGCGCGTCTAACTAGGTAAACTCGTATGTTATAGGATCGGCATTTAGTGCCTGACAGGCGTGAAGCCGCGAACGATTGCTATCGGTTGTTGTTGAGCGCGTGTTTACAAACATAGCTATGTTTCCGGGGAAGTGTTTGGCGGCTTCCTCGCGGGCATTACAATGTTTTGTTTCTTGGCTGTAAACGAGAGTTTATTACCACAGCAGAAGCGATTAGCGGAGTAATTCGCCATATAGTAATGACTTTTACAGAATTGCTATTAGCAATGTTGATGACATATTGAGGATAGTGTACATTAGTGTATGTATCTGTAAGGAGCTGGATAGTTGTAAACAAATAACTATAAAAATAGGCCAGTGATTTCATATCCGATTAATAAAGTGATAGACGGTCCATGTCCTAAATAAAAGGCAACACGTACGAGTAGAACTGAAAACAGAGAAAGATAAAAGAAGACAGTCCACCGGTGGAGCTCTTAAATTGGATGATGATTATGTACAAAAACTAACACTGCATTGTCCGGCTCTCGCTAGTTTCTATGTTCAGCTTTCAATTTCAGCTAGCAGTGAGCCGAGTCGGAGCATGAAGGTCCTCAAGTGACTCACGCGCAGCGCAACGCGCATCCTAAACACAGCTGCACATCTCTAGTAACATTCGATTTGGACATTTGCCCACACACCCATCGATTCATTATATGATTCCACGAATACGACTGACATGATGAATACATCGCGTGACAGCTAAACAATAGCAAGGCACTTTGGTAATTTTAATAATTGATGCTTACCAATTATTTTTCATTAGGGAATAGACATACCTTGAAATACGAATAGTGTCAACCGAATTAAAGTTATCAACTTTTCAAGAGCAATAAAGGGGTCATGAAGTATAATTGACGAAAGCATTTGGGTGACGAACTGACGACCCAAAACGGTAAGGCACAACCTTATCTTAGCAACCAGAATTACATTGCCAGATCAATCTTTGAGTACTGCATCAGGAAGTCATTGCATGTGCTGCTAATAAAACAATCGTAGTTTATTATGAATGAAAGTAGGGATCTAAATGTAGACCAGGATGTTCGACGCAGACAGCTCGAGTGTCGGAAACAGAAGCAAATGGCAACCGCGAGCAGATGTGTATACAGAAGCAACACAAACCCCACGGCTGCGTGTGCGGCGCTAACTAATAGTGGGTTTACGTTTATTTGTAACTGTAAATTAAACTAAAATGGGTTCAAATACGGAATCTTATTGGTTCCCTTTTCAAATCAAAGGAGACAAGTGTAATGTAAGAGTGAAAAAATGCAAACCAAGAATTGTCAATTTGTATTTGAATCTGTATCTTAATGACATAAGTAAGACAATGATTCGAAATCATATTTAAAAAAAACATTCTAGTAAAATAGAAAAAAAAGTGATAATGGTATTGAATGCGATGTTTCAATACTTTCAATAGGAATATGCTGGAACTCGTTCTAGTAAAAGCAAATAATGAAAACAATGATTTCATGAATATCGTATGTGAATTGTGTATGTTCTTCGACGATGCGCTACAATTCGCAAGCTCATTTCCTAAGCAAATAAATACTTGTTTATAGGAGTTTTTCTGTAAGGAATCCTACTCTGTAAGATGTCGTCCGTATTTTTGCCCTTGGTCATTGCACTGCCTTGCTCCATTCCACACTTCATGGCATGAATGAAAATGACGTCTAGACTCGAAATAGTCTTAGAGTAGATCCTCAGTTAGTGCTCGGTTCCAAGCTGCGCGCGCGGCGGTGGGCCCACCCGACCCCATTCCGGCTCGTTTACGGTTCGCGAACGCGCCATTACCGTCAAACTGCTGTTGTTTCTCAACGTTATGTGCTCCTGTTCCGAACAATCAAATCCGCAGCATTCAACATGTGCGATTAGTCTAGATTTAGACCGTAGTGTTCTGGGTACTGCAGTCAACTACAGCAGGATTTACATGTTGCAGGAGCTTTTAGGAGTTCATTTGTTTACAGCACCGTTTAATGCTCTCTCTTATAGTTAATAGTCAGAGTATCTGACAGCATTGACTTTTCAGAACTACTTGGATGTTGAAACGGTTATTGAAATGGGGTGCTTCGTACCAATGTTTATCACGTCATATTTTTTTCACGTGCAGTTATCTGGTCGGGAAGCTATGCGGATGCGCGTCGCAAATTGTTTTATTGCCGAACTGCGCGCGCGCATGCAGCGGCCCCCCGGCGCCCTTCCTCATTACCGTAACTGCATAACGATACGTTAGGACACGGTTCCTGTCGATGCCCCAAATGCCTATGCAATAATGAAGCCGTTAAATATTGATATGAGGAAATATAAAATTGATAAATAAATCGACTATAATTACCTTATATTTGTCCACATAGTACGGTTCTCCTTCTCGAGTCAGGAGGCATTCTTTTTAATGTGACCAGTTTTGGCTAATCCTTGAAAGATCCTTGCACAATAAATACGAGTGGCTTGCGCTTTGTAGATTTCGTAAGTCAAATAAAAAAAAACTACTAATTACCAATTTTCTAATTTCCTTTTTTATAACAGTAACAAGGCCTAGGTGAACATGAAGTACTATTATTAGTTTTGATTTGAACATCTCTTGAAAAACCCGACAGACAATGTTCCGACAAGAATTCCCCTAGCCCTTTGAGGCACGAAACCCCAATAAAGAATATTAACATCGTTAAGATGTCACATAACCCAACTCCTTAGATGCAGTCATCAAAGTTTACGTTTCTCCAAACAGTGTTGTAATGTTTCCATTCAAAACGATGCGCTAAATGCCGTGCGGCGATGCAATTCCTCTGATCAATTGATCAGAGGAATTGCAAACGACCGGTCCGCCGCCATTTCATTAATCAATTATGCCATTTCAAATATTTGAGCCGGCACATTCGAGAAATTTCCGACAGCAACCAGCGCCTACTATTCTCCGACAAACATGAAACCCGAATAAAATCAACTTCGGATGAAATCCATATTACATCACTCATGTTATCTATTCTATCAATAATGATAAATGGCAGACCTTGAATTTAAATCATGCGCAAATAAAATGGATGTTTTAAGATCAAGCATTCGAAGATAAAAATATAGAAGCATAACCAATATCAAATGTTGAACAGTCACCTCGGTTCACTGTAACCCTCGCTGCATCCCTCATTCCATGACCACATAGTATATTCTTTACAAATCTCTGTAAACTGCTAGAAAGGGCTTATCTATCCATGCTCAAATCATGTACGCTTTTTGACTGGGTTATAATAAACACGAAGAGCAGATGGACCGATCGACCTTCGCGTGACGGCGGCAATCTTCGCCGTGCAAGTAGCATCTCCGCTTTGACGACCCTCATCCTGGGATTAGAACGAGATTAAACTGGTCCAAGATGTTGTATTTTAAGACTGACTAAATGATGGATGATACCTACACGGGGATTCATTCTTCACGAGAGGTTATATTTTATATGGCGCAGTGTTTGGCTGTCGTATATATTATGGTCAACAAGTAGCAAATATAGAGTACATATCTGATAGTGATGATTCTGATCAATATCATGCAGACCCAATCGTTAATGTAATATGTCTCATGGGTCCTCTCTGTTAGACCTCGCTCTAGGCGACACGCTCGCTCTCGCTGCCAGGCTAGCATAAGTGACAGGGACAACTAAAGGCTTCACTTCCGTGTTCAATCTTACATGTCCCTTTAATGAAATAGCAAACTGAATAATTTCAGAATAGTTTACAACAAAATATTTCATGGGAAAGTTGTTATATTCTACTATGAGCTACCATTGCTAAAATTTATGGCTCTACCTTAGAACACGGTGAATGAAAGTAATATGGTAGAATTTTCCGATCCCCTCGCGCTTACCTAACTGGAAAAGTTTGCGTATCCTTATGATAATGTGAAATAACTTGTAAATGAAGTCGCCGGGCAACTTTTCCTTTTCCACTAATCACGCTGATGTATGGACACTGGCGAATACTTGGGCTCGTTCGCAGTATATTGTCTTTTACTGGCGTAGGAATTTTATTGGCTATCGAGCCAATGATAGAGTAAGTTTTAAAGGCACTATTAACTGTCTGTACCATACAATCCACTTGAGGCCAGTTTGTAGGATGTATTTAAAATGTTTTTAGAATGTTACCCCAGTTAACGAAGAAATACTAATAACTAATAAGCTGCATTATTTAGCTGAAAGTATACATACACCCATCTGTCTAACATAACACACTTTAACAATACATAACAAAAATATGAATTAAAGAACACATCTACCTACCAATCACAATATAGTTAACACAATACATAACGTGATAAAGAACAATGACTGTACGCATTCCGAGGATTTGTTAAGAATTAAGCAAGTATGGTAACCAGCTCGGTATTACAATTAGATGCATTTATCAGAGAACACATAATAGGGTGACGTCGGCGATGACCGAGTATGAAGTCAGCGTGTTGATGTTTTGAACTACGGACAACGAATAGTCAAAAGAACGCGCATACTTGCTTTGCGCTAAAAATTGAGGTTGTTTTAAACATCGGGCTATTTTCCAGAAAAGCTCGACGACACAGTTAATACGTACAAATGATTATGAGGCTGCGATGTTATGATCTCTCTCACTAAATGGCAAGGTTGTTTCACAAATGTAGAGGGCATTTGTCGGCCGGTCATTATTATTCATGTTTGCACTTTTGCACCCCAACTTTTGCGTTTCGTGAAAAAAAGCAACAGATACATTTTATCACTATAATATTTGTAAATGCTCTTCGATAGTAGAGGTGGTGGAAATTAAAAGCGGACTGTATTTTATATGAAAGTTATTATTCAAGACGACTAGGTTTATAACGCAGAAACAGTGACCGCTCACTTAGGTGCTAGAGGAGTGTTTTTGCGGGCATCGATGTTCGCCGGCGAGCCGAACATCGCTCGGTTCGATGTTCTTCGCCGGTGCTTGGAGGTCCTCGTCCCGTGCGTGTCGTACGTAACATATCACGAGGCTAGTGCGTGAACAATATTTAAGGCTGAACAACAAATTATTAAAAATAAAGTTTTAATAATTTATTGAACTTTGATACTGCACCGAAAAAAGGATGTGCGTACGGATTGACTGAGAACTGACACTGAGAATTAAAGAAACTGTCTACGATATAATTACGCTTTAGTAAGTACCACTTAAAACTTAATTCCCACTATTAAAGTAGTACATAGTTACGAGGGTAAATGACCCTCCCTATCCAACTCTTGACACTAATCTTAGCACTACAAGTGGTTTTGAGTCCTAACAAAAAAGGACAGGTGGTTCGAATAGGTTGTCTCTATCATCTGCCGGACCGCTTGCACATTTTCGATCATCAAAATATCTTCGGCAAGGGTCAACAGAACGCTTAAACATTTTAGCATGACGTATGTGGTGAAGTCATGACTTGTGCTGATGTAGGCCGGGGCGATTTGCCAAAGATTTCGCGTCGAGGTGTTTCCCGATGTTTCCGCGAAACGTGTCTATTTATCGTTCTGTTGAATCATTTGGGTATATTTGGGAGTGATGATAACGCAATTTTAATATTGGTTTACAAAAACATTATCATCAAATAGCATATACTTCTAAAGTGCCTTATAGAATTTATATACTTAGTGGAAGTTCAAAAGTTACAGGGACATTATCACATGGGCTTTAATTAAATTTGTAGCTCCTTCTTATACTCGCACGGTGGGATATATAAAGGCATAGTAAGAATTCCTAGCACGTCGTTAAAAGCATAACTACGCTGAAACAAAAGGCAGTATTCCAGCCTAAAGCTAGTCAGAACTTTGTGGCTGCGGAGGACTCACATTATGTTACATGCTATGACATCATCCATAGATAATATGTATCATGTATTGGAAGACGATAATCATAGGGCGATTAGAGGAGATGCGGTCATCAACTGACGGCATAACATTTTTCTAACACAGCAGTGCATTCAATAAGCATAAGCTTTTTATAAAATCCAACAACATCAGGGGGAATCCATTGTCAACAACAAGGTATAGTATAACGCGGAAGTCAAGAAAAAGTTTAAGGTTATCATTACAATAATGATGCGATCATGCGACCTCAACAAAAAGTGCGGGTCGGAATTGCAAAAAAAAGTAATTACAGGAAAAACATAATTATAACGAAACTTTGGAACTTCATTTTACAAATTTACTAGAAACATTATAGGCTAGGACTGTTAGGGTCCTTCGATAAGTATGAATAAAAACGCGGACTGTATAGAAATAGGTGCTGTAATTCTCGCCCTCTATTACATAGGAATTAACAGAAATCAAATAACGCGACAAAATGTCCGACGACGGTAGGTGTCCCAAGGCGAGTGCTAGGGCTTCAGACCCGCTCGGGCTGCCTCGCGATGACATCGGTGCCCGTCGGGCGCACTCGTCTCACGCGCATGAAGCTGCGCTGATGTTGCGTTCCAACAGGACATTTAATTAAAAAAAACTGAATCGTAAAGCAGGGCACCACAAGATATTCATATCATCATCATGACATCATAAAAACTTAGATTTGTAAATGGGTTTTGTCGTCATAATAATAACGGTCAGAAAATCACTTCACGTCAAAACATCAATACGACGAAAAAATTAAAGGAAAACAGTAGCAAGTTTTGACCAGGAAGAGTCTGTAGTTTGTTTGTGCAAGTCTATATGGTTTGTCGAGCGTACGATACGACAAAGGCGGCCAATGGAGCGGAACCGGCACAATGCAGCGCTGATGCCCAAGGTTACCGCGCTCGTCGCCGGTTGACGACCACGAGGGAGCATGCTAATTATAAAATACTTATAGCAATGCATCATTACTGATGATGCTCTACTCTCACTTCTTAGGGGGCGACACCATCCCGGGCCTGTGGATGATATGGGTAATCTTCCCTGACATATAGATGTTATCCCAGGTTGGGTGAATCAAATAGCTAAATGGCAGAAAACTTGGCCAATAATGTTAAAAACATATAACAAAAGCTTGAATATTTGCGTCAATATACTGTGTGGTGTATAGAGTGGAAGACGAGGGAAGAGGCCTACACCCAAGACTGGATAACGAAGAGGCCACTATGATGATGTCCATTCTGCAATAGCTTTTTTCTTGATAGATAGATAGATACTCTTTATTGCACACCACACACAGTACAATTTACATAAATGTTCATAGAGAATGGTACAATTTAGGCGGTCTTATTGCTGAAAGCAATTTCTTCCAGACAACCTTCGGGTAGAGGACAGTCCAAAATTAATTTGGGTCGGCGGTGAAAACTAACAGAATAAAGGGAAATGGGTAAAGAATAAAGAAAAATACACTATATAAGCATACATATACATAAATTACTAAGGCTATTAAATGTTAATAATATTAATAAATATTCTTGCTTGATGAACAATGAATAAGCTATCCAATCGCTATTACAGCACTATAACTAGAGCGTTAAAATCGATTATCAATCATAACTATAAATGAGAGCAAACAACATCGATGCAAGTTAATATGTACGTAATCATATTAGCAATTTCAGATTTATGAGAGCCATTGAAACAATGACGAAACCACTGCCGATCAACGTGTTAATCAAATGCAGTAAAAGCAGTAGATGGAGCATAATAATTAACCATTTGTTGCAAGCGATTGCCCGTGACTTGCTTTACCCACTATTTGTTTTGATTTACTTACACTGCAGTGTACTCGTATTCTCTGAAAAACTCAAGCATACCTGAAACAATAGAATACACAAGATTAATTGGTTGAAAGCTAAAATATTATACACATATCAATGTAAAACCAACTTAACTTTTTTTTGGGCAAAATTTGGTTGCTGAATTTTGCAAGAGCGAAACTGAAGGGACTAAATGATTTTCATAACTAGTTTTATATGGAAATTTATTCAAAGGTATATGATTGCTACGTTCGTGCAGTCTTTTAAATGAAATCATTATTGGCCTTCAATACTTCCAGTCTGATGGATGCCATAATTTTAAATCGTGGTCAGGGAAATGAAAATCGTTGTATGAAAACATTAAACAGATACTTGTATTGAGACATTTTAAATACCAGCAGACTTAGTTAACAAAAACAAATAGAAAATCATTAAAAATACTAGAGTTGCGGTTTTTTTGTATAATTATTATAATATGAAGTCAGTCCTATACCGCCACGCCACTTCGTTCGTCGGTACATAAATACTAAGTTTTTTTTTTTTATAATTTATAAAACAGTCTTCTACCATTCCACAAATTCGCAGACCATTATAATCGTTCACACGACTTACATGAGTTTACATTTTTTTCCCTAACAGTACACGGTCATTATATGATGATCCAGTAAGTATATTAGCAGATTTTCCTTCTCATACAGCCTTGGCTCGAGTTTCCCCGCGGCTGTGCGCACTGCGCACGCAATGACTCGTCCGCTTAGCGCGCTCAATGGGTTGGGCATACTACGCAGTCGGAGTGTTCATTGAAGGATTTCCATATTACAGCTTCCCGGCAGTGCGGCGTTTCGTAATCCTCCTTTTATTACCGATAATTGTCTGTTTATGTAAACACCGTCACGTGTTGTACGCAGGAATTTAATGATTAGGTAACTTTAAACCCTGCTGCTTCTTAACATCAACCCTTGTTGCCTGAAATTGCTTACATTGCTGAAATAATCAAGTTGCCCACTGAAAACTACAAAAAATGACACGGAGGTTACTATTACCCTCATCCTCACTTACTATCAGGTGATATTATATTACGGCCTATTAATTTTAAAAAAACCGGATGACTTTTACGGCTTAAGTAATTTAGGCTGACAATCAGCATTTGCATCGCCCCTTACCGCGTCCTTACTGCATTCGAGTGGAAGTTAGATAAAGCTTGGAGGTTGTTGTTAATAGCAATTTAAACCTCGTGACAGCTACCCTTGGCTGGTGCCTGACTGCGGTCGTTCAAAGAAGTCGGCCTAATATGATACCATAGCTGCGAAGGTCACACCGCTGATAGCGGGTACAGACAGAAAGAGCTGTTCCTAGCAGGCTGTTATTTATCAGTTAATGATATTATTATATATTAATTATAGCTGATTTCTATTAAGTGCTCGTACAAGCGTAAAAAACCTTCAAGTGAATTCACGATTCTTGTCACTTGTGCAAGTTGATCTTTTTTTTGAAATATCGACAAACGGTTTCCTCATAATGGTGACGATGTTTCTTCTACAACACCAGTGATGGTTAAGAAGTTAATGAAGATTAGTTAGAACAAGGTTCTCTTGATTGACAGATAACAATAGCTCAAAGCAAAATCAAACTAATATTTTAAAAGAATAGGTGTTCGGAAATGTAATAGTCAACGTGTTAATATACTCGTACTTACCTAACCTTAACAAAATACCAACAAACTATGGAGGTCAAAACCATTTCTTATCTTTTTCAACTGACTGTACTTGTATAATTAACTTGTATGATGGCGTTCTTAGAACTGTGTTGCGGAAATGTTCGCAGCGAGAGCTTTCATAAGCGGGTCCAAGGAAATTGGACGGTATGTACGGCATTTCCAGTATTACGAGTTATCTCAATCACAGCCGACACCGGTGTTTTGCTGATTTTCCAAATGGTTTAGAGACGCAGCAAGACATAACTTATTTTGCATCGCGATAAACTCGTATCTGCAATTTACGGAAACTTTTTATTAAAACAGGGATTTAAAACCTTTAAGAAGCTTTAGTTTAGACTTATTTTAATAAGATAGCGCGATGTTAGCAAATGTCATGTTAATACGGTATCCCTACGTATCTCTAGCTAGGATAGCGCGTTGAAATTACTTTTAAAATTGATTGCCGCTAACAAAATGCAAAAGCAAAAGAACAATCCTTTGGGATCTGTAGCTTTAGTTAATTTCTGCAATGGTGAAATCCCGGATAATATTAGACATTGACCTCTCCCCGACAGTGCAGCAGCAAACCAGCAGGCAGTAGCAAGTCCCAACAAATCGAATCACGTAGCCCCCTCATCAACGTTACAGCGTACCGTACCTGAGTTACTTAGAGGTTTTAGAGCCCCGGGGCACACGGTCCGAAGGTCGCGTCCCTGGCCAACCGTCGGTTGGATTCTGTGCACGCCCACGCAATCTCACCCCGATTGTTGACTAGATAAGTTCGGCGAAGTTTACACTGTACCTTTAAGGGTATAGTTACGAGTATCAGTATTTTTGCATTTCAGTTATAAAGTTTCGTTTCTCTAACTTTGTATTTGTAGTTGTGTTGTTTTGACTTATATCGACTACAGTTTATTTGTCCCTTCTTTTATTCACTTCAAATGCAAATTCTCACCACAAACGGAACTGTAAACATGGCGACATAAACAAGCTAAAGCAGGCGCCGTGCAACGGCAAACGGAAATAGACTGCCAATCTGTTGACATGTCACCCGCCGGCTTAAAGTCGTGTAGCGAGTTGACACTCAACAGTTTACACGCCACGACATTCACGGTGTAGCCAGGCGGCATAATCCCGCCGTATAAATCCCGCTTAACAAACGGCAGGGCGTCCTTCAGGAGATTAGCGTGTAAACAGTAAATACAAACTCGTTTGCGGTAGTTTTTTTACGGCTACACAATTTCATGGCGAAGGTCAAGGGTTCAACACATAGTCAAAGATTTGTTAATTAAAGAAACAGAGTGCTTGTTTTACTTGGCAAGTTTTCTTTGCAATACTTATTAATAATAATAAGTTATTATGAAAACAAAAAGAATAATATTTACTCTATCCTTCTAGCATTTCTTTTTTAGTATATTTGTCCCAGGCTCTTAATTGAATTAATTAGCTCAAAGGCAAACAACCATGTTTGTTTATGTTGTTAATTGGATTTGGGATCATTGGCTTAGCAACACACCGATCGCGATCGAACGTGGAGAGTAAACATAAGTTTGATTGTGTTGTGTTACTCATCACAAATTGTACGATATCGCATCATCTGACTAAATATGGCCGCTGTCTGTAGGAGGTATTTCTTCAGTAAGGGTCATCCATCAAATGAATTTGGTGATATCTAAAGATTTTTTTCTGTTATAAAAAGGAAACAAATAACATGAAAATAGATCTAGAATATTTACGATTAATTAGTATGTAAAACTCCCACCAAAAACTAGATTACAAATTAAACAAAAATGACTTTTGACTTTTACAAATAGAGTTAAAAGCAAAGTTTTTTTGGAGTCGGTGCCAACCTCGTCATCTATGAAAATGCCGCGTCCAGAATTCTGAATGGGTCTTGACAACCCTAAGCATCACTCAACAATTAGACGAAATTATTTGTGCAAATCAAATAAAACGTCTGGGTCGAATCTTTTATCTGTTATGATGTCATATCTATTCATAGCCGCTTTTGATTGTTTTATGGAGATGGTTCTTATTGATATGGCCGTCTAACTTATATTCTGAAATTTAGTTCAATTTCAGAAGAGGTTAAGCTGAAAAGGCTATGTTCTGCCAAGAAATTTAGTAGGTAGTTAGTAGGTACGCAAAACATAAAGGCGAAATGTAAAATTTAAAACTTTTTACGAACTCATGTACGCCCTGCACTTCGCAATAATCACCATTTCCTATTCCGGTCTATTTGTAAACATGGACGTTAAACATGCCGATCTAGTATATCCATCGCAGGAAAGTGTGCGCCAAAAAAACAGACATTTCATAACCGACGTACAAACTACATAATTGACAGCTAAACATTACAGATTCATGAATAAAATAAGATAGAGCAAACACTACCTCTCTCCAACCAAATAATGGCAGTGTTCGGATTATAAATAAGCCGTGGTTGTAACGCGGTGTGAGTGGGCGCACCGCGAGGGATGGCGTCGCCCGCGCAGCAAGGTCGCACAAGGCCGCGACTGGCTGCTCCGGCGCAGGTGAAAGGCATGCATCGTGCAGAAGCTATGGGAGCTTTAGTAGCACAGTAATATGCTTGAGAATATCAGAAGTATGTACCTATTAGCTGCATTAGTTTTAATCATTTGTAAACATGGAGTCATAGGGCTGAAGAGATGATGATGTAACGTGAAAGTAAGAACTCTGGGCAAAAGTTGAGAGATGAGCAACGGGCTGAGGACACAGGTTCACAGACTTGGTATAATACTAAAAGCTCCATGAGACCACGAACGATTGAACGACACGTCAGTGATTTAAATTAAGCTTATGACGTATAAATTGTTATGATCGTGATCAAAGGTGTCGACTGAAAGTTCGCCTGCAGCTTTTGTGTTCACTTTCACAGTTCAAATGTCTCAGAATTGTGAGTCTTGTTAGCCGGCTAGCAAACCTCTTAATATTTCATGTTGCTGATGCAACGGCATCTCTAAACAAGCTCCATTGAAACTGGTACTTTCCCAGATGGATACATATTTTTATGTAACCTTTTCATTTCTTTGTATTAGCACCTGTTAGCGCTTCATGCTCGTTTCATTGTTTCGGATGTTACGCGGAACATTACATATTATTGGACAAGTTGTTAACTTCATCCGGCACAACTCATTACAAGCTTACAAACGCAATTTTTTTTTGTGATTTGGCTCTGCTATGAAAACGCAAGTTACAAACTAATCAGAGTTCTACAAACATATTTGATTAACCGCCACCTCGTTACTGTCCACAGTTCTCCAGTTGCCAGGGTTTCCAACCCTGACACCGGTTAACGGCCAGACGTCGCCATCTTTAATAAAATGAACCCCAGGCGACCCTCTAGCCACTCTCCCCTTCTCGGTACCAGTGCGTGCAGGGCTATGAAGCTGAAATATTGGGCGAGTACAGGTGCTAGCGAGGATGCGATAGGTTAATCGTTAGGAAAGCACACAAATATAAAAAGGAATAAAACGTAGGTTGTTGTAGCCGTATCGTTTATCATAGATGTTTTTGTTTTTGGATGTCGTATCAAAGCTCACATACAAGCATGGGTAAGCCCTTGGATCAAACGTGAGACATCTAACTGTGTATACTGCGATATAAGATTTCCTTTGAGCCAATTCACACGAATATGATTTGATGCCCGCACTGTCCCGCTAATATAGGATTACTGAGAACCCGAACCCTACAGTCAACTTTGAGGACACACTAATACAGACGTTAAAGAGAAACCCTAAGAGGACTAGACTAAGGTTAAGGTACACACTACTATAACAGTAGAATAGACTGATATAGATTTCGCACGTTACCAAATAATATTAGAGTGCGCGAGCGCCCGTGTGACATTAGCTTTACCCTTAGGTTAGATAACTACTGAATTTTGTACGTGCCGAGTCAACCGGCACTTTGCTTAGGGTTGACTCACGTGACATTTAGCTCCCGGAGGACACAGGACATGTTTACTCGCATTATGAACAAACAGCATGCAAGCTTATTAACTAGAAAGGGTTCATAACTACACAAGTTTTATTTTAATCCGACGACAAACGATCCGGAAACAGGTCAACGGGATAATAAACAAAGGATAATAATTCGTATTCGTAATGCATGGCTTCTCCCAGAACAAAGCAAAGTGAAATATCACAAAGATTAATTTTCAGATTTCATGACAGACCTATTTAATAACTGGAAAATTATTTTCCAGGTAGCAGTATAGTCATTCACTTCGTAGACTGTAATCGTAGTAAATTATTTTAACTTCGTTAATTTATCATTACTGAAATAAAAATAGATTATGACAGGCATCTTTTGATAAAATAAACAATATTTACAGCTATTTTCACCATTTCCTGATAATTCCTCACGGCTCAAATAACAGGTGGTTTGACATATTTCATTTTGGAAAATATATCAATTTATTATCCGCCAACTAACAGGATTTTCTACGAGTGGTGAAACGAGCACTTGATGATTTGAAAACTTTTTTTTTTCGCGACGCATACTAAGGGTGAAAAACGTTAGGCAGCACTCGAGACAACGGAGGTTCAACAACGACAAAGTCAATCAGACGATCTCTTGTCTCGTCGAGTGCAGCCTGGGCGATGACTCCAGCTTGGCGAATTGATCAAAAAGGTGCAACGACCTCGAATATAGGCTTTAGTTATACCTATCTCAACATCTGCACATCTGAGGTTAAGAAAAATATAATTTTTAAGACTCTAAGAACATTCAAGAGATACTACAGTATGTTTGCCTTCAATGTGCGTACATTTCAAGATATTCAAGTGTCATTTATTTAAATTACATAGAGACAAAACCAAGACTATAGACTCTCAGGATATCAATAACCTTGTTAAGATTCTTAGTTTTTTAGAGTATTGATTGAAGCTCGTTTGATTACAAAGCCTTTGGGAGTATAGCTTTCATTCAGTTGGCTCAAACAAAGACTGCATTGCCCTTGCGTATACAATTTTCTAGTGAAGTGAAAAAGTTTGATAATCATGAAACTTTACTTTTTATATCAGCAGGACTAATTGAGATACGCCCGAGGTATAAGAACCATATCTGTGAAATAAGCAGCTATGTAAAGCAATAAGAAACCGATTTTTACAGAGAGATGCTTAATCAATAACCTAGCAGAGTCTACCTGGACTCTAGTTCTTATATAAAATCCGTTAGAAATTTTTATCACACTATCCTTATTTATATGATCGGGTCATCGTGTGTAAAAGTCTGTGCGCCAGCCTATAACCTGTTTAGTAAACTGTTTCCCTCTGATGGGCGATTCTGGTCCCGAAGGTGGGAAGTAGGTCATACAAACACGAGAACATGTGGACGTCTATTTCACGTCAGGAAACGCCAGTCCGTGAATCTTTCGAATTATATGCGTTATTATTTGCTATTATTCAGCACTTAAGATCAGAGTTAACAGAATCGTAAAAAAATACTTAATTTTGACATTTGGCCCATTCTAGAACTGCTAAAATCTTGCTATTAAATAATTACGATTCTGTTACTATTATGGTAGCGAAATTTAGCCGACGAGCCCCAGATTGATAATATAATTTCATAAAAAACACATTGGCAAGATGGCCGACCATGTGGCTATGATGATGACGATCGACGATGACGATGAACTCCAGACTTGCCTGCGTATTTAATCTAGGGTTAACTTATTAAATAAGCAATTCCTTTAAAGCTGACAGACATGCTGACATTTTCATATGTATAGTCGAATAATTGGAGTAAAATAAATACAAGCGATAGTTTGCTGACGGAGTTTTAGTTATTTTTATTGTAGTTCGGCACAAACAAAAGCAAATGATTATCAATCAAAATAACATGTTCTGATTATTCAAAATGTAAATTCATGATGTTGTATACGAGACGATATAAATAAAACACAAAGGGCCGAGCACAAATATAACTTTATCAATTTAGACGAAAGCTATTTTAACGCTGCCTAAATCCAATTATCATCCATCAGATCAGATTTTACTTTATTACGAAGATGAGGATAAAAGCATTATAATCGAGATAATTAAGTTTAAAGTAGCTATAATGAAATCTGAGACCTTGATTTATACTGAACAGCCTTAAATTATATTTTTTTATTTTATTATTCAAACATCTCAAGTCTTTATTACCACAAAACAAAAGGTACTCTCCTTTTGCAAAACCGATATTAAAAGTGAAGGTATTATGAAGTAAATACTACTACACACAATATGTACTTTTTTAGACCAGCACAGTCATCACGTGCTTAATAAACGATACAATACAATTCTCGCAAGCAACATTGAATTAATGCGAATGGTCATAATCAAATAAAGTCGAGGTTACAATCAGATTTTGCACTAACTAGGTAAATTGTAATTTAAATTCATTAAATGAATGACAATACTGTCTTACAGCCGGGCCAGGGTGAATTCAGAACCGGAACCGGCGTTCCGGCGGCGCCGGCGTCATCACTCATACCCATTACTACCTTATTATTTGTGGCTTAATTAAATACCATCCATTGTGCAATTACTTCACTGTTCTGTTACCAACCAAGTTACGTGCCCCTGTAAGTCTACCATGCATGCATTAATAAATGACTTTTATGACTTTACGCTTATACGAACGAACTTTGCAGACGAGAACTTTGAAGTCAAGAAAATTGTTAATAAAATTCGTGCGAGAATAAGAATACTGGTCAAAGTTTATACGAATTAAGTTTTGTGCACGGAATTTTTTTAGCCATGCTTATAATTTTTACACTTCTTGGTAAAAAGTGCGTTAACCGTTGCGCGTTGGTGCAAGAGAAATGTGAAGAGATTATTGTCTAAAAGAAATAATATCTACTGCAGAATAACTCTTTAGCTTTGAATTCTACTGGTCGTTATTATATATTTAATTTAGTCACTTCCGTCAAGCCGATCCCCTTAATAACATTCATTCATGGCGCGTCGTACGCGACCTGCGCCCGCGCACGTCCCGCGCACGCGTCTCTAGGGCCACGCACGTAACTTTGTTGCACCTTATTACATTTTGTTTTCATAATAATATTCAAAGCATAACTTCTCTATAATAATAACATAATACTACTGACGCACTAATACCAGAGTTAACGATTTTTTAAATCAACGGTTATATTGACACATTCCGATACAAAATAATATAATAACGGCTGTATAAAATTAAACATGTGTTGGTGAACACGACTCGACCATTTAAAATAGTTTTTGAATTTACCTTTCTAAAATTCGACAATTGTTGGAATTAGCATAAAATAAAATTACGAATGGAACAGTGTGTTATAAGTATATGTGATTTACGAGTCGAGTCTAGTTTTGGAACTACAGTCCGACAAGGAGGAAAGTTCCCTTATTTAAACATAGCTTAGTTTAGTCTGATTTCCCAAACTTATTTCGTCTAACGCCCACTTTGAAAATCAGTTATTTAGTAGCGCCCCTAATTTTGTTTTCACCTTAAATACATACATACAATAATAACATATTATTAGTCTCACCTGGAGTTTAATTAAACCTATATTTTAAACAAGACTGTTCTTACCAGAGAGAGCAATAATAATGCAACTTTACAATATTAAACCACATCAGCACCCTCAATTTTTTCTAGGCCCCTTACCGCCCCCCTCTAGGCCTCCAGCGCCCACAAGGGGGCGTAATCGCCCACTTTGGGAAAGACTGGGTTAGATCCTGTGAACTAGTCGTGTATATCCTGTCATAGGCTTTAGATAGCTCGTCTGGATATACATGTCATTCATACCAGAATTATGTAAATAGAATAAAAGTGCAATTATCATACATATTAATTTGGAGGTAATAGAATTCTAGCCAGTTGTTTTAAATCAACTTTTATTTTAATTAGTACATATTTAGACAGCACGACACGGCGCCGCTCCACAAATATGGTATTTATAAAATCATTTTCAGACATTCATAGCAACAGTAGCTTGTTAGTAGTCAACGCTAATGAGCTTGATCTTCATTTTTTAAAACAATCAGAGGCACAACTTGTTACGCGTTCACAATGCAGGAAGCATAAAAATTTATAACACAACTAACCGTTATTATAATTTTAATGGCTGCTTCTCTTGAATTATGAATGCGGTTGCTTTATAAGGAGCCCATTGTGCTGGACCGAATCAAAAGGGCCGGTAGCTGGTATACGAAATTATAACACTGGGCCAGTAATAAAAACTAAAGAAGGGTAACATTACGAATGTCCTAATTTACCCAAGATGTCGAGGCTGTCTGTAAATAGAATCACAGGAAATAACGGTTAATGTTTGCTTTCTATTAGTTTTAAAATGTGAGCAGTTACACTGAAAAAAGGATCAACCAAACTAGTTTTGTTAGTTGAAGGTTTCGTTGTAGGGAAGTAATTTTTTGTTAACTATAAACAATCAGAAGTTCGCAAGTCACTTAATTACGGCCTTCTTGTAGCCACATTTTGGTTTGGTCATGTTTTCAGTGTAATCGTTTCATTAAATGAGAGATAAAAGATGGCTTGGTAATTCAAAGTATAAAGCCACATCAGTCGTAGAAGCAATATAGTCAATGTATCTCGTAAGTATGTAATGAAGAAGTGCGCGTGACCTGCAGAGGCTCACTGATAATATTACATTAAGCTGCCGGAAATATCTGGTATGTTTCGAAATAAAAGCCCTGTTGCTATTGCTCCTCCTTCTCCGAATTAGTACAATTATTTTACTGCCGGGCAGGATGTTATGAGAACATGAATAAGTAGCGTGGTAAGCTGATTATGATGCTAACGGTGCGCCGAGATCTAAACTGTTAGAAGGGCTACATTTGCACAACATTGGCAGCATTTATTGCATTCATGTCTCATTTGGGTCGGTATGCTAACACCCGGCGTGTTGTGCCGGTCTTACACGCCAATCAGGAGTTTACAAACAAAGCAACGAAGAATGGCGTTGAAGGAACGAGTACTTGTGAGACAACGTAGACTAACACAAACTAAGCGAAAGTTTCACAGACACACACGTTTAATAAGACAATTAAATTGTTACATTTATCGAAATAGAAAAGCTAATTAGAGCTACTATTAACAAGTTTAATTAGGCAATCAAACTGTCCGGTTCCTACCACTAATTAAATTTAATATTTATGGTCAGCTTTGTTTATTTACTCAACAATATCAAATAAGTGGCGTTGTGTAGCTTCGAAATAGCTTAATTAGGATAACGATAGCAACTATTTCAAAATCTGTAATTAAGGTCTTACTTGCCGAAAGCAATATCCTTCAGTTTTATTTTGTAAGAGACATATTAGGTTGTCACAGCGTAGTTCCGAACTACTTCAATTCTGTGAAGTATTGACTTTCTTTGCTCAACTAAGGTGGATTCTAAAAACTCGAGGCAAAATAAACGACAACGGATGTTCGTTGACTAAAATAAAGTGCTCTGGAGTGTATGGACTAGGGTTGGCAATGAAGACGGCAATGAGTGCATGGGAAACAAAAAAATGCCAAGAAAAAGAAAAAAAAGGAGATTTCAGAACTATAGACTTCTTTAAAAGTAAGCAGACAAAAAAGCTTGAATTGGCCATTATAAGTTTGACTGGAGATTTAAAAATCGAACACATTTTTGATATTGGATCCTAAATACAAAATGGCGGCATCAATAACAAAATTTCTTAATTGAGAAAACGTTTTCAAATGCCCCTTGAGCGCTTTTGATAAAGTTCTTGGCAATATCTGGCGATTCCTGGATTCAACGGGCATAAGAAGTGAGCTGAAATCAAAAGGGCTGCCACAATAGACCAAGCATTAACAATAGACCGAGATGGCTTTCATAAAATAAAAATTAAAAAGTTCTTGGCATCCCTATTTTGGATTAAGTGTCTCGTTAGTTGTGCTCCTGAATCTTTTGATGTATCAAACGGGAAACACGAGCGTCCGTGCGACAGGCAGACAACGCGACACTTTATTTTACTATACATAGTTTTTTGGTTATACATAATTTGTAGGTGCAGAGGAAGTCGCCATTCAAGTTTTAGGTGACACTTTCTTTCTTGTCTTTACTTTGTCTCATTAGCTTATTAAATTAAGTTGCACCAATAGTTAATTATTTCGTTGCAGCCAGCAATCAGCTTTCAAGTGCTTGCAGCGGGTACAAAAATTAACGCTGTCACTTTTTATAATAATATGTAGATTCCCAAAATGAAGGTTGGAGAATGTCATTTCAGATTATTTTTTTTTCAAGAAGTTTATACAATACCTCTAGGAATCGAAGTCTAGCAAATTATTTCCAAATCAATATTTTTTTATTCAGCCGGTTAAATCGGCTCATAGTATGTACGCACTAGATATAAACGGCTGAATCTATTTGATTTGTGCCGACGTAGCCTCCTATCTAGGTCGGGCAGGACTATAAATTATGCTGTCACAGTGCGACTGGTCCAGATAACAGTCTAAATCACGGTTCTTAACCCCTAGTACGGAAGTTCACTAACCTCTAAATACATCCACGTTTGATATTCAGGAAATATTGGGACGTATTACGATAAACTATCTTTACGATTTGCCGTACAAGTTACAAGACGTTTTATGAGAACCAATAATATATTATCGGTTGCAAATCACATAAACATAATGGAAATGGAACAATGATTTATTTCCACTATGTACATTTGCCACAAGTAAAAGTTATATATCTTTGCTAGCTAGCAAATGTACATACATGGATGAAATCATCAAGTTATGGTTCGCTAATAATCAATAAAATATGAAACCGCACTATTAATTTGATCAATATGCAGCATATATTTCATACTAGCAGTTCCCAGCGATTACACCCGCGCCAAAAGTCGGATTTTTCATACAAACTTTCATCCCCTAATAATTTTATATCGCGACAAAAAGTAGCCTATGTCTTTCTCCGGGTCTCAAACTATCTCTCCTACCAAATTTTATTTGAATCGGTCGAGGAGTTTTGGAGCCTATTAGTACAAACAAACAAACAATCAAATCTTTCCTCTTTAAATTTGTAATATTAGTGTACATGTATGGCAGAGCTGGTAATTGGCGGATATAAGTTATGAATTTACGAAAATAAGGTTTTTACCTCAATGATAGATATATAATGAAATAGGGTTAATTAGCACTGTGTATGCTCGCGGGTTTCCCTGGTATCCCTAGGCTGACTGTGTCTGTTGCTAATGACGTAACTGGATTAGCCAGGTTAGGAACCATTATAGACATTGAATTAATTCGAAGTTAAGTAAGGTAAAGTATGTTTCACTTTTAATACACATAAGTTTGTTTCGCATAATTAATTTCTGTTAACCGCATAGAACGATTATTTAAATAAATAATTCGCACCTTTCTCCATATCTCATTAATCAAATAGAACACTTTGAGGAACCTAATAATATTGTTTGCGTCAAAACTTTATATAATTAATGATCAAGAATTTAAAAAAAACCTTAAATAATACTTTTAATTGTAACATTTTAATTTAAAAAAAATCAGTTTATTGATTACGACAAAGTCAGTTAAACGTCGAACATAAAAAAAACATTTTCTCTGGAAAATAATGTTAGAACATTCCTATAGACTTTATCGTCACTCTTATTCTCAGACCCTCAATCACTCAGGACCGACGAACAAAAGCGTAACTAACTAGATCGCAGAATTGCCCTCGTTGTGGGCGCGATTCATTTGCCTAATTGAACATGTTCGCTGCTCATCAGGCGAGTTCCACTGATTGAAAACCTCACTTCACGAACATTTCGAAGCCAAATTAAAAAGGTTCTACCACAGACTAGACTTATTTTCAATAGCTCCTGAAACTTTAAAATTACAAACTGGTACATGTGACTCATATTATTGTACTCATAAACAAACTATTTTATTATAAACTCCGTTTGAAGTTCTTCAAAGGAGTATCAAAAGGGCAGCAATCGTTGCCACATCATACTTACCACCATACACAAAACAATAAATACTCTTTGAAAGTAGGGCGTATCCATCAATCCAGAGGATAAGTGTCAAATACCGGGGAATTGTAAAGGCATGGAGGAAAATGAAATCGTGCCTGCGCATACCAACCAAGCAAACATTAGGAAATCAAAATTATTTATTCAGAAGCATATTTCAAAGGGACCGGATAGGCAGCGTACTCGTACAGTCAAATCAAAGGCGATATTTGAATTTATACATAGCGATTTCATAATCACACAAGATTTATCCTCTCGGATTCCATTTAAAAAACCGGCCAAGTGCGAGTCGGACTCGCGCGCGAAGGGTTCCGTACCATTAACTTAAAACATTAAACAGTATAGGCAAAAAAAGTATATATTTTTATTTTATTTATAATTTCAAAAGTATTCATCACAGGATACCCGAAACAATTTTAAATAAGATTTTCCGCGGCTGTTTCTTACGTGAGTGATTTGAAGTTTATAGGTCCAAGACTTTAGAAATTCCAGGGGGGGGACGGGACACACCGTGTTAACGACTTTGGCGGGCTATATCTCGCAAATGGTAAAGCTGATAAAAAAGTGTTTAATGGAAACCCTATCTTATTTTCATAGTCCTTTTCAACGATAAGCCACACAAGGGGTGCACTCAAAAAAATAATTCACCCCCCCTTTACATGTATGGGGAGGTACCCTTAAAAAGGGGTAATTTTAATTTTTTGTATTTTAAAAAATGAGATCTATATGTGAAGTATCCTCGAATCAAGTTACATGCAAATCAGTCCATAAACGTAGAAGATATTCTGCTGTGACAGACTAGGACGGACGGACTGAACGATCTTATAAGGGTTCCTTGTTGGACTACGGAACCCTAAAAAGAAAATAGGTAAAGCCCGTGTGAAAATACGTTGAAGACATAATTTAGTTTGTAGCCATAAACATTTGTAATTCTTGTTTCATTTTAACTGTATTCTGTATTCTGTGCCTAAATAAATAAAAATAAAAATTCGTTGGTAACAAGATACTCTCACCCCACGGGGTCAAGATCACAATATCAAAATATCTTATTTCATAATTATCGACGGATCAGCGATTGGGCAAGGTTAAACGGTTTCCTCAATAGGATTACCAAATCAGCTGTTCAATACATCGGCAATGGGTGGACGTATTAATGTCAACTATTCGGCGTCCGGTCAGCTGATGGCAACACTGCATGCTTGAGTTATCTTTGGAGTTTAGAAATTGCTAGAAAAGGACATGCAATGTCAAAGTGATTTGATCGTTTGACAAAAGGTTGGAGCAGTGTTGCAATCACCACAGAATAAATAGCAACCACTAAACTTTTATTAAGAAATATGCAATTCTGCTTTTATATACTGCATCGACGTGATAGTCATACTTCTCTATCTTTGAATGCATGTTAAATAGTTATACATGCTTTAATTAATGGTAGAGCTTTCAAAATGCTGTTATAATAAAATCATATTTTTACACTTACGCAAATAAGAAACGGTGTTTCGAGTCAACACGATATATTTGTATGGTAACCAAGAAAACCGGTTTAAAATAAAAATGTGTTGCTGTAGTCTGCAGAATGACACCGCCTGTCCTGCGCACCGAACCGGTGGAACATACGACGGAATCACGAATTTTATATGATGGTTTATAGAAAACCATTCTGAAATGTGCAATACTACATTCCCCGTAAGACAAAACTTCGAACCAAATAACAGAATTTCGGTCTCTTCAAAAGTTTTTAAACCAAAACTAATTGTAAAACAGTTCTGGAACGAATGTATTTGTGGGAGGCCGGATACAAGACTCGTGTTTTTATAATCGCCGTCTATTAATACCGTAGTTTGTCATCTTAATTTAGCCGAGACGCTGTTTGTTTTCATTCCAGATCACGGGATAGAAAATGCTGTACCTATGTTGATATTTCTTTAACTTCTATCCAATATACATTACTTACCTAAATTACAAAAACATTATCAATTGATGAATTTCGTCATTCTACTCGTGTGAATACTAGTCAGCTGATTAGGTGACCTATTGTAAACGCAATTTGATGTCATTGATAAATTCTGTATAAACACGCATTTTAATAGTGAAGAGCTAATGATATGAAGGTAATGATATGATGTGCACGTCAGATGCAATACATCGGTGGTGCAATGTAAGTGCTTATTCTCTACTTGCAACAGCGTTGAGTGGCCAACTGACTCTGACTGTGCACTCGTCTAGTTGGGCAATTATAAGAAGCGCAGCGAATATTTACATAGAGAACACATGTATGTACTCAATACATAGAAAAGACGCTACGACATACCGTAAGAAAAGGCCTTTATGTAGACTTCTCTACTGCATCATGGTTCTTGTTAGTCCAACATTATATCTAAAAATAGAAGTGAAAATATACCTAACTAACTCTACTTTACCGACTGACTTTTTTGACTGGCAACAGGGGTTATAACACTATGTTTCTGGTAGTAAAACTAAACAAGTATCAATCTGTAACTGTGAAATTCTATTTATAGCTAAACCAACTATGAAAGTATGAAAATATCCAACCGCGTTAAATATGCGAAATTAATACATGAATGTTAAACACCAAAACAAATAAGTTTTCGAGCCGCGAATGATTCACAACACACACAAACAGTTTGCACGTGGCCCCTAAACTTTGCAGACATGTAAATTCTTGCAAGCAAGTGTTGACACATTGTATGTATCCTAAAGTATAGATTTTGAATAAATTATGCTAGTGCAAAGTAGATGATCTGCCACATAAATACAGAGAACGTTTACACATAATGGAGACTCCATAAAGTGTAACTAATGCTTCCTACACTCACTCTCGTGCAAGTGACGTGACAAGCTAGGAAGCGAACATCGAGACGAGTGTGTGATTGGTGTGTTTCCGAATCACTCCGCTGATCTGATTTATGAGATTTTACTTACGAGGCGTCTTTGGTCGCAATACGCATTAGAAATGTACTACGGTATTATGAGTCCAAGTCTGCTAAATTACATTGGCAAATGGGTAATAAAATAGTTTTTGACATTTGGCCCGTACTAGAACTGTCAAAGCTTACTATTCAATTACGAAAAGAAAGCAGTCTTGGACCCCATCAGAAATCATGATTTATCGAGTACCACTACCATCGAGTTCGCGAAACCAACTTCCGAACCAGTATGAACCAGTGAAGCATTTACCTATTCCATATTAATAAGCAGTTGTTTGTCGACAAAGACTCGTACAAGTATGAAAATTCGAGTAGTGAGCCCACTGAATACAGCTCTGCTGGGCGCAAGTCTGCAGTTTACAAACACCACGTGGCCCCAGACACGTCGTCGGCCACACTGCAGACTTCAAGCGGAGCGGTGCGCGCGAGTGCTGACGCGAGATGCGCAGGCGCAGACAGAAACGTTTTGCAAGCTAGGCTTGGTGTTAGCACTACAAATCTTCGCAAAACGACGGAATTTATTTAAAAAAAATAGCAGTGTTACTGTGGAGGAACGAGCAAGAATAATGTACTATTAAATAAGGTGTATTTAGGCTGAACACACACATGCCCAAAGTAAACAATGTAAATTCTACATACTTGCATGGAGTTCAATAAACAGATTTACGTTTATGCTATCTAGTAAGATTCCAATTAGATTTAAACGATAACAATTTTGTGCTAATACCGTTTTCATTTGTACCAAGAGCATGATATTTGAGCAAGAGCAGAAACGAGTTTGGACCCTTGCGGCATTGCAACATTCGACAACCTGCTCTCCTTGGTCGAAAGACGAATTTCTTCAGTTTTTACTGACATTTTGGGACATGAAGCGTACTTACAAATCCATCGAAATCATGTAACAAATACTTTATTTAACGACTCTGCTTGTGAGAAATATAATAGAGCACTTTTACACATTAGAAATCCAAGAATATATGATCATTTTCACTGTATAGTTTTTAATATTTTTTGACACTCACAGTGAAACTCATTGAAACATTTCCATTGAAACTGAAGTAGGTACCAATTGTGTAGCAGATGCGACAAAATTTGTAAAAATGAGCACGGAAAATCAATTTAGTGCTTTATTTATTTACTCCAGGGAATGTCGCAGGACCGGTGCGTGCGCGCAATGAAACGCTTCATTGACATTCATTTGCCTATGGCTATGTCTATGCGTAAACCAGATCGACTAGTACCAGATTATAGTTTGGTCAAGTGCAAAGATTACCCTTAGGCTTATTAATATCTTTGAATTCTCAAACGCCAATGATGCCTGTACCAATAATCTAGACCAGTTAGTTTAAATTCAGGCGATATTTGCACCTGTATTGGAGGTATAAAATGTCTGACATGCAAAAGCAAGTTCAATTGTTTTAATCCAAAGTTAAATCACAGTGATGATCATAATAAGATTTTTAATGATAACTAGGAAATAGGGTTCGCTGTATGATTTATATTTGCAAAATAATTTAGCTAGTAGACCGCACTACGGGCTCATACCAAGGAAGCGTTGAAGAGAGTGCGGTAAATTACAACTAACAAAACGCGACACACTGCCGGTTACGATGGGCAACTTCTCCTCAACTCATGGGCTAGGTCTGTCACGTATCGCAAAAAAGAAAATGATGGCAAGAATTACACCCACATTTAAAATAATGTACTAAATACAACGCCTAAACCAGAGCAAGAGGTAGTCGGCTAAAAAAGAAGGCCAGAAGCACTAACACAAAGTGTGTAAATAGTAATTGATGAGTAAACAACACAGATAACAACACGATGCGTTACAGTTACCTATATTTCTTATCTATGTGTGTGCAACAGTTAGATGTCAAGGGCCCAATCAAACAGTAAACATGCATAAAATCACGTTTTCTATGCCACAACAACTAGGTAGATATGAGTATAATAGTAAATTTATTTTCGTAACCGTTGATTTTTTTCATAAAACACACGGAAAATAAATTCATTAGAAGCAACGAAATAAAATATATCAATGCAACTGGTGGTTTGATAGATTCCGTTTCCGAAAAAATATTTTTGCTTTATGAACATAAAGCCAGTGTGTATCGGAATATGCGTTTTGCTTATTACAACGAAGGCGGAAGCGCGAGCACGTGGTCGGCGAACATAGTAATGTTTATTTATACACGACGCATTCACATGTTATTATATACTACTCTATTCGCCATCACCGGCCCGGCTTGTCCATCAAAAACCCACTGCGTCCGCGTACGGTAAACATTTGTCTATTTACTCTGTTCGGTGAAGGGAATGGTTTTTATGTCGCGGAAGTACTACTAAGTACTAAGTACTATAAAACTGTATTTAAACGCAATAACAGTACAATGTTTGTTGCATAATTGTTATTTTAACCCGTAAGGTCAACTTTCGTAACAGAACTGTTCAACAGAGCGTATCAATCGTCTTCGTCTAGAAATGAGCGATAATGGCGGGTTTGTTACTGTAGAGCGCGGATTGTATGAAAAATTTCACTTTTCACAAGACATGCGCGCGCGTCGAGTGCAGCGACTCTTACTTAATCGTTAATTAATTCGTTCATTAACTGGCGCTGTGGGTGTATTGAGTGCAGACGCTCAAATTATGATCCGTTAGTTATTCAGTGCTAATGACAAACTTAAGTATAAATCATTAGCGGTGTAATAAATTGTAACAAGTCTCTCACTAGACTAACTACCTGATACGTCTGTAAAAACTATCATGTTAACGTATTTTCTAAGTAGGTATTGACTTGACTCTTAATATGCGCATTCAACTTTGATGTCTCTCACTCAATTGATTATACACGTCAAATCCGCCCGTATATTTAGGTACTACACTTATAAGGAGCTACTTTAGTAAGTGTTCTCAAATCATGTTCGGCTGAGTCTTTACTCTTGTTATGGTACGTACATAAGAAATATTTTCACTGAGACAATATTTTACCGACTACCATAGAAGGTATTACAATTTTCACACTTTCCTTTTAGAAAGGCAATAATTCCTATGAATAACTTTAAATACCGAAAAGGTTAAAACATATTTCCATTCCGTGCATAATCTTAAGAACGTTAACTATGAATGTAGCTGTCCAAAGAAAAGTGTTTGTCAAATAGCGAGGAAGGTGATAAGGGAAGGTGATATGGCAAAGCGCACTCTGTCTAGGTTTTGCACCCTTTTATTTTTACGCGGAGGAAATGTATTAAGCATAGTTGGTGCCTAGAAAAAGCACCAGATGGCAGCAAATTGCGTGGAACTCCCGAACTTTTTGCCGAATAAACACCCACTAAAACTCGCGTGGTTCCTCAGTCCGCTTAGAGTCGAAAAAGGATCGCTAGCATTCACTTCGTCAGGTTTATCACAATGCTCGAGAATACCAGATATAATAGATAAAAAAGTTATACGATATTTATAACAGACCTCAATCTCATGGATTGGGGCCGGGTCGCCAGGCAGAGGGCCGTTGATTAGAAACTAAAGAGCGCGACCGTCGCACGCGCACGCGTCGCTGGGCAAGATCTGATTAACTGGGTCGGGAAAGCTGGGAAATTGACAGAACGAAATAACTACTTCTTACTACTGCTTGAAAGAAATCATATCAATGTTACAACCACAGATTGTTCCAAAAGTTACGTATCATTTAGCTGACGTTGATTGAATGCGACAATTTGGAGAAAACACAGCATCGATCACGCATAATCAACCTCGAACTATTCAATAAAGGCCTTATAATATGAAAACAGCAGGTAAATAGTCGCAACTAAATACTACCAATACTACCTACTGCCTAAAGAATGTCACTGCATAATTACTTCTTAAGAAATTTCCTTTTGACGACTGGGCAACTACTCATTATGGTTACAGGAAAACCGCCGTAAACCCGAGATTGGTGTAAGTTTTTAGCTTCTCACTTGACCAGCACTATAGTTGGCAAGTAAAACATATTATTTACGAAACTGAAACCACTTCAAAAGACAACTATTACAGGTTCAGCTAAATAAAAATTTGCCTCAAATAGGCGTCTAGGTAAAATTTGATGTTTTTAATTTTATTAATTAAAACATTTTATCAATAATACACTAAAGAATCTGGGGTAAACTCTAGAAGTTTTTAACGGAACACCAATTAAAACGGCCGACTAGTTTCCTAATCAATTAACAAAGTCAATGAACCTAGTGTGAACGGAGGCGATTCTATTCAAGCAGTGAAACAAATAAACACTTCGATGAACTTGCATAACACTTGCCATGCATACAGGGTTCTACACTTGTTGATATCCTTAGCTAGAGCAAGGCAAATATAGTTTCGTACGACTGTTACTAAGTAGACTAGACAGATAATTTGTGTTTTTGCCATTGTGATTTGACTCCTTATAACAACATAATTAATAAGTTGCGCATAAATCCCTATTTATCGCATCTTCCTGGATATACGCGTAATTTCATAAAATGCATTAAACGATGTGGCAAGTTTTATCGATTTGTGTAAATTATGAATAAGTTGGAAATAGAATCTAAAAGTTTCTAAATTGAGCTATCGTAGCCTCTTAGAAACTGCTCCTTATTTTGAACATTGTTGGTAATGAATGGGTAAGGAAGACATTTTGGACTTCTTCGGACATGTAACAGACAGTTCTAGGTATGAAGGTTTAGGAATATAGGTGCCATGGTGTTGGCGTGGAGCCATGGCAAGGGCCTTGAGACCTGGTGCATTGCAGAACCAGCGCAAATGCCAAGGCGGTGTCGCAACTTTGTCATCGTGCGATTTTTCATTCGTGAGCCGACGAGTCCGCTGCATTTTCCCATAAACTTAATGAGAACTAAGAGAATGGAGCCGTAGACATCTTAGCGCCGACACATGTGTAACAATATGACGTGAAAAATGACGTAGACGTTGTATTAGTTTATACAAATAGCTTTACGTTTACGACAAACTTTGTTATTAATATTATATATCCAGATTATGGAACACTAATTGATGTACAGTCGGCAGCACGTCAGGTTACCCATTTAAAATACAAAAACAGTTTTTATTACGTGGGAAATAGAGGCGGTCTCAAAGTAAAAGTCTGACGTGCGAACTGCGGCCGTGGTTTGTACCTGTTAACCAAATCATTTATTGAAAAAAAAAACATTACATTTTCATGTGCTACGTAACATAAATATCTGTGACATAAATAACATACAATATCTTAGAAATTAATCAGTAGGATTTCCGTAATTGAATTATTAAAATTGCAACTATTCATAAAAGAATCTTACTATACTAGATAAAGTTTAGTTTTATTTACGAGTAGGTGGTAATAGCCAATAGCGTGACTTGAATACCATTAACTCCCCAATTACTGTTTGTTTAGTTAAATAGTAACTTTATAATTAAAATGAATTATTATATTAGTCTGGTTAGGAGGATCACGCGACCGGTTTACGATGGTTGGTGTAAAATTGCTAATGTGATGAAAATAAACAATCCGTTTGAATAATTACGGCTAATTGGACATTTATAATTGCTCGTAGAGATATTATCAGTGCGGCAAGCGCGTGGGGAATTCCGCGGCCATATGTTAATGAGAACGCCATGTCGTCTACATATGTCGTCAAGTGCATGTGCGATGAAGCTAACGCTGTGCGATGAAGCTAACGCTGTGCGATGAAGCTAACGCTATCATAGATTAGGCATGGAAGATTACATAAATAGCAGATGAAAAATCATATGAAATGAATTTCATTGTTCACACCTGCTATTTTTTTTTATATAGACTGCTACAAATCGCACTCTGCGAAATCATAGATCATGCTCATTTCATTTCATTCATTGATGACTGCTTGTAGCAAAGCGAGTCGCGAGCGAGCGAGTAGGAATGATTTGCCCTAGGTGCGTGTTAGAAAAAGACAAACACACTAGTTATGCGATCATATGTGACGATCGATACTGGGTGGGCATTTCAAGAACTTTAAACTTATGAACATAAAGTTTAGATTCGTTTGCCATGATTTTTCATGACAACCTAAATATGAAATTTCATATTAGTAGCAAATTAGCAACCGTTCACAATAATTCATATTTCATAATAAGTAGCAAATAGCAAAAAGTGTTACATTATGACACTGCGAAAAAAAATATTTGCCAATGAAATTTCACATGTGATTTCATATGAAAAAAATCATCATTTCATGAAATGAAAATGAATTAAAAGTAGCAATCATTGCCATGCCTATAGTGTTCGTATAAGAATCTTATTAGAATACTGTCTGATGCCACTTTTTTCCAATATATCTTCAGTTCTGAAAGCATATTTTTCGATGCAAATTAGAAGATTGTTTTCCAAACAAACTCTTGCAATCCCCACAGTTTGGATTCGTAGAGCGGCATTATTTTAATATCAATTAAGGTACAGTGGTCTAAAACACTCGATTAAATCATTACAGTCAAATACCAATGTAGTACTTATTTGTTTAGCCCTCGCAAAAAAATAAAAAATCGTGTTAATTCTGCGAGTATTGACTGTCTGTTGCATAATACGCGTTCGATCGAGATTTATGTCTTTGTCTATAAGACTCGTACACACTTAATAATTTCTGCACATAATTGTAATATGTTGCACGTTTGTCAAACTTAAATCGTAAGCTATTAAGTTTAAAGACGTTTGTTAGTTTTTATGTCCAAATCACACAATAATTCATAATGCAAACTAATTATTACACATAATACGCCACAAGGGCTACGGTTATCGCTATTTTTCAAGTGCAATATTCAAATCATATATCGTCTTTGACCCTGATCTATCTCCATACTCCGAACCGAACGTCCTGTGTGCAACTTCCTCAGCGAGCTGGTGCTAACCGCCTAGTGAGCAGCCGGACGGCTCCACATTCCAGCGTCCCCTCCTAACTGCCTACTTCCCATGCCACACGACACACGCCACGATCGTAGTTACGTATGATACAAAACTGCATTTCGAGGATTGGCTCATGAACTTGAATATGCACTCGGCTTCCGGATCTTTTTCTTGTCACACTCGAGAACGCTGAACGATCATATGGCGCGAAGAGTGCTCAACTTAGAACCGGCCCAAGAGGGCGTGGTACAACCCGACTGACTTGGGAATCAGTCGTTAACAGGGACTTGCGAACAGCCCATATAAATCCGCAGACGACCCAGAGTAGGTTGTGCTAGCGAAACATAATTAAACGAAGGAGAGCCGACGCCAATTGAAACAAGATAAGGCAAGGATAAAGAAGATGACTCGAGAACGCTGAAATCGTATCCCATATAAACTGGGCAGAGGACTACGTACTCTTTCTCCCGGATGACGATATCCGTATTTTTCAACTGTAGCCGTCCTGTCACGCATGCCAGAATAACAGCGTGAACGAGCGTGATGGCTAGACTTGAAAATATAGACATCTTCGTTTGGTGTAGCCGGTAGAGTCTTAGATTTGGAATGGAAACAAAGCCGTTACAATCGGTAATCGCTAACATAAAAAGAATTTCAACCATATTAAATAGGTAGATAATTTAATTCGGTTCCCAAATGACTAAATTAATGTTTAATATCGTTCAAACGATTCCAACACCCATCAGTTCCAATGTATATTTAATGTAGAACCGGAAACCAATTATCCCAGTTGGTAGGCCGTTATATGAAACTTCCTATAATATGATAGTATCCTATCTATACAATTATATAAATAACTCACTAGCAATAGCCTGTGAGCAATAAGATTATTATCAATAGGTCGTTGTATTGATTGTTTCTTACATAGATAAAACTATTTATCAAAACCTATTTGAGGTGGTAATAAAACGAAGGCTTTTGTTTGTGATTTAACAAGCAGTCGAAATATAAAACGATTTACGCCGAAATGCTACATCGATTTCCTATCAGTTCAGTAGTTTTGCTTAATAACATTGTTGGTATTTCTATTTCCCTTACCTACCTATGCTTACAGAATCACATTTGTTAAGTCATCTTCAGGGAAAAACCACCATTCGAGGTAAACTTAGTAGATACAGCATGATTCAAATATTATCCATCCAGCATAGTAAAAAATTCAATGTCGTTTCAGTTTTTCAAATCATACAAAAACATTTTCATTTCCATGGATGACTCGTTATTTCTTATTGTGCATTGTCATAACAGAACAGTACATTAGTCAACAGTAAGGCAACCCCAGGATAATTTTGTAAGACCATAATTATTGTTTTTTAAGTGATAAGCATTCACTATGCAATCTAAATATATTATTGCACTGGAAAAAAAAAACGACCACCAGAGGCGGGAATCGAACCCGCGTTCCTCGCATACCGGGCGATTGCCTAACCTCTCGGCCACCCTGGCGTTGGCAGAGCCTCTCGAAATTTTCAAGTGCTTCTTAACGCTGTAATGCCGCGTTGCTTTCATCAATGTTATTGGGATTGTACCCTCAACACTCGAAAGAAAATTGCATAGTGAATGCTTATCACTTAAAAAACAATAATTATCTTATTTGCAAGCTTCATCTTTCGATTGTTAAATACTTGCAATAGTATTTCTTTCGAGTGTTGAGGGTACAATCCCAATAACATTGATGAAAGCAACGCGGCATTACAGCGTTAAGAAGCACTTGAAAATTTCGAGAGGCTCTGCCAACGCCAGGGTGGCCGAGAGGTTAGGCAATCGCCCGGTGTGCGAGGAACGCGGGTTCGATTCCCGCCTCTGGTGGTCGTTTTTTTCCAGTGCAATAATATATTTAGATTGCATAGTGAATGCTAATCACTTAAAAAACAATAATTATCTTATTTGCAAGCTTCATCTTTCGATTGTTAAATACTTGCAATAGTATTTCTTTCGAGTGTTGAGGGTACAATCCCAATAACATTGATGAAAGCAACGCGGCATTACAGCGTTAAAAAGCACTTGAAAATTTCGAGAGGCTCTGCCAACGCCAGGGTGGCCGAGAGGTTAGGCAATCGCCCGGTATGCGAGGAACGCGGGTTCGATTCCCGCCTCTGATGGTCGTTTTTTTCCAGTGCAATAATATATTTGTAAGACCATCTATAATAATGAGGGATTTTAGTGATAGGGGGCGCAACCGTAACAATGACTAATAGTTCGAATGACACCCTACAACTTGGGTAGTGCTGACTAACTGACTGAAGATACCAGAGGTAGAAAACCTCTGATTTTCTATTCTGTTTTGTAGTTTATGTACAGTGTTTATAGCCGCACATCAACCTACCCTGAACTGTCAAATTTCAGCAACCATATTTCAACTTTATCATTGATGACATAAGAGTTCCATATCATTTGAGATATTTTGACAGATTTGATGATTTACAAAAGCATAAAAGGAAAACAAAGCCGCCGCTAACATGACATCGATCTAAAAAAAAATAATTACTTTGTGAAAAGAAATGAACACGATAGTGGAAACGGAGTAATACGAGTACGTATACTTGAAATTAGTTTACACAAAATTAAATACATTTTCATTTCCGTTAACACATACATAAGCACGAGTATTATTTTTGAACTGAAAATTCTTTATCGACAGCTGAATTTCCATAGCAACCATAAGAAAGAAGGAGAAAGAAATTAATGGAAAATGCATAGTTAAGTTACATCATATTAATTGGTTTGAATATAGCCGGTGGTGGCGCGGTAGTCATTGTAAAAAAAAGTTGCGATGTTACTAGGCATGGCGGCACAATTTCACGCTCTACGGCCGTTCATTTCACGGTTTCGTTGAAACAGCCGCATTTAATTCCACCTTCGTAATTAAAGAATAAATTTTACGACGCAAATGAGTATAAAGGTTATGGACTCGATTAACCAAGGCATGATAAGCTGAGATTCAGATTGGGTTCGGTTACACAAACGCACCGATCGAGTTCCTTGGAAAAATGGCACACGAATTATCCGCAATGGAATGGTGCTGGCAGTTCACAACTAGAAAGATAAGAAGCAAGTAGGATGGGAGCCAAAAACAACACAGTAACATAATATTGTTTCTGTTTTGGTTGAAAGAAGTTGATTCTGAATGGACATAATCGTCTTATTATCCCTTTCAGAACTGGTCAATACAATTGCGCCGTTCAGAAAGTAATTTTTTTCTTAAGAACTATTTGTGTTTTGTGGACGGGCCCAGCATCGCACGATTGCGTTTGAATCGTTCTACCATATTTAAAACAAATTTAGCGCGGGTTTAGTCGCACTAGAGGTCACGGACCTGTCAAGTTGAGAGTAATTTCAAGGTGCCACATTACTACTACTGCGAGTCCTTTTTTTTAATGTTTTTGTAAACAAATCGTTATTAATGACGTATGATCATAATGTTAAGTACATTTTCTATGGTTTTATTGAATAATTGCATTCAAATAGCATTTGACAATGCCGACAGACGTTACCGAACTTTACTGAAACAATTGTATCCACTGGGGCCGAAATTGTAGTCTTTATTTTTTTACCTAAAGTCTTTTTTATAACATTTTCCAATAAATATACATTATTTATCGGAAGATGAGATGGCGAGTAAGTCAAACGAGGCTTGAAACGAGAATAGCAATGAAGATTGATAGGTTCTGAGAGCAGAACCCATCCCAGGGCCATTGGGGGTGGCAGGAGATCTCAATTTTGTGCACCCAGAGTCGAAAGATGACTCTGGAGATGACCTGGTTGACAGCTAACCGTTAAGCAAGCTCGAATGAAAAATAACGAAATTCAACAACAAGCAGATCCGACGGAAACAGCTCCAGAGCCAAACCCAGAGCATTGATCCTGTCGACTGCTTTCATAAAAATGGAAGAATTATTTGAAAAATTTGGTCTGTGATTAAGTCAAAATTAAATATGACAATAAAAGACGGCAAAGCTATGAAACCCATTTGTTCTCTTGGAGAAATAAAAATAATCTTTGGTATTCATAGAATGGTGGGATATGAACCCTGGGCCCGACACAATACAATTGTTTGCTCTAAAATTTTCCAAGATGGCGGTCGGAAAATGGAATTTGGACCTCAGATTTGAAATCTAAGGACCATTTTTAGCTAGGTACAACTGTTTGTTTGATTGTATTCGGCGTACTTTGGCCGCCGGTCTGAAAGGGTTATGCAAAAAATAATTATTGGAAAAACAAAACACCCAAGTGCAAAAAAGTATTTTTCATCTCACCAGTTCGGAAAGTTGAACTTTCATGTGAGCCGGATGGGAAATAGCTTTTCCCTCCTACTTTGTATTCCTAAAGTAGTATAAAAATGTAGTAGTAAAGTAAAGGCCACCACTATAGAGAGTATCGATAGCTGTATCAGCTATCGATAGTGATTTTAGTACTGAACTTCGATACTATCGATAGTATTGCTATGTGTCGATAGTATTTATATTAACGGAGCTATCGATACTATCATTACTATCGATACTATCATTACTATCGGTAGACTATCGATACTATCGATATTTTATCGATACTATTGCTTTTGCCTCAACTATCGATTGTCTATCGTCGATACTATCGATATTTTATCGATACTATTACTTTTGACTCAACTATCGATATTTAATCGATACTATCTATAGTCTATCGATGCTATCGATATTTTATCGATTCTATTGCTTTTGCCTCAACCATCGATATTATCGATGGTCTATCGATACTATTGCTTTTTCCTCAACTATAGATATTTTATCGATACTATTGCTTTTTCCTCAACTATCGATAGTCTATCGATATTTAATCGATATTGTTGCATTTGCCTCAACAAGATAGTCTATCGACACTATTGATATTTTATCGATAGTATTGCTTTTGTCTCAACTAGGTATCAATAGTTTATCGATACTATTGCTTTTGCCTCAACTATTGATACTATGGATAGTCTATCGATACCCTCGATTTCCTCACAGTCGAAATGAAAAATGGTATGTTTAACTCGGGTGAAAGCACCCATTCCACTCTCGAGCTATTGGCGCTCTCATTTCGTTCGAGCTCCAGAAACTTTTAGAGTGGAATGATCACTTTCGTCCCTTGTATGACAATCTACTAATATTTTTGAAATGGTCTTTTTACTGGATTTCATTTGATACTTATATTACTATGGTAAGGAAAAAATCAATCTCTCCTGCCCCCTTTATTTCCATTTGCGGGCGCCATTTAAATGTATATGTATAGCCTATGTCACTCTCGAAATTTTGTCATATTCAACGACACTTCATATGTCAAAAACTGTCCAGCCGTTTGGGCTGTAGGGCGTGCCAAACACATTATACGTACATAAGTAATCTCGAAAAACATAACCCTGCTTCCGCAGTCGGGTGAAAAAACATACGTTTGCAAATTATCTGCAAGGCAAAGTATGCTAATGTTCTGTTCTGGCGTAACGTAAACATTGCGGCGTCGGATCGGAACGAATAATGGGTTTGATATGATTTATATCGAGGTTTTGCATTACATCATCGCATCGTTTGTCTAGGCACAGCGATCCAAATACCTTGGGAAGTTACGAAAATAAATATAAAACGAAGAAAACCTATAGGCTCTACCTTACCATTAACGAAAACATAATTATTAAAAAAAACAAAAACCCGACTGTAAAAATTATTATTTTTCTGAATTAATAGTCTTTTTGCTGGCTTTCAATAGATACCCATATTGCTATGCTAAGAAATAAATCAACCCCCACCCCACCCTTTATTTCCATTTCCGGGAGACGTTTTTAAAATGTATATAGCTATGCCACTACTACAATTCTGACAAATTCAACAACAACGACAACGACACCTCATATGTCAAACACTGTCAAGCCGTTTGTGCTATTAGGGCGTGCCAAAAATTATACATACATACATACTCTCGAAAAACATACCCTCCTTCCAATTACGGTCAAAATGCTAAAGTTGTAAATTCAAGTGGAATGGACAGCTGGCGTATCAAAATCAACCAATGCAACGCGCTTAACTAGATATTAAACTCTTCCAAAATATTCAACATTCTAAAGAAACCCCTACCTTTGATCCACTGCAGTATACATCCCAACTAGCACACAAGCGCTATAAGAAGCTCTACAGTGGCCGTTAAGAGGTTGTCGATTACGGCATTAGCTTTATCGATAAGCCGTACAGCAGCCGTATATACTGCTATAGCGCTACTCTAACCCCAAAATAGGCACTTTTTATAACGGTATAAGCTCTACAATCGCGCTATAGTAGCGAAACAAGAGTTAGAACCGCCATATAATGACGCTACAAGAGTGGTAATGTACGTTAATGGTTGTACAATGACGCTATAAGAGTGGTTGTGTACGCTAACGGATATACAATGACGCTTGAAAAGGTGTAGCGTATGCTGGAAGAGTAAAATTATGTTTTGTAGCGCTATTCTGCAGCTCTTGTCGTATTTGATAGCGATTGTGTGACTAAAAACTAAATACTTATGAAAAAATAATAATTGTGACTTTAAATCAGTGCAAATGACACAAGGTGTCTGTCAGAAGTTTTCCAAATACATAAATCAAAAGTTGAAGTTTGAACATATTATTACTGTGCTATATTTATTGCGAGTATCAGTTTACTGTGAATATATACATGTATTTTCGCTTATATTTTAACGCGCCCACAAGATAATACGTTTTTAGTGTTATAATACTTTTATAATATTGGTTACATAGTTTTTTTTATTTTATTAAGTCATTTATGAATAAATAATAATGAAACTAAACCATAAAGTTGTAGTATTTCTTATTATTATAAGTTTTTGTTCTATTTATATGATCGAAGATTTTAACAAAAATGGACGACTACGTATACTAATCAAAGCATTTGAAACCGCTCCTGTCCCACTCAAAGCGCTATAATAACGCTATAAACGTATTACTCATCGTCTTAAGTAATTAAAACCACTTCTATAACGCCTTTGGCGCTACGAAAGAGTTCATTTCCTCAAATATAGCGCCTTTAGCGCTACTACAGAGTAACTTTTAGTCTACTGTAGGTAATGACGCTACAAGAGTGGTGATAAACTCTATAATAGACCTTAAGAATCTACAGAGACGCTCTTTTCCACTTAAAGTGATTAAGTAGCATCCTATAGCGCCTTCCAAACACTCATACCTTCCAAAACATCATTTATACCTCTACTAGTGGTACAGGAGTGATCACAACTCTACTATACCTCCTTTACCTGTAGAATGACGGAACAAGATACCATTGTAACTCCGTTAGTGTAAATGATTACGATTGTATGGCCACTGTATCGCATACCTGTATAATGACTTTAGAACACGTTGCTATACAGGCTGAGGAGTTGGTTGGAGCTTTTCTACGGCAATTGTATCGCTAAGAAGCTCTATAATGGCGGTGAAAGCTGCTTGTGTGCTAGTTGGGATGGTTGAATGGATACCACTCACCCTAAGACGAAGGGTTATTAACCCCTACATTTTTAAACGGATTTCTCTTTCATGCCTCATTTTACAAAACCGCAGTATCGGCTGAAAATTAAAATGGATGTATAACCACGACATGGGTCCATTTATAACGTGCCAATGCGCAAAGAGAACGGCTTAATAGATGCTTAACAATTTTACTGACGGATCCGAATTAGACTAGCTCAGCTCATTTCCAGAGCGTTCAGGTAAGATAGTGTCAGAAGAGTATCAATTTTAGTATGGGTCAAATGTCAAAATGAATATATATTTTTAAGTACCATTTTATTAGCATGATTGAGGGCATATCCTATCATGATGGTGGTGTAAATTAATACGTAGACTCGTGACGCAGAACTTTTGGGGTTATTTACGAGCATGCTGGTAGAGAATACAAACGAACGGTATTTGAATAAGTATATCGAATAAGGTTAAGAAAATAAGAGACGTCAACATCCATGACAATACCAATAGTTTTACCTACGCCCACGAGATGAGCTGGCTTCACGTTTTGTGCTTTGATTAAAATCGTGAAAATTGGCAACGAGGGTCGTGGTAATTTGCGAGAGGGAAATTCGGCGCGAATCTCACCTACGCGACTGAAGTGTAACTTAATTAACAGGTCGAGACTCCCAACCCAACCTGACGACGTACAGAACCGGTATCTATCTGTACCTACAAGCCTTCTTTTGCTTCGCTCCGTTTTGTTTAAAGTTTCAGCCGCGAAAGGATATTAAGAAATCCACGTTTAAAAACAAAAACCACTTCTAGTGATCTCATAGAAGATGAATGGGAAAGTAGTACAGTGTCAAGTGTGTGTGCTAGCGATTTCTACTGAGAGAGTTTCCGCAGATAATCAACATTTCATAATCAAAATTCATGGTACCAATATAAAGCAAAAATTTCAACTAACCTGGTAGAATGTTCCTGGAAATTGCCTCCGTCGAGCAGACGGACCTTAGCGAACAGCACAGCCGAGACGAAAGGAACCTCCGTCAGCTCCTCGAGGCAGCACTGGACCCCGAACTTGTACCGCTTCTTCTTGGTCATGAACGCCATGACGCCGCCACCATCGGGCCCCGGTCAGCCCGCACTCGCTCTCACCGGCCGTAACCGGCTACAACCGACTACAAAGTCACTCACAAATCACTGACACCACCACTGGCACTTCACTTCACACACGCACGCAAATGAATTATAGTAAAAACCGCTATCTATTATACGTTTAGTTGAAGTCTAATTATATTGGCACCGTGTCGTGTACGGGTCGGCAGCAGGTTGTGGGGCAGTCGCATTGCTGTCGTTATCGTTAATCTGAAAAAAAGAAAAACGCAATAAGAGAAGGTTTACTTCCATCTGAACTGACTGAAATGATAACATCTACAACAGTTCACTTGTATTAGACCAGAATCGGTTATGTCATTTAGATCCAAATTACAAAACAAAATGTTGCAAACTGCGCAACAAATTTTTAATATCGATACCGTATGCGTTTGAAACAGATTTGCCTCAGCTGTTTCTATCAATCCAATATGCTTATTGAAATCAGTATAATACTCTCGGAGTTATGAAACGTTTGAAATTCAGCGCATTTATTGCGAGCGATTTATTTGAATCTACACGGCGCAGATAAAATTCTGGCCAAAAAACAACACGAAGCAAAAGTTTATGATAGCAGAAATTAATTAATAGAAGCCATAAAGCTATACCAGCAACAGCTGTACACGATTAGCTATCCAATCAATAAGAAGCCCAATAACTACCATAACGCAAACTAGTAGTGTGTTTCGCAAACATAATCCGTTTAGATTTGCATGAGTAGGGAAATATTGACTGTTTGATTTTCCTTAATGAAGGCTTTCAAAAGCTTGAAAATCTTTGATATTATCAAAGAAACATTTAATTAGAAAAGCAAACATAAAGACTCGTGAGAAAGTTCGTCATATTGCTGTGTCATGTCTAAATGTATTTGTGTGTACTTACATAATATTGGAAGACCGACAATGTAGAACACATGGGCTATAGTGACCTCTGCATTCAGCTTTTGCAGAGCTTACATGTCCTGTAACAAAACAAACCTGTTTAGTTTTTTATATCAGTAGCTTTGGTCCGATATAATGCGTGGAAATGTAACCCCCCCACACAATCACACACAATTTCCTAAAGTATTGATAATATGAAATGCCGGCTCACTGGGCATCGCAAGCAGTTATTTATTACTAGTGGTTCCCCGCAAGAGTTGGATTTTACATATAAACTTTCATCCCCCATTTCACCCCCTTAATGTTTTTATATCACGACAAAATGTAGACCCTTCCCAGGGTCTCTGTCTCAATACCAAATCTCATCTCAATCGGTTCAGTGGTTTAAGCGTCAAGAGGTAACAGACAGACAGACAGACACACTTTCGCATTCATAATATTAGTATGGATAATCCGACCGACAAGTCTACGCGCGACCTTCCTGCGTTTAAAACGTGCGGGGAGCGAAGAAGCGCTAATCGCACGTGACAGTAATAGGAACTTTCCTTCCCCACAACCCCACCCATCCCCGTTGACATCTATTATGCGTCGCCCCCGCACCTCTGGCGACAACTGGAAGGTCGCACACGAACTTTTCGGACTATAAATTCCTCAGTAACTAAGTTGGGAGAGCATTCGTCCCACCTGAAGACAATTGAAGAATATTTGAGTTAAATTTAAGAGTTTGGGAGACTTTGCAAAGAATTCATGAATGAATAAAGAATGCGACTTTATAATGAAATTGTACTCGTTTCGAAAGAGCATTGATAACGCTTTTGGTATTCGCATGGGACAATGATTTAAGTGTACGCTTTTCCCTTTGTTTCTCTTTTTGTTTAAAGTGAATTATATAGAACTGTTTTAACTAGATTGTAAAATTTTCGATTTGGAAAACTATGTACGCTATTCAAATTAATAGGTTACAGTTTAGATCTAATTAAGATTTTATGTAACTAATTGACTGTGACCTGTAAGTGTACTGAATAAATATTTAATGATGCACAACAAAACTGCATATATAATTAAATTAATAGTCCATTCTTTACATTACTAACATAAAGGAACTGAATTCTTAATTGGAATTTAACAGCTTTTATAAATATTAATACAGGAAACAACTAATATCGTTAAGCAGAAATAATGCAGACGCACAATAATTGGCCGATAAGTAAAATCTGCGATAATTGCATCAATTTAGAGGATATTGAGTTATAGAGATCGACCTTCGCGTGATCACTTGCGCAAGAGTTGGTTTGACCCATTTGGGGAGACTAGCGAGAAATCCACGATCACGTATCTCGTCAAAGGACGCGACAGGACTTCGGAATACAAAAATATAAAAAGCACAGTATAAAAACCAGCAAAAATACAATAGCACAAAAAGTACAAAACCAAGAAAAACCGTCACACACTCGTAATGATGTAGAAGTAGCAAACCTGTATAAGTTTGATAAGCTAAGTGTTATCAAGAAATCTCTGGATGAGGCAGGTAGCTTATGTACCTGAGCCATTAATATCGAGCCTGCCTGAATGAAAGGTGACATCAGTCAATCAGTGTCAATTGAACCAGGTCTAAGGTTAAACGTCCTACCTATTTTTGGACCAAGATACGAGCTAAAAGGTCAATTGAGTTATATTCATGGAATTGTATACGAGGGTCAAACTGAAAGTTCTTAGAACTGGCCACTTATAAACAATATAATAAAAAAATATATTCTAAAATTTGAAAATAGAACTCTTTGCCAATATTACTGAGTATATATTTCATTCATTTGTCATTTGTTTTACGACTTGGCGGCAAATTGAAAATTGTCTGTGTCACGTCAAAATGAATTTAACACGAGAAAATTTTCGTGCAATGATTTTTTATGACTTTCGATGTCATTTAAGTCAACAAGAAAGTTATGATAGACTACGATTGGCCTTTCACGATGAAGCCCCATCTCGTGCGACTGTTTACAACTGGTTTAATGAGTTTAAACGTGGTCGCACTAATCTCACTGATGATGTACGTGAGGGACGGCCTTCTACGGCGACGACTGAAAATAACATCTGTGTTGTGCGGCGTATGATAGAGACTGACAAAAGAGTGACCTATCAGCAGATTCGGACAAGCTTAGGCATCGGTATGAGTCAAGTGCACAAAATCCTCCACGAACATTTAGCGGTCAGGAAGCTTTGCGCCCGGTGGATACCTCATAATTTGACTAAGGCTCAAAAACTCCATCGTGTGGATTGGTGCCGTAAAATGATTGAAAGATTTAACGGAGGTGATTCAAATGCTGTGTTCGACATACTAACAGGTGACGAAAGCTGGATTTACTGTTATGATCCTGAAACCAAAAGACAATCTGCTCAGTGGGTGTTTCCTTTCGAGGAGTTGCCAACTAAAGTGAAGAGAGATCGAAGTGCGGGAAAAAAAATGGTGGCCTCGTTCTTTGGAAGGATAGGTCATTTCGCAACAATTGTGTTAGAGGATCAAAAAACAGTTTCTGCAGAATGGTACACTACCAATTGTTTGCCACTTGTCTTGGAAAAAGTTCGAGAGAAACGACCTCGCAGTAGGATCCTCCTTCACCACGACAACGCCTCGTCGCACACCGCCAAGCGAACGATCGACTATTTGGCGACATCAAACGTTGAATTACTGGGTCACCCGCCGTATAGCCCCGACCTCGCGCCTTGTGATTTTTATTTATTTCCAAAAATTAAAGAAAAACTTAAAGGAAAGCGGTTTATGAATGCTGAAGAAGCGGTGGCTGCGTATCGCGATGCCATTGAAGAGACCCCTAAGGACGAGTGGGCAAAGTGCTTTTCCCAGTGGTTCCATCGCATGCAGCGGTGTATTGACGTCAATGGACAATATTTTGAAAAGATATAATAAAACTAATAACTGGCTAATGTAATCAGTTTTTGATTTTCTAAGAACTTTCAGTTTGACCCTCGTATTAAGACGATACTCATTTCGCGATATTTAAATTTTTGGCGAAGGGGTCGCCAGTCTGGCGGTAAAGGTGGTGGTAATGTAGAGAATAAGGAAAAGTCTTCTTTAGTATGTACAGAATTTATGTACAGGAATATCTATAAACGTCCATATATACATATACACGCCGATTTAAAGAAGGAGCAATAGAAGAATCAGTGGAAAACAAAGAACAGAGATAGAGTCAACACAATATTTACACACGCGCACAGAACAAACGAGACATTAAAAATTCCGCAGAAATCGCAATGCTACCGGCACCGAAAGTCTTGTCCGAATTATTGATTTTTTGTCAGTGACAGCGCTGTCACCTCACATAACGTTTTGAATTGTAGATTTCGGTTTTATGGTTAAATGCAATGAGGTGCGTAGCGAAACTTAGGAGTATGGATGTGTGTGACTATGAAGGAGGCGTGCAGATGACGAACGAATGTGATGATGCGATAGTATGGGAGTGGAGCCTACACCACCCCCCTCCAGAGACCGTCAGGGCGATAAGAACCTTACCCGACGCCCAGAACGAGTGACGTACTCATTCTTGGGTTCTGGATCACTAGGTTTCTCGGCGCAGTCAGACAGTATGTAGGCCGGTTTAAGTCGGTCTATCGATACCGTAACTTCTTTGCCGTTAACGATGATTTTAAAAACCTTGTCACCCCGCTCGATCACCTTGTGAGGCCCAGTATACGCAGCTTGGAGGGAACCCCGTAATGCGTCGACACGGAGGAAGACGTGATCACACGTGGCCAAATCCTTGAAAATAAAAACTTTGGGCTTACTGTGGTGCGAAGCTGGAGTAGGTCGTATTCTGCTGGCGAAGCTTCTCAGCCGGGCAGAAAATTCGGTCGGGTCAGAAGTAGTGCCGTCCGAAATATCTTCGAAAAATTCTCCGGGTAGTCTTAGAGGCTTACCATAGACTAACTCGGCAGAAGATGCTTGGAGGTCGTCCTTGAAGGCAGATCGAATGCCAAGCAAGTCCCAAGGCAACGATTCGGTCCACCTGTCATTGGCGTGACAGACGATCGCGGCCTTGAGCTGGCGAGAAAACGCTCCACCAACCCGTTGCAGGCCGGATGGTATGCCGTCGTGCGCCTGTGCTCGAAACCGGCTAGTTTCGACAGCCACTGAAAAAGAGCGGACTCAAACTGTCGGCCACGGTCGGTTGTAATGACCGTAGGACAGCCGAATCGAGAAATCCAAGTAGACAACAGGGCTTTTGCACCTGTTTCAGCTGTGATATCCGCTATCGGTACTGCTTCAGGCCAGCGAGTGAACCGGTCTACGGCAGTAAGGCAGTACCGATAGCCTTGTGAAACAGGCAACGGACCAATAAGATCTATGTGGATCTGCTGGAATCGAGACCTGGGCAAGTTAAATGATTGCAATGGAGCTGAGACGTGTCGAGTGACTTTAGCTCGCTGACATGCTATGCAATCGCGTGCCCATTCCCTGCAATCTTTCCTAATGCCAGGCCAAACAAAGCGTTCGGCAACTAACTTTGCAGAGGCATTCGGGCCAGGATGGCTAAGTGAATGCAAACTGTCGAATACTCGTTTGCGACAGATTTTTGGTACAAAAGGCCTGGAGGTCGGTGTACTGACGTCGCAGTACAGGGGAACCCGACTTCCAGGAATTTGAAGTTTTTCGAGGCGCAATGAAGAACCGTCCTCGAGAAGTTGTAATAGTTCGACATCGGTGGCTTGGCTTTGAGCTAATTCGGTAAGGCTTACCGGCGCTTGCAGCTCTTCGATGCGGGATAACGCATCGGCCACAACGTTGTTCTTGCCGGAGATATGCCGATTGTCGGTGGTGAACTGGGCAATAAAGTCCAAGTGTCGAAACTGCCTGGGCGAACAGTTTTTCTTCCGTTCATGGAATGCAAAACTGATCGTCTTGTGGTCTCTGTTAATAATAAAATGACGGGCTTCCACCATGTGCCGAAAATATTTTATCGCCTCGGTAAATGGCGAGTAGTTCCCTATCGTAAGGCGAGTACTTAACCTGGGAAGGACTTAGCTTGCGTGAGAAAAACGCTAAAGGTTGCCAAGCGCCGTCCTTCAGTTGCTGTAGTACAGCGCCGATAACCGTGTCCGAAGCGTCAGTTACCAAGGCGAGCGTTGCTGAGCAGTCCGGATGCGCTAGTAAGGCTGCGTTGCACAAGCTCTCCTTACAAGCTTCAAATGCAGCTAAAGTGTCCCCGGCAAGAGAAATGGGTTGATTTTTCTTGACCACACCAGTCAGCAGTGCGTGCAGGGGAGCCTGAATTTGGGCAGCGTTAGGGAGAAACCTCCTATAAAAGTTGAGCATGCCCAAGAACGCTCTTAGCTGACGCACGTTTGTTGGGGTCGGAAACTCCTTAATGGCCTGCACTCTGGAGTCGAGTGGTCAGGTTCCACTCTCGGAGATAGTGTAACCTAAGAAAGTTACCTCCTTAGCCCCGAGAACGCACTTCGCTGTGTTCAGCAACATGCCGTACTCTTGAGCCTGGTGAATATCTGGCGCAGGTGGTCTTCGTGCTGGACCTCATCACGTGAAAATACCAGAAAATCGTCCAAGTACGTATAGACAAAGTCGAGACCACGAGTCAATTCGTCAACAAACCTTTGGAAAGTCTGGCCCGCATTCCGTAGTCCGAAGGTCATGTACGGAAACTCGAACATTCCGAACGGTGTGGTGATCGCAGTTTTCGGAATGTCCTCAGGACTGACAGGTATCTGATTGTATGCTTTGACAAGGTCTAGGGTGCTGAAGACCTTGCAGCCAGCTAGGCTGTGGGCAAAGTCGTGAATATGCCGAATCGGATACCTGTCAGGCACTGTGCGGACATTCAGCATGCGATAGTCACGACACGGGCGCTAACCGTTGTCCTTCTTCGGAGCTAAATGAAGCGGTGAGGACCAGGGGCTTTCCGAGGGTCGAGCAGTTCCATCAGCCAGTATAGACCGGAACTCCTGCTCAGCGATCTTGAGTTTGTCGGGTGCGAGACGACGGGGAGTTGCGGCAACTGGAGGGCCTGGGGTAGTGCGGATGTGATGGACGGTGTTATGAGGGATGCTACGGTGAGTACCAGCTGGTCTAGTAATTTCGGGAAACTCGTCCAAAATGCGGTGAAAACGACCGACGCCAGCTGGAACTCGGACCGATGAAATGCTACTATCTACTACTACGGGCATGGCAATGGTTGACAGTGAAGTGGAATTATCGATTAGTCGTTTGTTACGACAGTCGACCATGAGATGATAAAAATTCAAAAAGTCAACGCCAATAATAGCCTTGGTTACGTCGGCTACAACAAAACGCCATGTGAAGTCGCGACGTAAACCAAAATCTAAATTCAGATGAACAAAACCGTAGGTAGAGATTTCGGTACCGTTAGCAGCAGTTAGCTTGTAGTCCGTGCAACTACGCCGATCCCGGAGCGCCGACCGAGGGAAGACACAGAGGTCGCTGCCAGTATCGACCAAAAACTGCACCTTCGACTTGCGGTCCGTCACGAAGAGGCGACCAGTTGCGGAAGATGGGCAATCATTATTGGTCGCGTTCACTGACTGCCGGATGCATTTTCCGACCGGTAGTTGCAGGGCTTGATGCAATGCTTCGCCTGCTCGCCGAACTTGCCGTGATACCAGCAGGTAGGATGCTTCCGGTAGCTCGAATGCGAGCGGCTCCTTGAGCTTGAGCGAGTGCGGGTGTTGTTATCGTAGCGCTGCGGAGTGCGAGAGTTCCTCTCTATGTCCCTCGTCAGTTTGTGTATCTGCCGTGCGAGTTCGGCGATTTGTTGAGCCATCACGTCCTCAATAGTGCCGGCAGGTGTGCTCGCCGAAGAGACGTGAGGCGCCACCGGAACAACGTGTATTGGCGTAGCCGTTGGTTGCGGTTGTGATGCCATGACACCCTGTATGCTGTATGCTGTTCGATATAATCTCCATGATCTTCCTCTGGTGTGCTCGGAGGAGGTCACCAGTTTGGCGAAGGGGTCGCCAGTCTGGCGGTAAAGGTGGTGGTAATGTAGAGAATAAGGAAAAGTCTTCTTTAGTATGTACAGAATTTATGTACAGGAATATCTATAAACGTCCATATATACATATACACGCCGATTTAAAGAAGGAGCAATAGAAGAATCAGTAGAAAACAAAGAACAGAGATAGAGTCAACACAATATTTACACACGCGCACAGAACAAACGAGACATTAAAAATTCCGCAGAAATCGCAATGCTACCGGCACCGAAAGTCTTGTCCGAATTATTGATTTTTTGTCAGTGACAGCGCTGTCACCTCACATAACGTTTTGAATTGTAGATTTCGGTTTTATGGTTAAATGCAATGAGGTGCGTAGCGAAACTTAGGAGTATGGATGTGTGTGACTATGAAGAAGGCGTGCAGATGACGAACGAATGTGATGATGCGATAGTATGGGAGTGGAGGCTACAAATTTTTGCAATATTTTTTATTTCATTGCACCCAAAGTGGCAGGCAGATGCAAATGGCATAGAACCGTAAACTTAATGTGTTCATGAAGAGTCCTATCTATAGCCAACAAGGGTTTACAACGATGAAAAAACCAGAATTTGGAGTACCAGAGAATGTAATTTGTGGATAGTACCAGACAATATCCACTTTAGGCCTCTTGCTAAGGATTTCTCTCTTATTCGCAATGATTAAATCTGCGGTGCCCTGATTCAGAGGCTTTTTGACCTTTACAGATCATCGGTACAACTTGTGCAAGGCCTGCCAATGGTAGTAGGTATTTAAATACGAGTAAAGTTGGAATTTTAGTTTACGAACACGAGCCTTACAAATAGCATTAAGATTAATTAAATTCAGCCTTAACGGTACCAAGGCAATAGGTGATAAAAACCCAACGTAGCAACGAACGCGTAAACACATTAAGTAGTATCAGTATCCTATTAACAATCCTGTTTACGCATACCTGTGCCCGTCGAGATGTAGTAACATTGTCTGACACAAAACAGGCAGAAAGCCACACGTGTTGCCGCCTGGCCGAGTGCCAAACGCCGAATTGGCGTCGCCTTGCCGTTTTATGGGATTGTTTAGGGAGCAACCCTAGGGCCTTGTTCTACATTGGCTTTCAGCTGTTTTGATATACATGAACGTGAAAATAGCAAAAGGAAAATTGGCAGCTTAATCTGTTTGATACTATTATTAGATTTGAATGTACTTATTCATCAAATAGAATACTACTGTTAGCAACAAAACTAGTTTTACGTATCATTATCTGATTCTGGTTCGTTATGTTTGCTAGCCGCTTCAAGCTAATCGTCACTGCAAAGCGAGCCTAGTGGTTGCGGCTTGTGAGAATATGACGTAATAGCAACCATTGAGAACTACACAAATACATAGATCGAAGCTTCTTTTGAAGTCTCTGCTAAATTATTAAAACCCGCCGCTTTGATCTCTGCAAATAGTTCAATCAGTTTAACGGAATTTGTTAAGGCAGTTTATTCCGACGAGTCAAAAGAACTGAACAATTAAGGTCGCATACCCATTTATAGGTTTGTTCAATGCGTTATCGCGTTTCAGACCGGACTTTTTGTTTATGAAGCGGGTTCCGCTGAAAGGCATTCGGTAGCCAAAACATTTGGAAGAAGAAGATATTATAACGAGTTATACATAATCCAGCAGATTTCGACTTGTGTGTGTGCGTCGGTATCGGCTGTCCTATTCCGATGCAGATTTTTGCAGATAAATAATGAATGAGACACATTGGAAAATAATTGAAACATTCTGGTGAAACTTTCCCACCATTGAGATTCTTGCTTAGCCAGGTACTACAGCGATAACCCTATACAGAATGATTTAAGTAGTTATACGAGCATAATATAAGCAAACAGTCTAAGTAACTGTCCCTGTGACCTCCAATAACAATGAATGACTATGTAAAATAAGAACTGTTGGTTATAAACCTAATGTGCATGTGTTGCCGAAAAGCCTAGAGCGCCTCAAGCCTAGGGCTTTGGGCCCCTAATCGATACATCGTCAGTAGCTACCCCCTCCGTTATCTGGCGTGCGAATGGCGAATGGCGCCGTCCACAGATAACACGCAACCGCCAGCCACGGCAAATTGTCGCTAATGAGCGTTCGCGCACAACCAGAGACACGATACTGCGTTAATGGGCAAACGACTATCAGGGGTACTCAAGATAAGCTTTCGTACAGTTGCAGACGAAAACAGTGTAAAAATATCACCTGTAGCTAGGTAGCTACATTCCCTTGGACCTTAACATTTTGTTGCCTAAAAGAATTTTATGGTTAGGGTTTAATTCTCTACCTCTAATCTTCCGGTTTCGGAACCCTAAAAAAGATCCTATGTGATTCCGTAAGTAGTTTAAACTTATTCCTAACTAGACTAATCTGGATTAAGCTAGTGAAATTACTGTGCCAGCTTGCCGGAAAGCACTTTGGCTCTAATTTTCTGTTCGTTTTTTCTGTTTTTTTTTTTATTATCGATTATTTTTCGTGCATTCCTATATATTAGTGTTCAGGATGTTTCAAATCGGGTTTTAAAAAATTTCAATGTCAATGCAATGGTTCGAAGTAGATATTTCTTGGATCCTGTAATTTGAAAATACATAAGTAAGTATATGTTGTGTGTCATAGTTGTGAATATTTTGAAAACAATAAACCAGTTAGTTTTGCAAAATATTATGTTTCATTGATAACATTCCACGTACTTCGTCAAAATAAAAAAATGTTCTTCTTTAAAAATTCCGTAGGGTGACGCCAGAAAGTCAGATATCGTGGACTAAGTGCTCTGCTAATAAATTTTAATCAGTTAAAGCCCACTGCTAGATAGCAGAACCGCGGTCACGGTTCATTATTTCCGTTTCATTTTCCCATCGCCGCGGCTTTCCCATTGTCGATCACCTCATTGTAGAGGTAACAAGTTGATTCTTAGCGATGCGCAATCTTTATTTGCTATTTTGATTGAGACGCCATTCTAAGAAGGATTGATTTTGCTTCTTTTTAATCAGTTCGGCATTGGCTTTGGCCAACTTTATAGCTGGACTAAGGCTTTGTGAATAGACTTACATACGAGTAGTATAGCAAAGATAGGAGACTAATGACGCTGTGAGAGTGGATGATAATTTTGTGTAATTTGATATCTTACTAACATTGACTCAACGTATGATAAAAGCTATGACGACAATCCATCTCCGGTTTATGTATTGTGGCTTAATAACGAACTCAATTAGAAGTTAAGCTTAAGATTGCTAAGCTTTCCAGACTTGTACATAACGCTGCGGTAGCGGTCAAGCTATTTTAGTTACACAAGTAACTCGTTAGCCACCAGATGTCGAAAAAGGTACTAAAATACTCGCAAACAGGGAAGTTACTGAAATTGTTTTCAGTAGGCGTAATCCGTTCCAAAGTACCCCAGATAAAAATCTCTGGCAACCTAGCGCTGTCCGACCGGTCGGTCACGCTCGAGTGGGTCGGTCAACCGATCGACCGATGGACCGATCAATCGATCCGCGCCGTCTGATCGATTGCACGGAACGACAGCGATCCGTCACACTCACAGCCGACAATTGATTCCACACGATGCGACTCGCGTTACATTCCAGAGAGTCGATTATGCTGAGACGTAGGTAAGTAAGATCGAGAAATTCAACATCGCCGTTCGCTGATCAGCTTTGGCAATTCATTTCATTTTGTACGGACTACAGCACATCAAGCTATCTCTGTGGTATCTTATGCAAGTGATACGGCAATTTTGCAGGGAAAATGAGTAATCTGACGTGCTGGCCACTGTGCTTACTTGCATACGTACGATTTAAATTTAAGAAGTAACAAAAGCAATGCAAATACACATCAGTTTTTGCATTGCTTTTGTGAGAAAAGAATTACATACATACAAGTTAGGTATGTGAAAGAACAATTAAATGAAATATTAAAAACAGTTTTTCAATACTTTGACAAAAACGTTAATAAAGAGAATACAAAACTACATACATAGAATACATTACTAAGATTTATTTACCTGACCATATACCAGGAAAACGTAAATGTAAAAGAAAAAACAATGTGTCTTATTATGATGTGATTATTAGCTTGACGACAGAATACAAGTTATTCTGTTTCAATAAATATCTACATCTACACTAATATTATAATGAGGAAAGATTTGATTGTTTGTTTGTTTGTATTGAATAGGCTCCGAAACTACAGGACCGATTCAAATCAAATTTGATACAAATATGGTTCGAGACCCTGGATAGGACATGAGACATTTTTTTGTCGCGATATAAAATCATCAGGGAGGTGAAAATTTGTATGGAAAATTCAACTATTGGCGCGGGCGAAGTCGCGGGGAACTGCTAGTATCATATATCAGAGTCCACTAAACCAGACACACAAAGGGATATGTAGTACATTACGCATCAAATGTATAGCAACGTGACTATCGATATCAAAATGTTGAATGTGGCGTACATACGGTTTGACCCCACCGGCTGGCTGTCTGCGACATCACCCCTTTCATCGAGGGGACAGACCAAGGGGTTACCTCAGCTGCCCACAACATTTGCATATTAAAATAATTACTGGACATAACCCAAGGTTACGACGCGACAGACCATCATTAAAGAACCGCCATTTCGTTGCCAACGTTGCAACAACCGGCAAAAACGGAGGCGAGCGACTGTGACCGAACCAAATTACAGTCACGCGGCGAGGTTGATGACTGAAATCGACAAAAAATCGCAAATCCGTGCGATGGTTGGTAACCAGTACATCATTTCGGCGTAATGGCCGCCCGTTCGCGCTGTAATTCGGCGCGATAATGGCATCAGACGAACGAAACAAAATAATAGCGCCTTTTATTCCACGCTTAGCCGATTCGCTCTTGGTTTGTGAAAAAGATAATAAAAGAAAACGTGCTACTTGCGATAGTGTCGCTTTTATTGGCAGGCGAAATAAACCGAAGAGTGGAAACAAGCTATTTTCTGCTTTGACTTAGGACGCGAGAGTCGAGTTTGTGATGCAGTTTGTTTAATAAAGACTCCAATCACAGCTGTCATTGCCAGACTAAATAGGCGATTCTGTTTCTAATTTCATAAAAATAACTTAGTGTTATAACTATTTAAACTGGCGTCTTAGTGAACTTAAAATAAAAACAAATATAAAATAAATAACTTCAAAACAATCATTCGTTCATAACTAATTGCGAATATTTAAGCAAATCGCCATCATAAAACAACGCTAATAGTTTTTTGAGGCTTTACGTAATGATGACATCAGTGCTATTTAAAAGACGCAGCAATAAAGTTAAATATTAAACAGCTTCCAATCATAATACTATCTATTACCAACAGCATAAGGCCGTTTGTCCACAAAAGTAGAGCAGAGCTGATGGAGCAAAAACATCAACAAGTAAGTTGTTACAGGCAACTGTATAGAAGTTTGGTGACCACCCACTTGTTTTTATTGTTCGCTAATGACGATGGTACAATCGGGTGCACAGAGAAGTTTCCAAATATAAATCGGCTGATGCGATTGCTTGCAACACCACTCGAACAGGCAGAGTTTAATAGTCAGATAAAATTAATGGTCTAGGGACGTGTGCTTGTGATTTGGGCAATTAGCAACTACGAGACTACTTACTGATACACAGCGCGAACACATATTAGTCTATCTGTGGATGTAGTAATTCAGAAGAAGAATCAATCTACTGAGGATACTGACTGCAAGAGAAGATTTCTGCCATCATGGTCTACAGAAGACCATCTTTCTAACAGAAATTTTAACAAGCTTCCTCCGTCAGTGAACACAAAATGTTGGGTCAGATTGATGTCAAGATGATATTAATTATGTAGATGCGCCGAGCAACTGAGACATTCCTGAAGCACACTACAAAAAAAGCTGGGACCGTGTTACTGATATGTTGTAGATAAGAAAGAATGGAAAGATACCCAGACAAGACTAAAACAAAACTAATATTATAAAGAGGCGAAGTTTGTAAAAAGTAATCTCTGACCCTGCTGAAAAGATTTTGAAAATTCTTTCACCAGTCGGATTCTGCATTACTTCGGAGTGACATAGGCTATACATAAATTTTTGAAATTGCACTCGTGCGAAGCCGGTAGGTACGTTTGTATCCCGTCAGATTTCTTCTATTTTTAGCCTGTATCTAATCAAAGTCAGTAATATTAAACACTATATATGTATGTTAAGAGTAATAGACCATAAACGGAGACCGAGAAACACGAACGAAAGTGCAATAATTATTTTACGACTTTACTTTTCCACGGTCTTCGAGTTCCGCATAGTAATCTTGAAGTAAGCAGTAACTTTATATTACTGTAACAATAACATGAGATAATCAACTATTTTAATTTAACAATATCAAGCTTCGATACAAGGCAAGATATTACCACATTACCCACTGTGGTAATATCTTGCCCACACGAGGGAAAGTTCGGTGGAATGATATACGACGTATACTATATTGCAGTTTGCAACCAGACGAGAATTATCTTTTAAAACACATTCATCTTATTTATGCTCATTATATCTGTGGACATATCTACAATTTTCCTTATTTATGCTTAAACAGTGAGAAATTTTCTTGTTTCACTACACTACGCAATCATTAAGATTACAAAAATACACATTTGTTTTTGACTTTAAAAATATGTCTTGATAAGATAGGTAACGTTTATCAAAATGCGTATCAACGAAGAGTAATTTTGATTGGTTCGCAAAAAAGGCGTAAATGGATTATGTATTTTCTCTTCTCAAATTAATCATTAGGATTAATTGTTTGGGAGACAAAACAATCGTTAAAGTGCATCGCGCGTCGCTCCTGGTCGCTATGCTCACGCGCAGCACGCAATGATGTCACAGTGCAAGACGACGCCGTAGTTTCTTAGGCATCATGTACCTGTGTGTCCTGTATTTAAAAAATAATAATGCGCTATTGCGGTCCATTGAGGATTAACAATGTAAATAAAGTCAATAGCCCCTGGGAGGGCATTTGAATTGTTTGCAAGTGCAGTGTTACACATTCAGTGGTGGCAGAGATAGCTGAGTCTAGATCTTCTGTGGTATCATTTATTACTAGCCTGATAATTAGCGTGTACTTACAGAATACAGATTTGCATATCTAATAAAAATTACCCTTTTATGCAACACTAAAACGCGCAGCACTTCCTTACTTTAAATCAAGTAAACCACGGGAAGAGTATAATAGTAGCGCATAAATGAAGAACAATCTATACTAATATTATAAAGAGGAAAGATTTGTTTGTTTGTTTATTTGCATCGAATAGGCTCCGAAACTACTGGACCGAATCAAATGAAATTTGGCACAGAGATAGTTTGAGACACTGGGAAGGACATAGGCTACTTTTTGTCGCGATATAAATTATCAGGGGGGGGTGAAATGGGGGATGAAAATTTGTATGGAAAATCCGACTTTTGGCGCGGGCGAAGTCGCGGGGAACTGCTAGTATATTATATAGTGGTACTAGACAATTCAACCGCAGTTTCGGAGTAGTTTATTGGTCCCACAGGGTTCCGTTTTCATCCTGGCTGTAAATCTACCCGCGTGTTACGTAATTGGAGAGCCAATTTCGAGATATTTCAGTAGCAGGCATCATAGATAGAGGTTCCGAATTGATACGATATTGGGAATTTGGGACTGAATACGTGTCTATCTGATACTAAGTGGGGCATTCTATACAGATGACGTAATCTACGAGAATAAATTTTGTTTGATCCAAAGAACTGTATGACATTTCTTTTTAAGATACGTTCTTCTAACAAAAAGTAACTGGTCTGTAGTGTAACAGGTTACTTTAATACACTAAGCGGCACAAAAATTGAGCCATCAAGTAATTTTCATACAAACATACTTGCTACATAGGGTCACAAATTATAAATGTACTTGTACAACTGAAATCATGTTCGAGTTAATAGATTGGGTAAATGTTCAGTTCTTTCTAAATAAAGCTATCCAATTAGCTACAGAACCTTGTGCATATTTTCTTGTTTTTTTATTGGCTTTCATTTGATACCCATATTGATATTGTAATAAGGAAGAAATCAATCCCCCCCTCCTCCCTTTATTTCCATTTGCGGGCGTCATTTTTAAATATATATAGCCAATGTCACTCTTACAATTTTGACAAATTTAATGACACTATGTCAAAAACAGTCCAGACGTTTGGGCTGTAGGCCGTGCCAAACAATATACATACATACTCTCGAAAAACATAATCCTCCCTCCGCAGTCGGGTAAAAAGAAGGAACGACATCGCTTACGATCTGTCTTTAAGAAAAAGGCGTATAGGGCAATAGCATAGACTGGACGCAGGATACGATAACCTTCACCAATGATGCTCAGAATAGTCAAGATAACTCCAAGGAACACTCTATAAAAGAAGATCTGTGCTTTCGTAGATAAACGTATGTAACTCGTTGTGTCGGTCGTACGACGTACGAGCATTTCAAGTGTTTATTGACGCCAGAAACTACTCTTAGCTTATCTACTAGAGCACTGAGTGCGGATGTACTTATGCCACAATGTTATGCATACTAATATTATAAATGCGAAAGTGTGTCTGTCTGTTACCTCTTGACGCTTAAACCACTGAACCGATTGAGATGAAATTTGGTATGGAGACAGTTCAAGACCTTGGAAAGGACATAGGCTACATTTTGTCGCGATATAAAAATATTGAGGGGGTGAAATGGGGGATGAAAGTTTATATGAAAAATCCAACTCTTGCGAGCGAAGTCGCGAGGAACCACTAGTCTTTTATATGCCTTAAACCAGGTAAGACTATCGTGGTTGTAACATAAATAGTACGTACTTTTCAATAATATAACGTCATCATCATACAGTGAAACCAGATGTATGAGATTCTTAGATATGAGTTGATTGAACAATAGCTTTACACTTTTCTATTTACAATATGTCTTAAAGCAGCCAGTGCAGTTGTTGCACCTGCTTATATAGTTGCTTTATTTACTGTGTTTATGTTTTGATCATTTGTGTGTGTAATGTGATGTCTATTAATGTATTTTCTTTATTTCTTTTTACTTTCGAGCTAAAGGTTTGTTGGTTTGTTCAACAAGATTTTATCTCGTGACATTATTGGGCCAACCCGTTTGCGTTATTTGTTAACGTATATAAAAATGTGGAAAAGGTTGGAATAGTAGCTGGGAAACATTAACTTATTTCCGGACAGTAAAGATACGTTATGTCCCGACTCCCGACACTAGATTGTAGACTTAACGCGTTAGACCGAAATGAGACGGCTAGACGAGCATTGCAGGGTCGTTGACACCAATACGCACACCCTCGGTATTTCTTAATTCAATACAAAAAACGTAAGTTGGCATTACAGCAATACACTTCCTACAATCACTTTATAATAAAATTAATCTATCCATAATTAACTGTCGCAACGAACGAACCAATCATTTGTTATTACTCAATACGCAACTCTTCGTAACTCACTGCCGATAGTACTAAATCTTTTGTTAGTTTTATAATAAGAAAAATTGCACGAATAGAAAAGTAATCTCGTAATGATCACTTATTGGTAACGATACATAACAAGTATCGTTACCAATAAGTGATCATTACGAGATCTGGATACCGTTACTCGTTGAATAGAGGCGTCGAATTGAGGATGACATAAACAAGGTTATTGCTATAAATCAACAATCACCCCGGACAGAGCTCGGGCTCCATCGGGGTCACCACATGGCTCGACCACACAACAGAATCGATCAGGAAGATCAATTATATTCTAACTGCGAAAGCCTCAGGTCTGCAGACATAGGAAGTCAACACTATAAACCAAAACGTATAGGTATTTTAAATTAATATTGTATACTTGGTAAACCAAAGGAAAAACCATCCATCTATCACAAGGATTCCCAAAGTGGTCGATATCTGTTACAGAATCGGCAGTTTATGTAAGTATTTTGTATCAATACCTACTCGTAATAAGATTTTTTAAGTAACTACTCGTAATAAGATTTTTTAAGTAACTTGGCTCAGAAGCGAAAATATCAGTTAGGAGTCTCTTGCCCAAAACAGTTTGGGAACCTTAATCTAGCTGATCAATCCACCGGTCACCATTTGTCATCGTCTCATTACCAAGTTTAGAAGAAAAGGTTGGTTAGGTACACCACATTGCGCCTGTGCTCATTATTAGCGAACGAATGAGTTTAACGGCTTAGCATGTAGCAAACCTACCACACGTATTTCATTATGCCGAAACAGACTAGCCCGCTCTAATGCCAGATAACGGTCACATCTGCCCGAGCGAGCGAAGCGACACACGACTGCGGTCAGCGGGATTGTACTGTAACTAGACAACTGTCAAATGACTTTCTACGAAGAATACAACGAAAGTACTAATTAAAAAGCAATGGTGTTAAAATAAACTTAGGAAATTCATCTAAATAGTCACAATTTTGCTTTTAATTGCCTTTGGTAAGATCATCGTAAGTCGTTTGACAGTTGTCTAGTAGGCTTGGTCGAGTTGTATGTAACCCGATATCGATGTATCGTCAAGGTAAGACTTGAGCACATCGTAAAGAGCCAATGCAAGAGATTTTACAATTCTGATAAATGTGAATAAAGATCAAGCAGGTGGTAATGTCAATCACATTATCATCGTGTTCAACTCAAACATTAGATCCGGGTACAAAAATAACCAATAAAACGTAAAACATTTATAACGCAAATCGTAATGAATTACATACCAGAATGTGGTCATCAGATATAGATTAGGATGTTGCTCTATGTTTTTTAATCGTATATAAATAAAATAAGACGATTTTACTATTATATACATCGATATTGCTTCCACTGAAACACAAAAGTACTCGAACTCGAAAATCCCCGGCAGATAAATCCAAGGACAAACATAATACCGTTGTTGCTTCAACTGATAATGCAAACTGATAGAGAAACGAAGTACTTATGCTAGTAGTAGTAACGATGGTGATGAACGAGATAATAGTAGCGAAGTGGGCAAGGGAATTCGTGTCAAGAGCCAAGACGCTACCAGATCAAGGGCACTCTGTAACAAGATCCATAAATGGGGCACGATGTATCGATCATCGTAGGCATAGGCAATGGCAATCCACTCTTTAAAAAAATTGAGATAGAGAGCTATTTTATTTGTTTTGGATTTTGCCCACACACAATTACGAGTAAATAAATACGTAATATCCTCAACAAAACGATTTTGAAGGAAATTACTTAGGATTATCCTCTTCTTATCGGTACTGTAACGTAACAATACTTGTATTTACTATTGTTAACTGATTCGGGAAATGTACTTCGATATTCGATACTGTGAAGTTCCTGGTTTTGTGGAAAATACAAAATTGACTGAAATGACACAATTAATTCAATAATGGTATCCAACCAAATACTGTTGGCAGTAACATACACACAAACGAGATAAATGGTTAAACCGTTTATGCACGTTAGTTGGTTGTGGTGTTCGATTACCTAATTTCCAATTTGCACCGAGCACAGAATCGGCAGTGACTTTGACCGCGTCGCCGCGTCTGCCACACAATGGCAAGGCTGAATTCATTTCGGTTACCAACTTGTGTCCAGTAAGCTGTTGTACCACAAACAAAATATCTATCTAGTATTAGATTCAATTTAAGAGCAATGCTCTTGTCGGCGGAGTTTTCTCCATTGTTCTACATATTTACATGCCATTTCTTGACATCTTGGGTACGCCATGACCATCCAAACCTTTTCCTTTTTTTAGACCACGTCATTCTTCCCACACTTCTTCTACACCACAAAACATGGTAAACCAAAATATATCTCCTGTATATTTGTATCTTGTTCCGTTCGTCATGTTTTCTCATTCAACTCAGGGTAGGTCCGGACAGTTTGTTGTGCGAGAAATTCTTATCAACCATCCTGTTTTGCCCGTAAAAATGTCTGCAGAGCCGAACAATGCCCGATGTTTGTTTAAAAACCTCGTCGAAGCGAAGTCGTGTAGCAACAATCGATTGATCAATTACTTGTTGACTCGATCCCGAAGTGTTCGATGCTTGGATCACAATGCGTGTGCGCAAGTTTGCGCAAGTGTCCGGTGAACAATGACGACGCCGAGCGGTGTCGATTTTCGCAAAATTAATGCAAAATTCCCTTCCCCCAACCTCTTGTCATTTATGATAATAAGAAAATCGGTCTGACCTTGTTTGAACGAGACGCAAGACACGATTAACATTAAGAAGAAGGCAAAGAGATAGCTTTGTAATTTTACTGGTAAATATGAAAATGCAATTCTTTGCTTCACAACTTCAAGAGTACAGAAACTGCATGATCTTTTTAAGAAAAGCAAGGTTCAATCGTGTGTTATGTAAAGCATCTACTAGTCTAGTGCTCACAATCGCAATCAAAACTATATCGAACGATTTTTATTACATGGCTGAATAGCTACAATCTGCTTCGGCATTCGGCCATTACTCGTATCGTATGCTATGCAAGGCCGCGGAGGGCCGGTTTTTGTACATCATACGTAATAGCTCCACATCGCAATATTTTTTTATAGTGTGGTTTGAATACAAACTTGTATTCGTGTCGTCGTGGTTTAGTTATTATTGAACCCGAACGTTTTACACGACTAGTATTTGCACTTACATGGAATTTAAGTACTTACACGCTTGTCGTGCATCTTACTGCATTGTTGTATTTTAAATACAATAAGTAACAAAGCAATGTGACAGGCGCCGATAAGCTATCAAGTAGGAATTAAGGTATTGATCGATAAAGGCTATAATGTTTGTATGTACTTAGGTAGAAATAATCTGCATAACATAAGTTACGGATAAAGTGTTTTGAGCTCTTTCGTTAAAAGCTAAAAGTGACCAACCACAACTCGATATTCATTGTGTGGGTTTTAATGTGATATTCTCACATACAATGTGCATTACCGCATGCGTGTAAAGTTAACACATTAAAATATTGTGATCATCTGACATATCTTAAGTAAAAATGACACTTTGATTATGTTCTGATCTGCCTAGAATATTCGAAAATCTAGCTGGGCCAGTTTCAGTAAGGGTACAAGTCTTGTAATACGAATGTGTAACCATATTAACTCTTAGTGTTACTATAGTTACACGCTTGTATTACAAGACTTGTTACTGAAACACGGCCCCGGAGTACATACGAGGGTCAAACTGAAAGTTCTTAGAACTGGCCACTTATAAACAATATAATAAAAAAAATATTCTAAAATTTGAAAATAGAACTCTTTGCCAATATTACTGAGTATATATTTCATTCATTTGTCATTTGTTTTACGACTTGGCGGCAAATTGAAAATTGTCTGTGTCACGTCAAAATGAATTTAACACGAGAAAATTTTCGTGCAATGATTTTTTATGACTTTCGATGTCATTTAAGTCAACAAGAAAGTTATGATAGACTACGATTGGCCTTTCACGATGAAGCCCCATCTCGTGCGACTGTTTACAACTGGTTTAATGAGTTTAAACGTGGTCGCACTAATCTCACTGATGATGTACGTGAGGGACGGCCTTCTACGGCGACGACTGAAAATAACATCTGTGTTGTGTGGCGTATGATAGAGACTGACAAAAGAGTGACCTATCAGCAGATCCGGACAAGCTTAGGCATCGGTATGAGTCAAGTGCACAAAATCCTCCACGAACATTTAGCGGTCAGGAAGCTTTGCGCCCGGTGGATACCTCATAATTTGACTAAGGCTCAAAAACTCCATCGTGTGGATTGGTGCCGTAAAATGATTGAAAGATTTAACGGAGGTGACTCAAATGCTGTGTTCGACATACTAACAGGTGACGAAAGCTGGATTTACTGTTATGATCCTGAAACCAAAAGACAATCTGCTCAGTGGGTGTTTCCTTTCGAGGAGTTGCCAACTAAAGTGAAGAGAGATCGAAGTGCGGGAAAAAAAATGGTGGCCTCGTTCTTTGGAAGGATAGGTCATTTCGCAACAATTGTGTTAGAGGATCAAAAAACAGTTTCTGCGGAATGGTATACTACCAATTGTTTGCCACTTGTCTTGGAAAAAGTTCGAGAGAAACGACCTCGCAGTAGGATCCTCCTTCACCACGACAACGCCTCGTCGCACACCGCCAAGCGAACGATCGACTATTTGGCGACATCAAACGTTGAATTACTGGGTCACCCGCCGTATAGCCCCGACCTCGCGCCTTGTGATTTTTATTTATTTCCAAAAATTAAAGAAAAACTTAAAGGAAAGCGGTTTATGAATGCTGAAGAAGCGGTGGCTGCGTATCGCGATGCCATTGAAGAGACCCCTAAGGACGAGTGGGCAAAGTGCTTTTCCCAGTGGTTCCATCGCATGCAGCGGTGTATTGACGTCAATGGACAATATTTTGAAAAGATATAATAAAACTAATAACTGGCTAATGTAATCAGTTTTTGATTTTCTAAGAACTTTCAGTTTGACCCTCGTAGTAGTAGGTAGGTATTAGGTTTAGAATTTGGACAGGTAGACAGGAATTGTCATTTCCTGTCTTTACCTAAGATAATCTAGGGGCAGTGCTGACTGACGTTAGAAACACTCAACTCTATGTAAGACAAAAAATATTTTAATAACCTATTTCGAAGTTTTCGAACCAAGTTTCAGGCCCAAATCTCTACGCTAAAAAAATAAAATAAAAGCACGTACATTACCTATTATGTTATAGTATTCACAAGCTATGCCGCGTTACAACTCACTTAGTGGTGCAAGCGTGTCGCAAGCGCCCCCTTTCGGCGCAATTATCTACAATTATTTTTTGTAATAAACGCTATGATTGCGTGCGACGGCCGAATGCACTACTTCACTGCGGCTGTGAAACATCTTTCAGCTGCTAGTGCAATCATCATTGCGATAATGTTCTAAAAACACTTAACAACTACCTACTTAGTCAATGGAGTAAGCTTGCTCTTTTGGATTTTAGATACACCGTATAGAAATGGAAATATGAGTCAGTCAACTCGACTTCACAAACAGTTTAGGATCCAGGAAGGTAGAACCACACTGCTTTCAAAATTGACGAGGTTTTGCATTGCTCCAATAATTTTACAACACTGAATCATAGGCCTGACGACCGTCTTGGTGTAGTGGTTCACGCCACGGACTTCTAAACCAGGCGGTTGCGGATTTGAATCCCGCAAGGGGCAAAATGTTTGTGTGATGAGCACGAGCATTTGTACCTAAGTCATGGATGTTTATAAATGTATATAAGTATGTCTATCCGTTATCCTACTCACCATAGCACAAGCTCACGCTTAGTTTGGGGCTAGGTAATTGTTGTGTTTGTTGAAACAATTTATTATAATTATATTATGGGCGACAGACAAAAACTGCAGTTAGCAAACAAAAACATAAATATTCTTTAAAAGAGAGTAAGAAGAATAACTTAATCTAAGCCGTGCGACTTCTTAACTTTCAGCGAAGTATGTGCATCTCTCAGTTGATCGATACACTCCAAAAATACCTACTCGAAAAGGGTAAATGCAATTTATGATTAGTTTCATGTGCCGCATTTAGCCCTCCGATACGCCCACCGTATTGTCGCCGATAGCACCGGGGCTCGATAAGCGCCAGCGCCGAATGACTCCGTCCGACCCTGCCACGCTTGCTGGAAAAAACGCCGCCTGCCGACCGTAGCGTGACCGGTTTTTTGACGAAGTCAGTTTCCATTAGAAACTGATCTTCGCAAATATGCTGCCGTATTGCGTATCTTTTTAAGATCGTAGCAACCACTAATGTTGTTAAATTAAAGATTGTTAATCACAAAAAAGAATATTAAAGGTTGGAACGTCCCTAAATTATTCATCCATAATTATTAGTCGAAGAGATCAGTCAATTAAGGGCCGAAGATCCTTAATTGAAACCCAGTGGAAATACTGACAATACTGGCAGGACATTCTACGGAGGATCTAAGCTTCAGAAAAGAGGATGTCAAAGACAACCTCCAAGGTTTAAAACAGTAAGTAACCCACTAATATCATGAAGTTAAGGCCACCGTCAATGAAGTCACGTTTAAACTACCTATCCCTATAACACTCGGTCAAGACGATGACTTGCTCTGCTAACTCACAAACACGAAACAGTCGTCCATGACAATACGAGTAATTGCACATAATTTAGAGAATCGTTAGCGCTACTGTTACACCCAGACTTCGTAAATTACTTTCATTCTGTATTGAATTAGTCTTGTTTGTCATAGTCGTCATTCGCTTATATTGTTTTATATTCTGTGTGTACAATGGCAATGCCATTCCGCGGTTCCGCCAGTGGCTGAGAATGGTTTTAAGTTACACAATACCTAGCTTCACTGCTTCAATACGGAAGCAGCATCAGTAGTTAAATCAAATGTTTATGTGAGTATTTTTTAGCTGCAGAAGAATGTTCAATAAAATACAATTAATGAATCACACACAGTCATTAAAGCTGCAATGGTTTGAGTAGGCTCACTATGAACATGACTGACTAGACTCGGGTACTTGGGAGAAATGTACGAAATCAGTATACTAGCTATCTTGATAAAAGTACCTAAAGAAAACGCCGAAAACTCTTAATGAACCCCGTATCCGTGGGACCAGCATAGACTGTCATTGTGCGGAACGAGACGCTTGGAATAAATTAGGATGGTTAGGGGGAATAAAAAAAAATAGAGACCCAAACACTGGAAGATCGACCACTTGACAACTCTAGCAGCCGTCGATCAAAGCAGATTTAAAGACACTACTGTCCCAACCTATATTGTTGTTCCGCATGAAAAAATATGTTTTAGAATTACTATAAGTGACCATTATCATTACCTACCAACACGATTTGCAGACTTAATTTTGCAAACTCTTCATAGAAACGACTCTCATAAAATTAAGCTCCACGTCTCACGAGCCTAATGGTGCCATTAGTAGTTCTGAGTGCCTCAGAGCTAGTAAAGTGAGGCCATTTATAGTTCTTCAAGAAAATGAAAAGTCGGAGTGTCGTGGCTCGAGTCCTGAGCATTCGCCTCTGCCATAGTAATAGGTTTTTAACAGGAAAGTAAGGCAGCAAATGGTCAATTACACAACCAAATCACACGGTTGATTGATCAGTATGACAAATACGTGGGGTCCACTACCTCGCGCAACGGTCAGAGTGACCTTGGCTGGGCTTGACCTTGTGCTGCGGCGGTTGCCGACCTTGGCTGGCTTCGAAAGAAGCGATTTATGGCACACGGAAGACACCGTCATCCTATTGTGGACGTGCAAATTGACGAATTGTACGGCATTTTAAAGTAGTGACTCGGTTTCAGTGAGAAATTGTTGGTAATTTGTCGATGCTCATTTAAATAAGTCGAGCATTTGTTCATCGCGATTGTCATTCAAAAATGGATACGAGTTGGAACCAATCCAAGTTCATTTACACCCAAAGTCACAAAACGTACACTTAGGTACCTATCTTACCAGTTGCCTATCTGGAGAATAAATTTAAATGCTACTATTCAGTCAAAATCTAAAGCATGTTAAGGTCAACCGCTACTTTCCTATGCCCTAGTTGCTGCTGCGCGAAGCACTAACTGCGGAAACCGACGTTAATTATCGTACCCTTAATCAAGTTTTAACGTACACTCGACTTTAGAACACCATACAACATATATATCCTAATAAACTGACAGCCACAACGGAACGGAAGTATTTTATACGATAACTTTAAATTTAAAACAACAAATTGAAAATTGTAGCCACTATTCCGCTATATCGTAGAAACCCTCACTAATTCTAGACTTAAAATAAATTAGGTAGTTACTAAAAAAACATTGCAAAGTGCACTAAATTAGATTGTATGATACAAAGTGATTAAACAGTGTCAATAAGCTTTTGTAAGTGATTATTAGTGATTGCTCTCTCTCTGTCTCTATTTTCTAATAGTGTGGGCTACCAATCAGATCATTTGCGACATTAAGCACAGAAAAAAGAGGTTGAAGACTTGAAGCTGTCTTTTTGAAAGTGAGTGTTCCTGCTGTACACTCTAATGTTATCTACAGAAAGACACTAAAAGGCGTTTAGAGGGCTTGGACAATGGAAACGGGTATCAAAAGTGCTCTTTGCCACTGAATTGAGCACTTACGTTTTTCGTCAAGTCTTGTCTCGCCATCGTATTGGTAAAGCGGATGGAGACTAAATTGTAGTAAGGTAGGTAAGTGGCGATCACTTTAAGGGCTATTAGAAAAATCTTTTGTGTCGGGCCCAGTAGGTGGTTGAATTCATCAATTTGTGAAAAATAGATTTACAAGCAACGCTTGAACTGCAGTACTTCTTACATGTAATCACACTCAGGGATTTGTTGGATAACAAATTCCTGAGTCTTTTCCTTCTTAGTTCAGTTCCTTCCTCAGCCTTTTCTTTCTTTTTTAAAGGTTAAGCAAAACGTCGTAAGGAAACCTTAAGACACAGTTGCATGCATACCACTCCATCAATAGCCATGAAAGTCTTTGTGTGCGTTTCAGTCCACATAATGTTCACGCACTCAGTCATGATGAGATATGCGACTCATTATAAAGAGTATTGAAGAAAGATCTAAGAACTGTACAATACAAAGCATACAACTACGAGCAGTTTCTTACTGTATACGTGGCCCGGTTAGCCAAAGGTCGTGGGTTCAAATCCTTTCGTTTCATATTTAAACTCATAAAAATAAAAAAACAACACTGTTAAAGTCTTAAAGCTGTAGACAAAGAGTCAATAGCTCAGTCCGTCCGCAAAAGTTTTCTCTCGTGTAACGCAAAGCCCAATACTTTCCTTCAAAGTATCTTGGATACGCGGACTTTGAAAACGGAGCTACACCCTTGCAACTCGATAAGTCCCAAGGGAGGACGGGGGGTTGGCACTAATGAACTGCTCGTAAAGTAGATAAGGAACGACCATCGCAGATTCCATTATACTTACGATTAATCGTTTTTAATAAATAAATAAATTAAAGTCGTGGGTTCAAATCCTGCTAAAGTGCGAATTTTCGGTTTTTTATTCATTTGTAAAAGTACACAAACAGAATGCTGTCTTAACATGTTAATACTTAGATTTCTAAATTCAAAACTAAACGGCAATCTAATAATAGTGTACATAACGTGCTTACATTTTCGAAGCGTAGTGCAACTTAATAAAATTTAAGTAACTATTATTATTTAATATAACTTAAAAAAGTAGAATTGAAAATAAAATAAGAAAAAGTGAAACCAACTAAGCATGTAAGTTTAGCCGCCCGTCGAGTGTGGTTGAGAATACTTGGCTTTTATTGTATCAGAGATGGCTTTTTATACTGGAAATTATTTTATATTTAAACTTATATACCTACAATCAGCGTTACAGTTCAATTTACTTAGTTAACATATGCAATATCGAATTAATAGCCGCCTGTCTTAAGCTACACGACGGCCTTAGGCACTATAGGGTTGGTAGTTACATAGTTTTATTCGTATGCCATTTTTAACTTATATTTGCGTGCGACAAACTATTTTAGACAAAAACAATTCTACTCATTTATTTTAGCTCAATAGCACAACTTAAACTTTGAACTAATGCCACTAGGCATTAAGTCCGCCTTCATGGCTACTTCATGACAAACAAGTAATGGACTAGATATGGCGTGCTCAATGCTAAAAGTAATTCTTCAATCAATAATACTGCCATAAATTAAGCCTTTAAAATATTGAATTTTTTAGGACAAATGATACGATTTTATATCAGAAGATAATTACATACGAGGGTCAAACTGAAAGTTCTTAGAAAATCAAAAACTGATTACATTAGCCAGTTATTAGTTTTATTATATCTTTTCAAAATATTGTCCATTGACGTCAATACACCGCTGCATGCGATGGAACCACTGGGAAAAGCACTTTGCCCACTCGTCCTTAGGGGTCTCTTCAATGGCATCGCGATACGCAGCCACCGCTTCTTCAGCATTCATAAACCGCTTTCCTTTAAGTTTTTCTTTAATTTTTGGAAATAAATAAAAATCACAAGGCGCGAGGTCGGGGCTATACGGCGGGTGACCCAGTAATTCAACGTTTGATGTCGCCAAATAGTCGATCGTTCGCTTGGCGGTGTGCGACGAGGCGTTGTCGTGGTGAAGGAGGATCCTACTGCGAGGTCGTTTCTCTCGAACTTTTTCCAAGACAAGTGGCAAACAATTGGTAGTGTACCATTCTGCAGAAACTGTTTTTTGATCCTCTAACACAATTGTTGCGAAATGACCTATCCTTCCAAAGAACGAGGCCACCATTTTTTTTCCCGCACTTCGATCTCTCTTCACTTTAGTTAGCAACTCCTCGAAAGGAAACACCCACTGAGCAGATTGTCTTTTGGTTTCAGGATCATAACAGTAAATCCAGCTTTCGTCACCTGTTAGTATGTCGAACACAGCATTTGAGTCACCTCCGTTAAATCTTTCAATCATTTTACGGCACCAATCCACACGATGGAGTTTTTGAGCCTTAGTCAAATTATGAGGTATCCACCGGGCGCAAAGCTTCCTGACCGCTAAATGTTCGTGGAGGATTTTGTGCACTTGACTCATACCGATGCCTAAGCTTGTCCGAATCTGCTGATAGGTCACTCTTTTGTCAGTCTCTATCATACGCCGCACAACACAGATGTTATTTTCAGTCGTCGCCGTAGAAGGCCGTCCCTCACGTACATCATCAGTGAGATTAGTGCGACCACGTTTAAACTCATTAAACCAGTTGTAAACAGTCGCACGAGATGGGGCTTCATCGTGAAAGGCCAATCGTAGTCTATCATAACTTTCTTGTTGACTTAAATGACATCGAAAGTCATAAAAAATCATTGCACGAAAATTTTCTCGTGTTAAATTCATTTTGACGTGACACAGACAATTTTCAATTTGCCGCCAAGTCGTAAAACAAATGACAAATGAATGAAATATATACTCAGTAATATTGGCAAAGAGTTCTATTTTCAAATTTTAGAATTTTTTTTTTATTATATTGTTTATAAGTGGCCAGTTCTAAGAACTTTCAGTTTGACCCTCGTATTATTGGATTATCACAAATCCGGAAGATAATAAGATAATTAGGTACCTAATGTAAATAAGACCCCAAAAAGTGGCAATTAAATTACTCGTAACATCACCTGCCTACTATTTCGTGCCATTTGTCTGGTAATCAGAGGGTAATCGAGAAATATTATGAGTGCAAAAGCCCTAACCACAGAAAACATTAACATTGACAGTATCCTAGTATCTGTTGTCCAGTTTCCTTACAAGCGCGACCCTGTTGCATTTGCATTGTGAGCGTCCATTTGAAGTTGGCTTGCGATTGATATGGAAACCAGTCTTAAAACGTACACTTAGGTACCTATCTTACCAGTTGCCTATCTGGAGAATAAATTTAAATGCTACTATTCAGTCAAAATCTAAAGCATGTTAAGGTCAACCGCTACTTTCCTATGCCCTAGTTGCTGCTGCGCGAAGCACTAACTGCGGAAACCGACGTTAATTATCGTACCCTTAATCAAGTTTTAACGTACACTCGACTTTAGAACACCATACAACATATATATCCTAATAAACTGACAGCCACAACGGAACGGAAGTATTTTATACGATAACTTTAAATTTAAAACAACAAATTGAAAATTGTAGACACTATTCCGCTATATCGTAGAAACCCTCACTAATTCTAGACTTAAAATAAATTAGGTAGTTACTAAAAAAACATTGCAAAGTGCACTAAATTAGATTGTATGATACAAAGTGATTAAACAGTGTCAATAAGCTTTTGTAAGTGATTATTAGTGATTGCTCTCTCTCTGTCTCTATTTTCTAATAGTGTGGGCTACCAATCAGATCATTTGCGACATTAAGCACTGAAAAAAGAGGTTGAAGACTTGAAGCTGTCTTTTTGAAAGCGAGTGTTCCTGCTGTACACTCTAATGTTATCTACAGAAAGACACTAAAAGGCGTTTAGAGGGCTTGGACAATGGAAACGGGTATCAAAAGTGCTCTTTGCCACTGAATTGAGCACTTACGTTTTTCGTCAAGTCTTGTCTCGCCATCGTATTGGTAAAGCGGATGGAGACTAAATTGTAGTAAGGTAGGTAAGTGGCGACCACTTTAAGGGCTATTAGAAAAATCTTTTGTGTCGGGCCCAGTAGGTGGTTGAATTCATCAATTTGTGAAAAATAGATTTACAAGCAACGCTTGAACTGCAGTACTTCTTACATGTAATCACACTCAGGGATTTGTTGGATAACAAATTCCTGAGTCTTTTCCTTCTTAGTTCAGTTCCTTCCTCAGCCTTTTCTTTCTTTTTTAAAGGTTAAGCAAAACGTCGTAAGGAAACCTTAAGACACAGTTGCATGCATACCACTCCATCAATAGCCATGAAAGTCTTTGTGTGCGTTTCAGTCCACATAATGTTCACGCACTCAGTCATGATGAGATATGCGACTCATTATAAAGAGTATTGAAGAAAGATCTAAGAACTGTACAATACAAAGCATACAACTACGAGCAGTTTCTTACTGTATACGTGGCCCGGTTAGCCAAAGGTCGTGGGTTCAAATCCTTTCGTTTCATATTTAAACTCATAAAAATAAAAAAACAACACTGTTAAAGTCTTAAAGCTGTAGACAAAGAGTCAATAGCTCAGTCCGTCCGCAAAAGTTTTCTCTCGTGTAACGCAAAGCCCAATACTTTCCTTCAAAGTATCTTGGATACGCGGACTTTGAAAACGGAGCTACACCCTTGCAACTCGATAAGTCCCAAGGGAGGACGGGGGGTTGGCACTAATGAACTGCTCGTAAAGTAGATAAGGAACGACCATCGCAGATTCCATTATACTTACGATTAATCGTTTTTAATAAATAAATAAATTAAAGTCGTGGGTTCAAATCCTGCTAAAGTGCGAATTTTCGGTTTTTTATTCATTTGTAAAAGTACACAAACAGAATGCTGTCTTAACATGTTAATACTTAGATTTCTAAATTCAAAACTAAACGGCAATCTAATAATAGTGTACATAACGTGCTTACATTTTCGAAGCGTAGTGCAACTTAATAAAATTTAAGTAACTATTATTATTTAATATAACTTAAAAAAGTAGAATTGAAAATAAAATAAGAAAAAGTGAAACCAACTAAGCATGTAAGTTTAGCCGCCCGTCGAGTGTGGTTGAGAATACTTGGCTTTTATTGTATCAGAGATGGCTTTTTATACTGGAAATTATTTTATATTTAAACTTATATACCTACAATCAGCGTTACAGTTCAATTTACTTAGTTAACATATGCAATATCGAATTAATAGCCGCCTGTCTTAAGCTACACGACGGCCTTAGGCACTATAGGGTTGGTAGTTACATAGTTTTATTCGTATGCCATTTTTAACTTATATTTGCGTGCGACAAACTATTTTAGACAAAAACAATTCTACTCATTTATTTTAGCTCAATAGCACAACTTAAACTTTGAACTAATGCCACTAGGCATTAAGTCCGCCTTCATGGCTACTTCATGACAAACAAGTAATGGACTAGATATGGCGTGCTCAATGCTAAAAGTAATTCTTCAATCAATAATACTGCCATAAATTAAGCCTTTAAAATATTGAATTTTTTAGGACAAATGATACGATTTTATATCAGAAGATAATTACGAGGGTCAAACTGAAAGTTCTTAGAAAATCAAAAACTGATTACATTAGCCAGTTATTAGTTTTATTATATCTTTTCAAAATATTGTCCATTGACGTCAATACACCGCTGCATGCGATGGAACCACTGGGAAAAGCACTTTGCCCACTCGTCCTTAGGGGTCTCTTCAATGGCATCGCGATACGCAGCCACCGCTTCTTCAGCATTCATAAACCGCTTTCCTTTAAGTTTTTCTTTAATTTTTGGAAATAAATAAAAATCACAAGGCGCGAGGTCGGGGCTATACGGCGGGTGACCCAGTAATTCAACGTTTGATGTCGCCAAATAGTCGATCGTTCGCTTGGCGGTGTGCGACGAGGCGTTGTCGTGGTGAAGGAGGATCCTACTGCGAGGTCGTTTCTCTCGAACTTTTTCCAAGACAAGTGGCAAACAATTGGTAGTGTACCATTCTGCAGAAACTGTTTTTTGATCCTCTAACACAATTGTTGCGAAATGACCTATCCTTCCAAAGAACGAGGCCACCATTTTTTTTCCCGCACTTCGATCTCTCTTCACTTTAGTTAGCAACTCCTCGAAAGGAAACACCCACTGAGCAGATTGTCTTTTGGTTTCAGGATCATAACAGTAAATCCAGCTTTCGTCACCTGTTAGTATGTCGAACACAGCATTTGAGTCACCTCCGTTAAATCTTTCAATCATTTTACGGCACCAATCCACACGATGGAGTTTTTGAGCCTTAGTCAAATTATGAGGTATCCACCGGGCGCAAAGCTTCCTGACCGCTAAATGTTCGTGGAGGATTTTGTGCACTTGACTCATACCGATGCCTAAGCTTGTCCGAATCTGCTGATAGGTCACTCTTTTGTCAGTCTCTATCATACGCCGCACAACACAGATGTTATTTTCAGTCGTCGCCGTAGAAGGCCGTCCCTCACGTACATCATCAGTGAGATTAGTGCGACCACGTTTAAACTCATTAAACCAGTTGTAAACAGTCGCACGAGATGGGGCTTCATCGTGAAAGGCCAATCGTAGTCTATCATAACTTTCTTGTTGACTTAAATGACATCGAAAGTCATAAAAAATCATTGCACGAAAATTTTCTCGTGTTAAATTCATTTTGACGTGACACAGACAATTTTCAATTTGCCGCCAAGTCGTAAAACAAATGACAAATGAATGAAATATATACTCAGTAATATTGGCAAAGAGTTCTATTTTCAAATTTTAGAATTTTTTTTTTATTATATTGTTTATAAGTGGCCAGTTCTAAGAACTTTCAGTTTGACCCTCGTATTATTGGATTATCACAAATCCGGAAGATAATAAGATAATTAGGTACCTAATGTAAATAAGACCCCAAAAAGTGGCAATTAAATTACTCGTAACATCACCTGCCTACTATTTCGTGCCATTTGTCTGGTAATCAGAGGGTAATCGAGAAATATTATGAGTGCAAAAGCCCTAACCACAGAAAACATTAACATTGACAGTATCCTAGTATCTGTTGTCCAGTTTCCTTACAAGCGCGACCCTGTTGCATTTGCATTGTGAGCGTCCATTTGAAGTTGGCTTGCGATTGATATGGAAACCAGTCTTAAAACGTACACTTAGGTACCTATCTTACCAGTTGCCTATCTGGAGAATAAATTTAAATGCTACTATTCAGTCAAAATCTAAAGCATGTTAAGGTCAACCGCTACTTTCCTATGCCCTAGTTGCTGCTGCGCGAAGCACTAACTGCGGAAACCGACGTTAATTATCGTACCCTTAATCAAGTTTTAACGTACACTCGACTTTAGAACACCATACAACATATATATCCTAATAAACTGACAGCCACAACGGAACGGAAGTATTTTATACGATAACTTTAAATTTAAAACAACAAATTGAAAATTGTAGACACTATTCCGCTATATCGTAGAAACCCTCACTAATTCTAGACTTAAAATAAATTAGGTAGTTACTAAAAAAACATTGCAAAGTGCACTAAATTAGATTGTATGATACAAAGTGATTAAACAGTGTCAATAAGCTTTTGTAAGTGATTATTAGTGATTGCTCTCTCTCTGTCTCTATTTTCTAATAGTGTGGGCTACCAATCAGATCATTTGCGACATTAAGCACTGAAAAAAGAGGTTGAAGACTTGAAGCTGTCTTTTTGAAAGCGAGTGTTCCTGCTGTACAGTCTAATGTTATCTACAGAAAGACACTAAAAGGCGTTTAGAGGGCTTGGACAATGGAAACGGGTATCAAAAGTGCTCTTTGCCACTGAATTGAGCACTTACGTTTTTCGTCAAGTCTTGTCTCGCCATCGTATTGGTAAAGCGGATGGAGACTAAATTGTAGTAAGGTAGGTAAGTGGCGATCACTTTAAGGGCTATTAGAAAAATCTTTTGTGTCGGGCCCAGTAGGTAGTTGAATTCATCAATTTGTGAAAAATAGATTTACAAGCAACGCTTGAACTGCAGTACTTCTTACATGTAATCACACTCAGGGATTTGTTGGCTAACAAATTCCTGAGTCTTTTCCTTCTTAGTTCAGTTCCTTCCTCAGCCTTTTCTTTCTTTTTTAAAGGTTAAGCAAAACGTCGTAAGGAAACCTTAAGACACAGTTGCATGCATACCACTCCATCAATAGCCATGAAAGTCTTTGTGTGCGTTTCAGTCCACATAATGTTCACGCACTCAGTCATGATGAGATATGCGACTCATTATAAAGAGTATTGAAGAAAGATCTAAGAACTGTACAATACAAAGCATACAACTACGAGCAGTTTCTTACTGTATACGTGGCCCGGTTAGCCAAAGGTCGTGGGTTCAAATCCTTTCGTTTCATATTTAAACTCATAAAAATAAAAAAACAACACTGTTAAAGTCTTAAAGCTGTAGACAAAGAGTCAATAGCTCAGTCCGTCCGCAAAAGTTTTCTCTCGTGTAACGCAAAGCCCAATACTTTCCTTCAAAGTATCTTGGATACGCGGACTTTGAAAACGGAGCTACACCCTTGCAACTCGATAAGTCCCAAGGGAGGACGGGGGGTTGGCACTAATGAACTGCTCGTAAAGTAGATAAGGAACGACCATCGCAGATTCCATTATACTTACGATTAATCGTTTTTAATAAATAAATAAATTAAAGTCGTGGGTTCAAATCCTGCTAAAGTGCGAATTTTCGGTGTTTTATTCATTTGTAAAAGTACACAAACAGAATGCTGTCTTAACATGTTAATACTTAGATTTCTAAATTCAAAACTAAACGGCAATCTAATAATAGTGTACATAACGTGCTTACATTTTCGAAGCGTAGTGCAACTTAATAAAATTTAAGTAACTATTATTATTTAATATAACTTAAAAAAGTAGAATTGAAAATAAAATAAGAAAAAGTGAAACCAACTAAGCATGTAAGTTTAGCCGCCCGTCGAGTGTGGTTGAGAATACTTGGCTTTTATTGTATCAGAGATGGCTTTTTATACTGGAAATTATTTTATATTTAAACTTATATACCTACAATCAGCGTTACAGTTCAATTTACTTAGTTAACATATGCAATATCGAATTAATAGCCGCCTGTCTTAAGCTACACGACGGCCTTAGGCACTATAGGGTTGGTAGTTACATAGTTTTATTCGTATGCCATTTTTAACTTATATTTGCGTGCGACAAACTATTTTAGACAAAAACAATTCTACTCATTTATTTTAGCTCAATAGCACAACTTAAACTTTGAACTAATGCCACTAGGCATTAAGTCCGCCTTCATGGCTACTTCATGACAAACAAGTAATGGACTAGATATGGCGTGCTCAATGCTAAAAGTAATTCTTCAATCAATAATACTGCCTTAAATTAAGCCTTTAAAATATTGAATTTTTTAGGACAAATGATACGATTTTATATCAGAAGATAATTACATATTATTGGATTATCACAAATCCGGAAGATAATAAGATAATTAGGTACCTAATGTAAATAAGACCCCAAAAAGTGGCAATTAAATTACTCGTAACATCACCTGCCTACTATTTCGTGCCATTTGTCTGGTAATCAAAGGGTAATCGAGAAATATTATGAGTGCAAAAGCCCTAACCACAGAAAACATTAACATTGACAGTATCCTAGTATCTGTTGTCCAGTTTCCTTACAAGCGCGACCCTGTTGCATTTGCATTGTGAGCGTCCATTTGAAGTTGGCTTGCGATTGATATGGAAACCAGTCTTAAACTACTTAATGACTTTTGTTGTGATCTGATACTGAGAAACTGCTTAAATCATACCAACTACAAGGCTTTTGTACCAGATTGATTTTCTTACTCAATCCACGTCTTTGGTACTCATTCGCTCGAACTCTTGCCCTCATCCCAACATCTGGGGTCGGCGAAGTATGTTTTTGTCTTCCTGACTTCCTCGTTGGTCTAGTGGCCAGCACGCTGGGTACTATCAACGAGGTCCCGGGTTCGAATCCCGGGTGGGGTCGAGTGTTGGGTTTTTCTGTATTGAAGTAACTCAGACACAGCTCCGAAGTCAGGAAGCGTTAACACTCCCGTGCTTAGGAAAGCACGTTAAGCCGTTGGTCCTGCGCCTAATCTCTCTAGGTCATGATGACGGACTGCCGCCTCACCGAATTATGAAAGTGCAGACTGTGTATTTCGCACACACTTGTGCACTATAATTTCTACCGCGCAGTTGGCAAATCTCTGTTGAGATAGGCTGTAGTCGAACTTCGGCCAGGAGAACATTATTATTTTTATCTTCCATACAATCCTGATACTCGTCATTGGATCACCCCTCTCTTTTCAATTAGAGAATATTGTGTTTTATACAGCCAAGTTCGTGCGCGACCCTCTTGCCGAGCACCAGATGCGCGAGGGGCAAGGCATGCTAGATGTCAGCGGGGACGGGAGGTGTTGCACGGAAGGGGTTTCCTATGACACTGGCGTGTTTGGTGCTTCCTCGGCCGCCACACGTCTGGCGGGACGCAGGAGGGTCGCGCAAGAACTTGTCGGACTATAACATTCATTCTCATCACTCTTTTTGTTTGTCTCTTCACGGTCACCTCAATGACTGAGGTTCGTGATCATTATGTGGAATGAAACACACAAGGTTTGCCATTGCCTTCTCCATTTCACACACTAGCCAACTAGTGTGCAGGTTAACTCACGATGTTTTCCTTCACCTTTAAAAAATACTGTACTTAAGACTCAGTGATACAGGTGGGGAACTCATGATCTCGGATGACAAGTAAAGTTTACTCCGCTCGGCTATCACGACTTTCTTTTTGTTTACTAAAGGTAACAAAACTGTAGATGTTTGTTCACTATGCCATTTAAAACAAACTAGTGAAAAAACCAAGTCTCGCAACACAGTTCTTGGCTACCGCATGATTTATTATATTATTATTATATTAAATAAAATTTTTAGTGTGATTGCAAAGTAAATTTATTTATTTAAAACATAATAGATTTTTAATTTTGATATAGTCTCTATCTGCCTTATTACAAAAAACTTAGTACCAGGTTTAAACCAGGACTAAATATTAGCAGACATATTCAAAATGAATGACACATTCGTGACATTACCTAAAAAAGAGAGAGAGAGAGAGAACTGAATTTTAAGACTTGTTTTTTTTACAAGATTGTTTTTGATAGCATCTCATTTCTTTTGTACATAGTCCTACTTATCACCTATAACATCTTTTACAGTACACCCATTATTCCGTATACATATATAGGTACACTGTTTTATTAACTGCAAATGTAACTTGGTAATCCTATAAATATTTATTTTATGCAGGTAGTCTAGAAAACTGGACCGAAATTGTAAAATATTGTTGTTTTTCCCTCGATTTATTAATACACTAGTTGTATTCTAAATTTGAAGCTTCTATGGCGGCTAGAAGTGCCTTAGAGTTTGGATAATCAGCCAGTAATTCGGTCAGTGAGTGACAAAAATTAAAAAACTGACTAGTTATAATTCTTAAACTACTGGTTCAGAATGAATGAAATTTGAAATATAAGTGTTTATACTATGCCTGCTTGGTTACTGAAAATTCAGGCTTCTAGTGATATCCACGACGAAATTAAAGGGGGTCCAATATAGGGTAAACTGCTTCAATAAAAAAATGGTAAGGCCATGACACTTTTTTTTTCAACTTGGCAGGGCCACTGCTGTGCCTGCAGACCTACCTAGGTACATTTATGATCATGAAATAAACATGACGTGATAATGCCGAGACAGTTTGTGGGTAAATGAGCAGCTAACAAGATAGCAGAGCAGCACCGAGATCATTGTCGAGAAGTATAGCTGCTGAGTACTAAGTGTATTAAAATCACATTTTAAAATACAGTCAAGCCATTACATACTAACATTTTGTTTTCTAATCCATTTGGTTGTAAAATATTTCATAAGAAAATAAACTTAATGTATTCCTACCAATCTTAATTTTTGAAGTCAATATACAATATAGTGGATTGATGCAAGCCTATTGATTCTTATAGAAAATTTTACTTTAAATATATTTAATATAAAATCTGTTTAAATTATTGTATTATGTGAAATATACGTTTTTTTTAAAATGGTTCCTAACTCAGAAGTAAACAGTTTTTAGTAAAAATGGCTAATGAAAATGAGAAGAAAATACTTATTTTGAAAAGTTTAAGGGTTAAGAAACATGTTCTAAGTAACCTTATTTATTTATAAAAAGAGAACTTTAAAATTAAATAAATTATTGTTTTTAAGTAATAATAGCATTCACTTTGCAATCTAAATATTTTATGCACTTGAAAAAATCACCATTCTTGCCTCTGGTGGTAATTTTTTTAATTTAATAACATATTTGAAAATTCACCCAAAAATGTGCACAAATTTTAGCTGTAACATTTTAAAAAATGCTGCCATTTGCGATTTGCATAGTTTTATCAATGTTGTGACTCAGACAGATAGTATTATGCAATCTAAATTTTTAGATTTTCTATTATACAGAATACATTGAACAATTGATCCAGATAATCTACTGAAGTTGAATTAAAACTGTCTGAGAATTCAAAACAAATATTATTTCATATTACAAAAAAAATTCCTATTGGCAATACGTAAGATTAAAATTTTGGTGTGTAGTAGAAAAACTGCAAATAATATTTCCTTCATTTGTTAAAGATAAGAAAATTAAGGTTGAAGACAGATTAAATAAAGATTTAATCTGTCTTCAACCTTATGATTCAAGGTTTACCACTGAAAGCTGCAATAAAGTGGTTTTAAGAAATTATTCTAGAACAGAGATTCCCAAATGGTGGTCACTGGAGTTCTTTCATCCAAAAGTTGAATAAAACATACCTAAACATAAATATTTTAAAACTATTAGATCTCTTTTATTATAAAACAGGGATTTACCATAATTATATCTATAATTAAGAGTTCCGTGGCAATAACAAAAATTGTGTGCCTCTAGTTTATAAATTCATAGGGCTAATAAAAACGAGTAAGTAGGTAAATGTACACAATAGGTACCTTGACAACAGGTAAGCAAATCAGCAAATGTATTAATGTTAATTAAGTTAAGTTACAAAAAAACTAGCTAACTACCACATCCTAAACTTTTTGTTAATTTATTTCAGAAGTAAACAACTACGACTCCACTCAAAATCAAATTGGCACTACACTGGAATGTTCCCATAGATTGGAAACAGGTTGGCACAGCCACAAGACAAACTAGGAAAAAGAAAACGTCCGTATATAACGCTCATTTTCACATCTTCATGAGCCCAGCGTAAAGAGTAGTCAGAATAAGAGGTTCTTAACTTACCATTCACAATTTTCATACGAGATCACAAAAAATGTTAGTTCACACCTACACAAAATTCAGTCCACTCTCTTGGCAGAATTCCACGAATGTAGGTATTTTCACGAAAAATTGCACTAGGATCTATAGTAACACACTTCAAATAATTCCTAATTAGATTTTGATAAGCTGAACACTAAAACAAGACCTCAATACCCTAGCCACCAAGATAATGTTCATCAATCGGCCATTGCTTGCGTTGCGATCACTCACTTCACTCGCACAATCGCGAGACCGAGAGAGAAGAGGCAGTTTGTCGTGTAAATCGTTTTTTTTTTCAAGAATGCTGCCATGTAAAAGAAATATTTTTTCTACTTTGTAGGTAGAACAGTCTAAACGGTCTTAATCTAGAGTCCGAGAGCAAGTACGTTTCATCTAACGATTCAATTAAAATATTTTTTGGTCAGAATCAAATTATTTTTAAAAAACTACATACTTGTTTTAAGTATATATTTTTTTCAAATCACCAAGTTAATGTTACGAGTAGTAAGAGAAAACTACTATAATAGAAAATATTCGATTTATTGACAATTATTTTACTGTTTTCTCTTTTTCTCGTTATGACTGTCTTTTTTTCGCGTTGTCATTTTGAAATTTGACTGCAGTTTACGAGGTTAGTTATGAGTTCAAAATATTTTGTAATTTCTTTATGTACACATATTGTAATCTTTTTACTGGGGTCACACTGATACTTTTATAGCATGCAGCCCAACGAAACTAATGGACTACGAAAGATATATTTCAAGTGACTCACTTGAAATAAAATAAATTGAAGTGAGGCTTGCTTGAAGTGAGCTAACAAAGAACTTATTTTCTTTGTTTTGCTTACCCTCCCGCATCAAAGATTATATTATAGTTACTAAACGTCAGAAGTCATAAAAGGCATTTATTTAATGTAGGCCCACTGGGGGGGGCACTTATACACGTCCGCACATATATTTTTTACCTACCAAGAAGAAGCAGCGCAAGAAACTCAGTCACTTTTGTCAAAGCCTCTTTTAAAAATAATGTTTTGATACAGAAATTAAAATTTTACTGGTGCGAGCTGGTCCACACGTTTACATCATTCAAATTTGACGATCGTCTTGGTGTAGTCGTTCGCGCACCGAACTTCTAAGCCAGGCGGTTGTGGGTTCGAATCCCGCAAGGGGCAAATGTTTGTGTGATGAGCACGAGCATTTGTACCTAAGTCATGGATGTTTATATGTATTTAAGTATTTCTATCCGTTATCCTAGTCACCATAGCACAAGCTCACGCTTAATTTGGGGCTAGGTAATTGGTGTTTGTTGAAAACAAACATCGTCTACCTTATAATAACCCTTTGTCATTAAAGTATCCTTAATTAATGTCTCATCAGCAAATAATACTATATCACAAAGATCTTCCACAAAGTGTGGAAGGTCATTTATACAAATCAAAACCAACAAAGGTCCTCATATAGACCCCTGGGGCACACCCATTGTCAGAGGTGCTCCAGAAGACTCAATTCCATTGATGCAAACTTTTTGCGTTTTACTTGTTAGGTAGGATTTAGAAGTAAATAGGATTCAAGTTATTTATTAAAGCTCCATAATGTCGTCATTTTGTCCATAAAGTTTTATGTTCCACACAATTAAAAGCTTTTGAAAGATCACAGAAGATATCTAAAGCATCTTGCCTATTGTCATAGACATCAAATATATTTTTGAGAGACCGACCCCCGCATCAGCAGTACTTCTACCTTAAGTAAAACCATTTTTTTGTGTAGATGGTTTAAAGAAAAGTGTGCTAGTAGGTAATTGATTCAATATTACCTTTTCAGATATTTTACCGAGGACCGGAAGAAATGATATTGGTCTAAAATTACAGGGGTCACTTTTGTCACCGGATTTTAATAACGGTATTACTTTACTAAATTTCATTAGGCTTGGAAACTGTCCATCATCAATGCACTTGTTAAAATTATTACTAAGTGAGGAGCTATTGTGTTGATAATTGATTTAATAATATACACAGATAGTCCCCAAAGATCCTCAGTCTTTTTTATATTTAAATTTAGAAATGTTTTTATAATTACTTCGGGACTGACATGCCTAAAGTAAAGTGGAGAATCGCACTCATCAACATTGGATTTTAGAATCGACTCGGCAAGTTTTGAAGAAGAGGTCTTTAGTTGTTGACTGAAAGGCATTTGCAACTTCTGGGTTGGATGTGATCAATTTCTGTCCGAGTTTTAGTGAGAATGTGCTACTTTTTGATTTATTTTTACAAGTTTCTTTGTTTATTATGTTCCATGTAGCTTTTACCTTATTATTTGAATTTAAAATTATCCTACGAATATGGTTTGACTTTGCTGCAGCAAATACTTTTTTAAATATCTTAGAGTATCTTTTTACATTATAATATTTAATAATTGATCTTGTGAATATTCTCTCATTACTACTTTATTAATTCCTGGTGTAGCTCAGTCATTAAATTTACATTTAGCCTGATTTGTCTTAACCTTCTTCAGTGGCAAGATTTCATTAAATTGATCTTTCATTAATTCAAAAAGGTCTTTATATAATTTATCAACACTATCGCTACTATTGGGTATAGTTGAATTTACACTATCACAAATTGTATCCCTAAATCTGTCTAACCTATTTATTTATTTATTTATTTGCTTACTAAGTGTACCAATTCAGCAGGTCTTAGGCTACATTTTAACTTACTTATAACTTAGTGACCCTTACAATTCGGGTATTGCAAATTGTAATAAGAGGGCTACATTGCACTTAATAAATATTTCCTTTATAACAATAGAAACTAAGTAATGTATTTTATGTTATAGAAACTAAGTAATGTATTTTATGTTATAATTGCGATCTATTACTAGCTAGAAATAAATGTCCAATTGATAGTGGTCAATGTAATAATAGAATTACTTGGGGTTTGAGAACCGATCAAGAAATTTGTAACTATACGGAATATTGTAATAACAAATTGAAATTTGTCGATTTTCCGGTAGAATTCAGAAAGTGCGCTGATAACATGTGTGACAATGTAAGTCATAGATGTATCATAGATATAATTTCTATAAAAATATTGTTGACATACTGAGGCAAGCTTTATTAGAGGTTAGCACAAATCATACTGTCTGTGCCACGTCTGGCTTAGTCTAGAGTCAAGAGCAAACCCATTTCTAATAAAAAAAAATAAAAAAACTAATAAAAATGTAAAGAATAAATGTATCGTTGGGTGGAACAAATTTGTATACTCAAGCACACAAGCAGGCTAGGCTGGACTTTCAGTTGTATGTTTTATATGGAAAACCGCATAGTGGTCCAATATATGATAGAATATATTTAAGTAGAAAACAGTTTAAAGCTAAACTTAAATATTGTCAGTCACACCAAGAACAAATAAGAATGGATGTACTTGCAACACAGCATTCAACAAAGCAGTTTGGCAAATTTTGGAGAAATACTCAAAAGATAAATGGTAAGTCTTGCCTACCGGCTAGTGTAGAGGGCACTTGTGATCCTAAAGAAATAGCGAATATTTTTAAACAGCACTTTGAGGTGCAGTCGCCTCTGCAGTCACTGCCATCCTCTTGTAACAGTAACCGTCACTGTCATGTGCCGAATCCTATCAGAATTACTAGTAAAGAGGTAGCTAGGGCTATTACAAATATGAAAAGAGGTATGTCTCCGGGACATGATGGTTTGAGTATAGAACACCTGAAACATGCTGGGTCGCATATTAGTAGGGTGCTGTCTTTGTTGTATACTTTTTGTTTGAGACACTCTCATCTGCCACCAGATTTAATGAGAACAGTGGTTGTACCTCTAGTTAAGAACTCTACTGGTGATATAGCCGATAAATCGAATTACAGGCCTATTTCACTAGCTACAGTCACGGCTAAAGTGTTGGATAGGGTTTTAGATGATTATCTTAGTAAGTACATACAGCTGCAGGACGCCCAGTTTGGTTTTAGAGAGGGTTTGTCGACTGAAAGTGCAATATTGACTCTAAAACACACCGTAGATTATTATACAAAAAGGAAAACACCAGTATACTCGTGTTTCTTAGACTTGTCGAAAGCTTTCGATTTGGTATCATATGATATTTTGTGGACAAAGTTAAGGGAAGTCGGGATTTCACCGGAAGTGATTCAAATATTTTCGTATTGGTATAATAATCAAAAAAATGTTGTTAAATGGTCAAATGCCTTTTCACATGAATACAAATTAAATGTGGTGTAAGACAGGGTGGGCTTACCTCTCCGCGATTTTTTAACTTGTATGTGAATCAGCTGATTGAGAGGCTGAGCAGTATGCAGGTTGGGTGTCGTATTGATAATGTGAGTGTGAATAACTTGAGCTACGCGGATGACATGGTACTGCTCAGCCCCTAAATCGGTGGTTTGCGGCAGTTATTGAAGGTGTGTGAGACTTACGCTGAGCTGCACGGTCTAAAATACAATGAAAAAAAGAGCGACTTCATGATTTATCTAGGGAAAAATAAACTTCCAAATTCTATACCACCGCTATTGCTGAATGGGAGTATTTTGGACCGTGTGTCTCGGTTTAAGTACCTAGGCCACATTGTCTCTGAGGATCTAAAAGATGACCTCGACATAGAGAGAGAGCGAAGGGCGCTGGCGATTCGTGGCGGTGTCCTGGCCCACAGGTTTACTCGTTGTTCTGCAGAAGTGAAATTAACCTTATTTAAAGCGTACTGTCAAAGCTTTTACACGAGCGGTCTGTGGACTAGTTTCAGGCGTCGATCGCTTAGTGCCCTGCGGGTGCAGTATAATAACATCTTCAGATCTCTGTTCAGGTTGCCTCGGCACTGTAGTGCCTCTGGTATGTTTGCCGATGCCCACACTGATGATTTTTATGCTATAATGCGCAAAACAACCGCGTCTGTCTTACAAAGACTGAGGGCAAGCAGGAACGGAATTCTGATGATGATTGCGGAGAGGCTGGACTCAGCCGTATATGGTCGTTTCATTGATTTATTATACATGTTAAGCGTGTAAATCAATGAAACGTACCTACATATCATCTCACTCAATTAAATTGTCTTTTGTTTGCACTATTGTTACTAACATAGTATCTAAGGTTAATTGTTACTAACACACTATGAATTAAGTTGTCTGAAAATAAATGATTTTTATTTTATTTTATTATTTATTATTTATATACAGTAGGTAAGATGCACTAGTACTTCATAGAAATAACAATATTTATAACAATGTCATAGCGTTATTAGATGTCTACCTACTATATAAGCATCCAATAATGTGTTTTTAATATTTATTTATTTTTAATTTGCTTTTATGTATATTTATTTTTATGTATTAATTTCTTCTTTATTATCTTTTTATTTACTGTGTCTAACCTATAAACATTCTCCAAAACACTTGAGGCATGACTGTGTTGAAATGAGACCTTTTGACCTCTATGATCAGAACTGAGATTACGTAAGAGACATATATCAATTACGATTGCGTGGGAATCACAAATAATATTATCTAAAAAAGTTGCCGTGCTGGGAGTTTGCCTGGTAGGTTCATTAAAAAAAATTCAAAGAGATTAAGAAATCGGGTAGATATCTGTGTTTGTTTTAAAATACATATTAATATTAAAATCTCCGCAAACAACAATTTTTTGTTTGATCTGCAAACTTTCTCCAATGCTTCTTTCATAATGGGTTCAAAAAGTTGGTAATTTGCATCTGGGGGACTATACATACACATTATAATATACTGATCCAGTTCCGCACACGCTAGTTCAATAGTTCGTTCCATTGAGAGTGACACAATATCCTTACGGTCCTTGCACTTTAATTCATTTCTTAAGAGTATCAGTGACCCCCCTCTAGTAGTGGTCTCCCTTTAGAACGAACTACCGTCCTTATAATTATAAACACTTATCATTAATTCATATTTTTTATACCAATGCTCTGTAAGACACTGTAGCGTCGGTGGCGCAGTGGCTAACGGGTCGCCTCTCATGCGGGAGGTACCGGTTCGATTCCACGTGCCGCCATGTACCAATGACTTTTTCTGAGTTATGTACCGATGCTCTTACGGTGAGGGAAAACATCGTGAGGAAACCTGCACATTCAGGCGACTGAATGTGTAACCATGATCCAAAACTGGTCAGGTTCCCCTGGCAACAGCTTAAAACATACAAGGCTTGGCTGGCAAAGAACTTGAAATATCATAGATGGCAGTCGCTCCACTTTAATTACCTGATCTACCACAGTCTGGATCATGGTCAGCGGACCCTGGGCCCTCGCGTGCGAGAGCACAACCGGGATAACTCTAGGAGGATGATGAGGATGCTCTGTAAGCCACATGACATCCACATTTCACGTCCGTGGCGCGAACCACTACACCAAGACGGTCGTCAACCACTACACCAAGACGGTCGTCTTCTAAACCAGGCGGTTGCGGGTTTGAATCCCGCAAGGGGCAAATGTTTTTATGATGAGCACGAGCATTTGTACCTAAGTCATGGATGTTTATAAAAGTATTTAAGTAAGTCTATCCGTTATCCTAGTCACCATAGCACAAGCTCACGCTTAGTATGAGGCTAGGTAATTGGTGTGTTTGTTGGAACAATTTATTATTATTATTTAAATCTTGCAATATATAAATAAATAATAATAAATCTTATAATATTTCAAGTACTGTGCCAGCCAAGCCCTGTTAAAACTAAACAGTCAGTTCAGTGTGCGTGTGCCCCTAGAACTATTATATAATCTGTGCCCTAGATTTTTTCGATTTATAAATGAAAGAGCTATCTTTGTAAATGGCAGTATAATGTCATAATAAACAAAAAAAAAAGTTGACTCAACTCGGATCACAGATTAGTAAGAGTATGTCTAAAGACTCGGATGTTTGTTGTTGCGAACTTGCGAAAATAAATTTAATTTTCGCAACATGGTTAAATTCCGGAATGCTGCAGCGGCTTATCAAACTCTGAACGGGCTGATTTGCGTATACAAACCACCATGTGTACCAATCAAACAAGTACAACACACAATTAAAACAAATTTATGTAGAGGTTAGTTTCTAGGGTTTTTTATAATAATATAGATATTATGGCAGTCCTTATTTAGGCAGTCGGCACTAATAATATCTTATTTTTTAAGATCTTAACAATCTGCCAGACCGCCCGCGAGAACAGCGAGTGGAAGTGGTAGGCGCAACCAATGAGCCTATGGCTGTGAAGTTGGTACCTAATTATGCAGACGATCCCTTAGTTTGTGGGCCCCGGTACATCCATGAAGACCTTCGCTGCAGTTGGGCAACATATTTAGGGTTGTTTAGTAGTGGAGTTCTATGTAAGTTACATTGAAGTCAAAAAGAACCAAAATTAAACTTATCTTAACCTCAATTTGCTCGGACTAACATGATTGTTTGTTCAGTGCTAGGTATTAATGAAGGAACAAAACTGACATACCTCATCAACGCATCTAGACTGACGAGAGCATACAAAATACATGGTCAGTTTGGGAAAGCAACAGACACATATTTTTGGAATGGCAAAACGGTAGAACGGTCTGCATTTGGACATGTAACGAGGGAAAAGATTGATACAGTTGTCGCTCACATGCAAGCTGCCCATCAGAAGGCTATGTATGAGTAAGTATTATCCATAATCTTTGTTTGAATGTATTTAAAATTAGAAGACATTTTATATAAAAAAATACTAGGTACCTATAACAAGTGCTAATGTAAATGTTATTTATTATCTATTGCAGATTGTCAGGACTTCACATGGAATCTCAAACTACATATGAATTGGCTTCAGAAGGTTTAATTAGGCCAGCAAGTAGCAAACTGCCTGTGCTATATGGCATCAAATGTGTTCACTTTGATTCCCCAAATTTCACTTTAGGTAATTCCAAAAGTGAATATGCTTATAAACTAGCTATTAACAACAGCATTGTTACGGACTTTTTGGACACACTAGCGGACTTCTAAACCAGGTGGTTGCGGGTTCGAATCCCGCAAGGGGCAAATGTTTGTGTGATGAGCACGAGCATTTGTACCTAAGTCATGGATGTTTATATGTATTTAAGTATTTCTATCCGTTATCCTAGTCACCATAGCACAAGCTCACGCTTAGTTTGGGGGTGTGTTTGTTGAAACATTTTATTTATTTATGTATTCAAAATTCTGACTGACACAATTAACTTAATGTTTGACTAGATAGACAACACAAAGAACTCAAGATAGAATATTATTAATCCTGTATTTTTCCATTTTTATGTGCAGTGCTTTTTGATACAACAATATAAATACGACAGACAAAGATATCTTGTAGACCATGCAAGCATTAACACTGTAGTTGCAATAGTATGCGAGGTACATATCCAGTGACATGCCCTCATAATTTATTTATAATTGTAATTAAATTTATAATTTAAGTAAATCATGTGGTACTCTCTTTAGTCTCTGAGCACTCGGAAATATATCATCCATCAGGTTCTGCACCAGTATGTTAGGATGTTGATCTTTTATTATAATTATGTTTTGGCTATAGCCATTATTTTTCGACTTTTAACGTTTTGATGCCAAGCTCTTGTATTGTATATGCACTGCAATTAACAGTTCCAATGTCACAGTTCACAATAACCGCACACATTATTAATTGATGCATGGGGATTCTAGTGAGAAGTTTGAGAACCAAATACTACTATAATAAAATCTATAATTTCAAGTACTGAAACTAATGACACTATTGTAAGCACCTGTATTCTCGCACAACTCAAGAATTACAAACCGGATAACATTGTTAAAGCTGAAAAATAGCTGTTTAAAGAATTTGACTTTCAGTGCCAAAGATACGCTTGGCATGTCCACTGTTTTTGTGGTTGCAAGCTGCAACACACGCCTAGCATGTTGGCAGCTTTTTATGCAGCGGCATCTCGATGATCATTAAAATAATCAGCAGTGAAAGAGTTAAACGCCTAAGGGAGTTAGAAGTTGTTATAAAATTCAAATACTGTTGCTTTTCAGAGATACAAGCAGTGAATGAGTATGACAAATATTTATGGACAATAGTCCATGACTTAGGAATACAGTTGAAGACATCAGCTCATTGCACAGGTGTGCAGTGCATTAGACAAGGCAAGTTTGACTTGGAAGTAGCTCTGTTGAGGAAGCATTGGCAACTGGAGCACATTGTTGACAATATGGACCACTGTCGGAGGATATTAGAAGAACACAAAAACTTGATGAAACCCGAATCTGCTAGGTTGTCTATGTAAATATTATATAAGAAATTAAAAAGTATTGATAAGATTTTTTTATTTTACTTATTTTAATTAATTATTGCCCTTAATGCTTATACTTAAAATATTACAATAATATGTGGTAGAATGTTTTACATTCATTTTATTAACTAAATAGAATCATCACTAAAAAGTTCACAAACTGTTCAATCTAATCATGTATTGGTAATCTAGATGATCACAAAACATCAAGAAGTACTAGAAGGTGTGTTGTTTTGTTTCTCCATTTGCTCAATGCGCTTATGTCTGATCATGTTTGACAGTATGCCATCAAAAGAGGTGGTTTTCTTCTTTGCAGACCCTCTTAGTGTGTCTTCACCGTCTCTTCGCACCCGTAAACGAAGCGAACTAACTTCATCCATGAAATCGAAATCTGATTTTTCCTCACGAATCGGTGAAACAGGCAATTCAGGCTGGTTTTCTTTGCTCACAGGAGCAGGAGAAGGAGCTCGTCGCCCCGGGCATTTCCACTCGAGGTTCAGAGTGCCGTTTTTGTCAATGCTTTTGTAAAATTCCTCCAATTCCGTAGGATCGGGCATCCAACTTTTACCAATGAAAACGCCCGCTTTGGACAACTCGTCATCAGAACACGGTATATCCCAATCGTCACCGAGCTCTGAAGAACCCATAGTGTGTTATGGAGGAAGATGATGTATTTAACAAACAAACGTTTTGTGGTGATATGCTAAACGTATTACGTTATCATTTCGATCGAAAAAGAAAACAAAAACGATAGTGGTGGTGGTGGGTGACTGACATTTTTTTTTTCAATTCACCCATTTTGGGTAGGCAAAGGATCAAGTTTATACAGCCACGTCTTTAGTATTTTAGTATCATTTCATTGTTCATTCTTTTTCAGAATCTTCAAGTACTTATAATACACAACTACACTAACACTAAACTATAGCCTGACCAAAAATTTATGGGACCTCGCCATGTTGCGGAAAAAAACAGGAACTATAGCCTAACCAAAAATATATGGGACCTCGGCATATTGCGGAAAACAACTGGAACTAATTTATTTTACTAGCCACAGAAACCACAATCATCATTGTCATTTCATTGATTGTCATAATGATTTGTGTCAAAGTGCAAGCGTAATCTAATTTTCGAATATGTGATACTTTTATGAGTTAAAAACGCCGAAAACTATTCGCTGTCGTAGAAGAAAAGTGGTTTTACATGTGCTGTAGTAATTTTTGACTGGAAAATCTACGTAATCAAAATAATTTCTGTAAATGAATACCGTTTTATTTGTCATATCACAATTCTTGGTACGTCATATAGTGCGAACAGTGAGAATTGGCTACTGATGGCTCAGGAAAATATTTTAATAATGATTTTGAAAAATTATAATTATTTAAACTTATTTGAGAGATTTATTTAGCCTAGCTGTGTTCCTGGATCTCAAAAAGGCGTTTGATACTGTTTCTCTCCCTATCCTTGTACACAAATTAGAAAGAATTGGTATAAGGGGTACTCCTTTAAGTCTGTTTAAAGATTACTTGTCCGAAAGAAAAAAAAAGTAAAACTCGGAAACTATATCAGCGATTGGAAAGAGGTATCATACGGTGTTCCTCAAGGGAGTGTACTTGGGCCAACGTTGTTCTGTATATCAATGACCTATGTGACATGCGTATACCAAATGCCCAAGTTTTCTCCTATGCTGATGATACTGCAATTGTTATCAATGGTAACGACTGGGATTCTGTCAGAAGTAGGGCTGAGCTATCACTGGAACAGGTTGATAAATGGCTAAAAAATAACATTTTAACCCTAAACACTACTAAAACCAACTATATATGCTTTAGCATCTATGATAACTCTCAACCCAGTGGTGATTTTAGCATTAAGATACATAGATGTAACGGCGTGACAAATTGTAGAAACTGCAGCTTCCCTAGTATCCAGAAGGTCACTGAAACTAAATATCTGGGTGTTGTTGTGGACCAGCGGCTCTCTTAGTACGCACACATAGAACATGTTATACAAAGAATTCGAAAGCTAACTTGGCTCTTTAAGACTTTGAGACATGTGCTGCCAAGAGCAGCGGTTGGTGCACAGGAACCATCTAGAAACATTTTGAAAGAGGTATACGTGGCTTTGGCACAGTCTATAATGGTATATTGTATACCTATTTGGGGAGGTGCGGCTAAAACTCGTTTCCTTTAAGTAGAACGTGCTCAACGAAACCTATTAAAGACAATGTATTTTAAAAGAGTGAGATTTGCTACTGAAAGTCTACTGTATGACCAAACTATTCTCTTTACGAAAATTATATATATTGTATACAGTCTTGAAGAAACATAAAAGTATGCCATATGATGTTAATGTTAAAAACAAAAGAAGGAAAGATATTTTTATTCAGTTACCACAAACTAACACTACATTTGCTAGTCGGCAGTACAGCAAACGTTCAGCACATCTGTACAAGCTTATTAATAGGGAATTAGATTTATATAGTAAACCTTTTTATGAATGTAAGAAAACTTTAAGTAACTGGTTACACACTAAAAATTACAACGAAATAGAGGCACTTCTTGAACTGTAAACTCTTAGAAAAAACTGTTTTTATTATTATTATTATTAGTAAGTCTTAAATTACCTGTTCTTAGTATATTCAAATTTACGAAAGTGTTACTGAAGAGCGGTGCTTCCTGTCACAGGCTTCTGCAAGCTTAAAAGGAGGCATCAGCCACTGATAATATTGTACACGATTTTTGTTTTTTACAATAAATGATTTATGTAAGAAGAACACCTTGATTGCTTTTAGAAATCAGTTTAATATAGTATTCAACTTAACAAAATCTTACATTGTTATCTAATTTAAAAGCTACGACCGACACAAAGATAACAATGTAAGATTTTGTTAAGTTGAATACTATATTAAACTGATTTCTAAAAGCAATCAAAGTGTTCTTCTTACATTTATTATAATTTACTTTATTTCAATTCCTGCTTAGATATTTTACTGAAATAGTTCGAAGTAGTTCCAAAAATGTCATGTAAAATATGAATAGTCATCTAATTACATGATAAATAGTATCATTTAGAAGAAAAATATTTAATTTACTTCTACCCGACTGTATTTTAGCAATAATAATTCCAATTTAGTCCATATTTCAAGGCCAATATTACAAAGAGCCACTGACTTTAAAAGTACCTAATTTGCGAGTGTTTTGTCTTGTTGATGTATCGTAGTATCTGTTATCATAAGACTTAGAAAAGCAACATTAAATGCAAACAAATTATATATTTTAATGTTCAGCTGCCACTCTACACTGGTATGATTATATCAAGTGTTGTCATATAACGAGGATTCGTAGCGCCCTTAATTCAGGTCCCATATATTCCTGTTCTGGCTATAATTTCTTTTACTGGCAACAGAAACCAGAAATCGTCATGTCATGTCAATATTTGTCATAATGATTTGTGTCAAAGAGGAAGCGTGATCTAATTTTCGAGTATCATAAATTATAAAGAGTATGGATTTGCACAGTGAGCTTCACTTCATTGTTTGAGCGCGCTCCGTCTTCCTTTTTTTATTCGGTCTGAGTACTTACTTATCAGCTCACCTCTGCAGCAGCACATAATTAAGATTATTCCACCACACAACAACGACCACGAAAATCATTCGATCACCATATCGTTGACGACATTGAGTAGATATTTCTTTGAATTTCATTGCAAAGTCAAACCTCTGTACGAAGTATTAGTACTTATCCTGTGCTACGGGCAGAGACATTTTACTAAAAAGTATGTTTTTAGGCTTAGAGTAGGTTTTTAGGTTATCCTCTAAGCAAAACAAATCGCTCTCTGCGCAATACGGAACGCAGCCAGTATGTCAACAAATTAGTCAGGTCAGGTGCAAAATAGGTAACTGATTTTGACATTACCCCACGTGTCTGTGATGTTTTTCGTAAAAAAAATAATATAAAAAACACCTTGTGGACCTCCCTCAGCCTCCGTCAGTCCTTGCCTACCTACAGCAATAAGTAAATTCTTTTCTTTGTTCCCGATTATGTCTTCGACGTCCTCAGATTCAGGATCTGAGAATGAGCAGGAATCCATTTCAAGGTACATATACTTTTTAGCGTATGTATCTACCTCCAGTTATCAGAGGGAAACAACTATTATAACCTATGTTTTAATTTTTAGACTTGGCGATTGCGAGGTTTGTGGTAGAAACAAAGCCTTGTACACCTGTCCAAAGTGTGAAGTGAAGACATGCTGCTTAACCTGCGTGAGGATCCACAAAAAGGAGTTGGAATGCGACGGGGTACGGGATCGTACCAAGTTCATCCGCATGAAGAATTTTACCGATACTGACCTGCTGAGCGACTACAGACTGCTGGAAGAGAGCGCGCGCTTCGTGTTCAGTGTTAAAACAGATGAAAAAAAGAAATTCACCAGGATCGACAAGGATTTGCCAATTGTATGTTGTTTACAAGTTTAAGAACATGGTTTTTCAGTCACAAGGCCATTCAATAAATTACCAAATCAAATATAGGGTAATTGTAATTTATTGAAGCTTTATTCTTTTGCAGCATTTGTACAAACTAAAAATGGCTGCCAGAAGTAGGGGGATAGTGCTCCAGTACCTAACCCAAAACTTCACAAGACGTGCAACAAACACGACTCGCTACAACTACAAGACAAACCTGATAGAATGGAGAATAGAATGGATATTTCCTAATGTTGACTTGGAACCACTAAAATTTGTTGATCCCAAGTGTTCAGAAAGGATGAAGTTGTCACAGTTGCTGGATAAATATCTGAATCCTGATGCAATGCCCTTTGAAGGATCAAAATCACTGACATACTACAAATCAGCTGGTTTTAATGGAGTCAAGGTGTTGTTAAAAGGTTTGTATACACTTGTCAATATAAAAATTAACAAAAGCAGTACATACATATTTTCATTGTCATTCAATTCCATAATTTTTTAGCTGAGAAAGTTAAAGGATCGGGTAAAAAGTTTTTTGAGCTGGACTGTTCTGAAACACTGGCTGAAAACTTGTCTGGAAAATGTATTGTGGAGTTCCCCATCATATTTGTGGTGCTCAAGGACCACTCTTACAATTTTGAGATTGTCACTCCAGGTATACTAACTACTTGCAATGTAATATTAGATTTATATTTTTTTTCATTACTTACATAATTAATGAAATCAATGTGCTTTATTTTAGAGGAAGAATTTGATTATGAAAAACCTGACATAAAAAATGAAGAGTCCAAACTTGTAAATAATGGTGTGACCAGTCAGCTTGAAAAGAGTGACTTAGGCATTCCAAATGGTAGCCAAGAAAATACATCAAGTATTGCAGCAGCAACTCATGACCACCAGACATCTTACAGAAAAAGACCAAGGCAACTCCTTACACAGAAAATAGCAGAAGAGAAGAAATTAGAAATTGAAAAGGAAATCAAAGAAGAAAAGCGGAAAAGACCTAAAAACCTTCTTTTCACTACTGGTTACTCATCAGAAGAAAACTTGAGTGATAGTGATAATTAAGACGAAAGTAAATAATAGTCAATTTTTTTCCATTTGTAAATATTATACAATATGAATAGCAATAAGTGAACTTTCAGTCAACACAAATAAATATTCATTTGTGGCATTTATGCCGATAACTTCACCATACTTGTCAATATTAAAGACGTGTTGCTGACCAACCTTTATGGCTTTCATTATGCCACCTGTTCGTTTCCTCAGTTCACAATCTTCCTTATTTGTACTTTGGTAAATGAATATGTGCCTTGTTGCTTCACATACCACACTGTAAGAAAAGTTTGGGGGGCAAGTGACGAATTTTCTATTCTGTTTTGAGGACTGAACATACCCAAATGCCATCAGAGTGCCTTGATGTTTGACTGGCCAAGTTTCAGAGTTGATAAGCTGGGCATAGGGTTGCCAGATGCAGGCATCAACATCATGTCGTAAGGCTAGTGCAGGCACTTCTTGGGTTTCTATTTTGATGGTGAACAAGAATTGGTGTACACTTAGAGGTGCCCTGTGTGATATTTGATGGTTTGATGCATCCACTCGAACTAATATGAAAAAGAAAAGATATGCTTAGTTATCTTTAAAATAAACATAATTGTAATGATTTTATAACACAGTAGATTTAGCTAACATACCTAAAACTGTATCTTCTTCAGAGGCTGCATCACACTCTTCTAATTCCTGTGTAGTCAGTCCTGGAATGGGCTGGTCTGCTGTCACTTCTGTCTCTGAACACAAATGTGCCAGTCTCTTATGGGCTTCTTCTACTAAACTGGCATCCATAATCTGTTCTCCTTTGGGATCACCACCTTCTAATAGTTCATCCCAGAGCATACTCTCCGTCTTTGTGATGAGGATGTCGACTTGACCATTGTCTTGGATATTCCATGTTGTAAATTCACTATCAACTTTATAACGAAGCTTACCATCTATAAAACTATTTCCAGCATAGCTAACTTTAATATGAAGAGGGGATACATCCACAGCCATCTGTTTTTTGTCAAAACCAGTTTCAAGTTTCAGTGTTAGTGTTATATCCTCTGATGTTTGGAGCCATGTGTAGATGATTTTTCTTGGGTCTTCTTTAACTGGGTCTATGACACCTTTTTCAGAGTCAGAAGTGAATTTGAAGGCATTATCTGATGCAATGTACAGTGCTTCACAGCTGGTTTCAATGGCAGCATAATGTACTATCCCCTTGCCCTTCAGCTCTTTTGTGCTCACTTGGGTCCAAGCATTGTCAGAACTTTGGAGTGTGATCCAAGAGAGAACAGAACTGAAGTGTTTCTCATTCTGTTCCACCGACTGTAGCAAAATGTGAAGAGATTTTTTATTGTTCTTCTCTTGAAGCCTGGAGTCTAGTATGACAAAGTACTTACTGTCCCCTAGCACCAAGCTTGAGTGCAGAGTTTTCCAGTGGTTGCTCTCTTCTGCCTTATTCCTAGGACCAGTATCCACTATATGCAAGTAGCCTGCGCCATCACTAACTATAGCCATGTCTTGCGAGACGAACGAGAGGCAAATGTTGAAATGTCCAGATTTCCTTTCTACGTTAGAAGGAATACTGTATACCACAGTATTTTGGAATGTGTGATTTGTCTCGAAGGAAACTTTGCACACTTGGCGTTTATTGTCGACGTAATAATACTTGTAGGAGTAATCCCAGTAGTCCAGGACGAGGTGGTTGTGCAGCGCGAACAGTTTCGCGTGTACGAAGGAGTACTGGACTTCGTCAGGGTACACTCTGTCCACCGGCGAGGGAAGACCGCACGAGAAATGCGGAAGAGCTCGTAAATTCAACTTGTATCCTTCAAACTCATGCTCAATAAGTCTTCGATCTGGACGTAACTCAACCAAACATGTAGGCATTTTTGTAATAATGCCAAGTAAAATGATTTCACTTAACTCTACAAACTTTTTTTGTAGGAATGGCAAATTCGTGTTTACAACCACACGGCTGGTAAACGTCAAATTGACTGACTTTTTTACTTTTTAGATCGGTGAAAAGTGACATTTTGTTTTTACAAAACTATAGATTTTCAAATTGTTGGAATTTGTTTCGATGACGATTTATCTGCAATATTAATATAACGAACGAAACACGGGACCCTCCATATAAAAGTAAAAAAGTCAAAATAAGTGTTTGTTTTGGTTGTAAAAGTTGGCAAGTTTTGTATAATTCGTACTATCTAATTACTTCGATTATGTGAAATGTCTTACGTAAAAAACACTTCATATGTTACTATGCCTTTCTCTTTGGAAACAGCAAGCGTGAGCTATACGTTTCTTTATATATTTACCAATTACATACAGTCGGGCACAGGCTAGCTGTACATATTGTCTTATGTAATTTCTTTAAAAATGTGTTTCAGGGAGATTTTTATACTTACTATGATATAAAGGATCTAGCTAAGAAGTGCGAATATCTAAAAGATACAGTAACAAGATGTAGAACTATTGGAGTCTTACAAAGCATTCATGGGAAGTTTTACCTCACCGAGGTATTTTTCATTCAGTTTTTCATAGAGCTGTTTTTAAAACAAAAGGCTTGTTTTTCTTTGAATGTTTTTTGAAATGATTTTAGTTAAACCCTGAAACGAAAAACCCTCATATAAAAATACAAGTGTCAATAATTTACCTCAAGACTCAGTTGCCTTCAACAGTCATTCCATATCCTGTACAAGTGTTTGGGACTATGCAGTGGAAGAATAGACCTGTGATCTATGCCAAGTTGACAAAGGTTAGTTGTTTATTCATTTCTGTTTGTTCCATGACTAAATATTCATAAAGCACTTTATTCTGTTATCATGGCGCTTGCAACAGCGCCGAAGTATCGGAAACTCAAAAATAAAAAGGTACAATATGGTAGCAATCCCGTAAATAACTATTCTAAACATAAAGCACTTATTTATCCTAAAAATACTGTATTTAACAAGTTTTTTAGTGCTTTAGTGTTACCAATGACGTCTATTATCTACATACTACATTTCCAGGTTCTGACCACAAAAAAGGCTCTGCGATTAAAAGATTCGATGAATAGGACAACTAAACTACATTTGGCTAGACTGGACAGTAAAGTATCAATGCAAAATATTGAATGCAGTGATGAAGGAGATATTGAAGACTGCAATGATTCGCTATTTGATGGTTCATTTAACATTCCTAATATAGTCCAGTAACATAGTGATGTAAGAACTGTTAACTCATGACTGTGATTGATGAAATGCCTTTTAACTTTGTGATTGTATTGCTTAAGATAACAATAAATTGTAAGTTAATAATATATACAACTGTTTTTGTTTTTCTGATAGGCTTTGTATTCAACATTAGGCTTAGCTACAAAGGACTAATTCAGTATAAAAGCAACCATTGAAAAGAATGCATATTTATTAAATCTTAAATAAATAGATTAATTAACAATAAGTGATAAAATTTACAACACTCCATCACCAACCACACCAGCATAATAAAAATAATAATATTGGTGATGAAAATATTTTTAGGACAAGCTAACATTTTTAACAGCTATTGGCTAATAATTTCATAAAACAATGTTTATTATAGTAATGCAATGGGGTCTCTATATTACTAATTTCGTTACAATATCATTAACTTTTGGTACACTTATTGCAAATATTAGTTTATTAATTTATACAATGGAATGCAATTCCCATTATTATTTTCCCGGGAGAGTGGGACTGAAGGTCATATTTAAGGAATATAAACATTGTTTTCTTTAAGAAGAGTTATTTACTATTTAGAAAAAAGTAAGATTTGTGCCGATTTAAAAGTACCTACAGTCAGTCAATAGTTTTTTTTACATGTGATTGTAATGTCATATTGAGTATGAAGAAAAAAAGGATAAACAATTGTTTAGCACAAAGGGTAAACAGAGGAAATAATTTGTATAAAAAGAATTTACTTGTGTCTAGAAAAGAAGTTTTAATATGCAAAGTAAAGGACCATACAATTGGATGATTATAGCAACCACAGACTGTACTCTAAATACTAATCAGCTACATTGAGAATTATCAAAAAATACCAATACAAATGTCTTTTCATTATAAAACAACACAAGTCGAGATTGTCATTTGTCAGTATAAGACATACAAACTCTTGTTTTTTGGAAAATAATAAGTTGGCAAAGACAGGTAGAAAACACTTAAGATACCCAACTTTAGTTCAAGCCCAATGGTGATTTTCAACCACAGAAATCCAAAATTATTATGTGAGCGAGGTAGTCTAGAGCTTAGCGCTATTCACATGAAAAATGATTTTGTATGAACTTGTGCACACATCTCTAAGGGCTTCCAGCCCTGTATCTTTTCAACTTTATTTGAAGGATATTATCACAACAGGAAAAATTTTTGTGGATTTGATAAAAAAGTTATAAAATTCACATAATCTAACTTTATTTATTTAACATAGTTCCATTGCTATTGGAGTCCTTACCAGAGAGATTAGTGCGGGTTTTTCACGCGCTCATCTTTGTCCGAGTGACGAAAATTGTTCAGCGCCCCTAGTGGCACATTAGCGTAAACCTCTTTTTCTTTATCAATTTTCGTCACTCAGTCGAAGGTTTACTACGAATAATCGGGTGGCTTATTATTACTGGAACAGATTGCCATGAAGCAAATACAACAGAAAAAAACTCAGTGAGGTTGTCAAATAATAACGCGCACTTAGTGGGGATCCACACGCAAAGCTTGATGCAGATGGCGGTAGCATTAATACAGCTATGTCAAAAAATTTGCTATTGTTTATGTCGGATTTTTTCGTATCTAATTTACAGTTTTTCTTGACTATCTAATATTATTTCATCATAATGTATTCGTCAATGAAGTTATCTGAACTAAAAGACGAACTTCGGCAACGAGGATCAAAAGTATCTGGTAAAAAAGCCGATCTTATTGCGAGGTAAACATTTGGGTGTTTATCCAGTTTTATTAATGTAAATGTTACATTTAACTGGTTGTTGAAATTGTTTTTGTTGTATTTGTGTTACAAATTAACTACATAACAAGGGTTTTTAATAAATATAACTAAAATAATAAAACACGTACATGTTTATTTTTTAGGTTAGAATTCTACGATCGGAACCGCGATGATACCGGGAATTTTGGTGTCGTAGCTTCTCAATCTAGTTATACGATGAATGTTCCCGATCCAGAAACTTATCATGATGTAAATAGTCCCAGTAAACTACCTAAAATTAATTTATAGCTGTTTCCCACTTCTTTTTTAAAGCTTAGTCTTTTGGAAATAATTGAACACCATTATTGTAACAACCTGGCACAGCACATCATTATGCTTACGTAGATTGAAAACACAAAAAAATACTCAAAAAACATAACTTCTGTACTGGAATGACAGATAGCTTTGGCCGCATCAACAATGCGCCACCTACAGGGAGAATTTGGCAGTGTGGATCCCCGTTGCCTCAGTGATGTGTGCGAATATAGCTTGTTTGTTAGTTCACGCCAGGGCCGTACTAAGGTCGCTGAGTTTAAAAACGGGGTAAATAGTTGTGTGGCCTACAAAACCCAGAAGTATAGTACGAAGACAAGAAGTATCACCGCGCCGGCGGTGGCCTTCACCAGCATTGACTTGGTGTTCAGGTATGTAGCGTCCTTCTTGTATTTCTGCGACATCATAGACAGGTTTTGTGTCTTTGTGTCCAGTTCTGTAAAGAGAGATAATTTATTATTAGAATTTGTATGTTACGTAAGAAAAAGTGAGTATTTTAGTGATGAAATAGTCAAAAAAAGTTACCTCAACAAGACTGTTATCTTTGAAAAACCTTTTTAAAGCCTATGAGAATATCTATCTATCTATAAAAACCGTACGTTACAGGAAAGCCAAAACGTTTTACTTTTTACTTTTTAATATAAAAATCATAACTTTTATATATCAGAAGTTATTAAAAATGTCCAAGATAAAACATTCTTGAAATTTTGCCATGAAAATGTCTAAATATTCAATACATACCCGTCTTCGTTAGTTTAAAAGTTAGCTTGGATTGGACGTCTTTAAAAAATACATTCAATGGTTTATACGACCCACTATAATGGATCTAAGAATATCTCTTTACGTGGTATTTGAATTTTTGCTAAACATAAAATTGCAATTCCTGACGTAAAGACCGATAAATGCAATATTTTTGGTTTTTACAATAATTGGTTCGAGTGATTAATTTTAATGTATTAATAAAACATTGCATAAAAATAAATGTTGACTATAAACATTTTATTTTGAAACTCAAAACACAAAAATAAATTAGTTCTTTTATGCAATTATGGCAAAAAATTAAGACTTCTTTTCCAGTTTGAGGCTGCCGCCAGTAAAATTGATTTCAATTGGTTGAAAAAAAAAAAGAAATTCAGTAGAGAGCATCTCAAAAACTTATAAATTTCTTTCTTGAGTACACTGTGGTGTGTGTGTCATCACATTTTACGAAGTCGATAGGCATTTACGTTCTGGCTTATCATCTTTACAAAAATATCAAAAACAGCCGTACTGCTTTTACACTGTTTTTATAGAATTTGTTTACTTTACGGCAATACTATTTTGGGGTGTATAAACATTTTTTTTAGCGAATTACAACATTTCGGATATACAGATCGATAGAGAAAAAAAATCTGATCAAAATGGTATATTTAACTCGATTTGGCCAAAATGGTTTATACGCCAATTGAACCTGAAGGTATCGAAATGAAATGAAAAATCTACAAATCATTATAGCACCCTATGGAGCAGTAAAATTTTCGCCAGATCGGGCAAATCTGCCGGATCCGGCGTAGTGGGAACAGGGCCTTAGTTAATAATGTTTACATGAAGTCATGAATTTGACTTGTCCTAACCAAAAAAATTAAATTGACTGCAGGACAACATTTCTACTTTCACAAAGAAAGTACAGGCAAGGTGATACCTATGTAGTCATCACCTTTTGAGCCACAAAATCAGAACACTTAATACAGGTATGATGGCATATCAAGCTAAACATTGCGGCATTTTATTTTCTACTAGGGGCGATAAGAACATGGGTAGTGTGACGGACTGGCTGTATTTATTACATCTGTTTATTTTTGCAAAAAAGAAAAAGGTAGTCTGACGTGTTGGCCGTACTAACCAGATATTTTTTTTGTGTCATTTGTTCCAAAGGAACAGGCTAAGGTCAAAGACCATACTTCCTAGTCATTAGTTTTATTATATTTCATTAGCTAACCAGAGAGAACAGCGCCTCGCTGCAGCACATCGTCAATGTTCTGCATCATGATCCGCTGCACGTCGCCCAGCTGCCCGCCGAGCTGCGCCGCGGCCCCCGCCCGCCGCGCGCGCGCACCCCCCTCCCCGTACTGCTTGCGTGCGCGCTGCATCCAGGTGTCGAACTCTATGAAAGTGTACGGACGGGTCACTGTGTTCACCTGGGGATTTGAGGTGTGATAATCACTGGGTGTACCAATAAAACAGTTAGTGTTTGAGAGTTTAGGCAGTGGATTACACGTGGAGGGCGACAATGATAGGTGGAAAATCAGTCAGGTCTGAGCACTTATAGCTAGGTACTTGCCGCATCTCGCTTTCAGGGTTCAGGTATCACTTCACAGGCCACAATCACTCGAAATGTCTGTAAGGAGCTTCAAAGGATACACACGCGGCGAAAGCACTCTGGTCAGTCTAGTACATGTGTCATAGGGAACGTCTCGATGTCGACTCGATCTTCGGGGTTCTCACGGTAGGTTTTAAACAAATAAAAATAAGGCAGGTATGCGTGTGAGTGTGTGCGGCGTAGTATCAATAGGGTACACAAACAAATCAAAATATTGTAGTAAACAGTTAGTAATACAATGAACTTTTAAATGACAATAATAAAAAAATGTATGAAATAGTTTTAAGGAACACAAATCTTGTAAAACTTTGAAAAGAGGCTATGACAATAGTGGCTGAGTTTCTTTGCTGCTTCTTCTCAGCACTAGCCCACAATTGTCCCGAAGCAGTGGTAGGGTTCTATTTTATGTTGGGACGTGTATAAGTGCTCCTTGCGAGCCTATGTACAGAAATAAATGAATTTTAATTTTAACTTATGTCAGTGACAGCAAACTTCACTGTAGAATAGATTGCATTTTGATTTGAGAGGAATGATTTTGGTGCTCAAAATAATACAACTTTTTTGGACCTAGTCACACAAAAGCTAAGTACCATGTTTAAACCAGGACTAAATTAGCCGAAAAATTAGAAATGATGACAGATTCATGACATCAACTAATAGAGAAACATTTTTCTGATTGGTCAGCTAATATTTAATCCTGGTTTAAGCCTGGTACCAAGTTTTTACTTAACCAAATATCACTTCTACTGAAAACTTATAGGTTCTTCATACAATTTGATATTTGTAGTATGAAATGCAGAATAGCTTTTATTCTTATTACATTTATTTCAAAAATATCAAACAATTATTAATAATCATATTATGGTTAATAATCATTCAGAATGAATAAGGTATTTGCTTATTAACACATTTAATTTTGCAGTATTCTTTTGTAAAAAATATAGACATTTTCATCAGTACACACTTGACTGCAGTTATTTACCCAACTTTCAACTTTTCTCATTATTATTCTGTGTTACAAAATACATGTTAGGTAAGACGTGTAACAATCAATAGAAGTGAACATGCAATCTTTTGAACTGAAATGTAGATATTGAACGGACTAGTCTTCTAATACATTTAAGTAAATATTTAAGTATACTACATACTAACAATATATAAGTATATTTACCCGCTTCCCGTATTGCTGATAGAACTCCTGTGCAATTTCTTCAAGGTAGCTAAATGCTAGCCTTTTACTGTAATTTCTTTCACAAAGTACTAGATAGCAGATCTCGTTCTCAATTAAATAGCTGAAAAACAGATTGAAGTTATTAATATATAATTGGCTACAGATACATTTTTATTCAATTTTTCTTGTGCATGTATTGCCTGACAGAACTCATGCTTAAAAAAAAAAAAAGTACAGCAATATTTTCTTTGGTAGCAAAATTATTACTTTACTGATGTAAAATATCAGCATAATTATTGCCATAAATAACACAAAAATATAATTATTGATGAGTAAAATCTATATATATAAAAGAAAGTCGTGTTAGTTACTTCACTTATAACTCAAGAACGGCTGAACCGATTTAGCTGAAAATTGGCAGGGAGGTAGTTTAGAGCCAGGAGAAGGACATAGGATACTTTTTATCCCGTTCGACATCATTCCCGTGTGACTTGACATGTAACGTCAGTCACTATAAAACGTGGTATAACAAAAAAGAATCAGACTTGGAATAACAAAATTGACGTATAATGACAGCTATGTAATGACGTATGGATGACTATTTGATATTTGTAAGAAATCAATAATATAACTATTTCTATTAAATAAATAATTAACATTATTGCCCAATTGCCCATTCGTATAAACAGTGAAGTGAACTATAAAACTCGGTATGGTTAAAAATTTAAGTTTTTAGGTGAAGTGAAGTTTAATTAATAATGCCGCGACCAAGACGATCGAATCTTTCCCGACAAAGCCGTGATGCAAGAAGAATACGAAATACTGCAAATGAAAGGACTGAAGAAGAACAAGAAATTGCACGTGAACAGCGCCGCGATAGTATGGCTCGACTTCGTGCTTCTCAATCACGAGAGCAAAGTGAAGCAGCCCGTGAAACAGCTCGGTTGGCAATGCAGAATCGTCGAGCGAACAACAGAGGTCAACAAATAGATAATTTGCGACGCAGAACAAGATATTTATCAAGTGCTGATTTGAATCGAGCAGCGTTTCAATACGATTGCAGCAATGATTACAGCTTGCATCCTAGCGTTTGCATTGGGCAAATGGACGTAGTTTGCGAGTATTGTGGTGCATTAAAGTTTTCCGGAGAAACGCCTGGATTATGCTGCCTTAATGGTAAAGTGAAATTGCCATTGTTGACTCCGCCACCTGAGCCATTGTATTCATTGCTTTGTGGCGAAACACAAGAATCACGCCACTTTCTTGCAAATACTCAAAAATACAATGGTTGTTTCCAGATGACGTCATTTGGGGCAGATATTATCGAAGAACGGGGATTTAATCCGACATTTAAGGTATTTATTTTTGTACTTATATAGAATGTAGTTAAAGAATAACTTACTTTATCTATTGGTACCTATGTAGTATATTTGCTAATTCTGAACTCTACTCTCCCACCGAAAAAAGTGTTTATAACCCAGTTAATACTGTCTGGTTTTTATTTTGTAGATACAAGGACAGATTCATCATCGAATTGGATCATTACTACCTTTCGAAGATACACAGAATAAATTTTTACAAATATATTTCATGGGCAACATGGAAGAACAACTTGATCGACGCCTAGAGATCAATGCAGGAATGAAGCGAGCAATTCTTCAAGACTTGCAGTGTCTGCTTCATGAACATCATGCGTTGGTCAGGTTGTTTAAGAGTGCTTTAGAGCGCATGCCAAGTGATGACTATAAAGTTGTTATCAAAGCAGATAAACGACCATCTGGAACACACGAAAGGACATTTAATGCTCCAACAGTAGACGAAGTTGCCATCCTGATTGTTGGTGAACAATTGGAAAAACGCGATATTGTGCTTACACGTCGCGATACTGGGCAACTGCAACAAATATCTGAAACTCATCGATCATATGACACATTGCAATACCCGCTGATGTTTTGGCAAGGAGAAGATGGATATTATTTTAATATTAAAATGAAAAATCCATTGAATGGTGAGTATCAGTATCATAATTTATTTCATTTATTTGTGAAAGACACTGATTTAAAATAATGCTTATTAAAAAAATGGTTAATGTCTGTATTGTTTGCCTTTAAAATTTGCCTTTGAAATGGTTAATTATCAAATTTTTAATTTCAGGTGAAGAAACTACAAAGAAAGTTAGCTCAATGAATTATTACGCATATCGTTTGATGATTCGTCAAAATGCTGACAACTATTTGCTGCGGTTTCGTCGATTGTTTCAGCAGTATTGCGTTGACATGTATGTAAAAATAGAAACGGAACGTTTAACATTCATTAGGTTGAACCAAGCCAAACTGCGTTCTGAGGAGTACATCCATTTACGTGATGCAGTTAATACTGAAGGAAATGCAGCTAATATTGGTCGATTAACTATTCTGCCGGCGACATACATTGGTAGTCCACGTCATATGCATGAATATGCACAAGATGCAATGACATATGTTCGTCATTACGGTCGGCCCGATCTCTTTATTACTTTTACCTGTAATCCAAAATGGATAGAAATTACTCAATTGCTGCTTCCCGGACAAACATCAAGTGATAGACACGACATCACAGCACGTATATTCAGGCAAAAAATTCGGTCCCTGATGAACTTTATTGTTAAACAACGCGTCTTTGGAGATACTCGATGCTGGATGTATTCAATCGAATGGCAAAAGCGAGGCCTGCCGCACGCACACATTCTTATTTGGTTAGTGGAAAGAATTCAGCCTGACCAAATAGATGATATCATATGTGCTGAGATTCCTGATTATGAAGTCGATCCAGACCTACATGATGTTGTTACTACTAATATGATTCATGGACCGTGTGGTGCCATCAATCCCCAATCACCTTGCATGGTCGATGGAAAGTGCTCTAAACGATATCCACGGAAATTAACGGCGGAGACTGTCACTGGCAATGATGGTTATCCGCTGTATCGGCGTCGATCACCAGATGACAACGGTCGAACTGTCACAACGAAAGTGAAAAGAATGGATTTCGTTGTCGACAACAGTTGGATTGTTCCATATTCGCCACTTATTTCTAAATCGTTCAAGACACATTGCAACGTTGAATACTGCAATTCAGTTAAGTCCATAAAATATATTTGCAAATATGTCACGAAAGGCAGTGATATGGCGGTTTTTGGATTGCAATCCTCGAATACCAACGATGAAATTTCACGCTATCAAGTTGGTCGTTATGTGAACTGTAATGAAGCGATTTGGCGTATATTCGCATTTCCCATTCACGAACGTCATCCTACTGTTACGCATTTGGCGGTGCATCTGGAGAATGGTCAACGAGTATATTTCACGGCTTCGAATGCTACGCAACGTGCTGAAACACCTCCAGCAACTACATTGACCAGTTTTTTTGCAATCTGCCAAAGCGATCAGTTTGCACGAACTTTGCTTTACTCGGAGATGCCACGTTATTATACTTGGAATGCTTCATCGAAGAATTTTCAAAGACGGAAGCAAGGCGATGCGGTTCCTGGGTATCCAGATGTGCGTTCTACTGATGCTCTTGGTCGTATGTATACAGTTCATCCAAAGAATAATGAATGTTTCTATTTGCGGTTGTTGCTGGTAAATGTGCGTGGGCCAACGTCATTTGAGTCACTACGAACTGTTAATGGTGTAATATTCCCAACATATCGTGCTGCATGTGAAGAATTGAAGTTATTAGAAAACGATAGTCATTGGGATACGACAATCGCTGAAGCCATTATCTGTGCATCTCCAAGTCAGATACGCACATTATTCGCTATCATAATTTCGACATGTTTTCCATCAAACCCATGTAACCTGTGGCACAAATACAAGGATAATATGTCAGAAGATATTTTACATCAAATTCGTGTCAGTTCCAGAAATCACGATATTGAGATGAATGAGGAGATACATAATCGTGCTTTACTCTTGATCGAAGATATGTGTTACCTCATGTGCGGTAATTTATTAATCAGGTTAGGAATGCCAGCACCATATCGTGAAATGAATGACGCATTTAATCGAGAATTGGAACGGGAACGTGAATATGATCACCAGGAATTAGATTTAGTAGTTCAAACGAATGTACCCCTGTTGAATTACCAACAAAAGAAAGTTTATGATACTTTAATGAAGGCAATCGATGATGAAAATGGTGGTTTATATTTCCTAGATGCCCCTGGTGGAACTGGCAAGACATTCCTCATGTCATTAGTTTTAGCAACTGTTCGGGCGAGATCTAACATAGCGGTTGCAGTTGCTTCTTCTGGAATAGCAGCCACATTGTTAGAAGGATGCCGTACGGCTCATTCAGCATTCAAATTACCGTTAAATCTTCAAACTATTGAAGAACCAACGTGTAATATTGCAAAACACTCAGCAATGGCCAAAGTTTTAGCGGTATCGAAAATCATCATCTGGGACGAATGCACAATGGCGCATAAACGTGCATTAGAAGCACTTAACCGAACATTAAAAGATTTACGCAATGACTCGAGATGTTTTGGAGGAGCAATGATTTTACTTTCTGGTGATTTCCGCCAAATACTGCCAGTAATTCCAAGATCTACGGCTGCCGACGAAATAAACGCTTGCCTCAAATCGTCAAATCTATGGCGCCATGTGAAGAAACTGCAACTGACAACAAACATGAGAGTTGCATTGCTTAATGATACATCTGCTGAAGATTTCTCGGAGCAATTGCTGACTATCGGTAATGGTCAAGTACCTGTCGATGAATCGAGCGGATTAATATCATTTCCAAATAATTTCTGTAATTTTGTCTCATCAAAAGACGAACTTATCAACAATGTATTTCCAGAAATTATTTCTAACTACAAAAATTATGAATGGATGAGTGAGCGAGCAATTTTAGCGGCTAAGAATAAAGATGTAGATGACCTAAACAACATAATTCAAAATAAGATCATTGGAACAATGCATTCATTCAAATCTATTGACTGCGTCACAAATGAAGATGAAGCCACCAACTATCCAATTGAATTTTTAAACTCTTTGGACGTGCCTGGCTTACCACCGCACAATTTACGCCTAAAGGTTGGCTCCGTAGTAATCATGCTTCGAAACATAAACCAACCAAAACTGTGCAACGGTACGCGTTTGGTGGTTAGAAAATTGATGAACAATGTAATTTACGCTACGATAATGATAGGAAAATTCAAAGGTGAGCAAGTTCTCATTCCGAGGATACCGATGATCCCAACCGATATGCCGTTTGAATTTAAAAGACTTCAATTTCCGATACGTCTTGCATTTGCCATGACCATCAACAAATCACAAGGCCAATCCTTAAAAGTTTGTGGTTTAAATCTAGAACATTCATGTTTTTCCCATGGTCAATTATACGTGGCATGTTCACGGGTCGGAAGACCATCTGCGTTGTTTGTTTTTGCGCCTGATAATAAAACAAAAAATGTCGTGTATCACAAGGTACTTAAATGAAGAGCAACCTATGTACTAAAATACAGAAATAATTATGAATGATTGATGTAGAAATTTAATTTTTTTTGTATTTTTTCCAATAAAAAAAAAAATGCTTATTTATTGACATTAAGGCGGAACAAAGTTCGCCGGGTCAGCTAGTATGGTAATAATTATGCAACTACTAAATAAAGTTGACTATTACAAGTAAGCACGTAACACATTGAGAATACATATAAAGAACTTAGAAATACTATATAAAGGAGAAAATAAAAATAAAAAGCACTAAGACTTACTGAAAGAGATATGGCCCAGTCTCAATGGAACACCGGAGTGGTGACTGTGGGCCTAGTTTCCTAAACAGCATTTTTGCCTGGTTCTGGTACTCCAGAATATTGCAGCCGCTCTGCGAACCAGCACAGCAAATTATAAAAAAAGACGCAAAGGAGAGGGACGGGTCAATAAAAAATTAATAAAGTTAAAACGTAAGCAAAGGTCCTCATGCCGAAACTACTTAAAAATAGATGAAACTAAGTGACAAATGGGATGTGCTTATTGAAAACAAGGAAAGTGAAGAGTTGGCACGAATGTTTTAGGTTGAAAAAGGCAAAATACCTGTTCATCTTCTTGCATGGTAGCGGCGAGAGGCAGGCCATCCACGACCCTTGCAATCATTGTCATTAAAACCATTATGAAAGTTTTGAACTGTTCTTCACATCAATATACAAATAACTAAAAGCTAAAGATAAGTTCCTCTTTATTTTCACTTTACTTTTTCCTTCTCATTATCGGAAAATTGGAAAACAAATTGTATTTCTGTGTGACAGCTGTGCATACACGTCAAATCTATCAGTGTCATCTCTGACATGACAACAACACGTCACTTGTGTTGTCTATGGCGTTGTCTGTAGCATAGAGCTCTAGATTTGAATGCGTTCACAATAATGAAAATGTTATTTCATCGGATTTTAAAATGGCTCTATAACATTCTCGAATCCATATTATCATATATAGCAGTGGGATCTATAAAAGCTAACTTTTCTTTACATGATCTGATATGATCATGATACTATCACAAACCATGGAATTTCTAGGATAGTTCCATTAACTCGTACTATGACCCCGGAATTAGCAGGCCAGGGGCGGGGCAGTTTATGTTAAACACTTGTTACACTAACCTATGTGTAGCGTCCTAACTAGGATCCTAAGTAGGAAGCAACCTCCCTAGTCGTATTTAACTAGGAAGGTAGGTACTACGTGTTCACTTCAAGTTGGCCGTCGTCGACCCTTACAAAATGACGTCATATTATTCTATGCAACATTACTTGTACCGTGGACAAAAAAATAGTAGGAAACGAAATAAAACCTTTCAAATAAATTGTTTTTTTCAAATTATCATTAAAAATGAGTTTCTTTTTACTTTAACATTTATATTTGTAGGTTATTTCATATCTTGTATCCTGTAAACCTTTTATCTAATCAATTTGTCTCTACATTTAACACTTTAACAGCCGATCACGTACTGTGTACGGGCAGTGTCGATCAACTTAGGACGCCGATTACGTACTCTGTACGGCATTGACTTTCCTATTGTTTGTTTAAAAATTACGTTCCCAGTGCGTAATTAGCGTGTAACCCCGGTGTAGAATGACTCTTTAGCTCCACATGCTGTCGGAACTACCACGAGGCTCGTCGGCAGGCCCTTCATGGAGAGGATTCCAAGCTCCGAAAAAAAGAGAAAGTCGCACGAGTTTGCAAAGTGTGTGCTGACATTTCAAAAAAAGAAACCGGAAAAAGGGGGCGTTAATAAAACTGCAATGTTCCTTTGTGCTACTATCCCTGCTTCAAAATATTCCACACAAAAAAAAATTTACATAAATTAGTTAGCTCAAATATGTAAAAATTTTTATGGTGGAGTTTTTTTTTTCGCTTGTAGACCTTTTTTGTATTTTTTTTTCATAAATATTTTTCTTTATTATAAATGTTTTTTTATTTTATCCCTCAAAATATAAAGAACAATAGTTCATATAAAAAAAGAATAATAGACATATTAAAAATAAGTAGTTTTTATTTTATGAGTCATAGTGTTTACTACAATATTTTGATTTGTTTGTGTACCCTATTGATACTACGCCGCGCACACTCACACGCATACCTGCCTTATTTTTATTTGTCTAAAACGTACCCTGAGAACCCCGAAGATCGAGTCGACATCGAGACGTTCCCTATGACACATGTACTAGACAGACCAGAGTGCTTCGCCGCGTGTGTATCCTGTGAAGCTCCTTACAGACATTTCTAGTGATTGTGGCCTGTGAAGTGATACCTGAACCCTGAAAGCTGATGTGGCAAGTACCTAGCTATAAGTGCTCAGACCTGACTAATTTTCCACCTATCATTGTCGCCCTCCACGTGTAATCCACTGCCTAAACTCTCAAACATTTTGGTAGCAGAGCGTAGTTTTTTATTAGGACCCCTTATTAGTAACGTAATTTGTTTAATTGAGAGTTATTTATTTGCTACTTTCCTTTGTAATTTTAACAAAACGTCTCGTCATATACCTAACCTATTTACAGTAAATTCCTTAATAACATTCGAGTACAACCCCTTTTACATAAGTGTCGAATAAATCGATTAGCGCGTTAATTACCTACCCTTTAAGTGCAAGTGAGGTGCGCGAGCGCTTTGCTTCCCTATTGATCACGCCATTACCGCGTGACCGCGTACGAGTTGTTTACGAGTTACGTTTGCTATACCCGGTGCATCTGTGCCGTCCCTTACTATTTGTTCCTTAACAGATCCTATTGGAATCTTTTGTGAGTTTAATTTACCTACCTTGTTTCTTGCGATTTAAAGTAAATAAAATGTCGGATACCGAAACCGGCAACGAGACCGTAAGGGCCGTACTTTACACGGATAAAGCTGAATACCGTGAAGCTATAGGTGAACTCCGTTATATTTGTGACTGGGTTGATGATTCCCACCGAGTTCTTGAGACCTTTTCCTCCAATCGTATGCGAGCGCGTCTTTCCGACCTGCCACTTATGTGCGATAAGTTTTCTGCCGCTTGTTCCAAGCTGTTAGGCAATCTCGATCCTGCGATTTATTAACAAGAATATGTGCAAGTTAAGAACGAGATGCGCGTAGTAAGGGACAAAGTAGACGACTTAAAAATTAAGTTAGACGAAATACGACCTCACCAATTTGAGACGTCTCGTACTAGCACCCCCTTCAAGGAGAATAAATCCCTGGCTATTGATAACCCGGCTAGTAAATTGCCTGACCTACCTATACCTAAGTTTGATGGCCGTCCCGATAGTTGGATCAGTTTTATAGACCAGTTTGATAGCGTGGTGGACAACCAGCCTAGCCTTACCCCGACTTTGAAGCTACACTATTTAGTGGGAGCCTTATCGGATGAACCTCGTCGATTGATACAACACCTCAAGATTGAGGCGGGCAATTACACCGTGGCCCGTGACCTCCTAAAACGTAGGTACCATAACCTTCGTGTTTTAGCGGATACCCACATAGCTCAAATAATGATGCTCCCTATTATAACGCCTAAACTTTCCGGGTTACGTGTGTCGTTCCTGAACCCCCTGCTTTCGACTTATCGATGCTTAGAGAGATTGGAACTTTCTGTTAAACATTGGTCATACCTATTAGTTCACTTATGCCTTGCTAAACTGCCTTCAGAGTTAAAATCAAGATTTGAACGTCGTTATGGCGATAATCCTAATCACCTCCCAAATTTTGATCATCTTATTACCTTTCTTGAGGATGAATGTAGGCACCACGACAATGTAGGTAGTGCTTCTGTCGTTGACACTACTACCCCCCCTACTGTGAGCTCCCCTCGTTTGCCTAAACCTAACGCGCGTTCCCCACCTCCTGCAAGAGCCTTTGTTACTTTTGCGACGACATCTAAATGTCACCTTTGTAATAGTACTTCGCATTACTTACGCGAGTGTCCCGATTTTATTCACCTTCCTACACGTCAACGTGTTACTTTTGTAAAAGAAGCCCGACTGTGCTATCGATGCCTGGATAAACACTCCATATCCTAATGCACGCGAAATTATCGCTGTCGCACGTGTCGCCGTTCTAGTCATCACACGTCACTGTGTTATGATGACTCCTCTCCTGTGAATTGCGATCGCGAGCGCTCATACCGAGACGTCGCGGCCTTAGCTTCTAACCAACCGCGGCAATCTCCACAAAGTCACTTAACGGACCGTGTGTCACCCCCACGTACTGAATGGCACCGTGTTCGTACCCCGACACCTCGTGATTCCCGTAGAGCATCTTCTCCCCGTTCGGGCGGGCGATCCCCACCTGCACCCAACGGTAACCGTACTTATAATGCCCCTCTAGGTCAAAGAACCCAGGATGAACGTGCATTTCATCATAAGTACAATGAGGCCCCACAATTCTGACTAGATAGCCCCCCTTCCATACCCGCTTTTACATCTTTACCTCGCAATTCTCTCGTTCTTTTACCTACGGCCTTGATTCATGTTAAAACCTCGTCTGGATATTATGTGGAAGCGCGTGCCTTATGTGACACTGGTGCTCAGGGCTGCCTTCTTACTACTGAGCTTGTTGTTGACCACATTAACTTACCTATCATTCCTTCTCAAGTTCCTGTTCGTGGAATAGGTAATGTTCAAGCGATTAATTCCCCGGGCATTGTATCCTTTTCATTTAAGCCAGTTAATTCTGTCTGTCCAGAAATCTCTACCAGTGCAATAGTTGTTGATGTGATTGCTGGTACCTTCCCAGAGGTTCCTCCTCCCTATTCCTATCCCTACATGGGTTCTGTGATGCTTCTGAATTGGGATATGCTGCCGCTGTTTATTTACGTGCGGAACTTCCGTCTGGTGTTTGCTCCGTCCATCTTGTTATGGCTAAATCCAAAGTTGCCCCTGTTCGGACCCGTTTAACAATTCCTAAGTTGGAGCTACCCTCCTCTCTAAATTACTTCATCACGTCGCTCTTTGTCTGCAAAGGTCGTCTGTGTTGACTTCAATCCACAGTTGAACGGATAGTAAAATCGTTTTGTGTTGGTTAAAAACCACTCCTCACCTCCTTCAGACTTTTGAGGCTAATCGTGTCTCCCAGATTAATGATAGTCCTACATCTAGTGAATGGAGGCACGTCCCAGGCTACTGAACCCTAGTGACTGTGCATCGAGAGGTATGTCAGTCACCCGACTAATCGACCACTCACTTTGGTTTTCACCTTTGTGGTTGACGCAGTCTCCTGACAACTGGCCCGGTATTTCGGAACCTAACCCAAGTAGTGATCTCTCTGGACTACGTTGTTTAGTAGTCTCTGCCGATGTTCCTACCCCGGATCCCTCATTCTTATTAGAGCGGTATAGTTCTTTCAACAAGCTAATAAACGTGACTTGTTACCTAAGGCGGTTTTTATTTCCTAAATCTTACTTGTCCTACCTGAGCCCTGAGGAACGGAGAGATTCCCTTTTGTTTTTAGTGAAAATTGTTCAATTTACCTCCTTTTCTGATGAACTTGATCGCTTACGGCGTGGCAATCCTATCACTAACTCCCTGAGAAAATTGAATTTATTTCTGGATGACGGTGACCTAATTCGAGTTGGAGGCCGATTACGAAACTCCGATCTATCCCTTGATGCGCGCCATCCCCTTCCTCTACCTAAGAATGGTAGTTTCGTCAACATCCTTATTTCACATTACCATCGCGAGAATGCTCATGCAGGTGTTAATGCAATTCTTGCCATGTTAAATAGAGAGTTTTGGATCTTGTCTGCACGCAGAGCTATTCAGCATGTGATTTTTAAATGCCTTCCCTGTTATCGTCTCAAAGCGGCTGTATCTCAACCCTTCATGGGTGACCTACCTAAAGACCGCGTCACGGCTGCTAGACCGTTTGACGGTGTAGGTACCGATTTTGCAGGACCCTTTTTTACCAAAGTCCAGGCCTATAGCAACAAAAGGTTAGTGAAAAGTTACCTGTGTGTATTTGTCTGCCTTTCCACTAAAGCCGTTCACCTTGAGGTTGTGTCAGACCTAACTACTGAAGCCTTCATTGCGGCCTTTTCCCGATTCGTGTCGCGTCGTGGTGTACCTCGCCTAATCCGATCCGATTGCGGTCGAAATTACATCGGTGCTAACAATTACCTGAAGGAGTTAGAGTGTTTCCTGTCTCAAAACCAGGCGGCTATTGGTTCTGAGCTTTCAAAGCGGAACATGTCCTGGGTTTTCGATCCTCCTGTTTGCCCTCATTGGGCCGGTCTTTTTGAAGCTGCGGTTAAATCGGCGAAATCGCACCTAAAACGAGTAGTAGGCGATACCCCCCTTACGTTTGAAGAGCTGACCACTGTTTTTGCTAAAATTGAAGCAGTTTTAAATTCGCGCCCATTGTGCCCACTTTCTCCGGACCCTAATGATGTCGAAGTGTTAACTCCCGGTCATTTCTTAATTGGACAACCCTTAACTGCACTTCCGGAGTACCCTTATAAAGACGTAAAATTGCATCGCTTTACACGGTTTCAGCTAATCCCAGCAATTTTGGTCTCGCTGGCATTTAGAATACTTAAATACATTACAAATTAGAAATAAATGGACCTCTCCTTGTGATCCTCGTAAAGTGGGTGAGCTAGTACTCATAAAAGATGACAACCTTCCCCTTTGCAGTGGCGTCGTGGACGCATTATTAATTTATACCCTGGCCAAGACCAAGTTGTTCGTGTGGTAGATGTTAAAACTCCTACCGGTAGCCTAAAGAGATCTTTGACGAAATTAGTTCGTCTTCCTGTCCAGTGAACTTCCTTTCCCTTGGCTTCCTAACCTTCTCGTAAACACTTGACGTGTTTAGGGCGGGCGATATGTTTACTACAGTATTTTGATTTGTTTGTGTACCCTATTGATACTACGCCGCGCACACTCACACGCATACCTGCCTTATTTTTATTTGTTTAAAACGTACCGTGAGAACCCCGAAGATCGAGTCGACATCGAGACGTTCCCTATGACACATGTACTAGACAGACCAGAGTGCTTCGCCGCGTGTGTATCCTGTGAAGCTCCTTACAGACATTTCTAGTGATTGTGGCCTGTGAAGTGATACCTGAACCCTGAAAGCTGATGTGGCAAGTACCTAGCTATAAGTGCTCAGACCTGACTGATTTTCCACCTATCATTGTCGCCCTCCACGTGTAATCCACTGCCTAAACTCACAAACACATAGAATATCAGCAAAAATCGCCGGCGTACCAGGGAAGGCCACCTTTATAACGGTCGGCTGTTAAAGTGTTAAGCTTAGGTTTTAAGTTGACTAGCGGTGGCAACAAATGTACTAAATACAGGCTTCTCATCTAAGCTTTTTTCGGGATTAGTAAGTAGGTAATTAGTTCAGTAGAATTCTCAAATTCATTCTATATTCCTACTGAAGATCTTAGTTAAACTGTTACTGAGGAGATTCCTATTACTCCAGAAGTATTATAGAGGGTAGGTATGGTACCATAGGTACCATTACCTATGGTAGAGTGAAACAAGACGTCTGTATTTTATTGTGGATATTTTATTAACATTATCATCATGCATCAAATTATGTGCTAACTCATTTACACTTATAACTAGCTATACATAGAAAAATAACTTAACTAGGGGGCAGAAAATACAGTATTTTGTAAAATTAAACAACTAAAATTACAATTAAAAATATCGGACTTTACTGCGTAAAACTAAAAGCGAGAACACTACCGCCTAATGATCTCTCAGAACTACGAGAAAAAATTTAGTCAACCCATAATGAAGCACTGGTCAAAGAATTGGGAGGTGAACTACAAAATATTACTGAGACGTTCTACCACTGGGCTTTATACGAACCGAACGTCACTGGCTACTCAGGCACGCTTAGTGTACCTGGACACAGTGCAGCGACGCCACTAGTTCACTGCCGCTGCCTCCCCCGACAGCCCCCCCCCTATACCAAATCACTAACCTTCTCATTGCTTCCTTGCTTTATATATTTTCATACATATCTACCTAGCGACGCCCGCGCAGATACGGCCGCGCCTGTGCGCTTGGGTCACAATATATCTCTTTATTTACAACAATAATTTATACTTGATGTGCGAAACCCCGAGAACATCCGATCCACTGCGGCCTCCTTCAAAAATTACTTTAAATAAATTTAAGACGCTAAGACTAGGCTCGATTAAAATAACTTCATTAATAATATTTTTTCTTCTCGAGGTGCTGTTATAATTTACATTGAAAATTTAAGTACATTATTAATTAGAAACTTTGATTTTTCAACAACATCAATTCGACTAAAATGATTAAAAGTTAACCGAGCATCGTTTTACATGTTCGCTCAAACATCCTACACGGTAACATTCCTAACACTAGCCGATTAAATTCTGAGAGCATTCTCCTGCCATCACGTGGTCCATTCATTACCTAGTATTCATTATTTTATTATAAAGTATATTACAATAAAATTTGTAACCTATAGAACAAAATTTCCTAAAAAGGAAAGACTATCAAGTGATAGGGAGCGCGGGCGCGCGCGGCGCTAAGGGTACTGGCTCGCCGCGCCGCCCGCCGCCGGCAACAAATAAATAAGTTAAAATATCTATCATTATATTTACAAAAGCATAAGAAATAGTGCCGAAAGAAAGGGTCGCAAGAATTCCAACTAGCTATATAAAAATACGATTAAAATTCCACATCTTTTTTTATAATATATAATGTGATCACATGAAACGGGCACTGGGTTTGTTCGAAGAAGTGTGGACGCTGAGATCTTTTAACTATTATTACGTTCCTGTGCTGTCCCTGTCGGTCCCTCGTAGCACCCTCTCACACAAGCGCGCCCCGCTCGTCGCACGCGCATCTCTACGATACTTTCAATATATAAAAATATTGCGCAAAGGCGGCCCAGCTGCCCTACCCTGGGCTACGATGCCTGAAATTCCGGCTTTCTAGATGCCTTCGTGCTACCACGATGGCTGCAGTAGGAGCGACCTAGAGTCGAATATTACAGACGGCGTTTTAGAGTAGGCCCCGGGCGCGGGGTGCGCCTGCGCTGATATACACGTACGTCAGTACAAACCTACATATATCCTCTATTTTTCCCAATTTCATACAATATTCCACCTTTTGTATACGTATTAAAAAGGATTATGTTTGTCTTTGCATTGGATGTAATATTGTATTCAACCGCGCAGGAGTGGTAGGTACTAGGCTACCTTATAAACCTTTTGTTATCGACTATCTAGTTTAAAGTATTATGATTCATTAACATTGGACCACAAATCGTAATTAATTATTAATAATATTTATTCAGGTAACAAAAAATAGAGATCTTGCGCCGTTCATTGGATAGTGTTTTAATTTATTTAAAAGCGCGAATTTTGATATGCCCAGAAACGAACTCTATGTAGTATGAAGATAGCTCAAAATAACTCTGTATGTCATATAAGTAAATGATACTCTGATATGTCGAAGAGTGAGGCGCAAGACCTCCGTCCAACAGGCTTACTATAATTAATTTAAATAAACGAAATAAACTAGAACATGTTCACTTAAAACAGCTCACTTATAGTAAATATCTATGATAATAATTAACACAAATAACGCACAAATCATCCCTTACATTATACTCATATTCAGTGTCTTAACGAAAAGCTGGCAGTAGTTTCAGTACAGATGCTCCACGGACTAACCAAATAATATCAATCGGAACTCGGCTGAAGCAACAGAGGCGCCTGCGCGCCCGCGACGTAAATACTTTATCATATAATATATATGTAATAGTCAACAGAGTGAGGTCGTCGTATGTAACAAGGTGTAAATATGCGAATGGCCATAAAAAGCACCAAACAAGTTATCTGAGGATGATACTAATATGATATTTTTGTCATTAATATAAACATTTTACGTAAATATTTCTCCACTATAAACTCTTATTAGACTATAATGTTACACTTATTGCGTAGGTATTGTATAAACTGTATGTCGAACATCGTAAAGTGTATATTCATATGAATGTTATTTTTGCGTAGTTTTGAGGTAGGAAGTCGGCCGGCGAGCGCACGGCAACAGCTATATAGAAACTTCATTACAAACATTAAAAAATTCGTTTCAACATTATACAAAAATCTCTCCGTACCATATAACATCTAGCAAATTTAGTGTTCCTCATCTGAAATACCCCTAAAAATAGGTACTTATATAAACATTTGAGCAATCAATTTCGTCTCTTCTATTTTTGTATAAATATTAAATTCAATGATAAGTTATTTAATATTAGTTCGATTGAGAGTAATCTTAAGAATCGTAAGCGATCGGAGAACGTAATGCATGATGATTTGAAAAATTGAATTCACTAACTGTGAAAAAATTTAAGACGAAACGAACGTGTCTCGAGAAGAGTCTTACGCGCACTGTCTGTCCGTCACGGATCTACGCGAGCGAGCAGTCGATCTCCACAATGTCTTTGGGCACGTCGACGAACTGGTAGACGAGGCGCTGGCCGTCCACCTTCGCGAGGATGCCGCGCTGGTAGTAGTAGCGCAGCGCGCGGCCCATGGTCTCGTAGTTCATGTCGGGCTTGTTCTTGTGCAGGCCCCACAGGCGCGAGACGGCTTTGGAGTCGACCAGCTTGAAGACGCCCTTCTCGCGGTTGGTCCACTTGATGTAGCGCGGGCAGTACTCGCGGTCCTGCAGGAGTTTGAGGAGGAACTCCCAGAGGTAGGTGGTGGATCCCTCGCGCGATTTGCGCTTAACGCCGGGCGTGGGTGGTGCGTCGTTTCGGGGCCGCTTCTTGGGTTTGAGTTTGTTGTGGTGGTGGTGGCGCTGGTAGTCGCCGAAGTCGAAGACGGAGTAGGGCAGGTCGTCGTGCGGCAGGGGCGGGGGCGCGGGCGCGGCGAAGTGGTGCCCGCCGCCCCCGCCGCCGTAGCCGTAGCCGTACGCGTCGCGATCGCTCACGCCGCCCACTGGAATAGAAGAGGGTAGACGTTAGATAAATGTGGTAGTTGATTGAAAACTAGAGTTATTAGAGCATACTGTTTGAAGGCATCGAGCACGTAACCTAGAGAGGCGAAGTAAGGGAGATTTTTCTCCGAAATTTGTCAGTGCTTGGTACTAATACGAAGAGTGTCAATTAAAGCGTATTTTTTTTAATGGATATTATGAATTAGAAGATGTTTTGGTGTTAATTATACATAACAATCTCTTAAACGACAGGTTAAAATATGTAAAGAAATAAGTGAAATTATTTGACAGAATATGTTGAGGAAAAAATGAAGGCATTCAGTGCCAAGGGATTTTGACTGGTACTGAATTAATTTTTCTTAAACAAAATTAATGATAAAAAACTCGGATGAATTTTTCTTACACAAAATTAATAACATTTCTCTATAGGTTATGTGCTCAGTGCTGAAAGGTTACAACGATTGTAGTTGATTGAATCTTTGTGGTCTCTACTCTACCCTTTTTATATCCAATATCTTTATAATGGGTGTGTTAAATAGTTTCTATGTTAAAATCCCCCTCAAACCTAAAACAGTCTTCTAAACATATCTTGCATACAAGAAAAGTAGGAAACAAAAGTCTTCAAGTTTGCCATAACATAAGAACAGCAGTGAATACAATCAAGTAGACGTTGTTTTGAAAAATAATAAATATTTATCCGTCTGTCTGTTTATCTATAGGAGATTAGCAAGCGCCGTCGTAGCTCGTGTAGGTGCGAGCAAACTAATCGGCTAAACAATTGTGCGACCCCTACTTTCGGCGTGGGAGCCTGCGAGACACACGCACTCTGTTGCCAAAACGCCGCGTCTATTATCATAACAACGCATTTAAAACGTTTGTCACTAACGACTAACAATTATATTACTATTAGCCTTCATTTAAACACTGCTACCGATCGATTCTAGGAAAATTGTATTCAGGATCCCACAATAAGAGATTTTATCATACAATTTGTACATTACCACAGACTAGACATTACAGACTCTTTTAGAAGGCAAGCTCTCAAGACAAATAGAATAATTTGTGCGCCCTATATAGATCAGAGGCGTTTATTTTTCTAGCAAATATTAGAAGATATGTACGTATATTTAAGTAGGTCAAATACAGTAATTTCTGTTGGAAATTGATTGTTGATTCAACATTATCGCCGCACTTCCAGGAAATACAAGTCTCGAACTTGAGTCAGACGATTGGCTTCCACGAGAAATTGATGTAAGTAATTGATGGTTGCTGCGTCATTTCAATAATTATATAGTAGTATAAAGCACGTAATTAGTGCTTATATGATTATATACCCACTGACCCGTACATAACGGCGAGAGGGTAACAGTGGCTATATTCAGATCGTTGGTGCTGTTGCCGTTTTTAAACATTAATTCGTGACAATTTAAAAAGCTTTGCACAGATACTTATGTGGCTAGAAAATGGGCGCCAACTGAGGCTGACAGAAAAAAAACAACAGACAGATGATAAAACTTAGCAAATACAATTTAATGATACAGGCACTCGTACAATTTATTTTTAGTTCTTATCAAAATCCTATATTGCACATACCGATGACGAAATAACGTGTCGCCAGTTTCCACATCGTTATTATCGTTCAATGTGGGGCGAGGCGGATGCGGCACAATATATCTAATTGCCTCCATTATCGCACTGGCAGGTAATATTTGCGCGGGATCTATCGACCGGCAGCCATAATTTTTATCCAAAGGGCTCAATCTCAAGCAATGACATCATTCAACATACATCCTATCTTTTCAAATATTTGAGTGCACGTAAAACACATACTGCTTCATTGAAATGTTTGCTAAATTCTTAATGTTATTTATAACAACGAATGAGTTATAATTTCCGCATTTTCCCGCCAAAAATCAGTCACCTGTGAAGGTTTTGGCGTGTGTACAACTGAATCTTTTTGTGGAAACGAACAGATCTAACTACTTAGTCGTTTAATTGCCACACTTTTTGATAAGACAATGAGTGGAATAGATAAAGGCGTGCTAGGTTGCGTCAGCGCTGGGTATCGCCGCCTTGACCCCAATGCCTTGCCTCTGCTCACTGCCCTGTCACCGTCGTACGGTTTTCCTCTCCAACATATGAAAGTTAGTTTTTTTAGGATCAGTTGTTTTCAATTTGAAATCCGAAACCTTTGATTCTTTTGCCAAAGAAAACAAAAACTCTACTTTTTTGTAAAAACATTTGCTGAAAAGTTTTTTTTTAATCTGGACGGATCGATTTCGCACTAATATTCTGGTTTTTCGTAATTAGCACGTGTTCGCGGAAAGTCAGTTATCTCGCGACGAGGAAACGGGAAGGCGGCCGATGTATTTTTGTAAAACCCTATTTTACTAACACACGCTTAAAACGTAACGTGGAAGCGTTTGTTAGTATATTAATAGTTGCAAACTTTCTTGATTTTCACCAGTGGTTTAGAATATAAAATGTGTGTTTCCTACCTATGTACCTATATATTATACCTTAATATGTAGGTAGTATGGATAAAAACTTCATGGTTTTTGAGATGTATATATGTATGGAATGTGCATGTGTTAGTTTATAGAGCTGCTATTAGATCAATATTTAACATCAGCTCTATAATTTGACACCATTCCTCATGAATATGTAGAGCTAAGCTAATTAACACATGCTATAACTATCGTTTACCTCTAGATTTTAGAAACTTTTTCAAACATGCAGCTTAATACATTGAAAATTGGTGAAGCTTGTGTCAGATACTCCATCGAGTAATCTATTTTTTACTTCGCATTTTCGCAATGTCCGTATCTCGAAGCGATAAACAACGGACGATCGCCATTTTATTTCTAATATTATCTAACTCGTGTATTTTCGCGCGACTTATCGCGGTCGTTGACCCGCGGCACGTGTGATGGTGATCACTGATCATCACGTTCATTAATATATTCGATGATTGTATTCGTTGCGTAAGTAACTACCGCCATGTAAGGCTCGATAGGCGCATTGTCTTTGCGCGTTAAAAATGGTTGCAGAAAAAAAAGAAACGCTTTTTAGTAATGAAGAAGCAATTGTACAAGTATTATTTGTATTATATCATCAGCAAGTCTTCAAGTTTGGAAAGCAAGAAATCCCTAGTATAGTATTACCCATCGAAGTGAATAAGTGTTTGTTTAGCTATACTTAGATATAGTCCACCAATCAATTAAATATGTGCCTCGTACATAATTCATGGCGATAACGGGTTGAATACATTCGCGATACCTATGTACTTGCTATTTACAATTTAATGAACCGTTTCACGGATGCAACGCTCATAAAAATCCCTTGCGAGCCTGGGAAGCTCCGACAAAACATGATAAAAACCTGCATTTTATACTGGCAAGTCTATTTATAGCTGGCTGGACGCATCCTACTGGCTCCAGCAAGATCAAGGTTACAACGCACATACGCCCGTTTGCCTCAGAATGTCATCTTCTGCTAGTTAGTGCAAAAAAGTTGGTGTTCTCCTGGGTGAAAAAGGGTTCTATTCTTTTAGTAGTGGAGGCGATTTTCGTTTGGAAATGAGGATTGTTTTATTCCCGGATGCAAGTATGCGAACAGCGTTTAGGCGGGGAAGGCGAACCGGTTGCGCGCACACACCCCGCGGCCGCTGGAAATGGGTTACCCCACAAACCTCTTGCGATACATACGGATACCTACTCATTGTTTAGTTAAACAAGGAAGCTTGCGTCAGAGATAAGCCGGTCACAACACCTACGATGAATTATCAGTTCGCGAAATTGTATCGTCTATTTTTCGCGTATGATAAAAGTATTACTGCGATAAGATAGTGCAGCATTTCCTCCAGGCAACTGATATAATAGGTACCTATTGCTATTAAAAAATAAAAATATGCTGATTAAGTAATTTTTATGCAAAGTTGACAATGGCGACATCTAGCGTTATCCTGTGTAACCGGAAAGCGGGGCGGTGTGCATGTTCTAAGATTGCGAGTGCAGCGATGCGCGGGCGCAGCGCAGACGGACGGCGGCTGCCAATGACCAGGAAATGACGCGGCCGGTTGACCTTCACACGCACACACACACACACACACATACACCCTCAAACACACACACATGCGCTAGACGCGTCCCTCCGCTCCCGACTCCTAATAATTTTCGCATTCGCTTCACGCTCTGACTATTTCGCGAAGGAATTAAACTGTTGTTGCGATGTTCTTTTGTGGGAAACATACTGGCCTCGTTTATTTCTTGCATTTACTGGATAGTGTTTTCTTATGGAATATCATACGTTTACGTGTTTAACGTCTGTGTAATTAAGGGCGCTGTCTTAATTTTTTGTATCAAACTTATGTGAAAAAATTATTTGCCAATCCAGAAATTCTCTTGAAACAATTAATAAAAATTATTAAAAATAATTTTCTATGAAAAATTCGTATATTATAATAAAATTGAATGCACTTAAATACAATTGTCACGAAGAACAATGCTAGGAAGTGCCTAGAACAACGAATCGCAAAGGACTTGTCCATTAATGGTTTTTTATTCGTCAATATTTCTAACCAGAATAAACTAAATATTATATTAAAGAGTTCACAAAAACTAGCCTTTCTGCATAATTAATATATTTTTTAAGGCCTCCGATTTAGAGAAAAATTGAAATTATTTTTTCTCTTTGTCTGTACAGAAACCGCACCTTCGCCTATATCAATTAACGCATAAATAAAAAATTTACAGCAAAATTGACATTTTATTGACAGTAGTACCTATTATATAATCTGTGGTAGTATCTTGTAGTATTTATCCACCAGTGGAAAGGCAATGGTACATAGCCAAACAGCCAGGAAATACAAGTAAGTGATCAATGGATGATGCCTGTTACAAAACATATTTTTTCTCAAAAATGGAGGCGTTTAAAATTCTTATTTCTATGGTTACGTGTTTCATATATTTGTAGCTTAAATATCAATATAGGTTTATTAGTGGTTGGTGATATCTTAATATAAAAAACCAGCCTCCATACAAAAAGAGGACAAGTCTTTTGAATGCTGTAAAGTCAGATAGTTACAACAATGATTTCTGAAAAGTACTCACAATCAATAACCAAATATCAATAGATATTAATGAAAAAATATATTAGTTATCTGCATTCGAGCGTCAGACACAAGAGGGCATGACTTGAGGCAGTCGCTATCACGTTTTATGCACGCCTTATCAAGGTGACACTGTTTCCAGATAAATCGTATGCTCCAAAACGTGATTACAATTATGCAACGAACAACTTAATAATAATCATAAGTTAACTGGATCCCAAACAAGTAATCACTTGTCATAAAGTTACAGTTGTTAACCGTACAATTTATTTTCCGAGAGAGATACTGATAAAACGCACTCACGTTGTATAGACAATCGTGTATTTGTTGACACTAGTAGATAGGTATTTACTGTATCTGTTTTAAATTCTACTTGACTTCAATAAAAATAGTTATTTTTCTGTTATTAATGAATCTGAATGAATAAGTATCACATGAATATCCAACATTGTTGGGTTTTAAGTTGCGAGAAAATAATAATACTATTTTTTTTGTCTAACATAGATAGATAAGATAGCAGACCTTTAAAAAATGCAAAGTAATTACACATACGAGTAAATGCACATTTAGGTGGATTTTTAACAAAAAGCGATTTTCTTTAAAAACACAATTAACACGGAAAACCTAACTATATTTTTTTAAAACAAACATGAAACATCTTATCTACATAATTATTATGAATATATATATATATATATATATATTTTTTGGCTAGCGTAAATACCAAAAGCACAATGCTAAATGTGGCCGGTGCATCTTCGTCTTGCCAGCGCGCCGCGTTAGGTAAGGTCAGCGCTGCGCCCGCGCAGCTACTCGTGCACACTGATAACGCCAGAGGGCGACACTTGCACACTTACTATATAAATGCCATAGTTTGATAGTGTTTTCTCTCTTATTTACAGTACTCTACTTTTACACGTGGATGATAAAACATGCATTTTTAAAACTAGTCTATACTCGCAAAAGGCTTTAATAAGATGAAACACCAACGTTTTAACGTAATTGCAAAGCTATTTATTTAAGTACTACTTTTAAATAAATAAATAAACACATCAATTACCTATCCCCAAACTATGCGTCAGCTACGTTATACATCCATTACTTAGGTACAAATGCTAGTGCTCGTCACACAAACATTTGCCCCTTGCAGGATTCAAACCCGCAACCTCTGGTTTTGTAGTCCGGAGCGCAAACCACTCCACCAAGACGGTCGTCAAGTTATTTAAATTATTAATTTTAGTATTCATGTAGTGCTAAATACCACGGAGTATGTAAGCAAGTTGTGTCACTGTCAACCGCACTAAAATTAGACCAAGAGCCATGTTGTCATTCTGTGTTCTGCGGCTATTAGCGGATTTTCAAGAAAATAGCGTTAACTTACACCGTTTGCATACACTCAACAGCAGCGGCAGTAGAATTTAGATTTTCTTTAATTAGTATTACTACTTACTGAGGTATTGATTGTGCAACGATCGAGGATTAAAATGCACATTTTCCTATTGAGTAACCTAGACTCGTAGACTCGTAGTCTCGTAGCATTCGTAGACGTTTCGTAGCACGGCGTTAGCCATTAGTAAAATGTGTTTTTAAAATTTCAGTATAATTGTTCTGATTTGTCATTTTACTTTGTATAAGATGATAATTTAAAAAATTAAGCCTAACCTTGCCTTACTAAAAAAAAGAATGTTTGCGTAAATTCAGGCAGGGAATTCGAAAATTTGATACTTGCATATGTGATATATGATGATATATGATGTGGGTAGCTTTTTTTTGCGTTCACTGGTAATTTTAATTTTGTTGTTCAGTTTAAAGTTCTCATATTCTTACAGAGTGTTTTGATTGGTTCGTGGTCGTTGTCGATTGAAATTTTAAGCGATTCTTATAAATAAAGATATATATTTAAAAACTGATTAAGTATTATGTAACGTGTTAGTTATTTATAAATCTAACAATGAATGACAGAATCTTTTATTTCATAAAAGGCACGAGTATTTCAAATAAACAACTCAATCGTTACTTTAGTATTGACTTGTCAGTTATAATATAGTTTTAGGCAACCGCGCCTCTCGCCTCAGACCGGTCGGGTTTCGTGCGCGCGCGCCGATGTCACCGCCATTACCGATCATTTGTAACGATTACGAGATACATAATGTTTTGTGATTTAATTCACTTGATAACACATCTTAGCGAGGTAACGACATACGTACAACTAAATCTTATTCCTTCTGTTATAGGAACACGGTAAGAATACATTTAGTAGTAACCATATGCTTTAAGTAATCAAGCTTACCGTGAAGCAAAAGTAACATTAAGCTTGCTTAGGGCAATACAAGAAGTCCACATGGATGTATACATGGTATGAGAGCATTTATTTTTTTACAATATAAATGTGAAAAAGTGTGATTCAATGATGCTTGGTAGGATTGTATGGAAGAGAAACCAGACATGATACTGCGCCTACCACATGTGTAATAGAAACAGGGCAAGCTAATGATGTTGTTGATGTAGGTATTTTGTTTGCAAGATTTTCTTCTAATTAACGGTGATGTTTTAATTGTTCTCCTATTTATTTTATTTCCACAGGTAAAAACACTTTTGTACTTGTTATAACAAAACTAATCCTAAAGGAATTTTAAGTGGCTGCAGTAGGTAGCTTTTTAAAAAATACTATCAAACAATCCGTTATCCTGAAAGTTACACTTGCATTGTGTACAATATGTATGTTGACATGTCGGTAGGCTTGCGAGGCGCTGCGCTTGCAAACACTCTGTTTGGCCAACTGAGCGTCTGCGCGCAATCATGACTAATGCAAAAGCAAAGACGGCTTGATCTTGCTATGCCTTTGCCACGCTGAAAACTTTCAGTGCTATTATTAAAAAGTATTTTCTGCAATATGTGACGAACTTTTATATTATTTAGAAATAAACGTAAGTATCCTAGTGACTTTTTTATGTTTTTTTTTTCATATTTAATAGGGAGACATTTGACCGCAATCTCACCTGATGGTAAGCGAAGATGCGGTCGAGGATGTGACATGTCTGTCTATAAGCAGCCTATTCACTCTTTTCTTAGAGGAATCCAAATCGTAGTGTTTAGGAAACACTTCAGCCGGCAACGAATGCTTCTTTATTTTGACATCCGTAGATCTAACATGTCTTATAGGTGAACCAAATTTATAATTACAATTCCCTACCTAAATACTATTATAATACTTGAAAACCTATTTTAGACTTAGAACTCGAAGAACAGAAAACTGTTTACACAAATTTAAATGTGTACAGTTGCAACCAGTATTTAAAGTTACGTGCTAATTAGTAAAAATTACGTTGTTACCTACACACAAGCGGTACTGTCTAATAGTGAATTTATTTCGGGTACCGGTACTCGTTTATCTAAGTGGGAAGCGGCCATTTATCTAATTCACATTTTTTGTGTCCTACGCAGTCGAGTAATCTACATTTTCATTTAAGTATGTACGTATGTATGTATCTTAAAACGTGTACAAAAAACGTTGTGTTTTGTTTGATGATAATTAACGCAAATACCAGATAAAATATAAGGAAGAATTCGCGCATTCGTCGATTGGTTTGAGTTATCACTAATATAACCTCAAAATAAAAGAAGATGTTTTAGGAGGACGTTCAAATCTTAGTTTAACGTCTTTGATTAAAGTATTTCAATTCAACCGTGGTAAGAAAATATTTTTTCTCCAAATATTCTTTGAAATACGATTTAGAGTATTACAGTGAAAATAAATGAATGGCATTTTTATTGGTATACCTACATATTCACAATTAAAAAAAAATATTATTAATTAAGTGACTTCTTACAGTTGCACGTAATGCTACGGTGTCGAAGGCATAAAAATAATAATAAAGATAATCTTAGAGTACTCTACGACATATAAATAATAATTTAGATAATCTATAATAATAAATTATGATAATATAAACGACGACTTTTCTAAACAAAACCGGCAAAAAATATTATTCGTGAATGCTTGGAAACCCCATTTTATGTCACCTGTCAAAGTCTGCTCAGGATCTCGCGAGTGAGAACTTATTAATGTGTCAAATTGAAATATCAAAGAATAGGCGCGTTCTCGAGGCAGTTTGCAGTTTGGGCGATAGCCGATGCCGATAGGTTATCGGTCAACATGGCGGCCGGATGCAGCTATCACCGCTTGTTTGTGGACGACATACCTAACTCTTGGGGAAGGTCAGGGTTCTGAGGAACCGGCGAATTTGATTGCGATATTTCTTTGCAATAACAGCTATTACTTAAGTTTGGACTACCAGGGAATGGTATAAGTTTGGACTCTCCATATGGGATGGTTTAAGATATTTCTATAAAAGTATATGGTAAAGTATTATAGCATAATAATAAAAACTATTACTTTAGTATGGACTGGGACCCAGGGAAAAATCGCCAATCGAAGGTATGAGCTGCAATTAAATGTGTATACTTAGGATAGCTGTTGAATAAATGGTTTGGTTCTTTTCGTAGCTAAAGAATTGGTCAGAAGCATAATTTGAAGAAACTTTATTGTCAAGAAGTGATTGATTAATATTCATTTTTATAAACAAATATTTGGGGACTACCTCCGTGGTCGTCATCTCTAAGGTCGCTGGTTTGAATCCCAGTCAAGTCAATTAAAAAAAAAAACACACTACAAGTGCTTAAAACAACTTACTTTGGGATCAGAGCAATGTAGGTATTTTTTAAATATTTATAATATATTATAATAAAGATAAGTAAATAGCAATCATGACTTTTATTGTAACCAAAACAGTTCTTCAAACATTTATAACAGTGTTTACTGAACATGATTCAATTCAGAATTGGGTCTTGCAAACTTTTGTAGTACAACCAAAATATAATTTATTTGAAAGTTTGTAAAGTTCCTAATTGGGTATTTGGATGTTCAACCTTTTGTATCTATATTTCTAGAAAAATGGGAACTGACTTCAGTAGGTATAGTTAAGAAGCTACAAAATTGGAGTGGTGTCCTGGTGAACAGTGTGGCTTAAGGTCAGGTTTAGCATCACGACGCAGAATCACGACCATAGGTCACGATTCTGGTGTGGTTTGACGTATCAGTGCTTGTTCGATTGTTGCTTGACGGACTGTGGTTTGATGCAACCAGACTTTGAAGCATTTGTGTGAAGACAGAAATGTTTGAGTTGTAGATTTTAAAGCAGGATCTTCTATTAAGATTCTAATGAGAATCGAACTTTAGAATCACAATTCTAATTTGTCGTAAGAAGGGTTTTAATAACGAGGTTTTTCGTATGAATCAGGTATCCCAAGATTATAAACTCATACGGAAAAATCTTTTTGTTTGAACATTGCATTCTTTAATTTACACAATGACAATGATCACCCAAAGCGTGTGTTTGTTCGTTCCGCGATAAACAATGGTTCCAAAACTGTCGAAAGTTAAAATATTCAACTCCATTACCATAACTCAGTACATTTTTTCAGTCGTTTCCTGCTAGGCGCGCGGCAACGTGGTCACACAAAAGTTCTTTTGACATTGGCTTTCTCGTAGTGCCGTTGAAAGTCACTCGTATTGTTTGTCGATATTATCGATAATAGTTATTGCTTATGTGACCTCAACCTGCAGTTTGGGACGCAGCGAAGGTGATACTAGCCGAGTTCATGCACCCTGCTTACACAAATGAACAAATATGCATGATAATAAATCAACAATTTTATATTTAAAATCGTGCAAAATTATCCTAAACGGTGAACGCGTGACTTTGACAGGTTCAGACGATGGCAACGCTGTTTTGACACATGCCAAAGTCGTTTTTCGATCGACGTCCTACCTATTGAGTGTGTATGCTACATCATTTCGACCTGTGTACTATCCAGTCGACTTTGCATCGGTTATTCATGAAGTCAATGTACTCCACGATGACATTGAGGAAATGTGATCTCTTGGATGTATCAAAGTCGCGCCATGCTGTAAGCGCGTTGAATAAGCGTTTGATTTGCATAAAAATAAAATACAACGAGTCTATCTTGGAGGTTTTCTTGCTTTTATTTTTGGTTTTAGTTTATTTTGATTGTGAGGAGGATGCAGCTATGAAATGCGCCATAGATTATTATCGTAGGTGCAATCAAATAACGCCAAATGGCGTATCAAATAAGTAATTGACTTTGATTAATATGCAAAGTAATAATGCTCCACTCCAAATGTTTTTGAAATCAAAAGTTGTGAAACAAATGTTTAAACTAAGTATTAATCCGATAATACTTTATATCAACAATTACACATAAAGCATTATAAAGTTACATAAATTTGATAACGCCACAAATTGTTCTAGTTAATTTAGCATAACAGCGGCCAGCGCTCATCGTACACCGCTTCAAAGCGCAGGGTTCGCTATTTTTGTGTATTCTGTGGTATAATCAGACCGGCAAAACTTTGTGCAGCGGGGGCCGGGGAGGTGTGGCGCGGGGGTGGAGGGGAATAGACGGCGGGAGCGGCGAGTGGTGTGGGGGGCCGCTGCAACTGTTTGCGGCGCAGCGTGGTCAATGACACGGCGACATTGCATCAACGCGCGAAGGTCACACCCCCCGCCCCCCGCCGCCCGCCGTGCCCTCTAACGCGTCCCGCGAATTCCTACACTTTCCTGCACCGCCGCCATGTTGGATCAATCAGTGGTTACTCTGTGTAGCTGCTGGGGGGTTATTTTCAACTCGGTTACGGCAGCTCTTGTATTCTCATTTTGCGGAAAGAAACTTTGCCTTCTTGTGCGCTTTAGAGCTTAACTCTACAATACTTTATATATATCTTCGGTCTTTTAGATGTTTTCAGCTTTTACAGGAGAACTTTCCGACAGTTACCTAACAAATTATTAGTCTTTTGGGGTGGTTTTAGATATTTCGATAAAAGTAAGTGTAAAATGTACTGCGTGAGTGTAAAAGCTCAGCCTTTTGAAGTAGTTACATGATTGCTAAAGAAGATGAAAACAAATACCTATTTTTCAGAACATTTTGACAGGGAACTCGACTCCACAACGCTAGATGTTGTTGTTCAAAGCCATATCAATTCGTGGGCGTTATTCATATTATGTAGCTTTATGTGAGCACACTGCACGTTTGTGCTTGTGTTGTGCAACTTGTATGTGTACATATATGTTTATAAGTGTGCCGATATGTCAGCATCGCCCTTTCCGGGAATGAGTCAATAGCGAACGCAATCAAATACGGCAAATAAGTATATGAAAACATATCACATTTTATCGAAATTTAGAGCCATGGTTTATTTGAAATTACCTACATAAGTACATATTAGCGCGACCAAATCGACTAGGAGTCGAAGTACATTTTTTGCCATGCCATTTTTACATTGGTTGCCATGGCCGAATGATTATCATTCCGTTAATCAATGAGTACCTATCAAACCCACCAGAATCTACTCCACCTTGATCAATCTTTATCGTTATATTAGTGCAGACTGCAACATATTTAGCAAGAACTGAAAAGTTTAGTGGGCCTCAAATTCTCGAGTTGATATAAGGTACGAATCACGAAACCAATTTTTCGTTACTTTTAACCTCATGTCAATGCGCAAAGTATATAATTTTTGATACCAATAAATCATATACGTTGGTTTCGTAAATAAAGGATAATTAATTGATTGATTGACTGATTTATTTTAAGTCAATATTAATAATAATAATGTCCTCGTAGTCGAATTTCGAATTCGGCGGCCTACCGCAACAGAGATTAGTTAACTGAGCGGGACATACTATAGTGCACAAGTGTGTGCGCAATACGCAGGTGCACTCTCTGTTCCTTCACCCTCATAATTCGGTGAGACGGCAGTCCGACATGACGGTAGAGAGACCGTCCCGGCGCAGGACCAACGGCTTAACGTGCTTTCCGAGGCACGGATGTTAACACCACCAACTTCCTGACTCCGGAGCTGTGTCTGAGTAATTTCAAGACAGAAAAACCTAAACACTCTCGGCCCGACCCGGGATTCAAAGCCGGGACCTCGTGGATAGTACCCAGCGTGCTGACCACTAGACCAACGAAGCAGTCAATATTATAAACTACCAAAGAGGTCTTATTAAAAGTGTTTTGATAATTCGGAGATAAAGTCTTAAATGTCGACTATTTTTACATCGAACGTTTTGGAATTGAGACCAGGCGAGCGAATTGAATGTCATCGTCAAACATATTGATTATAAGTACTTTCGTTTACATAATTACATTATGTTAATCGGCGAGTACCGTGTGCAAAATAGGTGCGCCCGGACACCGCGGCTGTTGACCGTACTAGCTGTTTTGTTTTTTGTTTATTCGTTTTTTGAGGGGAACTGTACCTCTGGCGAAGATCAAGCCAGACGACCCGGTGTACTTTTCAATGACTTTAAATGTATTTTTGTTTTAAAAATATAATAGTCACGTTGCAGCCACGTTTCAAAATAGGAGCAAGTGTGTAGAGTTCAATATTTTTTTATTCAAATATTATAAAAAAATAACAAGTAAAATTTGTAGGTAGGTAAGTCTGTTTGTAACAAGTAGTAATATCGGGAACTGCTGGACCTATTTTAAGAACTATTTTACTAGTAGTAGTAAGATAGAAAGCTACGTTCTCACTGAGCATTTCGTTTATAATCTATTATATACCGTGCAACGCTGGGGCGATAATGATACCAAAATCAATGTTACAACTGTCAACTGATTCTAATTTTTTTAAATTTTATTTACTGGCCTTCCACTACTATCAGAGTTTTAAAGCGAATAAAGTACTCCCCGATTTAACACGAAAGGCGCACATCATATGCTAAGCCCTTCAGAGCCAAATTACCGATATAATTGCGGCAGTTTCAGCCGTGAACCATAGACAACGGTGGCGTGCGCGCGCGCAACATTTTCGTCTTCCGTTCATCTCTACAGTACCTATCCGCTTGTGTACATCCGGCGTAAATACGTAATTAGTGTTAAAACCGCAATTGTGTATAATTGAATTAGTCTTATGGGATTCATTGGCCAATATTTATACATTTATTGTACATTAAGGGATTGTATTGAGACACATTAGCATGACATTGGTTTTGTTAAAACAGTGTTTGTAGATGGTTTGTAACACACAGTTCTTAAACTACATTAATGAGCGTAGAAAGAATTAAATTTGCTCCTGTTTACAGTAGAATAAATAATGTTTTTTGTGTAGATATTGTTTTATTTAATAAAATAGAATTAAATGTAATACAGCAGAGCTAAGATATCATTACTTAAAGATACATGTCCAGTAAAAAAACCCATCTAACTCAACAGTCAATTAATCTACATTATCACGAGTTTATGAAATCGTAGGTTTGTTTTTGTTGTGATCACTTGAAACGAGTGGTTATTATCTAATCTGAGAGCTAACAGTCTCGTGTCCTCGTCTACAGCGGTGACGTCACGCAGGGCTGAAGGTCTAGAACTATCTAGAACTACATATAACGTAACCTAGTTAAAATTATCATGGGGAAAACAAATGATAGCACATTTAGGAAAAAACAAACGACACACCAAACAGAATCGTATGTCAAACGATGGTTTAGTCCAATAAACTGTTAAGTGGCAATTATGGAACCACAGCCTTCAGCTGGCAAGAGATGGTACTAAGGAGAAGCTTTTAAGATTGTTCATTATAACCACGCCTAACCGCGAAGGACGTACTATGTTAACGGACACGTGTAATGCTTGCCATAGATCTGTATCGACTCTATTCGACAAACTACCGAAACACGCGACAAAATCGGGTTGAGGGTCGGACATCCGCGGTCAAGGCACCACTGATTTCCACCACTCTTGCCCAACTCGGCCCTGACTCAGGCGCAATCAGAACGTAACGACTTTTTCACCTAATCACCGATATTGTCACCTAGTGACGCCACTCACGTAATCGACAGAACCTATTTTACCTATTATGTAACCAAATTAAGGGCGAATATAACGTTACAGCTATCTGCCTACATAAAACGTCCGGCCACCGAAATAACCGTCCTATATTCCCACGGCCCGGCAGCATTGACACGTTATATTAAAACTGGTGGTTTAGCAACGCCACCATTCTCTGGAATCTGTCGGTTTGGCACGGGCATGTGGAGCGCGTAAACACGTTGCGAAACGTCAACTATTTTATATCGGGCGGTGAGGAGTGCATGCGATATAAATGCAGCGCTATGCGGCCTAACACTGACCCGGTTCGCCGGGTGAACGCAAGGATAGCGGGCCGCGAGCTTCTAATCGCCGATAATCGAGTATCGAGCAGGGGCGGCGTGAAGGGCGAACTTTTGCCGCTCCGCCGGCGACGGATAATTTTAAAACGGGAAACCATCGGACCGCGCACGAGTATGTAGGCCGCCTGGACTCCCCTTCGCACGTATCGTGAAACACCGCACGAGGTTTCCGGATAAGTGGAGCGGTCGAATTGGGTCGCGATTTTTCTGGTCTATGTGTATTTCGGAAGCGGGCTTGCGCCAGCGCAGTTGAGGGCGTTGCGCAAAGTGACGCACGCGCCGCGATGCGACACGTGAATCATGGGAGGAATCATGTTTGGTTGCGGTTTTGCTGAAATATCGGAAGGGACCTGTGAGTCCTGTCACGTACGCACTCGGCAAGCATAGGCGATGGTCTATGACTGTAAGCCAAACGGTCGCATGGTGTATTCCGGGAGCGGGCTCCTTTCGCTTTCGGCTGCGCTGCGCAACACTCAAGGTCGCGGGCCGTTCAACTCGGATGCGACCGCGAGTTGCGACACCGAAATATGTAATTGTAGAGGAGTAGAGGCGTTTGGCAGCGGCCGCCGCGCAACTAGGTCGCTTGCGCAACCGCGGGACAGATGGCGGGACGCGTCTTCCTTATATGCTCGCTTGTAAAACAAAGGCACTCCGACCTCACGAGCAATATGCGAAATCCATTACGGAAATTACGTACCGGCGTATCACTTCCAAACTCTTTACGACTTTACAGCTCGCAACTAAGTTTAACAGAGTTCAAGACAGCGATTCATGAAAGTCAGTTCTGAAGGGGTACTGAGCAATTATTTACGCAACTCGTTCGTAACAAGCGTGTCTTCTTGAAATACGTGTTTAGTATAATAAAATTTGAACTTTGGCGTGAGATGCCTTCGAGGATACTTTGTACTCTAGGCACAGAATTCCGGATAACAATAAGCGGCGCCGGCTTACGTCACCTTATGCGACGGCTCGATTACCTCAAACCGCATCCATGGAAAGTGGGTGATGGTTTTTTATCGTCGTTGCAGAGAGTGAATCGGAACGCTCCGATGAGAAACTGCGCGCGCGCGAATCACAGACCCGCTTTGATTCTTTTACAACCGTTTTGTAGGTTACCCATTTACCCACCATCTTGTTTACCGAGCAGAGCAGAGGAAGAGGCTGAGATCGTAAAACTGATCTAATTGCCAGATCAAAGCGCGCGTTAAAAACAGGAAAGGCGTGTCGTCCAGTGATGTAAGGTGTATTCCGTTTTGGGAGTTTGCGAATGTCAATAATAACGTTCCGGTCCCCTAGCAGGCGGCGGGCGAAAATAGTCGGCGACTATTAATACAAGACGAGCGCTAGTAGCTGCAGTGCCCTTGAAACTGGGCGATCACCTCGCGCACACAGGCGCGCGCGCACGCTTATCGCGATGCAGCGCCGCAGAATAGACATTGCGATAATTTTAATTTCCATTTCGTTATGCGAATGTCACATTGGCAGTATCGCCGCTGTTTGCTGCTCGAGCTCGAGTTATCATTTTGAAAACATAGATTGTGATGCAACCGGTTCGGGCGTTTTCCTGTGGGAGTAACGTTGTTCGTTCGCTTGCGATCTTGAATTCGCCCACGTTTATGGAGAGCGCTTCCAGGAAATGCCTTTCGTAATGGCCCGTGGTGCATGCTTTACGCGGTTTCTGATGGTAGCGGAGTTATGCATGCAGCGTAGTCAGAATTGCGGGTAGTCAGAAGCGGATACGGATAGACATCCGCGCGCTGCGGATCTGCGTGGTCACGACTCTGCTAGTCTTTGGATTGCGTTCCTCGATCGAATTCCAGCCCGCACATTTTTTTACTCAACAATAGATTCAAACCGCCCGCATGAGCTTAAATCTGTGCAGACGAAATTCGTACCCACACAACCGCGGCTCGTGTTACCCACATCAACAGATTTCGCAATTGGAAACATCCAAGGTTGCTCGTTCTACTTAATTAAGCCCGTTACACGAGATCAGTCTGGGAATTTGGAAAAAATACTGATCTTGAGCGATTTCTGCGAAAGCATTTATTTCAATATTACCTTTAGTTACTTACTTTCAGATGGTAGGTACCTACTACTTACTTACATCTAATTAGATCCTATTACAGCGAAGTTACCTTAATTAAACAGACAGAGATCCTATTAAGAATGGTATAAAAAATAACAGATCTCTTGTCTTTGACCCAACAGCGAATTCATTAGCGATATGGGTACAACATGTTTGTGGTGACAACACATGGGATGTCTTGGGGCAATGGGCAGGTTTCAAGTGCCCAATCTGAGTAGGAAGGTCGCGTTTCGCCAGCGACAATGCGCTTGCCCAATCCACACTTGCAACACACAATTTCGTGTGTGCTGTTACGGCAATGTTCGCTCGCACCGCACGAACTTTGATCGCCATAGTTATCAAGCCTGTTTTGAGTATTCAGGCCAATTTGAGCGTTACTGGTAATCCTTTTAAAACTGGCAACATTTGAAAACGCGTCGAATAATAAGTCTTCGCAAGTTTTATTCATGCGTCTCAGCCAGCAGTCGACAGTTTTTTCTGACGTGAGTCACACAACAATACCCTGCGAGTGAATCTTATTAGAATGTTCTATGGGCTATCCGCTTGCAAAACAAAGGCTCCTGGAATCCGCGTGGAAGTGCCGCCATTATTAAAATGCGGCGCAATCGAAAGTGACCGCTTCGAATGCGCGAGCGCGGATGCGGAGCGCATGCGCGACGCGCCCGTCAGTAGTTTTTGCATCTTTATATTAGGATCACTGACCTTGCACAATGTCAAATAACTGAGGACGGGCCGCGCAGCCAACACGCTAAATGACCGATGCGCAGCCGCAGCCAACTGGTTCCGTGGCTTTGTTTTTGTGTCACGGGCCCCGTACCAGTTTGCGTCTACGATTTATGGTGTTTTATTTCCTCCGGCGCAATTAGATTCGCATCAGGAGCTTCTGCTGCGCACTGTACTTGGGTACAGTAGCATCTAGGCATGGAAGATTTCATGAATAGCAGATGAAAAATCATATGAAATGAATTTCATTGTTCACACCTGCTATTTTTTTTCATATAGACTGCTACAAATCGCACTCTGCGAAATCATAGATCATGCTCATTTCATATCATTCATTGATGACTGCATGTAGCAGAGCGAGTCGCGAGCGAGCGAGTAGGAATGATTTGCCCTAGGTGCGTGTTAGAAAAAGACACATAGGTGACGATCGATAATGGGTGGGCATTTTAAGAACTTTAAACTTATAAACATAAAGTTTAGATTCGTTTGCCATGATTTTTCATGACAACCTAAATATGACATATTAGTAGCAAATTAGCAACCGTTCACAATAATTCATATTTCATTATAAGTAGCAAATAGCAAAAAGTGTTACATTATGACACTGCGAAAAAAAACATTGCCAATAAAATTTCACATGTGATTTCATATGAAAAAAAATCATCATTTCATGAAATGAAAATGAATTAAAAGTAGCAATCATTTCCATGCCTAGTAGCATCTTTTGTTCTTTGTACTTGTTGCTACTAGTTGGTCAGTTAGTTGGACTTTAACTTACCTGCACTAACTTTATTTGTAGGTAATCTGGCATATACTCGTAGCTTTCGGGAATACTTTTGGGGAATTATAAGAATACGTTGTGTATTTAGTACTGGTAAAACTAAGGTATTAAATGTATCGTCAACGTGTTCCCCGTCAAAACAGTATGCGGCGACCGCACTGTTATTTCCTGTTAGGTATTAATTAATCATTATAATTTAGGCCACACGTCGACCGCTGTATGCCTAGACCCCGAGGCGAACAATGGGTATATCCGCAACAATTTTTCCGCAAAAACATGATGATTAAACTGTAATTTCCTTAGCACGGCACGTGATTGTTTATCGTCCGATTTCGAGCCGTTGTTTTTGAGTAAGATTTTTGTTCGCTTACAAAAACTTATTAGTTAAAATTTGCAAACTCACTGTGGGTTTAAAAACGATTAGCTATCAACCATACTTAACAACTGAACGTAGGTGCATGAGAGGGTTTTCCCTTAAGCTTTGGGTAGGAAGGATTTTACTCAGTTTCAGGAAGTTGTCCAGTTATTTCAGGGTTTATATATTTTTGTTTTTGACGCATTCCCTTACACGAAGGAATGCAACCTATTTTCGTTACAAATGGTCGCAAATTATTGGCGTGTATCTAAATAATTTGTGCATTTAATGGCGCTTTTTTAAATTTTTAAAAGAAGGCCAATTGGCGCGTTGCCAATCAAGGAAGTTTGGTGGGTGGGGCGGCTGATAAGTTTCGCGCTCGGTGCATGAATTTAGGTATAGGTAGTAGTATAGGGTATTTATAAGTACATATTGGCCACTTTACCCATTTGAACTCTTGGTTAATTAATAAGATTATTTTTTATAACTTTGTAGACATGAGACATTCATCTTTGTTAGAGATATTGATGTTGGACTGTGGTTAATTCAAATAAAAAAAAAGTTTATATGTTTTTTAAAATGGTCAAATAGGATATTGTAAGCTCTTCTGTTTGATTGTTAGTAAGTAATAATATTTGTTATATTACAATCTAATAATTACAATCGCTCAATATGTGCCAGTGGCCAACTTTGAGTGAGGCGAGTACTAGCGCTCTGTATTACAGGCTCATTGCCTAGTTCAGGCTCCAGTTCTCTCACAATCAAAACTTGAAACATAGCGCATAAGTATATTTTTTGTATATCATTGACTTGATTGTGAAAGAAGTAATAAATATTTTTATTATTATTATTATTAATTCTTATTCTAGGAAATTGGTTAAAAGAAAGGTGACCAATTAGCTTATATTTACCTTAATTTTTTAGAATAGTCAACAATAGTAGCAGTATGCTACAATATACCTTATCTCAGTGTTGTATGGGGCATGTAACAACGCATGTGATTTTTGTTTTTCAGCTTCGAATTCTTACTGATCAGTATTTAGTTGTCTCGCACGAGATTTTTAGCGAATTCTAGTCACGTTTCATTTCGCCTGCACTATCACTAGGTGCTCTACAAACAAGTTTAAAAGTCGAGGTGGCGAAAAAGTGTACTAGGGAATTAACGTATATTTTTGACAGGATCGCTTGCAAGTGGCGCCCTCCTCATTACGCCCAATTTGGTGTAGTTCCCGGTGTAAGGTCACCTTCCGGGTGCCATTCACCGGGTCACCTACAACTCGCGACGGTCGAACAATGGGACACTATTCTTCTATTTTTAATTTGAATCGGTTTCTTTTTAATTTCGTCTCGAGTGCAGCAAATCGGCCAGTGCTTGCGTCATTTTGTGTTTTCAATATTATAAAACTGGTTGTTTCATAAGTATCTTCTTGTTTTAAATGTTTATTTGATATTTGAATGTAATAAACACATTAAGATACAATGATAATTTAATTTGACGACCGTCCGGTGTAGTCGTACGCGCACCGGACTTCTAAACCAGGCGGTTGCGGGTTCGAATCCCGCAAGGGGCAAATGTTTGTATGATGAGCACGAGCACTTGTACCTAAGTCATGGATGTTTATATGTATTTAAGTATTTCTATCCGTTATCCTAGTTATCATAGCACAAGCTCAGCTTAGGTTGGGGCTAGGTAATTGGTGTGTTTGTTGAAACAATTTATTTATTTATTTTATTTTGTTTTTAGCTTAATAGTTCTTATATTTTGTTAAGGTGTTTGTGCTATCTACAGTATTTTTAATTGAGCATTTGTTTCTACAGTTATCTTAGTACGAGTAATAGCCAAAGTTTACAGGAAAATCCGTACGCAACCATTCAGGGATATTTTAAAAATAATATTGGATGATAATAATACATACAAATAAACTATGTGCCACATATAAAAAAACATAGATACAAAATTAAGTAACTTGTGTCAGTATTTTTAAAATATCTGTCATACTGTGTAGTAGATGTTGTTAATGGCATTTATTAAAAGCTCCACATTTCCTTATGATTCTTTTGAATAAATTAACACGATATCGACAAACTTCCCAGAGCAAGTACCTAAAAGGTTAAAGGATTACTTAACACGACGATAAGTAGCTATTTCGATTCGTGCCGTAATGGCTGCCATCTTGATTGAGAATAATAATCGTTATCAATGAGAGCATTATTGTTAATTTCATTTTATTTCAAAATTATGTTAAACTTGCAAGAACTTAAATTCTGTTCTGACTTGATGCATTAATAGTAGATTTGAGATAATAATCGAATATCAGTTTGTGTAAAGAACTTTTTCTTCCTATCTGAACATTACAGTCGCCAAATATTTATATTATGTCATGTTTTACCTAATTATTTGCTTAACATGTAGTTAAAAGTTTAATTTATTCTCTTTGTCAACCGCCTTATTGTAATCAAACATCTACATTTGTTTTAATTACTACAACACATGTGTGTGTTCTAAGAAAACTATTTATTGTTCTACGCATAGATCCCATTCATGTAGTGACGAGGAAAACAACGCTTGCGCATGATTCATTTAGACAGATCACGTAGTTAGAGATGTGACTTCCTCATTGGTTTTACGAGATAACTCATTTTATGTAACGAGCGAAGAAAAATTCTTAAACTTAAGTCCATAATTAACCATCTACTTGGAAAAAAAGTTTAACTATGCGACTACGAGACTTCGTAGCATTCTCGTAGTAAAAGTAAAGAGCTTTTACTTAATTTTGGTTTTTATCTACATTAGCTAACCACAATTGCTGTAACCTTAGTAGAAATAAACACAACAAAATATGAAATGTCGCAAAGCAGGTGTTACGCTTGGTCATCGAAGTGTTCGTTTTCGGATTAAGGCACGGTAATTTTAGGTATTAAATATCAGTGCACTGTCTTTAGGCTTTCTCGTCAAGGTTTTTATTATTCTAATTTTTCATTATTTCATGTAATATCTCATCTTTTCAGCTAGGTTCTAATTACAGATATTTAGCTCCGTTTTTGTTTCATTACTTTTCAATTTATTCGACGAGTACTAAAACTGAAATTTAATATCATATTCTTTTAAGCAACTTAGATTAAGATACAAAGAAGATATAAATTGAACACTCTTCCCAACTAACTTTTCAGTCACACAGAGTAAAGATACAGAGCGAGCTAGCCCAAAAACAACACAACACTGTCACTAACCAATCGCTCATCAGTTATGAGTTCCATTTTAAAAACAAAAAACTGTCGCCACCAAGCGCCATCGTTAATTCAAAACAAAACACAGTCGCGGACCAAGCGCCATCTATCTGTCAAACTCACCAGGTGGCCTCGGATGCGCGGCCGCGTGCTGCTGCAGCGTGCTCGCGATCTGGTGGTGGGGGTAGAACGGCAGGAACGGCGCGTGGAAAGGCGCCGGCGGCGGCTGAAGGCGCGCCTTCACCTCCTCGGCGGAGCCGGCGCCGGAGGAGGACGACTCCACGTCGGAGACGCCGCTGTCGGCCGGGGAGGGGGGAAGAGAACCTGCAATAGAAGAGGGGTTTAAACGGGGATGGTAGATTTACTTATGATAATGTTGGTACAGAGAGTTGGTTGAGCGGCAGTGGCTAGTGGTCGCATTTCATGCGGGAGGTATCGATGATATTCTAATTAGATTCTGTATGTCGCAGTAGACGAGGAGTGAACGGATATGAGAGGTCTAACTCCTACCTTTCAAATTACTACAAAATCTGTTTCGTTGATCATTAATTGATTGTTGTGTATGGCTTATAATAGATATTTAGATATGTAAATACTACAAAATCTAACAAAATACCAAGTCAGGAACTACTGTTTGATTTTTGTAGCTATTAACGTACGAGTTACGTGCAGTTTAAAGTATCCGTTATTCAAGGATATTTCCATAATGGTTGTTATATAAGGATCCTTCCTTGAGGAAATCAAGTTGATTAGGGAAGCGGAGTGTTTTATCAAGACCATCGTTTGTTATATCGGACTCGTTATTTGATGAAATACTTATCTTAAACTAAAGACTAATAAATGTATTTCTTAGGCAATTAGTTCACAAGGCAACAAAGGATCAAATGCTTTAAGAATATTCATGTTATTAGAGAAAAAGGCGATTCAGAAAGGTAGACAGGAATCTAATTAATATTAGGTTACTTAAATTCTCTAAGTATTTACGCTTTGGTACTTTAAATTATACTATCTTACAATTTCCAAGAAATTAATAAACACTTGGAAAAAATATATCTATACTTGTAAAGAATAGTCGCAAGACGAGATTATCTTATTATTAAATTAATAGGGTACCGGACTTAACCGTTAAGATCATAAAAAAATGGATCACTATCACCCATTGTCCACTGCAACGGTCAGTCTATTGCATAATTTGTTTGCATCAACCCTGCGCATGCTGTAATCCTCCGCAAGAGACAATGAAATACACCGGGCCTTTCGGACCCAGATGAGAAATACCGTTAGAAACGGCAAATCTCCAAATGCACTTGCACACAACCTGCTTGCTGATGTGGGAATGCACTGACCAGCGATTGTCATGCAAAACGCACAGTTCTCGCATTAATTTACGATTATGCAGATCTCGGTGTCTTCGCATCGTAAAAGTCATAGGGCAATTTGGGGTTGCGCTTTTTGCATTCTAATGCGGTATTTAATTTGTAATGCAGATTTTAAAGTAATTGTGGCAAGTGCTTTAATTTTGTACAAGTTAAAGCAAAGAAAAAAGTTGTTTGGACAGCGGTCTGAGTTTGAAACTTTCTCATGTCCAGCCCTCGCGATAAAAAAGTTTGACGAATAACGGTTCTGTATTTAAATAATATAATCAACATCGTCCATACAGCTAGGCGGTAAGAATGCGGGATGTTTATTCATACATTTCCTCGTCCTTTGAAACTATGACTGGTATAAAGTGACCATTTGACCGGCGCGCCATAATGCGCTGTCCGCACCTCTTTGTGTCATTGTGAACCCTTCAGGGGACAAAGGTGGGAACCGGGAAGCTTCGGGTCGGATCGACCCCGGTCAATACTGACCATTAAAGCGAGTCTAGTTACACGACGATCAATGCCGGTAGCAAATACTAGTTTATAGAGCGGGTTATTGTTAATATTTTTTATGAAAAAAAAAACGGATTAAATGCGGGCCTAAGCAGTGCAATTGCAATGCAGTTTAAAATATGTTTTTTTATTGTAATGTCAAATTACTGAGAGTGGAAATAGAAAATGTAGTCTTGAGTTATTTAGAAGAGTTGTATTTTTTTTATAAAATAAATCTTAATCTAATACAGTTCATTAAGATTTCTCAGAGATACGACTAAGTTTGACCGTAGCAACATTGACAAAAAAAATGTGTTTGCATATTCATATTCCCAAGCTGGCGAATTTAAACAAAGCGCGTTGGCACCCCTGCGGACCGCTGACCAACGGATAGGAACACGGAATTCGACCATTGTACCAACCCTTTCATCCCGCGTATCAAAATAATAATAAATTAACTATAAATAATGACCAGAGGGGCTCAGATCAGGTCTACCGGTCAGCCCGGAATGCGGTCCCATTAGTAAAATATCACAATGAGGAACAAAAGTGTTACGCACCCTTCCTTAATCGGACCATCTTTATGGACTGACCGCTCTGAGTCCTTTGTGCGAGACGGCGTTAGACCATAATCCTTGCGAATGAAGACTTAAAAACGAATTCGCGATCTTTGTAGTAACGCTCAATGAACGCTCATTGGGTGATAAAACGTATCTTATAATGGCTCTTACAGAAACTATATAGAGACATTTAAAGCGAATTTTTTTACTAATTTTTATATGGCATCTGCATCTTTTCACGCTTTGGACGCTACCATTTTTTATAACACAAAGATAGATGGGTTTTTGAAGGGATGAAAAGGGAATGAAATTGTATGTGGAAAATCAGAGATTTTCGCGAATAAAGACACGGGGATGACTAGTTTATAAATAAAGCAGGGACGTGGATGAAGCACGTGTAAACTTTCGCCTGGTTATTGCCTGTCAGCTGAGACACTCGTTAATTTCCTAGCTATACAATAATACACCATAAAACCTCCTGATATACGGCTATGAACACGTCAAGGTTTAAATAGCCAACGTTTATGTTTCCAATCTCATGATTTAATTGTCTTGTACTCAACCGATAATTCAAGTCCCAACTTTAATGTTTACATTGCGACAGTATGTTAATTGGATTTTTTTATTACTCTGAGCATCAATGAAACTAAAGTTCTCATATTTTTAAAGGAGACACATTCAAGTTCCACCCCTTCTGTTATAAAAGCGAGATCTTGCTGTATCTTTTGAGGGGCCCTTGATATCGCCTCCTTTGTCACTTATCTCCTTTAAGATGTTAATTCTGCTTAGACGGACGTTATGTAGGTTAGAGCGCCGTTGGTCAGTGTTAGATACATAAATGGTACATTATGTGCGGTTTAGGCCCGCTTTGTTGAGAACATTTCGCAAAATATCGATCATGAATTTGACCCTAATGATTGCGTATTGCGAAGGGATCACAATGGGTTGCGTGGTGCACCCACGCGTGACATTCTAATTTCAAAGTGTCAATAGCTCCGGAAAGCCGTCTGGGCGAATTCAAAAGAAGAAAGAGATGTAAGTATGCATCAGAATGAGATGCACGCTCGAGATTAGCGTCTATTGTGACGGATGACGCGACGATTTCGCAGCGCAAGGTGCAACGCAACCCATTTTTGCATCAAAACTACAATATGAGCTAAGGATTTGTTTTTTTTTCGTGAAATGTGCGCAACTCGCACGCATCTGCGTTTGCGCCTGTCAATTGTTTGCTTAGGATGTTGTTTGTGCCGAGCTGACCCGGTGACGATCGAAGGGTTAGCTTTGATATGCGCCGCCCAAATGCACATTTTGTGCAATGTGCTCGGTTTTTATGTATTCAGTAATTAATATTAATTTTGAATGAGATACTAAAGGATTTGTTTACAATTCTGATTATTATCCTTTGCGAGAATGTGTTGAAGCTACTAAATATAGTATAAGTATTAAGAAAACGTATATGCAAATAGTAAATAATACATGCAAAACAAAGTGATAAAGTAATGTAAAAATGTATCATTACAATTAAGATTAATTCACAATAACGAATACATTGTAAAGTTTAATTATGACAAACAATCAGAATAGATTTAATAACTGCACAACGAATTTTTACATGAATGTTACCTAAGCCATGACAACAGCGAATCATTCACATCAGACTGGACAATGAAAAATTATTACCCTTTCTCTGTTATTATTACCCTATTGGTAAATATTATTTATGGTTGTGCAACTGTGGCATAATCCGCCCCCGCTTTGGAGGGTTAAAAGAATGAGTACTTGAATGAAATTGCACATTTTAGGTCAAAATGGACCCATGTGATTCGGACATCTGCGCAAATGCCATCGATCATAAAAGGGTTGCCTTTGAGTGAAAGTAGAGAGGAAGGGTGCATAGGCAAACAATGTGGAATATGGGCTTGAATGTCACTTCTATAGATCCATCCAAAATGTGTTAAATCAATAACACATTGTAATATAACACAGTGTAATATCGAGCGCTGAAAATCCGTATCTATACGAGAAAAGATTAAACCCCCGAAGATGTTTAATCCAAAATCAAATTTAACCCTAATTGCGGGTCTAACAATCCAGCCATAATTGCGGTCTTTCCTCGATCTTTGTGATAAATCACTTCGTCCTACCGTGAATAAGATATTGATGACTCTTGAGTTTGTGTCTGTGCGTACCGACACGCCATATTGTACGTACAGCGTACACACACGCGCGCACACATTAACAAAACAGTCACGTATACCGACATGATACAGGGTCCTTTAATAAAGTTTTACATACGTATTTAAGTCCCACAGGAAATAAAAAGCTACTTAACGTTTATTCCGGGCCTAGAAAGCTTTTTTGGGTTGGCATCGCAAAGCACAATTATATGCAGAACCTCTGACTAACGCCAAATCAAATAACTTGCAATATGTAATCAAAACGAAACAGAGGTGTTACAAGGGCTTTATATAATATCAAACATTTTGTGTATAAAATATTTTTAAGCTTTATCAAACCAAGTTTTATCGCCTTTGCTAACTGAATTTAACAATTTCAAAGTTATTAACATGCTTTAAAGTGCTCAGAATTAATAAACAAAACATTCGAACAACACAAAAAAACTTAGCCCCATCGAACCGAGCCTTATCACCCGTATTGAGGTCAAGAGCAAGTCTTGCAAAAACGCCCAGCTACGCGTGTGTGCGTAGGGCGGCCAAGGCGGGCGGCGTGCCGCGTTCGTGACATTGGGCGGATCAGCTGAGCCGTATCGATTCACTTCCTCGTACGCCATGAATTTTTCATAGAGCATAAAGGTTTGTTATGACTAGTTTTTGCAGTTTAGTGTGGTCTATGGGTATTTGCTAAGTACATGGTAGTGCTATAAAAGAGATTACGTGAAATCTATATATATAATAAAACTAGGAAATCGAACTGTGTACACTGATTTAAAAATAAACGCCCCAGGCCTTTTTTTAGGTCACCGAAGTACAAACGAATGGTTTTAGAAACGTAATATTTAGTTTAAAAAAATAGGCATTGCCTAACTTCATTAATATCAACATCAGCGCTGACACAATATTCCAAAGTGATTAATCTTAAATCAATAGTTACTAAACTTTGACGTTGAATTTCCTGCAAGGATCACAAACGTATCAAATACAAAATTTCAAGCATCCGCAGCGATTCTCATAAGGAGTGTAACACACTGTTCCTGTAAGCTAGATTAGGTTATAAAATATGGATGTAAGGCTTGGCTAGGCTCTAGAAGACTCGATTGTGTTGTTAGCAACAGTGTAAAGGTGCCTTGAGTAGTTACATGACGAAGTAATGTGTTACTTGTATTAATCGTTACATCTGAAGTTGATTCTTACTATGAATGAATTCAAACAGAGATGTTATGGTGAAGCAAAGTCATGACATATGCAACTTACGAAAGCGTCTGTTTGGTTAGGTTAGGTTAGATTACATTACTTTTAATTATTACCTACATTATTCGGGTACTGATAAGTAATCTTAAATTTTGTTATAATTACATAATTTTAACTTAAAAAAAACTTTATTGTATTATCTTTTTACAGTATCACACGTCGATGATGCTACTATATGACGATATCAGAGTCTGAATATATCGACAAGTGTTTCACAGCACTGAGAAAACAGTACTTCAGGTACCTTTAATATTTACGAATCAAGTGGTACGTGATATGTAGATAGGTAGCTTGTGATCCCTTTATGTACAAAGCTAAGGCTTCGTCTCGGTATTAAGGGGCTGTATATGTGCGTTACACGTGTAAATTAGTTAGATTATTCATCCAGCTATATTACATATTACTTATCATAAAAAGTTCCATATGTTCTTTTTATTCTGTGTACTGCGGCAATCCTTAAAGAAAGAGTTAAAATTCGTAGCCCATGTACGCTCATAGCAGCTAAATTTAGGGGCCGATTTTGATGATCACCTGATGGTTTCCAAATATTGTCACATGGGAGTCGAACACACCCTTCCGGGCGAATGCTCTTCCAACTAAACTACCATAGATCCTTTATAAGTACTTGCTACGCCTGTTGAACCTTATGACGGACGACGAGTTTTTAGTGGATTATTTATTTTAGGAAAACTTGCAAACAGCTTGCTTAAATCATAGTATGGCTCGGGTCCACTTTATACGAACAAAAACATTACGAATGTTACATTAAAACATTGTTGTGTTCTAAAACACATATGAAATCATTGTAAGCGAACTAGACTCCACAGTAAAAGCTAATCAAGATAGTTCAATACTTCGATTCCATCGAAATAATGCCAATCAAGTTTGTAATATCAACATTCAAGACGTTCGGATCAGTATCCGGCGAAGTTGAAAAGTCTTCACTTTATCTTCTCAGAATAGGATCGTGTGTACCAGACCTCTCCGAGGCGGAAATTACACGACCCTTAGTTTCCCTGTCGCTATGGTACCTACTGGAGTGCTAAGGCTGGGTACACACTAGCCTAAAAGTTGGAGCTATAAAAATCTATCGAAGTGAGTCATCTCTTTCACACACCACTTCCTCCGATTTTGGTAAGTAAGAAGAAATGAGGACTGTTTAAAAGAGGTCCACGATGTTATTACTCTAAAGCGAAATCCCTTAAAGTTGCCAATCCGTAGGCCTACAAAGCTATCACGATAACAATTGCAATTCCAAAGAAATGACTTCAGAACTGTTTTTTATTTTTATTTGGAAGATAAAGTCACACGTCCGCGTCAGTTTAAAACCTATTCTTGCTTTTTTAAAAGCTTTAAGTATTGCCTTCTGAAAGTAATCAAGTTAGGCGTTAGACCAAAGGGAGCTACCTCCTCTTTTAAATCTTAGATATGCGGTAGAAGCTACCTTACTGAATCGACTGCTTTACCACTTGAAAATTCTAGTCAAAACGATCTTCAGTAAATGCGTGACTAAAGAAAAAAGATTCCTATTACGGACAGTAGTGTGCAACAAGCCTTATATCCGAGAGTGCGTGCGTGTGCGCCCGACCACGGCTAATATCCGCTTTGATCAAATATGAGTCGCTAGATTGTTAAAAGGCTGGGACACGGTCAAAGAATATATTACGATTAGGCCTCCCGCTTGATGGAAGTGATACGGGTTATCGCAATATTAATAGAATAATTAGTCTTGCGAATAGACTACAGTTAGAATAGTGGTAACAGAGATTTTCTTTATTAGAGTTCTTTATCAGAGTAGTGTATTTACTTGAACTAATTAAGAAATGGGAGAACCTGTACTTTGGTTGATGACTAATGTGTGCAAAATACTAGACTGAGGCTCGTATTTTTTACCTTTCAAAAATAATCGGTCTTATTAGTATCGGTCTTAAAACAGGGTATTAAGACCGATACTAAAACTAACAATTAAAAAATTGGCCATCCACTTTCTATTTAAATTGGTTGGCTAATTTGTAACCTGTTAAATGCTGTATGTAGACGACATTTAAAAAACAAAAGACCATATAATAAGTATTAGACATGACGAGTATAAACATGATTTTAAGTTATGAGTATTTGATACTCACTGCTCGAACTTTCGGCTGGATTGCACCGGCTATGGTCACGAGCGGACTGACCAGTCATGACTAATACCTATTATACTGCAAAAAGTTCAAAATATTTTAAAAATACAGTATACTGACCGGTGTTATTGGAAGGTGTGTAGAGGTGGTGGCGGGCGGGCGGCGCCGGCGCAAGCAGTCCGTGTAGCAGCGCCTGCCCCAGCGAGCCGCGCGCGCCAAGCCTCAGGCCCGCCGCTTCGCCCGCGTCCACTGGAACAACGAAAGAACTACGTCAAAAAACTGTTAAATTTATATGTTTTTTAAAGTTTAACGGCCTTAGAACTATCTGTTTAGCCAAACCGTCATTGGTAAAGAGACTAGGGCCTTTACCGGCTAGGGTTTCCACTGCCAAGCTGAAGATCCTGGCTAAACAAAAGTGCAGGGAAATAGTCCCTATACTTCATATGAAAAAAAAACATAACTTTGTTAAAAGTAAGATGATGTCACTGGAGCTTCAAGTCTAAATCACAGAACTGTCATCCACACAGAATCTTCTAAGGACTGTGTGTCCAGAATGTCTCATAGAAGGTATCTGTGATCTCTAACGCGTGAGTTGAAAACATTAATGGAAGATAACCAGAAAACATTTTTCAACATTTCACAAAAAGAACGAGAGTAACTCTATCTAAGCCTTTAGTCTATTACGATTTTAGATTGTTTCTTAACACTATAATAAAGATTGTATTAATGAAAACTTTTTAAGATCGAAGTAAAGGGTTGCAGAAAAGTGTTTTCATGATAAATAATCGTAAAAGATATTGCGTAGAATTCATCCCGAAAAAATGAACGAAGCTAACATGAAAAGAGAGAGCCTAGTAATTGATTTATTTACACTGAAAAAAATGATTGTTTAGGGTCAATCTTGAAAGCCAAAAATAGCAATGTCCGGGGGCAAAACTACCCATAACGTTCAAAATTTAATGTAAGATATTTTTTTTCTGTTACTTTAATGTTCAAATTAAATGGGGCACAACAAAAACGGTGTTTATTTTAGCTGGAAACATCTGAAAAAAATCTTCGAAGCCTTGATATTTGATTCCCCTGGGCTGTCCCTTAGTCAGTTTTTGAACAAACCATTAAAAATTTACCTATCCATAGTCATAAATTTAGGATTTTTTGTTATTTAAGAGTTAAAGGGTGAGTTGTTTAATGATTTAATAAATACACGAAGTCTGTGCCAATCACTGTTTTTTTAAAAAAAAAATACTTTGTGTTTGTCCGAGCGCAACAATTGATTCCCTTGGCGCGTCACTAAATGCCACCAGCCTTGCTATATAAATGTCTACGCCGAAGGCGTATATAAATAACACTAAATGCCACCTGCCTTGCTATATATATGTCTACGCATCGGCAAGGTCGCGCGTTCGACGTTTCCAAGCCGGATTTACGAAGGTAAGAATTTGATTCCCCTGGCTTTGTTTCACTAGGTCATTGATTACCCTGGCCACTATAAAAAATGTTTTTGATGATTAAGAATTTCCTTACTAGGATTAACAGTAGGGTATATAGGACTATTAATTGTTTTTATAATAATCATTGGCAAAAATCAATCCATTTAAACAAAATCGAAAGAAGATTAACTTTTCTTGACTCCCCTGGCATTGATTCCCCTGGTAAAATGCCAGGGGAATCAAAGCTTCCTTAATTTATCATACTTTGATATTATGATTATGGGTTACGCATTAAATAATAATTTTACTATTGTGTACAATCAATGGCACATCAAACTGAACACTGCAGTCCGATTTTAGCTCTCGCACCGCTGATATAGAGGTGGCAAGAGGTGCAAAGTGTATGTTATTATATAAAATCATGTGCTGTTAATACTATACATTGTAAGTTAAATATTTTACTGGGTAAGGATTAAATATTGCAACCAATTTTTAAATACTTAAACGAATAATTTTAATTCTTATTATACATAGTCAGGTCATAAGTTCTGTCACATGTGTAATAGGAAATAATTTAGACATGTTTATTATTTATGTAACCATTTATATAGCAAAATGAACTTAATAAAACATAGATTCATATGGTACTAAAGTTAATTCAAAATGACCCCCGCGACTTTGAATACAGGCCTTGAATCTGCGCGGCCAGTCGTCTATCGCAGCACGAACGAGGTCCATGTCAATATCGGCGGCTGCCTTAATCAAGGATGCCTTGAGTGACTCCAAATCAGGATGAGGCTTTGAGCAGGCCTTTTCCTCCAAGTGTTGCCATATCTTGTAATCTAACGGACTCAAATCTGGACTGGAGGAGGGCCAGTCTTCGTGCCGGATGAAGTCGATTTCATGCACCGCGAGCCAGTCTTGTGTGCTTTTGGCTCTATGAGCTGGCGCAGAATCTTGTTGGAATACCCAGTGCCTGTTATTAAACATGGTATGAGAAACAGGTTCCACAAGGTTCTTGAGGATTGTATTTTGATACACAACTGCATTCGTTTTTACGCTTTTTTCACAAAAATGTACCTTAGTTAAGCCCTAATAAGAGACTCCCAACCAAACCATGAGCGAGGATGGAAAATGACCTCGTTGGACACGTGGAATACGGTTGCTCGTTTCGTCACTGTTGTGTGCGTACACCTTACCATTTTGTTTGTTGTAGCTCTCTTCCACGGTGAAAATTTTTTCATCCGAAAAAATAATTTCCCGATGCTTTTTTCCCGCGTACCGCTTCAACAAAGCGGGGCATCTCTTCAGTCTCAGGTCTATTAAACGCGTCCAGACGATGCCCTGTTTTTCTTCAATATGCCCTAAGCCCTAAGTCTTCATTTAACACCCTTTTTACCGTGGTCCTGCTTGACTCCATCTGAAGGGCCAACAGTTTCTGCTTACGTTTCTGATTTCTTTGAATTCGCGCCTTCACAGCTTTTATCACTGCTGGAGTCCTAGCAGAGCGAGGGTGACAACTTCTTGACCTGTCATCTATACTAGAGTCTTCATTGTATCGTTTTATGGTACGATAAACGAATCTTTTGGTTATGTTTAAATTTTTCAGTAAGTCGAAAATCTGAATTGGCGCGTAACCGCAACGATGAAACGCAATAACCGCGACACGGTCTTCTTTAAGTGTCCACTCCATATTAAAAAATGAGGAAAATTCTAAAAAGGACACATTTTTATTTTCATGAAAAATTCTAAATTCAAATTCAATAAACTTTTTTGTGGCCAGCATTCCAAATTCAAAAGTTTTTATTGTGTGACAGAACTTATGACCTGACTATGTATATTATCCTTGCGGCCGCCATCGAATTCTCCAACGTGGCCTCTCGAGGTAAAATTTAAAAAATGCTCACTTAGTTCTTCCTTACACTATTAAATAAACATGAATGCCAGATTTCAGCTTCTTGCGTTCAGTAGTTTTGGCTGTGCTTTGTCTGTCAGTCAGTCACTCAGTATCGGAAGAGTTTTATAATGTAGATATTTAATCAAAATTGAATTAAAATAATCGTTTATTTTAATTCAATAATAAGAATCACAATAAAACATGTTGTAAGAATAATCGTTATTCTATACAACATGTTTTATTGTGATTCCCCTGGCATCTTATATTGATTCCCCTGGCACCAAAATTTTAAAGTCATATATCTTTATATCTAAACATGTGACAGTGATGCCTATTTGTGAAATATGTTTACAATGATGTGATATTTAGCCTTATGTTAGTAAAAGTTAAACTCTTAGGTTTTAAAAAGTGCCAGGGGAATCAACCGAATACGCCCAATTTCAAGATTGACCCTTTAACAGTAACCAAAATTTGGCTACTAGTAGTAGGCCATAATCTAGTGACTTGCGAACTTCTGGTTATTAATAACAAACTTGTTTTGTTACTGATTACCAGAACAAAAAATGACTTCCCTACAACGAAACCTTCAGCTAACAAAACTAGTTTGGTTGATCCTTTTTTTCAGTGTAGCGGCATAATTGACAATAAAAAACTTGTTGGCAGTTTAGGTCACTGGCCACTAGTCAAATGACATACCTATTAGTGGTTAGGCTTTGCTAACGATGTAGGTATACCTATTTAGCGCATGGATATTTTCACTATGTCATCACTTGTTGTTTTTTTTCAAACGTAATCCATATTCTTTGTCTGCGCTGCGGTCGGCTCGCCATTGCGGTAACCAGTGATGTAAGGTACCTATTCTGGTAATGTTCAACAAGCCCTATTCTTTGAAAACATACTTCTAAGAGGTCAGTTATTTTTATTGTTTAAGCTTTACTTGTTCTCGAATTAATTACCTACTTTACTAGGTATATATTTTTATTAAGAACGTTTGATGTTTGGCTCAAGGGATCATGCCATAGTCTCGAAACAAAGGCACGAAGGCTGTTATAACTTTTTGATTTTGATCACTACTGACGAGTTTGTCTTAACCTAGTTAATTATTATTGCTTGTTGTTTCTCAGGAAAATTCGAGTACCTGAAATTGCGTTATCAATTTTCAAAACGGTGAAATAACGTTCGGGTTTCGTTCCTACTCACGAAAATCTAGAATAAAGCCTACATAATCTAGAAGTACGATTATTCAGCCTTTGTGTTGTTTTATAATTAATGAAAGCATAATATTGTTAGGCCTGGCTTGTCCTCCAGAACCAGCTTAAGAATAAATTGATCTAATAAAATAAAACTCTTTAGGAACGGTTCTCATTCGTAGATTATATTTTTTAATTTAAAGAGTAACAGCCAGTTATTGTAACGCTGGGTATTAAATTTGTAGGTACTAAACACTGCCCACTAAATGGAAGATTTTAAAACCACAAAAAGTAACATTTAATCCAATTTTAAAATTAGAATAAATTTTTAGGTTTAAAGGCCACGGATTTAAGATTCACCTTTTCTTTTGTTTTGTCATTTGTATTTGTGTTAACATATTTTCAAAACAAAATATCGGAACAGAATTATATTACAACAATACTCCTACTGTAGTAAATAGGTAATTATTATACCTTTTCGCAAAAGACCCAGTTAAATATTGCGCCTGTCAGTACCGACCACGTTGCAAATACGGTTCACCAAAGTTGTGAAATGTGATAGAGTATGGCGATAAGAACCGCGCAGTATGGCGGAAATAATTAATACTTATTGTGTTTGCAAGAAAATTTGCTCAGATAGTGTCTGAATTCGTCACGACTGGGCATTTCCGCGATGTCTGCCCCACGCTATATTTCACGTGAGCACATACGAGTAATTAGGAATACAATCAGCGACGTCAGGTCTACAATTAAAATAAAGCTTAACGAAAAGAAATTTGTTGTCATGTTATAGGAAATTTACAAAAAATCTCGTAAGATGTTTTACTTGTTTGTCCTTGTCTGACGTAAGTTTTCATCTTTTTAAGTGTAGATCTTTGATCTACGCAAAGGAACTCTTATATTCAGCCTTAACTTTTGTAATTTCATACAGTTTCAGGTATGAGGTTTCTAAATTCGTGTTCTGGAACATGGGGATTTGGCGTTAGATCGATATTGTATAATGTACAATCTTGATACATCCCAGACGCTTCCGTGCGCCGACCTTGGGCCCTGCACCCCCAAACTGTTGGGAGGGCCCACCTGTTGTCTCCCTCCAACCACTCAGGTCCTGACTGCGCATGGCTGCTACCGAGAGGGACAGAGGGATTCCCTTTCGCTTTCCAGGTCGAAGTGTCTAGACGGAATGTGAACTCTTTACGAGAACACATGTGCCTCCGCCATGCAAATGTGTTTCGTCGCACGCGATTACTTGCATGCTACGTTCCGTTTCACAGTGTGAACTGAAAATGTAAGGTTTAACGATGCAATAAGCGCTGTTAACTTATGATGCTCGGGCGCTGAATAATTTGTCAGATTTCGAAACACGATTAGATTTTCCTCGCCTCAAGTTTTCTTGAGTTTTATAAGCTATGAACACAGGCTTTTCTTTTTTATTTCACAAGTTATAGCGATGTCGTCACGAATACGAATCTAATTTTAGCAGCGCGTTAGTACGGATTATTTTACAATAATATTTTCTTACTGGGAGTAAAAAAAATAAAAAAAAATTCTACCTCAAAATCTTGATATAAAATAATAAAAAAAAGCGGGAACAAAATCAAGGTTAAAGTCACCAGTATTATATTATAAATTTAGATTTATATAAGTGTTAGAAAACTAAATCGCAAAGGATTTCATTCTGCTGAAATATATAAGTAAATTACTTTTTATAGTTCTGCATAACCGTTTCCCCTAAGATATAACCCTCACTTTGAAATCTCTGCAGCTAAAAACTTTTTCCTTTTACTTTCGACGGCATCAAGCGAAAATGTTATTAAACGGCGAGTTTCCTCTGCATCCCCCTTTATTACCCCCCCTCCCCCCTCCAGCCCGAGATGCACTATTGCATTATTCACAACGACCTAGGAAGACTGCAATCGTATTCCGTTTCAGGGGTCGATGACATGTGCAGGTAGGTACTGTACATAGTACATAAACAGGGTGTCTTGAATGAAATACAGAAACCATGGTAAACTATTTGGTAAATGATCTTGTATAGCGTCAAAGTAATCATTTTGTGTACCTATAATAATGTAGAGTGACATCTACTCAAGGGCCGACTGTCACATCCTTCGCCAAAACTAATCATAGTAGCAAAAGTCGAGTCACTCGATAACGTAATTTATATCTAGGAATCAGAGAGACCTAAGTTCCCACAAATAGTTATAGAAAGTAATTTCCTTCTTTCACTCTCATAATTTGGTGAGACGGCAGTCCGACATGACCGTAGAGAGATCAGGCGCAGGTGCAACGGCTTAACGTGCTTTCCGAGGCACGGGGGTGTTAACACCACCAACTTCCTAACTCCGGAGCTGTGTCTGAGTAATTTCAAGACAGAAAAAACACTCTCGGCCCGACCTGGGATTCGAACCCGGGACCTCGTGGACAGTACCCAGCGTGCTGACCACTAGACCAACGAGGCAGTTTAGGTAGATAATGTAAGAACTAATTTTGTTTTCCACTACACGACAACGCTATATCAAACAGTTTCAGTTTTAGTTCACTTTCTGTTTCACCCTGTATGCGGTATGTGCAACGGCAGCACGTCAGGTTACCCATGAGAACTACGAGAACAGCTTTTATTACGTAGGGAATAGAGGTGGTCTCAATGTCAACGTGGGGTAGTCTGACGTAAGGCCATATGTACATAGAAGGTGCATAGGTACGTTTGTTCCCCACCGCATGACGTCTGTTCATGTTTATTTGTTAGTTCTTAAAAATTATGAGGATGTTGTTCCGAATCGTGGTGTAGGCCTACTTTGTCTTTACAAAATAGTTCACTCAACTATCGATGCCCAAGACTTATTGTATTCACTCAATTTTAACACTTTGTTTAGATCTCGTAACCCAAACATATTCGCATTACAGGTGTATAGGAACAACACTTCCTTTTTCAATCCTATAGTTAAGATGTGCCGTTCATACAACGAGGTGGTTCGCAGTGGTAGAGACGTTGATTTGTTTAATGGTAGTTTTCCCTCGTATAAGCGAGTCGTAACTGATATTTTTAAATGAACATATGTGTCCTCGACTCTACTTATAAATGTTATTTATCTAATATTTATAAATACTTAGTTAAGTTAAGAATTATTATAGTGTAGCGTTATTTTATATAATAACATACTAGGCATGTTGTGTACGCTAATTTTGGATTTCTGTCTTGTTCAATATTACTGTCTGTATTTAGTAACTGTTTAATTGACAGTAATCAGTTTGTGTACCAATTTTAAATAAATAAATAAATAGGCAAAATGCTTGTTCAGTCTTTATGTAAGAGCTTATGAGTTGGTGCATTGTTTTCAGCTAGTATTCTGCACAGGAGCTTAGAATTGATGTAGTATTTGGTAAAGCATTTTAGTAAAAGGGTAGGTATAAACCTTTTGTAAAATACTTTTGATTGATTTTGTATATTGTATTAACTTGGTCCACTAACTACCCGATTGACGTATAGTTATAGTCGAATAGTTGGCACAAGTTTGATTTTCGGTCATGTGACTTCTTTTTGGAATTTTCTTCATCATCATCAAATTTAAGAGCTAGGCTCTTGTCGGTGGAGTTTTTTCCATTCCTCTCTGCTTTCCGCCCTTCTCTTAACCTCCTGATACGACCCGACATTTATCTTTTCTTTTATTTGCTGCATGTAGCTTATTCTTGGTCTTCCTCGATAGCTTATTCTTGATGGAAACAATAGAGTGTAGGAGGGGACGAATGTTAGGCCACCTGATTCGACACGACAATTTTATTAAAACGATAATAGAAGGAAGAATAGAAGGAAAAAGGAAGCGAGGAATTTTCTTACGAGCTATAAAATGGTAATTTCCAATAGATATTAGGCCTAGGCAACAACGTTTGCCCACAGTTGTAGGTTTTTAGGGCTGGTCAACACAATGGTATTTTTAGGTAGTATTTCAAGGCTGGGCTTAATCAATAACTAAAATCCAGGTCGTGTACACAGTCGCACTTCCTAGACAAAGGGTTTGTGCCCAGGCGGGTGAGCGTTCGATATCAATCATTGTGAATATAGGGCGTGGTCTGAACTAAGATTTATAACTTTATTACCCAAAAAACAGAGTTTTATACAGGGTTATTTGACCAACAGCCTCGTAAGAGCCGATCCTGGTGCTTAAGTACAACAACTTGCTCTATGAGAACAAAAACGAATTCAAAAAACACTTTTATACAAACAGATATTGGTGACTGCCGGTTTAGTGGGAAAGGTATATTTTTTTTCTTATATTTGAGCACCAAAATCGATCTGCTAGTAAGGATAAAAAAAAGGTGTAGAAATTTCCCCAAAATGGTCTCATCCTACTTTGGACTCTAGTCTAGACTTTGAGTCCTGCATTGTGAGACGAAATCTAAATTTTTCGATCTAACCATCCCTATCACTCGATAGTGCGACCGAGGGAGAGGACCTCTGATTTGGGCAAAAAACTGATATTAACGGCAATTTAATGTTTTTTTCATATATTAACCACCTCGTAGCAGCCTTAGCATTTGTAGCAATCTTAGCACTCGTAGAAGTGCTACGAAGTGTTTTTTTTTTTTTTTTTTAGACATGTCTAAGCTTAATAATAAAGAATGCAGAACGTAGAACGAAGAAAAGGTGCTGGGAAGTATTTGCCGTTGCCCTAGAGTTTTCAGTCAGTATTCAGTACCTACCTAACTACAAAAACAATTGCTGGCAGACATCTGCATAAATCTTCAAGTGAGTTCTTGTCAGCTATTCAGAAGCCATACGTTCCTAGAACAAAGGTATGCACCAACTATCTTCTCAAAGGTATTATTTCGAATTAGCTAAACTAATTACGAGTACCCACGAGTACACCTGTTCTTTGCATAAAGCCCTAATCCTAGTACTCTTACTTTCGTGCGCTGAAATATTAACTTGCATAAGTTATGCTCCCCCTGTTGCCCCCCTACCCCTGGGTGGGGCAGGTGAATGCACGTTCACAACCCCCCCTGTTCCTGTTGCAACCGTATTTCGTGCTGAATACATGATGTTGGGGTACATACAAGCTGCCATTTTAACTGAAGTCCTGGTGTGGTTGACCTCTAACTTTGCAAGATTATGAATAAGTGATCAGTGCGCTCATTGGACTTGGAAAATACACGATGCTTTTTTGTTTTTGTTACGTAACTGAGGAAGATACGCGGGACTGGTCACTTTGATTAAATCTTTGTTTTTTTATTTTTTTATTACTATATTTTTTTTCTATAGTTACATTAAAGAGGTAAAGTTGTTTGTAGGATTTAATCTCTAGAAATACTTAACCGATTTTGTATTTTTTTAATCAATAAAAAGCTTAACTAATCCTAGTGACATCTTGGCTATCTATATTTTATTTTTTAAATTGCACACCGGAAAAAAAGCGCCGGTCGCAAATTGTATGTACCTATGTTAAATATGTAAATAAGTATTATATGTTTTTTTTTATTGGCGTAGGTCTGGCAAGGTGTCGTGTAGGATACTACATAAGCTGAACAATTAATAACCTATACTACATATTTTCTATTGTGTGCTGCAGAGAAAAAGATAAAACTAACAAGATCCATAATGCACTTTTTGTATTTCTTTATGCAATTACAGAGAGGCACTTGTACAAACAATTTGTTTGTTGTACAGATATGCGTGAATTTGCGTAATAGCTATGACAAATACGTACTTCTAATTGTTTACAGATAATGCGATGGCAGACTTTATAACTATAGTTCTAGAAATACTTTGTTTTGTAGCGAGACCATTAAAATCTGATATTTTCAACATACATAACATAAGTGACTTAGGTAAACACCGGTACACACCTTTTTACCCGGCTGCAGAAGGAGGGTTATGGTTTTAGAGAGTATGTTTGTATGTATAATTCTTTGGCACGCCCTATAGCCAAATTGTCATATGAGGTTATGTTGAGTTTGTCAGAATTGTGGTAGTGACATATGCTATACACATTTTTATAATGGCGCCCGCAAATGGAAACAAAGGGTGGGGAGGGGGGTTGATCTTTACCTTATCATAGCAAGTATCAAATGAAAAACCATTGAAAAGACCATTAAAAATATAGCAGTCGGGTGTCTTGTTTTTCAATAAATATGTTTGCTTATTAATGTAGTATAGGTGTAATGTTAATGTTGTTCTTTTCTTCACTTTGAATGAACTTGAAGTAGGTAATTTCTAGATGGTTACTCTTTAAATAAAACCAAATATTTATCTTTATCAAATTTAGTCTAGTAGAAGCACTATATTTTACACATTCTTATAGTTGATTTAAATAAATTACATCATTTAAAACACGCCAATTAAATAATCGTTTGAATCTCGAGCACCAAACGAATTGGCTGTACAGGTTTTGTTCATAGCGATACACGTCTAGCCAAAATGATGCGGTACGTTTTTGAAAATATATTGATGCTTCTTTGTGCAACAAAATTAGACTAGGCTGTATGGACTGCGTTCTTTTGCTTATCCTTTGACAGACGTAGAATAGAAAAAAATATTTTTTTATAAAAAATATGCGGTAATTTAAACAAATGGCCATACGTTTGCAGAGTGTTTCATTCACAGATCAGTACGAATCGTTATCATTCTGTTTTTTTTTTAAAAATCCGCTCGCGAGTTGAGTTTGTGCTAATCTAGTTAATCAATGTTTATTTATGGTTTTTTGTTTATAGCTCCATGTTTGATGTTCTTTTTATTTTTGATGGTGGCCAGTAGTATTTGTTCGCTTTTTCAATTTAATCGCTTTTTCTATATTTGTAACCTTTCCTAGTGCTTGTAATATTATTATCGCTCGCATCGAAAGACATCCTAAAGTGTGTCCAACCTAAGGTTATTTTTAATACACAAAGAAGTGTCACTTGAAAACAGTCTTGATATAACCGAAAGGAAATAATTAAACACTCTGGATTTGCGATTTAAAAATATCCTTTGAACTGGGAGTCTGACTTTATGATACTGGGACTGTGTTCTAAATGACAGCTTGTTTAATGACAAGAGGTGGTTTCATTTCGGTAGCATTTTTATGAGTATTTTTTAAGTGTGCCTCGGTCGATTTGTGGATATTTATCGCGACAAATTTCGCACATAAATACTCAGTATCTTTATTGCAATGTTTTTTATTCTTCTTTTAGTTTTCTTTTATTGTATAATCTTTTGGGATTTTTTATTTAATAAAAAATATATTGTTTACTTTAAACGGTGCAAACCCTAATCGGCACATGGGAGTTTATTAAAATATTGTGTAACCTAATACCTTCGGTATACAAAACTATAATGATTGAGATTAGCATTAAAATGTGAAATAGTCTGGACTTAACACCCGGAAGGAGCGACGACAAATGATCTCCAATCAATGGCACAATAAAATTATAAAGGTCGTGACGTCATGCCGCGGGCTAGCGCGTGCCTGTACAGTCGGCAGCATTATTGTGCCGTCTGTTGACTAAACAGCATTGCAAAATAGCTCCTAATACAACAGCATAGGATGACGCATTGTTAAGAACTTGGGGTAGGTTCATAACGAATTCTAAACTAATTAACACAGTCACTTAAAATAAAATAAATAGGTTTTAATTTCCAATGACAGAACATACATTTTGTGGTTGGCTGATGCGCTGCCGTGTGTGCCTATGGTGGTATAAAAGTGTTTTACCATGAATACATTGTGTTACTAATGTGTACATTACCAATATTCTGACATTGACAGAAATGTCAGAGTATTGGTAATATAAGTGGTTTTGATGAGTCTATGGTGGTTTTCTATTTTAGAACGGGAAATGAATACCTATAGTTAAATGGGCACCCACTCATTTATGGTTAAGCTTTATTCATTTCACTTTTATCCCATAGTTTTTTTTTTAAGTTTTGTAAACGATAAACGTTTAACACGTTGATTTTAAAAACAGATTTATTAGTTTTAGGAAACTCATAAGCCTAAATTTCTAATGGACTCGTCCATTTATAACTTGTCCTGTGCCCCACGAATGAGGAAAACGACGTCGGAAACATGCGGAGATCGCGGCGATACCACTCGCTGGATTTTGTGCAACTAGTTTGGACCTGGTATCCCCATGGATTATTCCACAACTGGCTTAAAAGATAGAACCTAGAGACGTAGGTATACCTAGTAAAAAAGTCCGCGACATAGCTTAATTTATTGATTTTGGGAATACATAGATATGGTAAAAGTACCTGTAGGTAAAGATATGTTTGGTTTTTTATATTAGCTGGCAGTATTAGCAAAAGTTAAGATACTCACCTAAAAACACGTATTAGTAATTAGTTCTCCTGAGCGAGTTAGCAGGAAACTATGCATCGACGCTTGATATTACATTAACGACGGTTTGCAACCAAATTATCAACTGTGTTAGGCAACCCAGGTACTTGGTACGATATTAATACTCACGCGAATTTGGATTTAGTGTTCTCCATTGTAAAGTTAATTTTGGATTGACAGTATTTCGGCAAATCTCCGCAAAGATACTTGACGTCAGAGTTACTCGCACATCCGGGAAGCGATTGCTATTTTGAACGGCGACCAGTGTGCGGTCCCTGCATCTTCGGAGGTCTAAGGGAGATAAGGATCAAGTTACGCTGGCTGTTAAGTACCTAGTGATTGAGAGTGGACTGCGGCGTAAGTGTGATTGAAGACTCGATTATTTTGTTCTTTTATTTTCAGCCAGAGAAAGTCAAGCATTTGTGTAGCTGCCAAATTCGTTGGCGAGGAAAAGTCCATTGTTTTGTTGGTATTCCTTGGAGTTTCGGAGTGTTCGTAAAAATAATTCTTGAAGAGTAACGGCTGACGTACCGTTTCCGCAGTACCGAAATAGCCACTAGGAGATGAATTGGCCATTGTTGAAGCTCTAAATTATCGTAAAAATTTAACTGGCTCGTTAAATTTGTGAGATGATTACGTTAGGGATTAAACGTAGCTGTTTGTTTTTATTATTAATGGCAAAAAACTTGTTACGTAAAATGGTATGCAACTAAAATTTAAGGCAAAGGACCAATTACCTAAAACCCAAATGACATGAAAATTACTGCGTAAGTATAAGCTCGTGACGTTAAGTACTTATTCTGTGACAGTACACAAAGTATTTTCTTACTTTAAAGACTTCATTTTCTTTGTCTTCATTATCACACATGTCATAAATGTTTTAAAATGCGGAATAGCATAAAACGATCCAGATACGTTATCTTCCATCCGGCAATTGATACCTATTCCATCATCTCGTTTGTTTGCCCGGCACGATGCGCGCGCGCATAACGCGGTGCCACTGCGCATACATGATTGACATTATTCATTAATATTCATTCTCAACTTTTAATAAGCGATCATTTAATAATAGTTTATTTTGAATCTCAGATATATATTTTTTAACTTTGTAATTGTATTGTATTATTTATAGGTATTGCTAATAAAATTATTACTTGATTTCTTCTTTCTTAAAACCAACGAGTTTCTTTAACAAGGTAGATAATATGTCTAGCATAATTTGTTTACTAAAGTAAGCTTTCATTCAGTTTTTTCATTTAATTAACGCCGTTTACGAAAACGGCAATTATTATCGGAAGATTATTTTACTTGCCATTTACAAGCCGGTATCAAATGAAATCACGTTTATGTGTTATTAAAATCAATAAGTACATCATAAATGTTGTCGATGCATAAAACAGCAAATGCAAGATGGCGTCGGAAAAGCGCGGGCACTTTCCCCGCGCGCGGGAAACGAAAGAAAGTCGCCGCGCGAAATGGAAACTGTCGCGATTACGTTGATAACACGTTTATCTGACGGACTTAATGGCAGCCCGTACTGCAGCTAGTCTGATGCACGCTATGCTTTGATACATTATCCCTAACTCTATCAATCCTAGCCAATTTCACGTAAACAGGATAACCTCCTTTCACGGTTTAAATTAAACCTCCTCTCCTTTACCATAAAAATGACCCGCGCTTTTTATGATGTTTTGTTTTTCCGGGCAAGGACATAACATTCATATATCCTACAGAAAATCGATACACATTTTAATACCTTTCACTAGTTTTTATTGCGATCTGATATTAATTCCTATTGATAATTACAATAAGAAACCAGTTAATAAATGACGCAAATTATTCACATATTCATTCAATATTGTCCACTGCTATGATTATTTTTATAAAGTGATTATCTGCAATCTGAATTTATTTGTATGTAGTTAACGTTTGTACGCCGCATAATGCATTTTTTATAACTTAATAACATAAGTACACATGTGTTGCTACTTGGCAGCATTTACGTAAACTTGTAGTCATATTTGCCTATTAATAAAAAAATACATTTTAACGTTTGACTACACGAAATCAATAACAGTATGACGAAACTAAATTGATCAGTAACAAATGATTAATATGTTCGCGTTACTCTACATAAAACACATTATGATGACTATAAGGAATTCCCTGCTGCTACTAGTATTTTACTGATAAGGTGTTTATTCATAAAATTATTATAAATAGCACACTAGTAGTAAATAGCTAAAAGTCTACATTAGATAAGAACTATACAATTAATTCTGCTACTTCAATGAAAATGTATTGAGAGTCAAATATTTTTCACGATTTCGGTGACTTCGCCGTAGTAAAAATTGTAGGTATTGATGGCCCTATTAACCCTTATAAAGGATAAGGCTGTATACTAACACCCTGTAGGTATAAAATATAGATATTATTTGGTCAGGATGGACGTGTATCACAATTTACTGATGTCTGAGTGAGTAGTTTTTGGTTCGTAGTAGACATGTTGGTTAATGTGTGTGTAATTAGAGTGAATGTATACCTCGATCACCAGTTTATCGAGAAATTTTAAGATTTTCTTATTTGAAATGGGTTAGCTCTTGACACTAGACAAGCCACACGTGGCGTATACAGAGCCGACGGTGGAGCGAACTCACCCAGAAGACGCTTGTTCACTCTGGCTTTGAAGATCTCTGGTAGATCCTAGCGAGCTAACGATATTTATTTTACAGTAGTAACTAAAGTTGCGGTAAAATTAATATCGGTGCTTAGGTACATTGCCAAAGTATTTCTGTTGCTTTAAACTGTCAACTTTTGATAAAACGGAGTCACACCACACGTAAATGCGTTACTGCGCTTGCGCAAGTGGGCGTGACTCATCGCGGAAAGACCCGCGATTTTCGGCAGTTTTGGTAATTCGTTCGAGTTTATTTGCGGTAAATTTAGTTTGTTTTTCTTTTTACATGAGTTGCTATATTAATATATATGTAGGTACTGTTTAAGTGTTAATAACATAACATAACGAGAGACCGAGATATTTATTTTGCTAAAAATGCTACATTATTTAGGTTGTAAATTTGAAAATAAATATGCTTTTTAAATGGTAGAGTTACTTTGCTGTCTAAATAATAATGGATTTTTCTGTTCATATGCGTTTCGTTGACATAAAACCAATAATCTTAATTTTTGACTCAAAAAGACCGACTTCTTTCCACACGTTTCAGTTGGCGATACAAAAAGTTATATTCTAACTTTTTAGAGCGTTATTTTTAAGGCGGTTGTATTTAAAAAAAATACTGCACAACTGCAAGTGCAAGCGTGTTTACGTCCACCAGTGATAACGTGTGGATTGCGCACGCGCAGCTGTGTGTGTGTGCGTGTATCTGGGTCAGGCGGCGCGAAGGGCGAGATGCGCCGGAGCTTCCTACGCACGTTGCTAGTTCGTGTAGCATATTTCAGATACGTTTAGTTGGGTATTTTGCGAGATTAAGTTTTTGGTCTCTAGGTCACAACCCTAATGTCAGACTGGAATCGTAGCTGTTTAACATGAACCACGAACACATATCGTTATTTTTAGTAAGAATTTGGGAATTTGGTTAATTTGAAAAAACAGTGTTGTAAGAGAAAGAAACTCTGGTGTCCGATTTAAAGAATAACGAATAGGCTTTATTGCAGAAAGAAATGATCGATGATATACGAACAATGTTTCTTATCCTAACGACACAAATTTGTATTGTTAGCCACTCTGCGAATTTAATTAATTTGAAATATAAAAGAAACGCAGCAATGGGTCGGAAAGTGAGAAAGATGAATTTAATGTTACACTCGTACATTATGACATTTAATAGGATACCTTCGTATTGCGCCACATAACTTTGATGCAACTTTTCCTATCGATTCTAACCATGAAATGTTTCATTTTTACGGTATGTATGTATTATACGGATTATATGTAGGTTTGTACATTGTGTATTGACGTGCAAGTATTGTATTGATTTCTCTGTGAATTCAGTCAAGTTGGTAAACATATGTTTTTAACTGTGATTTAAAAGTGATAATATGAAGAGTCCACCTAACATAGTATGTTATATACGAGCACCAAAGATTTTTATACGCAGGTGTTAGCGACATAATGGTAACCCAGAACATAGTACATAAGATTAGTGCAGATCTAAAAAACTATTTTAGTTTACTAAAGACAGGTTATTATATATGGTTCTCTTGACTATTAAAATAAATATTTATTTATTGCCAAAAAGCAGACTGTAAATCAAACATTAAACTCTTCACAAATTAGAAAAAAAATACAAAACAATGAGTTGACGTCTTAAATTCGCGAGTACGGAAACAAAATATGTAAATTATTTTCAGAAGTTTTAAAACATAAATGTAAGTAAATAAGACAAATCTTGTGAAGCATTTGCACAAAAATTATACGGTCCGCATTGAGAAAATGATAATACCTATGATTAGAAATAACTTATTACAAATACGAGACAGTTTTAATAAAAATAATCCTGGCTTTAAATACTCGATCCAAGTCATAAAAAAGAAATAAATAAAAAAGAAAAGAGTTGAAAATCGGGAAGTAAACCTAAGGACACACTACTGCAATCCTTTCTATCTTAACATAGTCTTAACATTTTCGTTACTGTTAACTAATATTTTTTTCAGTGTTTCAGCAATAGATAGATTGAATTAAAAGGAAAATTATTGCACTCGTGCCAAGCCTGGGCTAGTCTTAGATAATGCGAAAAAAATATCAAAACTAGTTACATAGTGATCACGATCAAGACGGTTTCGTAAGTCCGTCTGTTAGTCATCATGTCCCAAACCCGGTCGCGAGTCGAGGCCCCGCCTTGCGTGCGCGCAGCCTCGGAGCCGCGACGTTTGGATCTCACGGCCGAGAGTGTACCAGTGTACATACAGCTTTATGTTATTTTTTTAAGGAGTATCTATTCAAGTCAGGTACGATTGGTAGGTAGGTACTTTAAGGATTAAATTATGTGCAAACACAGATAAGCCGTTAAAAAAAGAGAAGAAGTGAAGATTGCATTGCCTTGTATGGTTGGCAGCACGTCAAGTTACCACAGGAAAACAGCTTTTATTACGTAGGGAATAGAGGCGGTCTCAAGGTCAAAGTGGTAGTCTGACGTGCAGCCGTGTGTACAGAGGACAACAAGTCAAGGTAAACTTAGTGGCAGATGCCACTAAGTTTATCTTATGCAGTTGTAATAGAGTTTAATTGAAATAGAATTGTGTCTGATCTAATGTTCTGGCCACTAGACATAAATATTGATAATTTACTTTCAAAGTCAGTCAGTTTTAAGTTTCAGATTCAAAGATATCGTTAAGCCTAACATGTGTACCTACACTGTTTGTATGAGAATGATACAATGTCAAATGAACCAATTTTAGTCATTTCCTATGTGTATTGTTTGAGGAAATCAGTATCAGTGCCAGGAAATACCAAAATATGTTTGTCAACTAAACATTAAATTGAAGTCAAGTACTGTATTGTATAACCGTTTATCACCAGCACATATTCCAGTTCGGTGTGAAATATCAATATCATGTCAGTTTATAAATAAAACATAATCTGGCTGTTACTGGCTTGTTTATCGTAGGTATTCGACTGTTGCATTAATTCAAATGATAAGATGAGACTACTAGGTGATAAGCTATCTCGATTATGTACGCCACTCGTCGTAGGAAATAAGAAATAGGGACAAGGATTTATATATTTGTTTGTTTCGTCCAATTTATAGACACGTGTAGACGGTTGCAACACCGCCATTGTTTCTGAACCGGAATCGGGGCAGACGTGAAATGAAAAACGGGGAAGGTTGAGGTGACATCATTTGAAGAAAAAAATTGCCTCAGTTTCCGCGTAAAAAAAAACAAATGAAAATCGATGTAAAACACTGGTCAGTTGAGTGAACAGATTGCGAGTCGAGAAAAAAAAGTTAATGTCAAAATCAGAAAAACATGTCACCGAAGAGGAAGCGGCGCGTCACTAGCAGCGGCCATATCGGTTGCAGCGCGCGAAAGTGAGATTTCCCGCGAGCAGTGCATCGCGGTTCCCTTGACCTGGTTCTCCCTCCCCCCTACTCCCCCGCACGTCGCCTGCGCACTACGATAGTAAAACCTAGATTGTCTAGGCGAGAATTGCATTCTACTATGTGTGCGCGCACTCGTCTGTTTGCGTTCAGTATTATTAGTTTGAATGTCGCATGGAAACGTTTTCAGGGATGCGATTAGGCCTGATTAGGCAACTGTTTTTGTTTTCAAAATAAGGTATCTGCTAAACCGCGGCAACCTTCTGGTATTGAACTTTGCATTGAAATTGCAAAATGCATTGGTGCAATTTGTTATTGGTGTTATATCGAGTGATCTAAACTTGTTGGGTAACTGGGGTATGACGCCAGCGTTGAACTATGCCAAGCTTTGTGTTATGAAGCTTGTCTTAACTTGTTTGATAGACGCAGTTCACCTAGAACTCTAGTGATTCTTAGATTTGCGAGAAAGACACAAGATATCTTATGTTTTTACATTAGTCTGAAATCATTAACACAGTATTGCTGCTGGTTTTTGTGTCCGTGAGATGTTTTCTGATTGTTTTGACTGTCACATTAACACAAATGTGTCAACTATGATAGCATCCTCTTGAACGCGTTACGAGCTTCAACATCTTTTAGCATTGAGCATTAAATAAACTAAGTCGGCAAGCCTAAGGTATATATTTTTTACCTTCTTAGTTCTGTATAAAAGTAGAGTATCGGTAAAAGATGTTAAGAATTTAAGAATGAACGACAGTAAACAGCTACAATTTAACGTTCACAGTACGGTTCATAAATTCTGTGAGTAGAGGCAGTGTGTCCGGTGAAAGAGGCTTAAAATTAGACTTTAAAAAATGGGGTCAATCAATGACACATTGTAACCTGATCGGCTTGGTGACATAATTGCCGAATTGCGCGAGAACCGGCGGCCAGGCGGAAGCGTGTGGCAAGCGGCGCGCGCGCAGGTGGGCGCGGAAGCTCTCGCAACGGTTGCCACACGCGAATAATTTATGCAACTCTGTCATATGTGTGTTGTTCGTGTGCATTTGTTCTTGTACCTTTGATTTGGTTAAAAACAAAGCCGAATGTCGCACGTCTTGTGATTGCATGTCAAAAGTCGATGCTTCGTTAAAGATTTTTTTTTTGACTATCTCCAGAATTATACCAAAACTATAAAAATACATTAAATTTGGAAAAAAATAGGTAGAGTTAAATAAGATTTCTAACTTTTTATTAGTAATGGGTTAATTATTCATGTTCATCTTAGCCCAACGGCAAAATAAGGTCTACGATGGAGCGAGCTTGCCCAGGAGTAGCCTATTTACATCATGTATAACTAGAAAACTATAATAAATTAAAAACAAAACAAAACACCAATTAAAGATGAGAAATAAATTAAAAACAAAACAAAACACCAAAGTTTAAACCGTGATCAGTACTTTAAATCCATTTCTATCACCTAGTTAAATATTAGGCCTCTAACACATATGCAAACTAATTACCAGTTAAATATGTCTGACTCAATGGTCTCAACTTTAGGCACAAAGATGAACATTAGCATGACAACCGCTGTTTGGGCAGAGGCAAGCGGCGCGCGCGTCGTTTTCCTGTTCGCGCGTAGGCTGCGCTTGCGCAACGCTATTCTTCTCAGGCTCCGCGTAACTGGTTGTAACGGCACAGAGGTGTGTGTTCAGAGTAGTCATTACCCAAATAAAGAGCATTTTAAAAACATAATGGATCTTTAATCTTTATCGGCCCAGAGTTTGTGTGCAGAAATCACTGCCCAAATAAAGAGATCTTGATGTTAATAATATACGAGTATTTTAGGTATTGGTTGTTTCGGTAAATTTCCCCAAAAAGAAGTAAGGCAAAATTATCGACGTAGTAGAATTGAAATATGTGTTTGTATTTTACTGATAACGAAAGTAAGTATTCATAGTATGGGCAGCAATTTTAATAAAAGGACCGAGCTGGAGGTTCTGTACTTTTAAACTCACAACATAATCTGTGGCTCTAGTGCAGAATCCGAGAGGCTTGTCCCAGCTCACCGAGTCATGGCCAAATTATTACAGTAGTCTGTGTATACTGCTTCTTTTAGTAGTTGACAGTTTTAGGGTAACTTTAAAACCGATTCAAAAACCAGTTTCGCTATGTTAATTTACATTCAAAAGTAATTAATCGTTAAACTTTTAGTTATAATAAGACGTTTCGGCAGTGAATTAGTTTTTTTGGCTTTTTCTAGATAAGTAGTTCATATGTACTTGTTACTGTATCAAATTATAGGCAGTAAATTATGTATCATTATTTTTAAAAGACAGAATCAGAGATTTTCAGATACCATGACATATTAAAGTAATAATAAAAATGATTCATCGAAGGTCAATGACATTTTCACATCTAGACTATAAGCTAATATCACATTCCTCAGAATAAAGATAAAGGTAGAGTTATTAACCATATTTTTCATCATCAAGGAAATTTAATCAACACTGAAGTAGATTTTATTGTACATCAACACATACACACACAGTCATGATCTTAACCTTTCAGCGCGCGACTAGTAAAAACTCATGTAATGCCACAAGGATGTATCTTCAGGAATTCGGGAATCGCCGCCTCGCGAGCTATGTCCAAACAAGATGCAGACCAAAACAGGGGAAGTCTGAGGATGTTTGTGTTGTGTTGTTGTCTGTCCGTCCGGCCAGATCGGCATTGACACACATATCGGTTTCGTAAGAGGTGCGATGTTTGCCGCGATTGTCTAGTATATATTTTTTGTAGGAAAATTTTCGGTGCGAGCTTTTGTAATGTGTGAACGCGTGATTTCGCTGAAGGTTAACATATTGTTTTATATATATTTTTTAAGGAAACGAAATCGATCATATTACCTATTTAAAATTATCAAGATGTTTAGCGTATTTAAATTCAATGAGAATATTATGACATTGCGCAAAAACCAGCTAAAGATAACCGTGTAGATCACTGACATTTGGTATTCGAGATCCGACGGATATTACTACAAGCAGAATTCACGCAGGAAATTGGTTAACTTGGAAAAAACACAAGAAATTCTTGTACACTGTCACTGGTTTATTCCATGGCAAATTGGACTTTAGTGTGATAGTGATAAGGCGATGTAGCGAGTGCGGTTTTTCAACACGCATTGCTTAAGAGGTTGCGTCAGCTCTTCGCACACCTTGAGATACCCACCAGAGTCTTTCAAAACTGCTTTGTTCCGTATGGGCCAAGATTTCGACTGAGATTTATCAAAGACCAGTTCAGTTCCAAAGTTACTGTAGCGGTGAAGTTTCTAGGCTTCTAGGTTATTCGGCGCCAGAAGGTTTTAATATTTATCGAACGGAGGACTCGCTGTCATGTCACGTAAGTGACCTGTAACCGTTTTATGCAGTGTTATGTGTATGTCTCTGTTGCAATGACGTAAATAGTAATTAAAGTACAAGTTAAGGACTTTTCAGCATACCACATTATTACATACACCTGTGTGAGCATAAACCAAACATTTAATTTGGTAAACATTGTTACCTAGAATATCTGAAAGTTGATTTCAAAGGACATTTCTATTAGCAGATTCATAAGTTCTTTGGAAATAAGTTTGTTCTCTGCGAACTACAATTGGTAGAGACCTTCATCTAGCTCACCGTTCTAGGTAGCTCATAGGTGGGCTAATGTATAATTTACGAAGGCGTTAGGCCCCAAACTACGCGGCAACAGATACTAAATACACCTCATCAGATATTAATGAACATTGAGGTAAGGTTCACCTACTCTCATACATAATGTTTGCTGACGAAAGTTACAAGATTAGTAATACGTTTCAACACAATTTATGAGTGTCAAATGATACCCTTTTTGGCTATTTTAATTCTAGTTATTGTTAACGGTACATAACTTCTCTCGCCTCCACTTGTCTGAAGTCTTGTCCTAATATTCTTAGCTAGCTATTAAATCTTCACTAAAAACATAGCTAAATAACATTATCAAAAGTCAAAGATAGTATTTCCCTCGCAATCCCGCATTATCTTTGACAGAAACAACGTCAACAAACTGCAATGGTTTCAATTAAGTGAAAAAAAATATAGAATCCTACAAACAGTTTTAAAACTTGTAGCATAAATCCTATCAGTTACATGATAAATAAATTGTTTTAACAAAGACACCAATTACCTAGCCCCAAACTAAGCGAGAGCTTGTGCTATGGTGACTAGAATAACGGATAGACATACATAAATACGAACATCCATGACTCAGGTACAAATCCTCGTGCTAATCTAAATCGTGAGATTTGTGTACGATTATTATTATGTATGTTTATGTTTATGTACGTATAAATATGTAAGTATATATTATGTCGATATTATTTAAGTAAGAAGTATGTATGTTTATTCATTATTTTGTCTTTACGTTCTGCATACTCTCACTTGATACTTTCGTTCATAATTTCTCTCTTTCTTCTTTTGCACCGCCTGTATCTTCTCTGTGTTTGACCTATGGTTGACTGGTAGAGAATGCTTTTGGCATTAAGTCCGCCATTTGTACATTGTTTTTATGTTGTGCAGAAAAGTTTAAATAAATAAATCACACAAACATTTGCCCCTTGCGGTATTTGAACCCGCAAACTCTGGTCTCGTAGTCCGGAGCGCGAACCACTACACCAAGACGATGATGTAGTCGACGAATTGATTAGGACTACATTATTCAACTGAACAAAGTAATAAATATGTAAATACAACCTAAACATTGTCTGTCTGTACTTAATGTAAGCATCCAACATTACCGAAGTTTGTAATTTCTCAGACGGGGAGAGGGAATGTTTTTAGAGCTGACTTTGAGGTCTCGGTCTAGGTAAAGTAAATAGTTATTATTCTAGTCTGTCTAGTCCCATGGCTGGGCTTCAACCAACCACCCCGCCTGTAGGTATTTGAAGGCATCGCAAGATAAACGATATAGCGTTAATTTAAAATGATTCAAACGCCATTTTGTGTTTTTTTATTCAATAAAAAGGCTGATATTTGATTGTAAGCGACGATCAGTGTCACCAAAAATAATTGTTTTGTTAATTTGGATTAATATTATAACGAAAAAAAGTTTTTAACTTAGTTTGAAGGAAGTAATCTCTAGAACTAGTGAACCGATTATGAAAATTATTTTATTAGCAGAAAGCTGCACTATTTCTTTTGTCTTAATAACACCTATGCGTAACCGGGGCGGGTCACTATTATTACATAGTACTCCATTAAAGCTATCTGATGGCAAGTATAGGTACCTTTGTCAATATAGTACATTTTATATTACCACAAGTATTTAAAAGAAACCATCTTAGCTGCTTGCTGCCGTACGAACTGCCTTGTAACCGCTCTCCCTTTTGCCTTAGATCTAGAACCTTGAACGCCAGACAGACTAAAAACATATTCGCGTAATATCTAGCTTCTGGGCTACATAGGCTTGACATGGTCGACTTGTAATTGGTATATATTGTGCCCGCTATATTGAACGACAAAAGGTCTATAGAACGCCCATGTTACGTTGGCAACAGCAGAATATGCCGACGTATTTGGTAATGTGTGTATAAAAAGATGTAAGAAAAAGTTATAGACAGAATAATAAGTTTGTGCCTACATTTTTAAATATCGTGACATAAAATGATAAGGATTAGGTGCCAACAACAAAGAATAAAAGACGAAGCTTCTTCTTAAATCCGTTGCTTGTTTTATTATTTATTGTGATTAGAGTCCCTGTGTCATCGACATAACAACGAAAGACTTCTCCACTTAAAAAAACTTACAATAAGATAATAATTAATCTAAACTCGATGTTATGTGAGTGTTATCCACAATCATATACGATTTACTCGTACCTATATGAGCCATGTGTATAAGCGGAAGTGGTGAGCCGTCAACGTCAGATCTGCCATAACCTCCTGTCTTGCTATGACGCATGCGAGACTAGACTATCAGTCATTGTTTGTATATTAACCACAAACACCTGCCAACCCATTCTCAACTCTACTCCATTGATTTTTATATCTTCGTTGTTTTAAGCCACTTCAACTTTACGTGCTATATTTTTGACTTTAATGACAGTTTGTCGGTTGAATGGCGTCCAATTATTCAGCGATTTTTTCCGCCACACGACCGCTATCGCAAAAATATTTTGGCAAAGCACAATGTTGTTCAAAACAACAGGGTTGAGCTTTTTTCGATAGAGAAAGACGAAGAAAGGTTAACAAACAAATTTTTAGGAAACGATTTAGAATAGTGCGCTTTGTTGCAAAAAGCATCTGCAATGCAATTTGAGACAAAAGCGATCGGTACCGTTACGAAACGCGGAACGTAAATTCGCAAGCAAAAAGTTTAGTGCATCGCAAAAAGCCGCAAGCATTGCCGCTATATTTTTTTTTTTGAAAACAGGAGTCTCTCAAAAAGGTAGATTTACAGTAAGGCGTTTTTTATGCGGGGGTGCGAGTCGACCCGCTACTAGAGGCAGGTAAGTTTTTTGACGCACTTTAAGAAATTGGGTTAAGATTTTTTATGCTATAGCCGATAGGGCAAGGTGAGCGGTGTTTAGTTACGGAAACTTGTGGTTTTTTACTTACACAATGTGACCCTATTAAGTCGTTTTTCGAGCATAATCAGTTCACATGTTTCGGTTGGAATGTCGCAAAAAGCGGTGTGCATTTTTTCGTGCTTTCGAAAATGGGTCGAGTGTTAAAGCGTTGTGTGCGAAGTAACAGTGGCCGAGCGGGTCGCTTGTCTGTCTGTCTGTTGTGAAACATATCAGCCTTGCGCGGCAGTTGAAGGCCGGCCAAAACCGCGCGCCCCGCGCCCAGATGTGCCCGATTCAGAGAGCATTGCACGCATAAATACATAACAGATAAGATTAAACAACAACTGATATCTGCCACCGAATCACCACTACTCGTATTTGTAAGGCGTGGACATGATATTGGACCACGTACAATTGTTCCGCTGATGGACGGCTCAATTTTCTTAGTGTAAACCCATAAAATCCCCGCATTGTGAGGAAGTTGTAAAACTGTTTACAGATTACCAATAACGTCGTTTAGCCGACTCGTTTATTTATTTTTGAAATTCTAATAACGGATGCGCTAACGTCATTTGAATACTAAAAATGCATTTGAGAAAAAAATCTTTGAGTCGATGTGTCAATGTTGCCATCCCTCTCCAGTGCGCTACCGGACAGCCGAGCGACAAAGACGAATAGTTTGCAGGAAGCCATTTAAAAAAAGAACAACCCTTCTTTACCCTTTCGGGACATTCTATTGTTTACGTCGTCACAGAACGACGCAACATGGTATATCAGGGTCATTGATTGTGAACCGAAACAGCTAGTTGTTAAAGTTTATATTTAAATAACACGCGATTGTGTTATGTAATCATTAGTGACATAAAAGGATTTAATATAAATTCAAAATCGTTGTTTTTGTTTGATATTCGAATTTCTGAGAACAGGTAGCGGCCAGTGCTTGGTGGACAAATAGGTATTTTAACGCGGCGCGTTCTTCGGTGATAAATAAATTAAGTTTTTTAAAAAGTAATTTATGTAAATTGCGAGAACAACGACCTCAGATAGTGTCCTGGTTCAAGAGTTCGTTTCAAATAGAATTAGTATTTGTTGCCGAGCGCCACGCGAATTGAGACCGCCAGTCTCACAGAACCAGATCTATTTTTGCAAATAAAATTTATAAATTCCAGCTATTTCATTTTGATTTCATTTCATTATTAAAAGTGCCGGGTGACGATTATTATTCGTGTCATTGAATCTTTGATCTATTTTCAGTTCTGAAGTCATGTTAAAGCAGTTTTTGGCACCTGAGTTAGCGCTTAACTTCGATCTCATCTTATTTCAACTGAAGCTAATCAAACTTTGAATGAAGTCTAATATTAGACGATAACAAATATTGCAAATTTTGTCTTTTCATTTACAATACAAAGGCTGTATAAATAAGGCAAGTTGGCCTGAAATACAGCTAGAGCTACTATGCTGCTTGGTAGAAGTAAGCAAGACGCGATATCCAGAAATTGTTTTATATTTAAAATCTTTGTACAACATTACATGTTTTACCTACCATCTTAATTGAGAACTCAATACAATATGCAAGTATTAGGTTACATATTTTTTTTATGAAAAACTCCAAAATCAAAGTTATCCCGATCACGCGTGGTGCATCCGCGCCGATAGCGCACAAATAGGCTTTTTACGCACCTTTCACTTCCGACCTGCGCCCGCGCAGGTATCCAGGGCTGCCACCAACTACATCCCATTGTACGCAAATTAGGCTGCAGTCTAAATGGGGAAGGGTTATTGTGTTGTATAGAAAACTTTACGAGTGCTTTTTTCGAAGTCAAAGTGATTTTTTCATAGTGAAGTTATTTGCTTTGTGTAATTTCAGAATTACGCCTATCTACAGACGTTTGCGGCTATGTAGTTCTCAATTCTTTTGTTAAATTCGCATAACATTATTATTATTAAACTTGACTATCACTATACATAATTGAAAAAAAATGTAAGTCATCGTTATACATTTGATTATGTAGTATTTATAAACAAAACATAAACGAGACAGCCCCTAGACAGACTACCCCTGTGATAGTCGATATTATTTGGCAGATGCGTTTACGCATATTTCCTGTATACCCTTTCTCAGCATGGGAAAGTTGTGACCACCTCTGCTCTTCGCTTCAAAAGGTTGATCTGTGTCAAGATGTTGCAGAGGTACGACCTGTCATACCTTATTATGCACAATACACCTGATTCAAATTGTATACGCAGCCTATGATTCTATGATGCGAAGAGAAAAAAATATGATTGCAATTTTTTTTCCAAATATTTGACGAACGTATTATTTCTTTATGGCTTTTTGATGCTAAAACCTAATTAATCCACATTATCGTTGAGTCTGTTGTAAAGATTTAATAAACTTTATTTGTATGTCATTATGAACTAAAATAAATAATTGTGCTCAATATGTGACTTACAGACCTAATTATAACACGCGAATTTTTCGAATCGAGAATTCAGGTCATATTGACGATTAATATCGATTCTATTTTGGTATTTTCCGATCCAAACTTGTGGAATAAAGAAAGTAATAAGCCGACATGCTAGCCATGACAAGTATAAATTGACCAGATATTTATTAGAAATGTTCAGGTTTTGTATTGACCCATTTTCTGTGGACGCTCTGTCAAACAATAAATGGCTGTTTTCTAGAAAAATGAGTTTCTACATAACTCGCAGGACGGAAAAGATTTTCTTTAAGCGGTAGGACTCATATAGTAACTATCATTAGTTATAATATTAGTAAATAACTCATAATAAAGGTCAGATCCTTCTTTTTTGTATCTTTTGGGATTTAGATGTCGTCTCACGGCGAATTAATCAGATAAAATCTAAGAGAAATGAACAAAGAAATTACTCACTCTAGTCTTGTAATAACAATATTATGTTTACGATATCTCGGCTCAGCGTAAAAGGCAGCGATAGCCGTTCAAAGGTAATCCTACACTGGTGCATCATATGCACCGTCTAATGCTTGATCAGCACCGAATAAGGAAGTGGACAGGGCATCGAACCCGCTACTGCGAATTGAGATCGGGTCAGCAAACTTATTGTTATTAGTTTGTAATAATGTGACATGAGAACGTGCTTATTCAACGTTCGCTTGATTTCATGAATAAGCAGCCTTTTTTGATCTCAATGTGTAATTTTGTAAACGAAAGTTCTGGCATTATTCTCCAGTATTGAATTCCTTACACTAATCGTCTTTTGAGTTAGTATATGACTAAGATCTATGGAAACTTTTTATGAATTGATAAAATGGTCACTAAAAATTTGGGCAATGAATTGCAATTACCGTTTCTGCTATACTTTACCGGTAGTTTATTTATACAACAATATTGATAACAATGCTCTATATAAAATCTTATCCAATCATAGTGTTATCCTACAGATAAACTAAAATTAAATGAAAAGGGAAACAAAACTGCATCAACATACTATATGTAGTTACTATAGTTAGTGCGACTAACGTGTAATAATGGTCAGTATTTTCCTGTGATGTCAATGACTCTTGCATGTAACATATTACGTGCAATGATGATGCATATGGAATTAGTTGCACACGGTGCCAATTTCATAATTAGCTTGACAAAGTATTTTGTGTCTTTGTCAGGTTTGAATGGAGATATGAGTAGTACATGTTTTAAACAAGTTTTAAGTTTCTGCAAAAGTATTTTGTGCATATTTTTAAAACAATGTTAGTTCTTGTTTATGTTGACACCTTGTCAGTCATCATCATCATCATCATTATCAGCCGCAGGACGTCCACTGCTGAACATAGGCTATATATATATAAATCTATGGGGGACCATAGATTTCTAAAGTTATCTGTTACAAGCGACCTGCATTCAGTGCTTCTGTACATCTTGTCAGTATGTAGGTAAATTCTTTACATATCTGACAATGCTGTACCCGTTTAAAAACATATTTAATGAAGTAAAAGTCCAGGCAATGATAACATCAGAGCTTAAAGAAATACGAAAGCTTTTACTCACTGTCTGCTACTTAACCAAATGAATCTACATACATAGTAGATTATTATACATCAAACAGTGTTACTTGAAAATATACAAACATTATTTTAATGATTTCTGGTAGAAGTTAAATTAAATATCAAATAAAATAAAAAAGTTTATTTGTAAACTAGCAGTTCCCCGCGACTTCGCCCGCGCCAAAAGTCGGATTTTCCATACAAATTTTCATCCCCCATTTCACCCCCCTGATGATTTTATATCGCGACAAAAAGTAGCCTATGTCCTTCCCAGTGTCTCAAACTATCTCTGTGCTAAATTTTATTTGATTCGGTCCAGTAGTTTCGGAGCCTATTCGATGCAAATAAATAAACAAACAAACAAATCTTTCCTCTTTATAATATTATTATAGATATTTTCGGCAATAGTACATTTGTATGTTTTAAATAACATTACGGGGACCACCAAAATACATTAATGATGTGCTTAAATGCAGCGTACAAATATTTATCGATGAAAGATTTATAAGTTTAACTCATTTCTCATAGATTTCCCAAACATGTACAAACGAAAATCCACTAACACAACTGCCAAGCTTAAAGCTCATCGTAAAGCCTTAGCAACACAATAAGGCCCGTTGTCAATCTTGTTCATTCAGTCTTAATCTAATATAAAATTCTAGACGTAAAAATAGTCAGACGAGCCGGCATTCTTGTAGACAATAGGTTATTGTGAAGCGGCGGTTTGCTAGTAAATATCTATCGAGACATCCACAGTTTTGTATGCTAGGAAATTGTAAAAATATCATTTTAATGGAATAGTAAACAGTTTGTAGATTATTGTTACAGAGGAATCATACTGCTTGACACAACCTGGATCATGGTCAGCGGACCCTGGGCCCTCGCATAAGAGAGCACAACCAGGATCACGCTAGGAGGATGATGATGATAATGCTTGACACAGGTTTCGTTACGTTAAACAGAATATCTGGAAAGATGCATTGGTAAAAACTAGTGTTCCGTATTTGAACGTCACAGGTGTTAAGAAGTGGTTTTTGTTACCAAATATCCCGTGCTAACCGGCAGGAATGTGCATAACATGCATACCAATAAGTTATAACAGTAATGTTAAATAGCAATCCCTACTTTGCTGTGACAGTTTTCTTTTTAATTTTTTTCTTTCAAAAACCACCATTAAACCGGCAGGGGGTGGGAACAATTGACTCTAACGAACATTTTCCCTTTAAAATTGAATATAACACAAACGGGCAACCAAATCTAAATACGATGGTCACAGATTCGACATCATTTTAAAATACCTATTTAATGACACCCCCTACAAGAGGTGCTTGTGGCGCAGTGGCGGCAGCGCTTTGGTAGTGATACCAAAAGTTAAGCAACCCACGGCGCGGTCGTGATTGGATGGGTGACCATTCCGACCATTTAAGTGACGTCCATGACAAGCATCTCCGTGCTTCGGAAGGCACGTTAAGCAGTTGGTCCCGGCTAATATCTGTGGTATTAGTCGTTAAGCCTAGTCAGAGGCCCTAGGGCGGCTTCATAACTTCTGACAGTAAGGTTTGTCACTTGCCTTACATACACCCCTCCACCAATCCGCACTGAGCCCGCGTGGTGAAGTATGGCTCGTTCCTCCTCATAGTTGAGGTGAGGCCTTTTCCCAGCAGTGGAATCTAATAGGCTGACTTATTATACAATGGGATAGACGATAGAATAAAAGTCAACCCTACTTTACTGGTACGAGAGATAAAAATAAACACTTCAGCGGCGTGATTAAAATATGCCAATTAGCAGTTTTCAAGTAAGAAAGGTCCCTGAGCTAATCCGCGGATAGTCAGACAGACAGACGGACATGGCGAAACTATATCGGTTCCATGTTGACTATGGTACCCTAAAAAGCATGTGTTTCATTTCGTGAAAAATATAAATCTATTCAATTGTTTATTTATAGGTACACATTACAATTACTTAATTATGAAGTAATAATGCCGTAATAGTACCTAAATTGTTATCAAGCCCTTAGTTACCTCCGACAATTACTAAATTAAGTTTTTAAGGCTTCCACAATGGCTGAAATGTTAACAACTTACAATATTCTGCAATTTTTCTAAAATTAGCTTCTTAGACCCGACTTTCGTAGGTTCAAAGTAAATCCTTTGTCTTCAAAAAATTATTTTTTAAATAAAACGATAAACTTGCTAGTTGAAAATGAAATTGCATCTTTGAATCAAGAGTTGTGCTAGGTCAGTGAGGTGACATAATACGCAATGCTGCATCGTAGTAACGAGTACGCGGAACCGTAGCAAGGCAGCCAATATAACTCGTTTGTAAGGGCTCGTAGCGCTACGGCGTAGCTCGTAGCAACCGCCGGCATATTGCGACATGAAAATTTCACTTTCAGACTTCGCTTTATTATTGCTGCTACGGGTACTCGTGGTTTTAATGAAAGAGCAAATTAAAGTCTGATAAAAAATAAAAGAAAATTTACTTTCGTAAAGAAAACCGATTGTTTTAAGAGATGTTCCAATTTCCACAGCCGGCGTCTGGAAGCATAAAAATAAGACTTACTGTATCTCTTCATAAGTGATTTCTTGTATGCCTTGCCGGAGACGGCATCATCGCCGGGGCTGAGCCGGCCGGCCGAGTCGTCCGACTCCGTCCCGGAGTCCCTGCCGGTGGCCAGGTAGTCCCTGGACTGGCGCAGCATCACTTGGGCACGCACATAGTCCGCCGGGTCCACAAACGGGTGGCGCGCGAAATCGCAAACAGTAATTTCCTTTCGTACAGTCAAATCTAACGGCGCGTCTTCCTCTGGTTTCGGAGACGGGGATTCAGGCTCGGGGTACGCCTTCCTGGCGGCCAGGGTCCTGGGCTCAGCATCAGCGCTCAACGCGCGGCGGTCGGCGGCCGGGGATCGCCGTGCCTCGGGTCCCGCGCTCGCTGGTCGCGCCACAGCCATCATATTTACTATTTATTTACACATACACCATTATCACCAGTTTCAGTTATGTCATACAGCGTAATGTGCCGTGTTGTAATAGCACGCCGCGTCCGCCGGCGATCGCGTCGTGTTGCGAACTGATGTCCCAGTTTCGGCGATGAGTTCCACTGACTTCGTAGCCGGCTCGGGCGCGCTCGGCGGCGCTCGGCACTTTCGTTTTCGTACGTGCGCGTGTGTGCGTGCGGCGCGCACACAGCCGCACGGTCGCCGGTGTGTGCGCGGTGAGGGTGTGTGCGCAGCTTTTTCCACTTTCGTCGGAGCTTTCCTTCGTTTCCCGAGTTACCTAACAGGTTTTCACTGACCGCTTAGCGGGCTCGATTAATCGCTGTATTGTTTGATACTGATAGTTTCTGTTATTGTGGTTCATTGTGTTTAGGTATTATTTCCGGCCTGTTAAATACAAATAATATCCCAGAAATATTATCTATTGTTTTCTTTAAAATATGTTTGGTTTTAATTGCGAATATTAAAACAAAACCTGCTATTAGTTTAATATGTCAATTTGAACTGAAACCTAAAATTCTCCAAATCTTTAGCATTAAAAAAAACGTATCATACATCAATAAAAAACCGATAGCAATAACATAAAAAAATCACCGTTTTGCGTAACGAACCACGTAAACAATTTGTACTTATGTTTTTTATCTAACGCTCTCGGGGCATTGACCGACTTTACAAATAATGTTGCGCGCGCGGCGACCACGTGACACAGTGACTTGGCTAGCGTAACTTGGTCTCTGGCACCGCCCGCTAGCCGGACGATACGAAGGGGCGAGGGGGAGTGGCTAGCATTGGCACAGATCAGCGTGCGCCGGCGCAGCACCAGCGCGCAAATGTAGAACCAATGTCAATCGTTGTTGTTCGTTCTACTAGATAATTCGGTTGCTCTTCGAATATTTACATGCTGAAGCAGAACCGCGTAGTATACCATTTGTATGATTGTTTCACGTGGAAAACAATCCATACCTACATTAAATTGATATATGGACAGTACCCCATTTGTAAAACTCGTTTCCGCGTTGTGATTTATTGGAATAGGTGGCTTTTTCGACAGTCTAGAATCTGAAATGTGGTCTAGTGTTGAGATACATAATTTACAGCCCAGAGGTAAATATTTGCACACAAACGTGGGCGTGGATTTATGTTTTCTGATGAAAAAAATGTGGCCGCTTTGATTAGATACAGGAAATTGTATATCAGCTTATGTCAAACCAGTAAGTGGTACTCCTTACTAATAATGATTTCGCTATTGCTTAATATATATGAGAGGGCTAATTTGAAATGTTTGTCTCCACTATGCCATGTCATATAGCTGTCAATAATGCCAGATTAGCCGTCCCGACTAATATTTAAAATGTCAGCCTATTAGATCCCACTGCTGGGAAAAGGCCTCACCTCAACTATGAGGAGGAACGAGCTATACTCCACCACGCAGGCTCAGTGCGGATTGGTGGAGGGGTGTCTGTAAGGCAAGTGACAAACCTTACTGTCAGATGTTATCAAGCCGCCCTAGGACCTCTGACTAGGCTTAACGACTAATACCAACAGATATTAGCCGGGACCAACTGCTTAACGTGCCTTCCGAAGGCACGGAGATGCTTGTCATGGTCGTCACTTTAATGGTCGGAATGGTCACCCATCCAATCACGACCGCGCCGTGGGTTGCTTAACTTTTGGTATCACTACCAAAGCGCTGCCGCCACTGCGCCACAAGCACCTCTAATATTCTAATATTTATACAAGTGCTATACCAGTGGCAAATTCATTATTGGTTTAAGGGGGTTTAATTAGCATTATGATATTTTTATGACACTTTTATCTTGTTGAGTTATTTTTGATTGTTTAAAGAAAATGACAATATTAATCTGTTGTTATTATTAATGTTATCGCCATACATACCTTCAGTTACATCATTCCGAAATTTCATATTAATTATCGGGGTAGGTATTTACTTGCTCATCGTTATAACATTTCATTTTTAACAGAGTTGGATGGAACATAAATAATTTATTTTCGCTTGTCCTATTAACTTACTTACATAGGCATACTTATGTGTCAACCAACATTTATTAATGTAACAAGTAATGTTCTATTTTTGAATAATTCCTAAAGCAATCTTCTTATAATTTCCTAAAATACAATGTTATTATTTAGAAATACCACAGCTACCGAAATAAAAGTGAATCAAATGATTAGTTACTTGATTACCTACTCATTCATAGTTTTGTCAGTAGGTACAGTTGTTAGCTCATGTAACACATTTTTAATACAAGATAGCCCCTATTACTCCAGCATAAGATACTATAGTGTTTACCGTTGATGTGCTGCCGCTCGTAGATAAAATTGTACATAATCAAGTAATTTACATACTATTATTAATAATTTCCGCATACGCGTGGCGCGTGAACCTCCGTGACAATGTCAAGAGTGAGATAGTAGCTAGGAGGTTTATCAGCGTCAATGGAGAAACGTGTCATTTAATTATACAGGGTGTCCAGGTTTAGACCACTGTTAATTTAAGGGCCTTTTATTTACCAAATTTTAAAGACAATTTTCAATTATTTTATTTGTCAAAAAAAAATGTTTTGTTTTTTAAAGAAAAATTTCATTTTTGGGTTTAGTTTTGTAATAGGTTTAAAATAACTATTTAACTTTTTTAATTTTAAGCAAGATTTATTTTTAAAAAAAATCCTCTATGACGGTTAATACTTTTAGGACCTCCATTTCCATAAAAATAGCATTTTAAAAAAACAATTAAAATGGCTGCCATTTCAAGAGGGGGGGGGGGGGGGGGGGGGGAGAGTGAGATGGTTTGGTGGTTTTTGTCGATAACATTTGATGACATTCAGACTATTCAGTATAAAAACTATAAATTTCATTTGGAAGGAAGATATTCTGTTTACTCGTTTAGTAAAGTTTTCAAAGAATTTAGGTATAGTGTAATAGTTTTACTAGTTGTACCCAGTCCTGAATGTGCTATAACTGAATTTAATGCAATAAAAGACCTGCTCAAGTATTAACAGGTCCAAAAAAGCACTTAGAAGCGCTGAGATAAATAAATAATAAATCAATATCTGATTTCCTGTAGCAATTAGTAACGCTAAACATTTTGATTTGAGACAACCCGGATAACGATGGGACGTGGGTTCGAGTCCCAACGGATGACACGGTAAATTAATTTTTGTGAGCGAAATTTTATATAATTTTGTAAAAATAATTATTGAGATAACTCATAATAACTGGGTTCCTATATTCGAGTAACGATAACGAACCGTTTGGTTTATGGATTATATTTTTTATCTACCATTACCTAAGTTTAATTTTTATAATTTTGTATGGGGACGACACTGTCAATCTCACCTGATGGTAAGCGATGCAGTCAAGGATGGATCAAGTCTAGTATAGCCTATTCACTCTTATAAGAGTGTTTAGGCAATATGCTATGCTAGATCTTATCTTGTAAATAAATAAATAAATTGTTTCAACAAACACACCCATTACCTAGACGCAAACCAAGCGCGAGCTTAATGCACTTGTATTTATCTTGTGATTTTAATTTGCACATGGAATACCGATAGAGTATCACGCATTAGTCATTACATATCGACCTGGTATGTCCGCGTTTCGGACTTCAGCAAATGTTTGTGCGATGCTTAAAAATCCTAAAATACGTAATTCTTAACTAAATACTCATTTGTATCGATTTAACTGACGGAAGACAGACAGCCCTATCCCCTCTATCTTACCTTCTTAAGAGGCCCCTTCATAGTGCCCTACACTTTAAAGAAGAAGCATGGCGGAAAATTTTAAATTTCTTATTCTAGTAGTTAGGGTTGTGCCACAGAATAAATAATAGTGGTTGTGTCTTGATACGACAGTCAATAAGTCAAGTCATTAAGTTAATTTTCAAAAGGGAGAACCAACCCTATGTATTATTTTTATTGAATAAAAGCAATAAATATTTTTGTATTTGTATTGTATTGTAATTTTCCATTTTAGATATTTAAAAATAGGCACTTGCTGTAAAACGTGCTACCTACGTATATTGTTTACCAAACCAGTTTCATAGTAATATTTAGTTATTATCTAAGATGTGTGTGCGTTAGTCTGTTGAGATATGGCCTATCAGTGACCCGCGGGTCACCGGCGCTATCTTACGCGAATCGTCGGGCATCGAACCCGCGACCATGTGACCGGGTAAGTACTGCTAATACCTACTAAACGTATGAAAATGTAGGATCAAAAGGATTCGTGGAAAGACATTAAAATGGGTACTTTGAATGAAAATCTTGCACTTAGCTTGCTTAAAAGTTAGACCCGAGTTCACCAAGTTTTTAACAGCCAGTAAACCTCGTTTGATGGTTAATTTGACGTAATCTTCATACGAAATATGTCAAATAAGGCCGACTGATTAAAAATTTAACATGCGTTGGTGAACTCCAGGCTTAAACGATGAAAAATAAAGCCGTCAAAATTAAAATAAGAGCATTTTCATTTTGACGTAACAGATGATTCATGTTCTGAATTCTTTCTGGATAAAGCGGTAGGTAATGATAATAATGTCCTCCTAACTGAATTTCGACTAAGGCGTCCATTTTCAACCGAGATCCGTCAACCGATAATATAATATAATAACTTGATGTACAGGATTTAAGAGTAAGCAGTCTTAACCTTCACGGAGGCAAATATGGTCATCAATACCTACAACCTACAACTTTATCTATAGGGTCATGATGAAAATCTAAAAAAAAAACAGGTCTTCTGTACAAATAATTATGTTACCTTGATGAAAATGTATAGTTATTTCTTTTCAATTTTGGTGATGTCTTATATAAAAAGTTGTGTAATGATGGTCATTTTCACAGCCTTAAAGGACAAGTGACAAATCAATATGCTCGACGCTCAATATAGTGCAAAAGTTAGTATGTGTGCAATACACAGGTACACTTTTTTCCTTCATTCCCAATGTTCGGTGAGACGCCAATCCGACCGAAATGGCCGGAGAGAGATCAGGTACAAGACCTAGGGCTTAACCCATCTTCTTGACTCCGAGCTGTTTTCAGAGTTGTTTCAACCCTGAAATACCCAGGAACTGAGCCGACTCGGGATTCGAACCATACCGGGTCCGGTTCTTCTGTCTGTCCGTCTGTCCAAGACTCAACACGGTAGTAAGTTTAATTTTAAATCTCTTATTCCACTAAACTAAGCTCAAAGATGAATTTTAACCATACCTGACATTGACGACACCTACCCAGGTACACTTATCGCCTTTTAACCCATTACGTCCTGTCTGTAGCGAGTAGTACCGACATTTTAGTAAATTAGGTACCCTATTTGGTTATTCCGTGTGTCTGGCTAGGTCACGGGGTCTGAAGGGCGTTGCGGTCGCGACGTGCCCGGAATGCGACAACATTAATACTGGTTCCGCCAGGGACCGCCGCAATTTAATTTTTATTTATTTGATGACCTAGACTTGTGTTAGACACAACGTTGTCATGCTGGTATATCTCGAAAAATGTGTAAATGGCGCGAAAAACTAACACTCGCTCCGTTTAGCATTAACTTTAGTTGAACGTAACTGACGTAACATAACCAAACATCAAAGTGGTTTATGGTAGCAGTTCTCCGCGACTTCACCCGCCCCTAAAGACGGAATTTCCATACAAACTTTCATCCCCCATTTCATCTCCCTGATGATTTTATCTCGCGGTCTTAAACTATCTCTGTTCCAAATTTCATTTGAATCGGTTCAGTATTTTCGGAGCCTATTTAATACAAACAAACATTCAAAACTTTCCTCTTTATAATATTAGTGTAGATAGACAGATAGATAGATATCCTGACATTCCTTTTTAATGAAATTATTCATTTAAAAATAAGATAGACACAAAAAATAATCCCTAATTGGTAGTTTATCGTTTAATATATGCAGCTTTTTAAAGCTATTAGTTTTTCACAAGTATTAGTCATAAAAAGATTGTTTACAATGTTTGACACGCAAAGAAAAACGGACTTTAGTTGCACTTATTACAAAGACATTCAATCGTTACGAGTGATTGCTTATTTTTTTTTATTTGCATCAATAAATAGAGGCTGGTTTATTTTATCAGTTGGTATTTTGTTGTCGAATCAGACACATTTTTGCGCTCTTACAAGACTTATTGGATTAGGTAAACTTTTTAAATTGTTCAAATGGGAACTTAACCGTTTTTATTCAAGTGATGCATGCATTGACATTGGACCTTATTAAAAAAATAGGTCTGTAACCGATTGTCCTTTATTTTTGAAGGGTTTTGCGAACGAATGAAATGATCTTATTTTTACTTCTTTAGTGTCATGTATTATGTGTTAGGTATCATCTTAAAGACATCGGCACATAAGCTTTTAAAAAGTATTTTTATTTATTTTTACGTTATGCATTTCAGACCTGACATTGATAAAATAGCTGATACACAAGAATTCTATCCACCACAATCCATTTCATTTACATTTTATAGGTCTCCGTAGACGAGTGGCGACGAGATGGTTTTCAAGGTATCTGAGGTCTCGGGATTGATTCCAGTCAAGTCAATATAAAAATCTATATTTTCTAAATTATCTCTGGTCTGGATGTTGTGTTGTATCTGATTGCCATAACACAAGTGATTTAACTACTTTAGGATCAGAGCAATGTATGTGATGTTGTCCAATATGTATTTATTATATAAAGCTGTAACCATAATAGTTTCAATTTTGTCCTCATATTTTCTACTCCAATACCACAAGAGCCAAGCCAAAGAAATCCGCAGCGAAAATATGCAACGGAACCCGCAATAAAAGTAAAACACGAAAAGATCCAGCTAGCGATCGATCGCGGCTTAGATCATCAATCTCTCGTCGCTTCCTGCGGCGCCAATTACATGCGCGTGCGAGTAAGACAGACGCATATGGATCTAGATAAAGTGGGAGGGAGAGGAGGGTATTGCAAGACGAGATGCGCTAAGAACGGAGGTGTTGCGGATTGGGCACGTTCGGATATGGACTAAGGACATCATTTTAAATAAACATTTTTGTTATAGAAATAATGATCTAAATAAAGATAGTTATCAGGAGCCTACAACAATTACGGAACCTAGTGGTACAGATGAAAAAGTGAACCGAGGCTCAAAATTCAAATAAGAAAAAGCGACGCCCAATATTCCAATAGGAATTTTATTAGGCCCTAAATATGACTAAGTGCTCTATTATTGCATTCTAGCGAAAACTTATGTTGCGTTGTTTTTTTTTGGTTTAGGTTATTTAGTTTGATTAATACTTAGGTATCTATGTAAATCCAATACTCCCCGCACAAAAAAATCTAAATGTAAAAACAATATCTATTCACCTTGCGTTTAATTTAAAACTATCAAAATATTTTATTTCTCTGTTAGAAAAACAAAACTTATCAGCAAGGGTGCATATCCGAACGCGCGCCCGCTACAAGTGCAGTCGACGTACGACTTCAAGGCTACTCGGCGCCCGCGCACATACACACGCGCGCGCTGCAACACACACACGCACACCGCATTAGTTGTAATTGGCATCGATTAGCACAGGAAGACTGGTTGTCTATGGCTGTCTTTTTTTTAATTTCTGCAGTATTTTTAGAATGACGCTCAACGCTGCGCCTGTTGAGTAGGTTATGCAGTGGTGCCGTTGGGTTCGACGATACAAGATTAGTATAGTTACTTCACTATGATGCTACTCGCGAAGAAATTGTTTTGTATAAATAAATGTGATAACGAGACATTCGCGACAAATAAATCATTTTGCTGCGTATTTTTTGTTCCTTTTATCGAAAAAGGAAGAGTATGACTGCATAAACAGATAAGCACATATCTATTTTAATAATTCGCTTCTTTGCTACGAACTACGAGTGTCATCTCATCATTTATTATTGCGGCGGGGATTCCTTACCAAAATTTTAAAATTGGGTGGCTATTCTAATTACAATCATGGGCTCTATTCCCTTATTTTATTTCACTTAATTCCCGATATCATCGCAGTTAGTATTGACGTACTCGTACTGTCTCTGTCTTTGCTAACGTGACAATGAGAGGGACATATAATTTTTGACATTCGATGCTTTGTCTACCCGTGACCACGGACGCTGTAAAGTGTTTGAAAAGTCAGGTTTTGAATAAAATGTTAATGAATCGCGAAGTCATCCGTAGAATTGTGTTTTAATGAGTTCGACTATTTGACTTAACATATTTAACCAATATTTCATGATGTGTAAGTGGGGGAGTCGGGCCCTTGCTGAACAAGTTATAATCTCACAGCAATGGCAGTCAATTTTCAGTTTAGTTTTTTACTAAATAGTGTTTAATACCAAAACTGTTTCGGTTTCACCCAACAGTAAGTAAGTCATGCGTCAATACTTACAACTTTAATTAATAACTAAGTACCTATCAAACATTGGTTTAGCTACTTACTTAAAACTAACAATATTTTTTGGATTGTTGTATCTATATAGAGTTGTGAACATTTCATAATTTTTCAGAAGGTTTACATAGGCGTATGAACAATGCATTTTTTGCTGCGTAAAATGTTTTAATCGTCAATGACTAAGGTTGGTAGAATGTTGTGATGTCACTTCTACGGCTGTTACTTGACCACGTAACGTACGTTTTCCTGTAATACACACGACACGTTGTTTGTTTACTTCATTTTGCTTTTGCACTTTTCAATATACAAATTAGGTCTTTGAATACCACAGAATTATTGCTGTAGAACCTTATAAAGGAAAATATAGAGATTTTCTATGTTACATCATATGTCTAGTAAACTTGAATACGGAATTGACAAAGCTGTTATTGAGTCCTTTATGTCAGACATTAATTTAGTTTCTATTTAGTAATGGATCAAAATCTATTAGAATGAAATGCTCGTACTTATAATTATAATCGAACTTCAATTACAGGTAAGTTCGTTTCTAAAAGTAAAAGTAAAAAAATGGACATTAGTAAAGTTATAACGAAAGTTTAAACCAATATTCGGATAGATTGTAAAAAACCTGTTTGAATCAGAATTAAACACAGGTAATAGTTTGTAATTCCCGAGCACAGTATAGTCAATATATTAGGCGATACATTTTTGTCGCAAATTCACCATGATTATGACTGGACAAGATGCCACATACACCGATGTCGTGTCACCCGTAGACCTGTGGTAAACGTGGAATTAATTTTGTTATCCGGCTTTTACGTCAAACGAAGATTTGTTTATCAGAAAAGATGCTCGATGTAAAGTCTGTCACTCACGGTCTTGCCCAGTGGCGAGGGTATCGACTGGGCCCTATCTGCCTTCGAGTGGTCATCAAGGCTACCAAACACTCAACGTGTTTGGATAGACAATCAGATATTTGCCAATTGTAAGGCTTGGGGCACACTTTTATACGTGTTAGAAGTGAAGGAATTTCTATTAGAAAAAGAAGACAATAAAACTAATAGCTGCTTACTAATGTCCTCCGTAGCTCAGTGGGAAGAGTATTCGCCCGAATAGCGAAGGATCGTGAGTTCGAGTCCCACTGGATGACACGGTCGATCAATTTTTGTGTGCAAAACTTTACTTTTGTATAATACTTACCATTACTACATATAGAGCAAATTCAATACGACAACCTGTTTTAAGGCAAGTTAGTTTTTTTTACATATGTCCATACTCGTAGCTCTTTCAATGGTGTAAGTGTGGATGAGACTAGGTGATATTCAGCATCGTGTAGCTGCAGCTTTACAACACTGAGGAACATACTTTTTGTCTCGGTAATTCCTCAGGTAAGGTCTAACAGGAAAACGTCTTGTTCCTATTTGTATTGTTTGGATGGATCTTAATGATATTCTGTCGGTTATACAACTTCTTTAATCCAATAGGAAAAAAATAAATTATTTTGCTTTAAATTTCCGCTAAGTTTCGCCTGAACTAATACTCAACGCGGGTACGGTTGGTGTGATTTGGTAGCATTGGCCAGCGTCTCTTAGCGGAAATTTAAAGCTAAATATATATATTTTTTCCTATTTAATAATGGATTTCCGCAAAATAACACCTGATTCCATCAATTATTCCAGTATACAGAAAAATAAATATTGTTTCTTGACTTATATAAAAACATATTATGTTTGTTTCAAAGAAATTATTTCCAAATCATATAATTTTGGATGTTAAAAATGGATTTTAACAGATGTATTGTAGAGTCTATTGTGGCTACTAAAATACTTGCCAACTGCATACCGATTCAAGCATTTTCTGTCATTCATTGAGACATAACACCAGCAAAGCATAACCATGCTGCGCGCGCGCCGGGAAAAAACATGGCGGTCGCACGCGCACAGCGGAATTTTCACTCGCGAGAAAAATACAGATAGTGAAAACGGTAAACAAACGGGTTGCAATACTGTACCGTTGGCAGAGAAAAAGACATGCTGTTTTTTTTCTAAAGTAATTATTGCGCATATTTATGATAGTCGACAAAACGTTATGATATTCATAAAACATTTATATAGGTATCAAGAAAAAAAACTAGTTCAAAAATATTTTCAGCTTAGTTTTTTTCATGTACGCCTGTTTTCGTAGTTCATATGGGTAACCTGACGTGCTGCCGTCTGTCCATAGTATTATTTAATGTAAGTAACTAAAATGCAGGTTCAGACAAAATGCTATGCATTATCATATCATTACTTCGCTTTAAGAAAAGAAACGCACGGGATGGGTCAAAAGTCAAAAGTTATCGGCATCAAGCTATATTAGTCCGCAATTATACAAATCTGTATTACGTAAGACGATAGAAAATTCTGGGTTTAAGCCCCCTTAAACCCAGAATTTTCTATCGTCTTATCCTGCACGAAATTGAGAAAATTAACGTATTTCTAAATCACTTGTACGATGAGTTGAAGTAGTTAAATACATTGAACAACTTATTTACGTTAGCCTTATCATTGCACAAGGTCCTGGTCTTGTTGAAATTTGAAACAAATTCTTTATGATATAATAAACATGACTTGTAGCTAATGATATCTAAGAGCATTTTTTTGAAAACTTGGTGATTTATACGCATGAAACAATAATTTGTACATGAAAATGATTGTATTGATATTCCGCAGGTCCCTATCTTTTTAATATACACGAATAATATATATATATAAGAAAATATGATCATTTTTCAGCTTTTAACACAAATGCCTGATGGTTTTGCGCATTGCGCAGAATAAAACTATTGTTCTAATTAAATCATCAAGTCTAAAACTTTAAAGCTAATGGATCTAATTACTAATATTAATAAGTTCGATTCTGTTTGAAGATCGCTTAGACTTACTGAACTTGCTTCGCGCTGCACCCCCTTAATGGGCATATTTCTAATGTTTCCTGATTACAATTTTGATATATCAATATAGGAAATGGAACTAAATTATTGTAACAACTACTTTGATTGACATTAACATAATGAGTTTTTTTAAAAATTGCATTTGATTTTGTATTTGATACCTTTACTTTAAGCTTACAGATAATTTTAGCTGTAGGCGTGTAGATAGCCAACGACGCTGACGTTTTCTTATAGAAAATAGTATGTCTTACTTATTTTACTAACTTTTACATAACCTATTTTTCTAGAAAGTTGTGAAAACGGTAAAGATATAAAATGCAACAATGTAACATTTTTTTAAACACTTCCACACATCTCTGCTGGCGGTACGCATTTTTTGCGTTCGTATCACGGTCCGTCCGTGAAACTGAAAGTGGAAAATGGCCAATTATGACATTGTTCGTGGAGAAATACGCGTGCGAACCGGGGAAACTGCAGGGGGCGTGGCCTGCGCGGGTGGCATCCCGCTGGGAGGGTTGCACCTCCGTTTTTGCATTGTGATTGTGTAAAACAAGTTGAGGTTGGGTTTGCAGAACATTACTAATGTTTAGGAAGCGAGGGAGATAGCGAGGTATCAGCATTTTGTATAGATAATTCGAAATTTTAATGCACACATGCATAGGTATGTATCCGTCGTATGACATACGAAAAAGCTACCTACGTCATTGTTAATTGGTTAATTGTTATAGGTAAAAAAATTGTAAAGATGCAAAGACATTCATATTCAAACCTAAATGCTAATTTCCTTATTAAGCTACCATTACTAGTACAACATGACATCATTTCAAAACGAAGTATTTTGGGTTTTCCTCAAAATCTAAGGAAATTACTATGATTACCTACTTACTTATATGACACAGTTGTCCTGTCGATATCAGTCTTATTAAATCAAATGATCGGAAAAGGCAATCTTTATGTAACCTTAATTGTAGTAGTATTGTGTCTGTTTAATTGATTTGTTTTTTGTTTTTTTTTTGTTAGTTGTAGTTCATATGCAAGAGAACTAGGCTTGGTGAGCGTGATTTTATTACAAAGTTTTAACATTTTTTATTGCCGCTCAATGCTAAATAAAATAAGGCATTTTCTATGAGTTTTGAAAGGTTAACTTAAGTATGCACTTAGTAGTTCTTGCGGGTACTAAGTATCAGAGATTATGTATTTCAATACCGCGTGCGTGAGCAAATCCGTCAACCGTCTCGGTGTAGTGCAGGTCCGTTCTTTGCAAATGTGATGTGCACGAGCATTTGTACCAGAGTCATGGATGTTTAGAAACGTATTATACGTAGGTCTATCCGTTATAATAGTCGTCATATCACAAGCTCAAGCTTCCTTTGGGGCTGGGTAATTAGTATGTGTTTATTGAAACAATTTATACGCTCTACTCCAAAAACACCCTTACAGAGGGGCGATTTAGTAACGAAAATAAGAAACCCCTGTGTAATGAAATTAAAAAGTAACATTCGTTTGATACTTACTACTATTTAGTCTACTGAACGGGGTGGGCGCCAGCCAGACTGATAAAAAATTAATGAAACTGCCTTGTTTGTGGATGGTCTAGCCAGGAGTGGTCAACTTTTGGCACAAATGTGAATCAGTTTAGTGTTAAGTCTAGCGTGTTTTGTTAGCTAGGAAATAAAAAAGCTAATATAGAACTAGGCCAGATTTTAAAATTAAAATAAGGTTTCTTTTGTTCTCTCACCCAAGCACATTAACCAGAAAAATCTATTTCTGGTGTCAAATTTGAAAAGTGAAAGATAACAGAACCCTAGAGGTATCCCAAAATACACCAAAGACTTACGCAAGAAGGATTTTTTTTTTAAGAACTACACATCATATTTTAAAAAGTAGTAACTTTAAAATAAATTAAAAAATGTTATCGACACCTGGATTCTATAAGGTGTGTTATCTCATCTCAGGATCTAAAGGCTCCAGACATAAAGCGAGTAGCAAAACTAGGTTGCCCCGGGTGCTAACTATATTTAAAATAGTCATTCAATTTGCTCACTCTGCTACCTTATGCATTTTAAGTTTTTTTAAATTTTAATGCAACAGTAAGAAAGTACGACAGCACGTCTCAAGGTGAACACTGAGGGATGTTTGCAGTTGTAATAGGGGTGGTTTTGGAATAAAAATGTATAGCTTGATGTGCTGTACCTGGTAATGTAAATTAAGTATATAACGTTAGATGTGTATAACGTAACGAAAGTATTATGAGCGTTTAGGGTGAGTTATTAGTTACAGACAAGTTGGTCCGCTGGTTATGACTAGGCCTGTTTCAGAATAAGTATATTATAACTGTAAAATTTCTGTGAAGTGACGCGCCCCATGGGACTCTATTTTTGAATCACTTGTATGAAATTTTGCTGGCGAATGCGACTTAATTTCACTCGTCTACCTAAGTCGCATGACATATTTCATATTGACAGACACAAAAAATGACAGTTCGAGCGATTGAAAAATACAGATTTTTAGATGACGAACGATAATCAGTAGAAATCTGGACGCAAGTGATTCATAAATAGAGTCCCAGGCATTTTTTTATTTTATTATATATAATAAATCAATGGTCCCAGGTCTTTTTTAGATTGAGGCCTTAAAATACTGACACAGATTCCTTTAGGCAGTTTAACTTACCAGTAACTATCTGAACATTTCGTTGAAATGAGACACCGTTGCTCAAATACGTACCTATTTATGCTGTCTGTTTTGTAGGCATACTTAATGTTCCGTATCAATGGTGCTCAAAACATCTGAATTGTATTTTGATACTAAATAAATAATGCACGAGCAATAATTTTATTAGACTGTTGTTAGGTATCGTAGCTAGCTCCAAGGCTTGCACGTCATTATTATGACTTAACATTGACATGTTTAAAAAAAACTGGTTATATATTTTAGGTACTGAAAATATTGTGTACTTTAACGGAAGTTCAATCTAAATCTTTTGTAATCTAAGCCACTGATTACTAAGCTACCAAGTGCGTTGACAACATCGCAAGTGTTCTGTGCAAACACTAATAGGATTTTTATCTCTCTCGTTTGAAAGTTTTGTTAATATCTAGATACGCAAACCTATATTTAATACAATATTTCTACTAGGGAAACTATACTTCCGTTAGATTTCCCGAAACACTACAACTCTCGTTTCCTGGCGAGTCGAAAGGTTGCTTGCGCCAGTGAACTTGAAACGCGAACGGTTTCAAGTTCACTGGCGCAAGTGCAGCTGGCGGCGCATAGGCAGGCGCGCGCGCAGTCCGGGACGTGTCCGGAGATTTGAGAGATAAATAATAATAATAATAAACTGTTTCAACAAACACAACAATTACCTAGCCCCAATCTTAGCGTGAGCTTGGGCTATGGTGACTAGGATAACGGATATACATACTTATATACATTTATAAACATCCATGACTTAGGTACAAATATGCTCGTGCTTATCACACAAACATTTGCCCCTTGCAGGATTCGAACCCGCAACCGCCTGGTTTAGAAGTCCGTGGCGCGAACCACTACACCAAGACGGTCGTCACTAGATGATTGAGCTCTGTTTTCTTGAATTTATTTTTTTACTTTTATTTTACTAGCCTGGGTCTTTAGACAAGCCCTCTTTCTACAGCGAACTTCGCGATCGCCAACGAAACGTCAAAAAAATATGCATGCAAGAGTCAGGCGATGTTTCGGTGGCTATGTCAGTTTCATACATTTTGATAGCGATATCCAACTTCGCTTTAGAACAGATTGCATCTTGTCTACGGGCCCTGATCTCCGAGAACTCTATCTAAGACAAATTCAAGTTCTTGCCGTCTTAATGTTGAAGAAATGAAAAGACACAGACTAAAATAATTTCGAAACTTCAAACTAAAGAGCTGCTGCTAGAATATTACAGAATTCTTATGACAATTTAGTAGGGATGTCAAACAATGACGACTAAAGTTAGGTAGGCCTACTATCTCACATTAGGAGAGTGCATGTTTCTGAACAGTACACATGTGCATTATCTGTTCCTTGTCATTATTTGTTCTGTCGGTTTCACGCCCTATGCAAATAGTATTATAAAGGGAAACCTGTTATTAGCTTTACTCATAGACGTAAGTATTAGTTAAGAAAAAAATATGTAACGCAGTTGGTTTTCTCAATAAAATAAAATAAAAATAAAATATCTGGTGAGATGGCATTTATGGTCAGGCGCATGATCCTTAAATATTGAAATTCAATGAACTAATTTTACTACTATTTTGCCTTGGGTAGGAATTTAAATCGAGTCAGAAAAAATTGTAAGAAATACCTCTCACGAATTATTTCTACCGTGTTTCTACAAATATTTTTTTGAATTGTAATTTAGGACGACAACACAAATGATATCATGCCATACGCACACAAATACCTATTGTGTAAACTGAACAGGTGCTCCAGGAGTCCAATCTGAATTATTTACTTCGACTATTTTCCCTCTTATCTCGAGACGCGTCTCACGATGCTTATCCCGCACACACCGGTCCTCTAATGCACGGTTTCCCTCGCCTAGCCCGGACAGAATGCGCTTTCTTCCTAGCACGCACACACCCGCACAGTGCACTCGCTGCAGTCGCACACAGCAAGCTGCAGTCCGCACACAGCTGCACTCACCCGCACACGCGCATCTAACGAAAGTTGTGAATGGGCGCTATTTATTCGCGGTTATAAAATTGCCTTCGAAAGTCAACACAAAAGTACAGAAGATCTCTTTGATGTTAGATTTAATTGGTGTATAATAGATCAATACCTAACCATCGGCTTGTAAGATACAGGATTTTTTTTATTTTTATTTTATGCGAATGCGCATTTGATAAAATAAAGCGAAATTGGGAAACCTTCCTATCAATAGCTCATAGATTCATTTAAGAGGTGGTTAGGGTAGGCTACTGCTAACTACTAATTGACTGCTTTTATTAGTAGCTCTCATATTCATTTTAGAAGTGGATTAGGTAGGCTACGACCAATGCAGTTAGTTGATATCGTAACTGACTGCTTTTTAAGCTCTTTAGTGATACTGTTAAGAGCCAACAATGAATTTAGAATGATAATGTAGGAGAATTACTAAAAAACATGACTGTTTGATTTCCTCGATTACTTCGGTCAATAAAATACCAGCCATTTAGTTTCATACGAAAGTGGTTTGTATATCTAGATATATTTTAGTATTCGATATATAAACAAGAGTATTTTGTTAAAATTGGAAGGGAAATTGCTTCTTAGCTCAGGAAATAGCCAGCCATACGCAGAGGAAATCATTATTGTTTTCTAAAAGAAAATTCAACACAACTAGGTATATGTGATAATATTAAGGGCTTACAGTCACGGACATATACACAAACGGCAGAGTATAATGCTGCTTAAAACTTATGAGCTTTATAATAACTGGTACCTTAAAAGGTGTGACAGTATAAAGATTGTAGTTATTTCATTCGGTTATTTTAATTGTAATGTATGTACCTATTTTCACAAAAAAAAAATGTGAGGCAAAAAATTGGCATTTGATAGGATTGAATTGAAAAACAAAAATTGAACTCACACCTGTTGTAACACATTACAAAAACGTGTGTACTGAAACTCTTGAGCGAAGAAAACTGATTTTAGATAAAATTAGTGCAATCGTAAGGTTTTTTAAATAACGAATCTAGCTAGCGATATGACAAACAGAGTGCCGTAGATGCAATTGAAAGTGCGCGAGCGCAGCCGAAGTGCATCAGTGTCCTTGCGACTCGTTCCCACGGCTACTGCTGCTAGGGATAGGCGAGTCGGATATATCGGGTAGTCGAAAAACCGAAAGGACCACCTAGCGCTTTAAAATAAGACATAGGTATTGAAAACTCAAAAAGGTATCTCGTGATAAGAGGAAAGATGATATTTATATTTTCTACTGTAGCCGTCTTTGTCACACATCCCAACACGATAGTCCGAACGAGCATGATGGCTAGTTTCGAAAATACAGACATCTTCGTTCATACAGAGTTTATGAGGTTGGTTTGCCAGTAAAAGATTTCGATATGCCAGAACCTGGGTCAGACTTTTAGGATTGGCAAAGATTTAAAGGTCCCTATAATAAAGCTTGTGACGCAGTGGCGGCAGCGCTTTGGTAGTGATACTAAAAGTTAAGCAACCCACGGCGCGGTCGTGATTGGATGGGTGACCATTCCGACCATTAAAGTGACGACCATGACAAGCATCTCCGTGCTTCGGAAGGCACGTTAAGCAGTTGGTCCCGGCTAATATCTGTTGGTATTAGTCGTTAAGCCTAGTCAGAGGCCCTAAGGCGGCTTGATAACATCGGATAGTAAGGTTTGTCACTTGCCTTACAGACACCCCTCCACCAATCCGCACTGAGCCCGCGTGGTGGAGTATGGCTCGTTCCTCCTCATAGTTGAGGTGAGGCCTTTGCCCAGCAGTGGGATCTAATAGGCTGACTTTACTTTACTTTATAATAAAGCTTATGTACTATACACGGGCATATTACTATCCGTGTATTAAAGTAACGATATTAAAACGTGTTGAGATACTTCATGTAGTTGTGTTAAATCAATATTTCAACCTGTTTTATGACAATATGAAAAATATACTGACAAAAATCCGATAAATGTTCTCTAAGTAAGCGGGTACATCCCTAGTGGAGTGGCTACCGGCTCCGGCCGGCCGGTGTAAATTATGTCCCGGGTAGACGCTACATCAGGATGCAGATCTCTTGACTTGTTCTAACTAGCCTTACATTATTATACTCGCTAGATAATCTTAATTTTGCATTAGGTGCAGGCCACATGAGCAAAGATATTGAACGTAAGTATCGCTTGGATTACTCGGACGGCGCGGCGAGTCTCAATACAGAATTTAATTAATTTTATTTAGGTATTCAGGTATACTTTTCTGCACAAATGATAAACAATGTACAAATGGCGGACTTAATACCAAAAGCACTATCTACCAGTCAACCATAGGCCAAACACAGAAAAGATATTGACAACTACAATGCACAAGTCTGTGCGTAGTACACAGGTGCGAGAGTGCACCTGTTCCATCTGTTCTCTGTTAATCTGTTCCATTACTCTAATAATTTGGTGTGGGACCGCAATCCGTACAAAAGGAAAACCCTTGTCCCGTTTTACCCTCAGTGTGCACTCTGCTTTATAAGACCTGCATTGCTGTGTGTTTATTTTGTTTAGTTTAATAATAGTTCCTACCTTTACGTGGACTAAACGAACTCTGTGTAAGCACCTCTGGATTGTAGACATGGAACTTACCTGAAAAGAACAATAAAATTACATTATAAAAGCTGACATAGAAATAAAATAAGCACAATAATAAAAATCGCACGCTAGTTTGGATAAGTTAATCCAGACTGGCACAAGTGGACCTTTCGGATTAGCTAATCCAGACTTGCGAAAGTGGCCTTTCAACTCATATAAAAGGACTTGCCCAGCTGCGCAAGTAATTCTAGAATTTTTGGGAAAATTAGCTTTTGTTATTTTATATTTGATTGACGTGCAGACCTAATATCTTCCCCGACTTTAACATCTTTTATATTTTTTACACTTTCTAATGTTAGTAGTAACATGGACGAAATATGGCATACTAGTGGTTCCCCGCGACTTATTCGCCCGCAGGAGTTGGATTTCTCATTCCCCATTTCACCCCCTTTATATTTTTATATCGCGACAAAATGTAGCCTATGTCCTTTCCAAGATCTCGAACTGTCTCTATACCGAATTTCATCTCAATCAGTTCAGTGTTTCAAGCGTCAAGAGGTAACAGACAGACAGACAGACACATTTTCGCATTTCATCATCATCATTCGCTTGCCCTGTTCCCATTATATTTGGGGTCGGCGCATTATTCGCATAGTATTTACATTTTCGCATTTATAATATTATATTAGTGGATTAAATTATATTTCGTCCATGGTAATAATAAACTTCAATTTCGTTATAAACAAGAACAAGATTCAATAATGTTAATCATCTTTATTAAAACTCAGAAGCGCGTAATTGCTCGGTGGCATTGCGTGACAGACAGTGAAAACTGCATTTCTTCGAAGAGGGGGATGAAATTAGATATTTAAGTAGTGGCAGAAAGAGATAGAATGGTGCAACATGCACCTATTGTTAATGTTTTTCCCGCAAAAACTGCGCACGAGATCTTTCAGTTGACATAATCTGGTTATTGTGGCAGGGAAGATATGTGAAAGTAATGCGCTTTTTAATAGCATATTCCCACGGTATTAGGGAGATATGATACTGTGAGATATTTAATTCGGTATGGTAATCTTTGTCAATTAGGCGGGGAAGAGTTTGGATTTTCACATGGTTTCTTATTTCATTAAAAGAGCCTAGGTAAATAATCATATATTCAAACACAAACAAAAAATAAATAAATATATAATATAAAAGGTAGTCAAAGCATGGAATGGGCTTCCGGAAGATGTGATCGGTTATAACTACCTTGCCTCCTGTTCCAGTTAAATTCATACAAGCAGGCAAGAAGTAAATTGTGTTCTAAATAAATAATCGAAATGCGTCATCGGACGCAGATCTAAAAATCGTTTGCTGATATTATTTTTTTAAAACAACATTAATGGTTTCCTATATTATTAAAATAAAAACAGAATTTTGTCTTTTTTATTATGCCGAATTTCCAAAAGTCAAAACTTTCGTTATAAAGTTCTTATACTTTTTCATGCCAAAGACAGAAGGAGACTAATAAAATTCTTATTAAACCTATATTTAATGCTGTTCTCATGATATCAAAAGTAATCCTTAAATCCTATCGGTATTCGTTACACGTGTCCTTTAAAAATGTATGGATCCATCCAATATTCAGTAAAGATAAGGAAAACGTCAATTATTTAAATGTTTTACCTTAGTAAAAGCTGTTTTCTGTTGCGACCACACGATGGCTTTAGGCGGTATATGTGAAACAGAAAAATAATAAAACATGTTAGGGTTCTTACTGTGTATCTTTTTGCGGAAATGTTTTTTCAGTTGAAATTGCAAATGATATATGGGATTGGGTCGTTGTCTATCATCTTATTATCTTCCGTAATATAGAGTATTTGTAAAATCATACGCCGGGTAAAGTAAAGAATAAGTAGGGCGCGGATATTAGAGTGTTATGTTATATTAGTAAGTATGTAGAGCTTATATTAAAAAAATACTTTCGTAAAAATTTGCAGAGAAATTGCTGAATTAAGTACTAAAAAAATAGAGTTCCACAGGCATGGGATCCCATTCTAGCAAAAACCCAGGCAACACCTTGCACTGCAAGATCTCAAGATACGGTCAGCTATTTCTGCGTAAACAGGAACGTATATTGAAATTAATGAGTGACGGTAGTATATTTTTTTAAAACTTTGTAATGACAAATAAACAACACCTTAGTCTTCCTGTGACCAAGAACGCTGTAAGGTGTCCGAAATGTTAGGTTTTAAATAAAATGTAAATAAATCGTGAAGTAATCCGTAAAATTGGGTTTTAATGAGATCGACTTTTCGCGTAAATGTAAAATACAAATATGTGTTTTAATGACGCGTTGAATTAGTGGCCATACCTTATTCTAAATAAAAAATTGACTGTTGATGTTTACATGTAAATCACAGCATCGGCAACCTCACTATATCTTGAAAGCGACGCAAGCGCATATTCTGTCAAGCGTGATAGGCCCTGGAGGCGCGCTGTCAAACCTCTGTCAATCGTACACCGGTGACAGGACCGTCCTATAATAGTTTTTACTTGACAAGGAAGTATAAGAAAATATGGTTTTTGTAAACCAGCATCCAGTGATTTTAGACTGTCTTATCGCCATTTGCCCTCACAATCTTGCGCTTCGGTTTCATTTGATATCTTATTTTAACCAGATTAATATTTTAAACATGAATTGTTTTATTAATATAAAAATATTTCAAAGCGTTGTGATCAAAAACTTTTTGATGATAAGAGTTGAGTTACAACAATTTAATTTTTAAAAAGCAATCCAGCCTATTGCATTTGACTATGTAATTCTTTTATCATAGACTTGTACCGTTCAGAAACTATGTGACTGACGACAGACAGATAGACAGACGGTCGGACTACATACATTCAAAACAAAAAGCATTTATTGCATATTAGGTTTTTTTTTTGTAATTTTGGTAATGTGTAAAAAGTACTTACAGTCATGTATAATGTCCACGAGAACTACTGCCGTCAAACTGTTTCTCAGTTTGGCAGACGGTGATTTTTGTAATGTATTTTGATACTTTGTAAAACCAATAAATTAAAAATATATATATAGGTGTAACGTCCTCAAGATTAGTCTACACACTTTATAAAAATAACAATCCGCCGCGGATTAAAATAAAAAAAATATATGTATAACATTTTAGGAATTTTTGACTTTGACTTTCAATAACGCACCTTTCTATTAGTGTTTTTTTTCAAATTGGTTCAGTAGTTTCAAAGATTAGTTCCTCCAAAAGAACATCTTTTTCATATTAGTAAGATGTATGTAGAGTTATATTAATGGTACATATTATATAACTGACAAATTATCCAGGATACGATACAAGGCGCTCACTCGAAAGCAAAACACGCAGCTGCCATATTTTGGGAATTTTCCATCGGGTTTTATATTTTCCTTCTTCTAATATAGGTACACGAGTTTTCCCTCCATTACCCTTTTTTCTACATGGCTTTCTGTACTTTGGTTCATTTTTAGTCTAAAATTGGATCGTATTTTGTCGTCTTTTCCTTAACGACAAGGCGGCACAAATCTTTCCATAAGACTTTTGTGCAATAGTACTTGAATCGCATTATTTTGATTTAAGCAACATTGAGAAAACAAATCGAGAAAACACCATACTAGTACTTACCATACTACCATAACACCATAAAAGATACTTATATATTTTTATGATTTTAAGGTCAACATCAATGTTCTATGGTTTCGTAGCCCTAGGTAATACTCAAATAGCATAACGAATAGGTAATACTAATTGAAATTTTGATTTTATCAATATTTTGATTTTATTTATCAAATTATAATAAATTGTGTACCAACTACATACCTACTGCCAAAAACTAAGCGAGAGTTTGTACTATGGCGACTAGGTTAACGGATAGATATATTAAAATAAGTTTATAAACATCCAAGACAAATACAAATGCTCGTGCTCATCACACAAACATTTGCCCTTAGCGAAATTTGAACCCGCAACTGTAAAATACCAGTATTGTAGTCCAGAGCTCGAACCACTACACCAAGAAGGTCGCCAAAATTCAAATGTAATGTACCAAAATAATAACACTTTATTTTCCTTAACAAAAGGTGACGGGAACATTCCATAGCAACAGTCTTTATTTGACCAAACATTTTTAATATCAAAGCAATTTTACTTTTTGAACAGGAAAAGGAAACTTGAGAGAAAATGATTAGGATAGTCAAGGGCACAGCATTGTTTTGCGGGAAGCCGGGGAGTGGGAAGCCCGAACGGGCTAATTAACCTTCGTCCTTCGGAAAATTACAATTATTTTCCTTATTTTTCCTATTTTTCAGTATTTCCTAGTTTATTTACACTTACGACGAAGTAAAAGCAAAAATTCTGGTCTACTCTATAGCTAAGAATAAGGACATTAAAGAAAAGGTAGCGTTAAAAAGAACACACGATAAGTTAAAATTTATAGTTAGTTTATCTTGGCAATGTTTATACTCAATCTTACATGAATAAGCGTAGTAGTAAAAAATAAACAAATGTCTACTGTATGTGACGTGCGAGTAACTTATCTATGATATCTAAGTTCACTGCGAAATTTGGTTATTATCATGATTAATTAAGATACCAATATATTAAAACCTTATAAATGATAATGCAAACCTTACAAACGATAAACCTCTTAAGCTTAAAAAAATATATATTATGATCGTAAAGTTTTCTCGGATATTTTTTTACGTATACAGTAAAACACTTGTCGTGCACGACAAAAGCAATGCAACTGACTCTTAATTATTAACATGTGTTTATAAGCTATATCTTTTAAATCCCAACCCCTGCACCCTAGCTCGTCATCAAAAAACTGTAACCTTACTTCAGCGCACACGCTCCGGTAAACAACAAAGCGTTTAACATTACACAATTGCCTATTAATAACATCTGAAAAACGCCCTATGCTCCACACAGGCACAGCTTACAAACACAGATACAGACTACTTGTTACGACAACATAGAAAGGGGGTGTAAATACAGGCAATACAGTTGAAGAAGCTGTGTGGGGCGGTGAACGCCCTGCCGAACGACCTTCAGACGGAGGGCGGGCGGCCTGGGCGGCCGTCTCGGAAGATTGGGACCCCCAATTTACGTGTTCGGTTTCGTCTAATAATGTAAGTTTTAAGAGTTGAGAATTGAGGACTTGTCAGATGAGAGTTTGGGGGATCGTAAGTTTGGGGGAGTAGTGAGTTTGTTGCTTGGACTTGTTACGTGTTGTTCTGAATATGAGTCTAATAAATTAGACTAGATAAAATAAACAAGCAGTATGAATTAAAAAAACCTATTACGTTACATACCTTCCTGCTATCAATTAGCAGTGATGAAATTAAATCTCAGCCGATGCCGATCTGCTAATTGCAATGTTACACACACACACACACCCACACACACATGTGCACACTTGTATGCACATTAATTAATGCAATACTTTGTTACATCCTTATTACTTTTTAGTTAACTTTTAGTTTCTTAAATTTATCTATATATTTAGTAATTAATTAGCCGATGTTACCAAATCTATGTTAACAATGGTTTTCTGTAAAAGTTACTTTTTTTTGTTGCACTAATCAATTTATCAAACATTTTGGGAAGATACTGGCTTCTATAACACAGTTGATACTAGTTTGGCAGCCAGGGTTTCATACATTTTGTGTAAAACTGAGTATAGGTGAAAATTAATAAGTTTATTTTTTATCATTAATATCTACTCGTATAACACTTTTAAGGGGTGGTTAAGAGGCTGTTACCAGTTAATTGACGACCGTCTTGGTGTAGTGGTCCGCACCCCGGACTTCTAAACCAGGCGGTTGCGGGTTCGAATCCCGCAAGGGGCAAATGTTTGTGTGATGAGCACGAGCATTTGTACCTAAGTCATGGATGTTTATAAATGTATATAAGTATGTCTATCCGTTATCCTAGCCACCATAGCACAAGCTCACGCTTAGTTTGGGGCTAGGTAATTGGTGTGTTTGTTGAAAAAAATCATTTATTTAATCTTATAAATAGTTAAATTTCAATTGACAACAGAAAATGACACTTACGAACGCGAACGCGAAAATAACAAAATAATAAACAAATGACTATAATCTTCAAGCATGTGTCAAATTAATTATCTATGGCCGTATTAAACCATCATAGAGAAGGTGTACACATAATCAATAATAATAATAATGTCAAAGACAAACACCATTAAAATTATTTCAATTGATTATCTTTTACTTAGGTTTATTTAGGTGGTTACCTCATAGCACTTAGGTTTTAGTAACGGAAGATGGTTACTTTACCTATTTGAACTACAAAAACAGCTATTATTCTGTAGGGAATAGGGAGGGTGTTAAGGTCAAAGTAGGGTAATCTGACGTGCGGCCATTTGTTCATACTACTCAATATACATACAGCGGCTATACGCGATAGTTACTGACTTGGGTCGGAGCCTTCAAGTTTGGTCGTAGATGAGTTAGACTGCAACGTATAAATCTAATGAACTAAGTGTTACATTTTTTGTTTCAAATAAATTGTTTCAACAAACACACCAATTACCTAGCCCCAAACTAAGCGTGAGCTTGTGATATGGTGACTAGGATAACGGATAGACATACTTATATACAATTATAAACATCCATGAGTTAGGTACAAATGCTTGTGCTCATCACACAAATATTTGCCCCTTGCGGGATTCGAACCCGCAACCGCCTTGTTTAGAAGTCCGTGGCGTGAACCACTAAAAGTCATAAAAGCATAAAAGTAATTTATTTATGCATGTAGACCCACTGGGGGCACTTATACACGTCCCAACATATATTTTTTACCTACCACTGCTTCGGGACAAATTCTGGGCTAGTGCTGAGAAGAAGCAGCGCAAGAAACTCAGTCACTTTTGTCAAAGCCTCTTTTAAAAATAATATTTTGATACAGAAATTGAAATTTTACTGGTGTGAGCTGGTCCACACGTTGACATCATTCAAATAATCGTCTACCTTATAATAAGCCTTTGTCATTAAAGTATCCTTAATTAATGATTTAAATTTATTAATTGGTAATTCTACAATATGTTGTGGTAATTTGTTAAAGAAATTGATACATTTCCCCATAATAGACTGACCAACCTTTTGAAGCCTGAATTGTGGAACAGCAAGTTTATTTTTATTTCTAGTGTTAAAACAATGTGTATCACTTTTCTTTGTAAATAAATGCAAGTTTTTGCGCACATATATAATATTTTCATAAATATATTGAGAGGCTACCGTTAATATCCTTATCTCTTTAAAAAAATCTTTTAGTGAATCTCGAGGTTTGAGGTTATAAATAGCACGTACGGCCCTTTTTTGTAGTACAAAAACTGATTCGATATCAGCAGCTGAGCCCCACAGTAAAATACCGTACGACATCAAGCTGTGGAAATAACTAAAATATACTAGTCTGGCCGTTTCAATATCAGTCAAGCGCCGTATATTTTTTACAGCAAAAGCAGCTGAACTAAGTCTTCCTGACAAGGCCACGATATGAGGACCCCATTGTAGTTTTGTCTAAAGTTATGCCTAAAAATGTTGTTGAATCTATAGTATTTAGCAATTTGTCTTTTATCAAAACATGTGTTGAGGCCTATCTGACATTAGGCATAGTAAACTTACTACACTACACCAAGAAGGTCGTCAATAATTTTTTTGGCATATTTGGACCCATATTTTTAAGTGAAAGTTGTTTAGCTACAGATTCACTTCTAACGGGTAGGTAGTTTCGTAACACCCTGTGCATATAAACTTCAAAATCTCACCAAAATTCACCTTTTCATACGAATCTTTACAGCTTATCGAATAACTAGTGGTTCCTCGCGACTTTGTCCGCAAGAGTTGGATTTACCATATAAACTTTCATCCCCCATTTCACCCCCTTAATGTTTTTATATCGCGACAAAATGTAGCCTATGTCCTTTCCAGGGTTTCCAACTGTCTCCATACCAAATTTCATCTCAATCGGTTCAGTGGTTTAAGCGTCAAGAGGTAACAGACAGACATACAGACACACTTTCGCATTTATAAAATTAGTATGGATTAGTAAATTTTTTTAATGTTCCTGTATAAGACGGTTGTTTGGAAGAGATCGCTTAATTTAAGAGATAAGATCGCCTTCTTTGTGCTTTATAAGTTATATTCTATATCATCATCCTCCTAGCGTTATCACAGTTGTGCTCTCGCACGCGAGGGCCCAGGGTCCGCTGACCATGATCCAGGTTGTAGCAGATCAGGTAATTACAGTGGAGCGACTGCCATCTGACCTCCGTGACCCTGTTACCAGGGGAATCTGACCAGTTTGGATCATGGTTACATATGCAGTCACCCGAATGTTTAGGTTTCCTCACGATGTTTTCCCTCACCGTAAGAGCATCGGTTAGTGAAATAACTAATGTACATAACTCAGAAAAAGACATTGGTACATGGCGGCACGTGGGATCGGGGCATCTCCCGCATGAGAGACTACCCGCTAACCACTGCATCACCGACGCTCCCTGCCTATCTATACCTAACAATTAATTTTGTAGGAAACTTTTTGTTGCAATTTAGCTACTTCATCAACTCTTGAAGACTCCGTCCGTTATCCAAACACTCTGTATACAGAACAATGCCAAGGGAATAATTTGACCTAAGCCAACAAGACTTTATAATGTATTTTGAAGCTGAAAAGCTGCAGAGAAAATATTTTACTCATACGTGTTTAAAACTTCTACTATGAACATTGTTTTAAGGGATTGTAGACTCAAGCTCTTAAGAGCTTCAGGTATTCTGTCATTTGTAGGAAAATTTATCTAATGTGAGTTACTAGGGTACCGTAGTCAACATGAAACCCATAAAGTTTCGCCATGTCCGTCTCTGTATCTGCTTGGCCGCGGCCTATGCAAGAGACCCTTAGTACCTACTAGAAAACTGTAATATGTATAGCAAATATGGATATTACAACAAGAAAACAGTAGAATAAAATCTTTGGATTTTTTTAGAGTACCCTATTGTGTGAGATATCGCTGAGGTCTTATTGGAACAGCGCCAATAACTTTGTCATTTTTCTATTAGTTATGAGAGGCAACTACGGAACCCTATGTGTCCGACACGAACTTAACCATTTTTTTCAAATCTTAAAAATTAGACAACCCCTAGATATCATAGCTAGTTGGCCTAACAAATAACTATTATAACTCCATAATATAACTATACTAATACGACTCTGATTGACTTGAGGTGCCTCGAGTCTCATAAGGACGCCGGCGTACCGATAACGTCTATTTTGTCTGAAAATACGATACTTGATCCATTAATGTCAAAGTATTTGCAGTGGCAATACTAAATAATAATAGTGGTTGCAGGTTTAGTGAGACGTCACCCCATAGAGGTGGGGATGTATGATGTGGTAATGTCTAGACATGTATGATACATAGTTAGTGCGGGAAATTACTTTATTTCCTAAGCCACGTAGATTATTTACTTCATAATATCCTTATAATACATAGTATAAAATAGACTATTGTTAGGTTTATGTATTAGGAACGCTAGCAAACGGGTACTCAGTCATAAAACTAAGCTTGGATCTCCTGGGCTACAAATAGCAATTTCTTAATAACGGGCAACTTGGTGTAGTGAACTACAATACCAGTGGTTACCCCGGTTCGAATCCCGCAAGGGCCAGATATTTGTGTGGTTGGCGCGACCATTTACCTGAGACAAGGATGTATATAGTATGTATATTACAAGTATGTTATCCTAGTCGCCATACCATAAGCTTACGCATAGAAGCAAAATTTTAGGATATGTTTTTTTATCCTTATAAAAGTAAATTTAACAATTTGTTACAAATATAGGCTTTATTCACATCATAAATAGGTACCTATATTTATTCGCCTGTCGGGAAGGTACAGTTATGCTTGCTTAACAGTATATTCCCACAAAAATCAGACCCTAGTACCCTAATAACTAGAACTTCGAAAAATGTTATTACAATCTTCCGAGGAAAGAATTACTTGACTAACTTACCAAAAAATGCCTCATTTATACAACGGTTGATGATATTTTTACTGTATTTCTTGATAATAAATTCAGTCTTATTATTCGTCTGAAATGTTATGAAAATATCTATCATGAGTTAAGTGTCCTCTGTAGGCACAAGCTTGTCGTGTAGAGAAAACGTTTGTACAGGGCTAACTCCTTATATAATGCTAAGTCAAAGCTTTCATAAAATCAATAAGAGCTTTTAAACTAATGTCAGAAACCCAAAGCTTAAAAAAATGCCTTTTTAAAATATAAGACCCCGTAACAAATTATAAGGATAGTGATAATACGTTTCAAATGGGTAGGATATATTTAAAACAGGGTTTAAACATTGTGTATCATTTTTAAATAACACGGTAAGTGCCTGCTTGAGGTATTCTAAGCTGGGAGGTTCTACAAGTAAAGTTTATGTACCTCTAGCTACGGCTGACTCTTAACAATGTACCCTACGGATACATGATACTACATGATTGTGAAAATACAAGCGTATTTTGTTTTCTACTCTAGTCAATGTAAAACGTGTACGAAATACACAAAAAATATTCCCAGAGGCTGTGACTTGTAGTAGATAAAACATGTTATACTCTACAAACATCCCGATTATCCGAGTAAACAAATTATTATATAAATAAATAGTTGACAACATCACATACCTACTTACATTGCTCTGACCCAAAAACAGTATAGGTACGAGCCTACAAAATCTGAAGACTTCCATCGATTTCTTAAGGGTTCCATCATTAGATCCTGACTTGCTGACAATGGGACTATGGGACTACCGCAGAAGTATAATTTTCCAATAAAAAAAAGAATTATCAAAATCGGACTACTCTGTAAAAAAGTCATAAATAATTAAGATAGATAGATCAATTCTTTTTATTGCAACCAGAAAACATGTTACAAACATATAATAAAAGAAAAGCCATGTTGGTAGATACAATGCGCCTACATTGTATCTACCAACATGGCTTTCCTCTTCCTCCGTTTATGAAATCTGTTAAAGGTGGCGAAGCCATGAAAACTGGCGTGCAACTTGCAAACCACTTGACCACGGAGGTCTACGAATCGTCAATTGTTTATAGATAACAAATGTTTAGTTTTTTTTAAAAAAAAAAAGGTATTGCAAGACAATCGGTTGTAAAGGTTCATTAATTATTAAAGTTTATTTTTATGTCATTTCTATAAGCTTCATTGTTAATAATATCTATATATAAAAGTTTTAAGTTATTCATATCATCTTAGCGCTATCCCGCTTGTGCACTCGCTCGCACGAGTCACGAGGGCCTGATTCAGGATATACTTAGGAACAATAACAGTATAAAAAAAAGTGTTCGGGGTTAAGTTTTTTTTGTATATAAGGTTCTATATTAAATACGCTCTGATATTTAATGATCGTTAATTGCCAAGTTACAATATTATCTGGAGTTTGACAGTCGCAATACTTTATTTTTATTCTTTGATAAAATGTCAGCATTTAACACGTCTGCAAACTAAGCAAACACCGCCATTACTAAAGCCAAATGTTAAATGTTACCAGTGGAGAGAGACCAGTACCTTGAGTAGGTTTGACACCTTACATGTCATTCATATTCATTTATTCACATTATAAAAACACGGTAAATATATATATTTATTTAATGTTTTGCAGCCCTTCGAATCATAAAGGCATAAATGTAACATTGAAAGTATAGTCAGTCATTTATTTGTTTCTTACGTTTACGCGAATTGTTGAACTCATTAAAACACAATTTTACGGATTACTTCTCGATTTATTTACATTTTATTTAAAACCTGACGTTTCAAACATTTTACAGTGTTCGTCTCCCAGTGACCACGAACGCTGTCAAGTGTTCGAAACGTAATAAATCGCGAAGTAAAATTGTGTTTTAATGAGTATAGTCAGTCGAAAAAATGCGTGAGAAATGTTATTAAACGTGTCGTGTTTGATAACATTTTTGCGCACCCTAAAACTATTATTTCTTAACGATTTAGAAATAAAAACAAAAAGTATAAAGGAGTTTAGAATATGTATGTAATTACTTGTTTTTGACTTTTGTTTTTAAATTGATCTATAAATAAAATTTTATCGAATTTTTGGTGGAAACAAAGAGACTTTTATTTACTTTTGCGTCCTTGGTTTAATATGTCATTAGCACACGTGTAAAATATATAGTGTATTTGCGACTCAGGTAAGCAATACAAAACGACTGAAACGTCCAATTTCCTCGGTTTTATGGGTTAAGTATTTGCTATAAATAACGCTTATTTCGAATGGAAAATTACTTTCATCCAATGAAGCCAAACGTTCAGACCATTTCATACCTCGTTGATAACACAGACTATAACTATAGCGTTATGCTAAACGTCGATGAATAAATTTCTGTCTGTTATTTAGCTTGAGTCTAATGTCTACCCTGTTCGTTATGTACACACATGTATGTACGTACATTTACATAAATTATTATTCCCAAGACTAATTCGTCCTGGCCGACCAAGGACAAACGAGTGCTCGCCTGAGACCTAGAAGGACTAACCTATCTACACTCAAAACGTGACCCTAAAACGTGTCTATAGAGACTAAATTCTAGTAAGTGTACCGTTTAAGTTAGGGCATTTTAGCAGCGAGTCCAGGTTAGCTTTGAAAGCGAAATTTATGTTGTGCAATGCGTCAGACGAAATTTTATCCACAGCGTCGGTGTTTGAGTCGAAATTTGAGCGTAGCGAAGGCTGATGCGGCAAGAGAGGAATGGGTGTATACGCGTGGAGGAGACGGCGCTATCCGTGGTGGTCCGTGACCTATCCTACTGACGAATGTCGAGCCCCGGAACACGGCAATAACGAGACGTCTAGACGTTGGCGCGTGGACTGCGCATGTGTGTGTGCCGACCTCTGTGTGGGGGTGTTGTCTCTACACGGCGGCTCTGTGTGCGTGCGACGGATAATACCCGAAAATTGACGTAATGCGCTTCAGTCCGCTTGTGGATTATTGAGGTTTGTTTTTTGCTTGGACCTGCCTGCGATTTTGTTTGCTGCTTAGTACAGGTAGAGCTAACCACTGTGTTAGTTTGGTTGGGAATACTTTTTAACTACTTTTTGTAACTATTGGAATAGTTGTATGTGTAGGAAATGAACATATATTTGTATCAAATATTTATTTTATGTAAATTTGTTTTGGGAAAATAAAAGTAAAAAACATAACATGCTACCTCTACAATGCGTTACTACAATTTTTAGTTACGCCGCCACGACTATTTCTGCCTTGCTCAATAGTTGACTGGTAGAGAATGCGTTTTAAGGCAATAGGTCCGCCATTTGTACTTCTTTAGTTGTGTATTAAAGAATAATAAATGTGTCCTTTTTGATATAGTTTTACGTTAACTGTTATTTCCTTGTACTAGTTCTGTAGGCAGGAAATTAGTGGACAATGGAGACGATATATTGGATAATTCGATTTCGAAAATAACTCTACCTACAATCCGAGGTACTATTTTGGTAGTTTTACAAAGCTCCCTATTTCCCTTAACTGGCTGCAGCACTGTAACATCTACGTTTGCTTCAGGGCTGTATCCAGACTGAAAGTTTCAGTCAAAGGAGCTGAGGGCTGACAGCAGGCCTCTTTGCCTTTGCGCCAATTACATGGCGTCAACGTAGCTTCAGTGGTTCTCAACCTTTTCTCTGCTGAGATAATAGTTATTTTTTTAAATCTAAAAACCCATTACTATAGCATGAATAGATCTAGCCATCTAGCTATTTCGTATAAATGGAATGAGAGAATTATAAATAGAACTACGTCTACGATAGGTTAATATGACAAAACTTATTTACTCTGCTCTACGCTACGTATAAAATAAAACATAATTTCGTATTTATTGTCAAGTTGTTTTTTTTTAAGACGATTTGGGAGTAGTTTGTTAATAATTGCGATGCCCGATGAAAGCCAGGCTAATCACACGTATTGATTCCCAACATAAGTCTTAAACTGCTATTAAGAGCTCAAATAAGTGGTATAATAGTTCCATAAAAGCGCTAATTGGATAAGCGCTCTTTAAAGTTATTATACCACCTATTTAGACGGCTTATGTAAGGGTAAGCGTTAAAAGTTTTCTACATCGTCAATACGAGTGTAGTATACAAAAAATGTATACATAAATCTACCAATTATATTAGCTGTTTGACAACTCAACCCATTTGCCGTTACTAACCGTAACAAAGTTCTGATCTAGCCTTCGCTTCAGTGCTCATTTCAGACCGAAACTTAGCCAAAGAGTGACGGTCTGACTTCCCAGTTTCCGTTGGCACAACGACTGTGTGGGCGGCTACTTGAAAATAGGTTATATTTATCCTTGCAAAGTAAAAGGTCGTTTAGGTGCTGATTGTACTACCAGAAATAACTTCAGCATTGATTTTGAAGTTAGTTAACCATTTAGTTAGACCGCATGTTTTGAACTGAAACATAAGAATGAAAATACTTTTATTTCGAAAAGGTGAATTACATTCCCATTAAAAAAGCATTCAAAACTATTTTTTCTTAGCCCAAGCGGGGTGTGGTCTTATTTTATAATTTAAAAATACTGCTCCCGGTCCGTAATAATAAAAAGGATCCTTAAGATTTCAGAGACTGGCCCTTTTTATGAACAAAAACACACGCACTAAGGGTTTGGCATGACTTTTTTTGTCATGGAACAACAAAGTAACGATGTTCCTTTTATTCACTTAAATGTGTTGTCAGACCTTTCTTCTAGTCAAATTTTTATTTAGTCTATTGGAAGTACCCTATAGCAGGCCTGTGTATCTTCCCACGTAGGTAGCAAAAACGTACCTACGCGCGGCGACCCCTAGGTAAGGGCCTAAACAAGTTGGGTGTCGCTAGCCGGCAGCGACACGCTCCCGCGTTTTATTCACCGGTGCGCGACACTAGGTTGCTGGTTGGACGAGCGTGAATAAAGTCCTAGAAAGATGCGCTAGATGGCGTAAGTAGCTTCTTGTGGCAGTCAACCCTATCGCGTTACGTGATAGTACGTCACTGAATAGGTTTAGTGTATTATTAATCATATTCCAGAGTTATAAGAATGAAATTATCTTGCAATGTTTTTTTGTAGGTGTCTACACAAAAATATGCATGAGTCTGAGGCGAACTGAATTACACCATATCGTTGACAACATTGAGTAGATATTTCTTTGAATTTCATTGCAAAGTCATACTTCTGTACGAAGTACTAGTACTTATTCTGTGCCTATAGGTTTTGATTCTTTTATGAAATATTAGAGAACAAGACTCAAATAGCCGTATCTTTGGATTGCGTTTACTTCAGAGGCACTATTTTATTTTAGCTACCAGGTACCGCAGGCATAAGTATTACAATTTTGATACCTCCACCCGTTTCAAAGAAAAAAAGGGTTCCGTCTGACAGATTGACAGATGGATACCGAAGTCATATATAAAAATATACCGAAGTCAAAGATCCTATAAAGATTTGGTTTTCCTATCGAGGTACAGAATCCTAAAGCACCAACAATTTGTATCCTACGCCTAACTTTGCCTCATCCAGACGGCAGGCAGCTCATTTCGGTAGACATTAGGGGGTGGAAAAGTACCGTGATTACCAAACTCAAGGGGGGTGCAGCCGGGTCGGTGCACCGGCGACCGCTCGCCCGACAGAGGTTAGGGGGTTGAGTCCCGGGTGAGCCAGGGCAGCTGAAAGGCGTTCCGTTTCGCCCGATTATGAGCCACCCGACTGTGAACTTGCTGGTGGGTGTTAAGGCTTTGTTGGGTTTAGGTAGTCAAAAAACTATTCATGATATACAGCTATAGATAAGACTACACATACATACATAATATGTAATTAATATATTTTTATTTATTTATTCAAAAGACTAAATTGATCAATATATTAACTTTTTCTGTGACTTAATAAGTTTGGTCTATTTTAGGCAAAACATTACAATTTAATTTATACCCCAATCTTGCACCGAAACCCCTTATACATACATCTGAGTTTTCATTTACCTATCGCTTTCACCGTCAAATACTCTCTAAATTGTGCTAATATGTTCTAAACTATATATGTGTCTGTAATCCCTGTTATATGTTTATTATTGCAATAATGAAATAATAATAATCACTATCAAAATATCCTAATTTGTTAATTTGCATCAAATCCATTGCTAATCGTAGCTTAAAAAGCAAAAAAACATAAAACAGGGATATTTTTTAAGAATCACCAATGAACGTGACAAAGTGCTAGTTCTTTATAAAACTTGGAATAATTCAATCTAATAACTATATATTTACCACCTTATAAAAATAATGTTAGCGTGTCAGAGTAATATCAACCTCAAAAGTTACACTAAAAAGTTTTTTTGTTTTCCACTTTACGCGACCTCTTATCGCAAGTTGACGAAAATAAAATCTCACTAAGGTAAGTTACTCTTTGGAAAATCTAGTCAACACAGTTTTTACTTTAATAAAAGTTGCATACATATTAATTTGTTATTTAAAGTATTTTGTTTTATTTTACTAAATTGACGCGCGACACGAATCTTCTAACAAATACTTTTTTACTTTATACCTAGAATTTTTAGTTTTCACCTGATTAATAAATATAAATAAAAAAAACCCTCTTTTTTTACTGTTTTCTCAAAGTCGGCTACGCACCCGGGCGTAGGCATCGCGCGTCCGGGCGGCCGGCCGTAGACCTCTCGTAGCGGCGTAGCTCGTAACGTCCTCTACGGGGCTACGACGACTACGAAGTTACACTCTGTTTCCTTTAGACTTTATCGCGTTGAAATAAAGTTGAAATTCCCGTGGATATCCTGAAGGTGATAGGTGAAAAGTTCAGGGAGGTTCATGAAGCAAAGGTAAGATGAATTTTGTAAGCGGTTATGTAGAGGGGACGCGATGGATAATTCTAAGAACCCGATTCATTTGACGGATTTATTGATTTTGGGTGTGGCTGGTGACAATTATTATGATTTTAATTGTTTGTAGGGTAATACATTTTTGTTTTATTGATTAATTAAGTATTATGCATACTTAATTAATCAATAACGGTAGCTTAGTTGGGAGAGCACTTGTCCGTATAGCGAAAGGTCGTGGGTTCGAGTCCTAGTTGAAGATGGGAGATGAATTTGTGAGTGCAAATAAGTACAGTAAGACTATGTTTAAAGTTTAAACAATAAAGGAGTTATTGAAATATATGTGTTCATTTTGTTACGTTAACAATGTTGTATCGGCCGTCTAATAATTTTGACATGACTTAACGCGTATTCAGTAACGTAAACAAAAAACATTATTCCTTTTACTAATAATGATTTTGCCATTGCTATAACACATGAATAAATATAAGATGGCTATTTTAAACATTTTGTTTCCACTATGTCATGTCACCTATATGTCATTAATCCCAAACTAACCGTCACATATTTGATGATAATGATGTCCTCCTAGCCGATTTCGACTACGGCGGCCTATCTCAACAGAGATTGGCCAACTGCGCAGGACATATTATAGTGCACAAGTGTGTGCGCAATACACAGGTGCACGTCTGTTCCTTCACTCCCATAATTCGGTAAGACGGCAGTCCGACATGACCGTAGAGAGATCAGGCGCAGGACCAACGGCTTCACGTGCTTTCCGAGGCACGGGGGTGTTAACACCACCAACTTCCTGACTCCGGAGCTGTGTCTGAGTAATTTCAAGACAGAAAAACCCAAACACTCTCGGCCCGACCCGGGATTCGAACCCGGGACCTCGTGGATAGTACCCAGCGTGCTGACCACTAGACCAACGAGGCAGTCAAAGTCACATATTTATACAAGTGTTATAGCAGTGCCAATAAAGGTGGGTATAAGCACTTTTCATTTTCAGTAACAAAATTCCACTGCGCAATATATCCTTCAGAACAGCCAAGGGATTGCATCAGCGCCTAATCCGGCCGTTACCGAACTTACTTGTACAGGCCGCCCAACGCAGACGTAGGGCGGGCGGCGTGTCCTTCCTAGGGCGGGCGATGACACCGCCGCCCAGCCTGATGAAATAACACGTGCATGTGCGATGTTGGGGATGTTTAGTGATGTGCGGAGGATTTACAATGGGTACTTTCGGAATTATAGTTTGGTGATAAAAGAAAATAAAAATGGTGAGAGAAGAATTAATAGAATGTTAGCAAAACGAGCTGGAGGGTTTTTTCTGTGTTGGGTTTAAGTTAATGTAAGTGTAGGTATAAACGACGTCAGCCTTGCTGCTGGTTGTATTTTGCGTATAAGCGAATCGTGTTTATATTTATTCCTTTTTTAAAACATAATTTAGTGACATTTGACACACTAAAAATGAATAGATACTTAGATCTTCTTTATTTCTTACCACACAGTTTATAATTAACTTAAACGATTAATATGGCAGCTGTTTCCTAAAGAGTAATTTCTTCCAGAAATCCTTTGCGCAAAGAAAATTCTTAACTTAAACTGACGGCCAGTAACACTTTTATGGTTGTGTATCAAACTTTAAGCGCAGACTAAAAATTAATTAGTGTTTTTTTTTAATTTGAAAGCTAACATACGAACGAAATCTACATTGTTAATATGTAAAACCATAATCATGCAAGATACTTGGCTGGAGTCAGACTTAATCCCAACTGTACATGATTACGAGATATCAACATCGGGCCCAAATCTGCCCTAACCGATTTTCTAGCGAACGCAGACGTAGGGCGGGCGGCGCGTCCTTCCTAGGGCGGGCGACGACACCGCCCGGGCAGTGTGCACCCAGCATTATAATGCTCCGTGTGAACTGGGCTTAACCTTCACTTCGTTATGTTAGGGCACTTTAGGGATATACGCAGTTGCTTTTAGGTATACTACTCTTTATGCTGTGTTTTGTTTTGGGTTGGAAATATACGAGAATTTAAGTTTTATAATTGTTGTTAATTGTTTGTTATTAAATGATAACTGTTTTGTTTTCATACATTTTTTTTCTATTTTATCTTGATATGTAGGTAAGAATCATGTTTATAATTTAAGCTATTTGTTTGCAATTTTTTACGAAAATAAATTAAAGTTCTCACACAAAAAAATTTCGACCGTGTCATCCCATGTTGTCCCATCGGATGGCATGGTCGATCAATTTTTGTGTGCGGAATTCAATTTAGGTAGGTAATATTTTTAGGGTTTCGTAACTCAAAAGAAGATATCTGTAGGATCACATTTTTCCGTCTAGTATCTTTTCCAAAATCTTACTTTTCAGGCTTTGCAACGTCAAAGAGATTCCTCCCGCACAACAAGTTTGAAGCCTTAATGCGCATTAGGAAGGCTTTGCAAGGGCGCCGCGTCCTGTCGGCCGTTCACCGCCCTAGCCCGCCCGCCTAGGTCAACATGCTTTTGTTTTTGTTTCTGTTTCTGAACTACGAGTAATTGTGTAACTGAGATGCTATAACAAAGTTTTGGAGTATTTACTTAGTCTTTTTTTATGTGATAAGTAGATAATGTGGGTTACTTTACATAGTTTATGAGTGAGTGGAAGTAGGAAGGTGAAACAATCTTGTATTATATAAAAAATGGGGAGGATCGGCATGCATGAATGCATCAATCATAAAATTGACAGTCTACAACAACAGAGTTGACCGAAACTTACAATTATGGCCGAAAGTGGGTTAGGGTAGGTTTTCTGTCTCTTTTTGAATTGAAATAACTCAGACACAGCTCCGGAGTCAGGAAGTTGGTGGTGTTAACATCCCCGTGCCTTGAAAAGCACGTTAAGCCGTTGGTAATTTGTCATGACTTGTATTTTTAGCCTGAGCTTTTGGGCACACTGCCATTTCCATACTATTATTTTGAATTGACTGCCTCGTTGGTCTAGTGGTCAGCACGCTGGGTACTATCCACGAGGTCCCGGGTTCGAATCCCGGGTCGGGCCGAGAGTGTTTGGGTTTTTCTGTCCTGAAATTACTCAGACACAGCTCCGGAGTCAGGAAGTTGGTGGTGTTAACACCCCCGTGCTTCGGAAAGCACGTTAAGCCGTTGGTCCTGCGCCTGATCTCTCTACGGTCATGTCGGACTGCCGTCTCATCGAATTATGAGAGTGAAGGAACAGAGAGTTTACCTGTGTATTGCGTACACACTTGCGCGCTATAATATCACCCGCGCAGTCGGCTGATCTCTGTTGAGATTGGCCACTGTAGTCGAAATTCGGCTAGGAGGACATTATTATTATTACTTAGAAACTGACGTTAACAAGCAAATTATTGTCCAACAAGTTTGTGGGCGACCTTCCTGCGTTCGCCAGAGGTGCGGGGGGCGAGGCATGGTAGATATTAGCGGGGACGGTTGTTGCTGCGGGGAAGGGGATTTTTTATTACAGTCGCGTGTGATTGGCGCTTCCTCGCCTCAGGGGCAGGAGGCTTGCTCAAGAACTGGTTGAACTTTACCATTAACTTTGTTTTAATTAAGTGGGTGTGGTTAACAGCAAAATTGTGAGCTTACCTCTAATATCGACGTACTTTATTTGAGGCTTCCTTTATTATTTTTATTATTATATAGACATGTTCGGACCCTTATGGGGCGATATTACTGATTTTAAAATTTTTGACGGTCATAAGTGGCATTTTCTGTCCTAAATTGAATAAATTATTTTTGATTTTGACTTTTGACTACTAATAAAAATAAAGAAATTCAATGTAAGGTGAGGATAATAAAAAGCAAACGCGTATAACGTTCAAAGTATCTAATACTGAATAGCCAACTAAACTATGTAGGGATACTTGATTGCTGTTAAAAGCTTTAAAGTGTATTTTTGAATGTTTATAAGTAATTAAATTGGTTAGTGAATAGTGTTAATCCTGGCTTTTAGACTAGTCAACCACTGGACCCGCAATGACGGCTAATTTTCTTTTGCCCCCTTGGGAACGAACCGAGATTTTTAGCCTCACCTAATGGTGACGTCTTGTCAGTATGGTGTCAGCTCTCGATGAGAAACATTCTATTCAAAAATGGGTATTTGTGCCGTTTTGTATTGAAAAAACTATTTGGAAAAGCCAGAAATAATATATTTTCCCTCGTACGTAATGTATTATCATATTTATATTGTTATTTTTTCTTAAAATAAATAACAAAAGATTTCACAATAAATCATAATCTGCCATTTAAAAAAGTAGTAAACCGTTTCTAGTCTTGCACCAAAGGTATTGCACATGTAATTTGGTCGACTTATTTTGTTTACACAGTTCAATCACTTCATTCATTCTTTTTGATAGGGCTTGAAAATATCGATATTTAACATCGATAAAAGTAGAAATTATGAAATTAATTATCCATTAATGCGGAAACAGGCCGACAGACGGACTGATATATATGACGAAACTTTAAATCCATCTTGACTACGGAACCTTAAAAAGACATACCTTGTGTGAACTATATTTTATCCATACAACTAAATGGGTTTTCAGATAGATTTAAACAATTCTTAATTAAAGAGTCATCCTATGACATTTTGGGCTGATATGAGTTGAAAGTAAATAGCTTAATAAACTTTAACTAAGTCATACATAGGTTCTCCACTTATTCTGATAATAGCAACGTGGCGGACTTTCTTGATATTCATTTAAGTTGTTATCTAACTAATCAACACAAATAATAATATTAGTATGTACTGTGTACTACCACATAAGACCAATAAGCAACTCAATTATAGCATGCACTACCTTACGCTACTAAAAACTAGATAGCGCTGATGGTCGATCGACTCATGTGAACAGATCACCCAGTAGTACAAATAATAAACCTGTACAGTTGTAAGTTGATTCCGATCTCACTAAGTGTCGGCGCTAAGACGGTGGTGTCCCCCATATTTTTGAGAGACTTAACACCCGTACAACACGGATCCTGCCGTCTTGTCAATTCCTTGACCTACGACCAGTACGCCCTCCGAGAAGCGGCTTCACAACTGTGTATTTGTAGGCCCAACAATATTTGGCTGGTGGGCAATGTTCTTTAATTCAATGTTAAAAGCAATAAAATAAATACCAATAATAATGATAAATAAATTGTTGTAACAAATACACCAATTACCTGTATATGGTGATTAGGATAACGGATAAATGTACATAAATATGTTTTTAAACATCCATGACTTAGGTACAAAAACTCGTGCTCATCACATAAATAATGCCCCTTACGGGATTCGAACCCGCAACCAAATAATGATTTTCAAATGCAACAAAATAGAAATAGATCATTCAATCATTCATTCATCCCATGTCGATAAAAAAAATATCGACATTTGGATGCACTAAACGTCAATAGTTGTCACAAAATTGACGGGACGAAACCCCTCCGCCCCTCAAAAGCCGGTCGATGACGTTCCCATACATTTTCTTTTACGTTTCTTATCCCAGTGGTTAATTCATCCAAGGCGAATATAGATTGTTTATTGACTCGTTTACAAGAAACAGATGGAAAAAAATCACAGCAGTTGGTATTTTGTACTAGTGAATTGAATGAATGAATGAATTTATTGAATGAATGAATGCTTATTTTAATTTTCATTCATTGTACAAGAAGCAAGGCACTAGCAGAGCTACTGTACTGATCTACATTGTATTCGGAAAAGGCGGGCGCCTTAGTGGAAGGGATCGTTACTGAAATGCTGAACTGAAACTAAATGCAAATCACATCATGCTACTACGCGGCATAATATTTTCTGTGTAATCCTTAGATTAACTTTATGTAAATATTTCATAAAATTGAGTTATGAGTTAAAAATATCCCATTTTCAGGGCCCCCTGTAATGCGTATATATTGACGCTCAGACTTCAACGTTATGAATTATCAACTTTTGTTAACTAGTACTAGATAACGAACTATCGTTTGAAGTGTCAGTTGAAAGTTGTGTCATTTGAAAGGGTTTGATTTTGTAAGGCTTAATTTATTTAAGCACACATTTGTGTGCATAAATAAATTGTCTCAATAATTATTCACAAATAATCCGTAAAATTGCGCAACGGTTCACGACCTACACCCTGGGTCTTCAGGCAGTGCCTGTACGACCTACACAGCCTACCAAGCCTCCCTGCGACCTACAGCAGCCATCCAGGCAGTGGCCTCTCGCCCGGAGGCGGAGGTCGGAGCGCCCTCCAGACTCCTGAGTCGATGCCCTGTGTTTGGGCGAATATGGGATTCTCTAGAATTTTGCAAGCTGGGACATTTGACATTTGACGTGCGGGTGGTTAATCAGGGCACGTACAAAATTACGAGAGAGTTTAATGTTGGTTAAACATTTTCGTACGAAATGAAATGAGAGATTTCTTTAAGGTGCGTCCACACCGCAGTTTCACCCACTTTTTGTGGAGCAATAGAATATAACACGATAACATTAACTTTGACTGATTGTAATACTCTTTGTTGAATGATCGCATCCATATCGCCATTACATGAAACAACCAGCGAGTAACGGACGGAGGAGTACTCTCCCTCAAAAAATTCGTGTTCCCTCAAAACTACCGTCCCGTTGCCCCTCGGTTGAGTTAACAAATGTTGTTTTGTGTTAACAATTTTTATCGATTTTTACCACATATTGACGCATTTTTACCGAACACGACAACATATACTGACAACAAATAACTTTTTGTAATCGGATGTGAACGTCGCTCCACAAAAAGTAACTGCGGTGTGTATGCATCGTTAACAAGCCGAACGTCTTCTGGGCTGAGAAGCAAGATACTTACTAACTGTACCGTGGATTCGGTAAAGCAATTGAAAAACTTAAGGCCTACCGCCTAACCCAATGGCTTTTGAACTGACTTCAGCCGAGCAATGAGTTGTAAGTTTATTTATTAATAATAGGTATATAGATAGATACTCTTTATTGCACACCACACACAGTATCAATATACATAAATGTTCATAGAGAATGGTACAATTTAGGCGGTCTTATTGCTGAAAGCAATTTCTTCCAGACAACCTTCGGGTAGAGGACAGTCCAAAATTAAATTGGGTCGGCGGTGAAAACTAACAGAATAAAGGGAAATGGTAAAAGAATAAAGAAAAGACACTATATAAGCATAAATATACATAAATTACTAAGGCTATTAAATGTTAATTATACTAATAAATATTCTGAGTTACATAAACATACAATAATAATTATGCATACAAATTTTAATGATACTATATACATACATAAAATATACTAAACATAACATAAGTTATAATAATATATGTATAGATAACAAATAAGCCCAAGTTGTCAGTTGATACAAATACAAGTGTTGCGTAGAAGGTCGGAATAAGCTCAATGCCTTGCCTATGATAAGCTCAATAAGGAAGGAGCGCGTTGAATAAGTTCATTTTCATGATAAGAATTCGATCGTGTGAGTATATTACCAAAAACTTCAGAACACGTTAAGATAATTATGGATCTTGAAACACGATTTGAGGAATTTGGTCCGATTGAAAATCCTCCTGAAGTATGGTCTAACTTTGCCCTCTTAGTTTAATATCGTTTATAAGTTTGCTGGTGCTAAATCTTTGGAGCTTTCTCCTGTATTTTGTTCCTCAGTATACAAATATGATAATTTCCAAGGCTTTTTATATAAATGTACATGGAAGCGTACATATCTGAGCAGATCATTATATGTTTGATTGATGAATCTGCTCCGACACATAAGAAGTACCCTTCCATGTACATTTACATTTGGAGCTTTAAATGCTTACATATTAATGAGATCGACTGTACATAAAATAGTAGTAACTCCCTCCGACTTCTCACCCCGCATCATATTCCTGGCTTTATGTCCAATTTTTTCACCCTTACGGCCACTCGTCTCTGGAACGGGCTCTCCACAAATATCCAGGAATCTACCTCAAAATTTTCCTTCAAGAAGGCTTTGAGAATTAATTACCAGGAAGAACTCTCTGTTCTGTCTTAATGGAAGAAATGTGTTCTGTGTATTACCATTATGTATGTGTATCATGTGTATATTTATGTATCAATATGTATACCATCTATTTTATTTATGTATGTAGTGTGTATGTCTATTGCTATGTTCATTTTTCTTCATTGCTATGCTTAAGAGTATTTTGCATTGGTTTTCTCGGTTTCAGCTTTTTCCTAATTTACGATATCTTGCACCACCTGTATTTCTCTGTTTGGACCTATGGCTGACTGGTAGAGAATGGTTTTAGCCTTAAGTCCGCCATTTGTACAATAAACTGTGTGCAAAAAGTTTAAATAAATAAATAAAATTCATAACATCAGATGTGACTTTATCAAACTCATAAAAACAATTTACCCTTACGTACTTTCGAATCAAAAGCCCTCATCCCTTGAATAACGCCCAAAACGGGTCTCAATAGTACACCGCCACACCGGTATCCTTGAATCCAGTCTCTCCTTGGGCAGGATATTACCCCCTGCCCTTCATGAGCACCTGGCTCGCCCTTCAGACGGGCGCCGCCCGCCCTTCAGGGCTTCCGTGTGTGCGTGATGGTTATGCAACTAGATCTATGTGTGTATTGCGTATCTATTGCGTATTCAGCATTACTCTATCAGTGTACAGCCTATTGCAAAGTGTGTTTATGTGTGCAGAACCCATTGCAGTGTGTGTGTAATCAGTGATGGTGTGGGTGTATTTTTGGAAAGGGTCTATTTGGATAATAGTGAGCATGTGTGAAAGTCTGACATTGCGTTTTGGTGCATGTACGCTTCAGCGTCTGTGTGCGGTAATACATAATGTGAAAACTTTCAGGTTCAAAAAATTTTGCGTAGGTAGTTCGTATTTGTGAAAAGGTTTAAGCTTCTTTTTAAAAACGATTTAAATAATGCATTGGTTGATATAAAAATATAAATTTTAAAGTCGCTTTCATATAATATTGCGTAGGTAGTGTTTGTGAAAAGGTTATTGTTTGATTTTAAAACGTTTTAAATAATGCACATTTTGAAATTGAGAATAGATATTTCGACAGTTGTTTACCTACGTTCAATAAACTTAATTAGTACATATGTAACTAGTTATTTCAATTAATCTAAACCTGAGAATTACTAGCGAAATCTATTAATTTAAAATGTTGCTAAAGGTAAGGCGGGAAGGGACTTTTTAAGTGCTTGCTGCGCTAGTGAGCCGGCGTTTGATTCACAGTTTTTACGAAAGAACTTATTAACTTATTTTTCTTTTTTCACCACCCGTCTTTTCAGCAGGCTGTGCAAAATTAAAACGAAATGATTTATTTGGCAAAGCACAGCCGTCATGTACATTACATTAAATGGTATTGCGCATACATGTGCCAAAAAGGTCCCTGCTCAGCATAAATCGTGACAGTTCATAGCAAGTCACGATGCTGGTTTTCTGCTGTCTCATGAACCGGGGTAGAGAGACAGTTAGAATTTTCACTGTCGCTGAAAATCAGTGGTGACAAAACTTGTTTTTGTCGCGACTTATTTGGCACACTGTGTTTTTTACCCGACTGCGGCAGAAGGAGGGTTATTGGTTCTGTGTTTTCTGTGTTATTTTTTTCTCTTTGGCTGTTGTACCTTTTTTCTGGCCTGTGCGTTGTGATACATATTTTTTCTATTTATACAGAGTGTCCCTAACAGAGCGTGCCAAACTTAAGGAGATGATAGACTTTTTGAACAATTTTTTTATAAGTGTTATACCTTTTTGAAATCTCCGTTAAACAAGTAATTTATTTATGTAATGTGCAGCAGCAGGCCAGTACATTTTTTTCACCACTGAAAGCCAAAGTTAAAAAAATATTTTTTATGAAATAAAATTTTTTCTCAAGTTTTCCTTAAAATTATTAAGAAAATTTAACTTTCCTAAGATAGATAAATTCTTCGAAAATATTGGACAAGAAGAATAAGAAAAATATCTGCTCATTTGTACACACAGCAACAAGAGGTAGGCTCAAAATTGAAGATTAATAAACATGAAAAAAATCTATCTCGGAAATGGTGATACTTTAATTAAATTGTTTTTTTTTTGTATAAATGGTCATCAATTAGTCTATTATCTCCTTCCTGTATATTTTACAGTGTGCTTATTTAATTAAACTGTAGCAGTAAGTAAACAAATACACGGTGCAATCGTTAAGTGTTTCATGTCAAAATTTTGGATATATCTCGTTTTATTTTTAACAAGTTATTGATGTCATTTTACTCATTATATAACGTACTTTCGATATACATGTTTTTTATATTTGTAATAGTTACGGAACAATCGACTGTGTATATCTTAAAGATGCAATGACGCCTCAGAATATGCCGTAGTATATAGGGCTATTGGGGTATTAGGATGATACCCCATTGATGATATTGGAATTGATTCGATTGATTGGAATCGATTAAAAACGGGAAGCTAAGTACGATCCAGCAATTTATGTCGATAAAACAAGCAGAAATCTAAAATCCTCCATTTCCAACATTACATCACAAGTGCAGTAGAATGCAGCTAACATTACTTTATATTCCGAGCCCTCGTTGAGGAGTCGAGTTAAAGTTATTACGGGGCGACCTCAGTCGGGTATCGAACCCGGCCATCTGGGTCAATGCGACTCGCTACGTCCGCGCGACAAGAACTAGAAAATGTTGGATGAGACAATTTGTTGTCTAGTTTTTTAATATTTTGTTTTTCAGTTATTAAAATGTACTGAGAGTATGGCAAAGAGATATCCAAAAAAAATTGTAGGAACACCAAAGTTTGCAAGTGCTAGCAGACATGACCTAAGGTTGTGAATTAGTAATAGTGTGTATTAAACGGATAACAGCACGTCAAGTTAAACTGTTTGGCATGTTATGCCGTTGCATTAGGGGCGAATTAGATTTTTATTTAAAATTAATATGGCCAGCTCATCATCAGATGTGGCATGGTTAAAGTCAGTTATGAATAATTATTGTAAGACTGTGATGTTGGATGAATGAATTATGTGCACTACTATTTGACATTATAAAACAGCAAACTGTTAAAGATTTTATGTGTATTGCCCGTCGTTGCACTTTCATTTCTTCAACGGATGGCGTTAAGCCAGTAAAATAAAACAAATTATGTGAGTATATCAAGCGCCAGCATTTTACAATAAGCATAAATTGCATTTTAACTACCGTGTTGCAAAATAACGTACAAAAATTCCGAGTTCCAATTCCGTAGCATATGGGCATCAAGCAAGGCCGCTCGACACTCGCGAAACAACGGCGCTTGCGACACCAGAGGCTGTACTTAGTATAACGATGACCATTTTTTCGACTCTATTTGTCCTTGTTACTCTAACCAGCACGATAGTGCGGTTAGAGTCAAAAATACGGACAACAGCATGCAGAGTAATGCCCCAGAATCGACCTTCGGCGAAATTTCATAACGCGCTATCAACTCGTGCGTCGATATTATGATTTATGGCGGGATTGACGAGCTGTTGAACTTTTTTGTAATAGATATGGAAGTAAGTGGCTGACACAAGAAGTGATTTTTGGATGGCTTAATATTTATTGAAAAGGTAACAAGATTGGTAATAAAACTTGTTTTTGTTTGCTTAATTGGCTCATATACCGGTGGTAAAGCTTTGCGTAAGCGCACCTCGCCTGCGTACGAATGTATATATATACATAATGTATATATCTTGATTGGTTTATTATACCCCAACTTTTTGTTTGTTGTAACTAATATTTCAATTGAAGGATCAAAATAGTGCCCCATAGTCCTAAGTAATCAAGCTTTATCTTTTTCCACCATTTATTCCATTAAATGAGGTACATTTACAATCAGGTGAAATCGAGTTATTTGTCCAAAGCTCTTAAATAGAGCTTAAAAGCTTTATTTCCTACCGGACAATTCAGAGCATAATTATTCATAAGTTTGCTGAAGATTTATCACGTTATGTGTAATACTTTGCGTCCTCCATTATATCAGATCGCAAGCGAACATTCGTAGCTCTACGTCTCGCTTTTATCTCGAGGAAAACATGAACGAAGAGTTTACGTCGATTACTTAATATCAAACACAACATTAGTTCTTGAACTATTTTATAATGATCACTGTTTCAACCATTTATTATTGATGGAAAATTAATAACATGCCTGCGGAATGTTATGCTTCACGACAATCAATTTTCATGACCTATGGGATGTTGCAAAAATTTTACTTTAGGGGATTAAATAAAAGGTTATATTACTTTTGCATGGACGTATAGTAACAGTGCTGCTTCTTTTTAGCAGTAGCCCACAGTTGTCTCGAAACTGTGTTAGAAAACATATTTGGAACGTCTATAAGTGCCTTTTTATGGGCTTACGTTTAGAGCACTCGTATTTTTTATTTGTTGTAGAAAAATTGGGTTGGGATGCCTTTTCACTGCAGTGAAAGACGACAGGCTCCTAATAATGGGTAAATACATGTAAATTACAAATTTGGTGACACAATTTACGGGCGTAGAAGAAGCCTCATGAAATTATTGACCAAAATTACGTGTTTACTCATTTTGAAAATTTAATGTTTTTATCTAATATATCTCAGCAATTTGTAAATTAGAGGTCCCTGCCGTTTCGCCCGCGAAAAGTTTTAGGTGTCACACAAACCTTCATATTTCACCCCATCTACACGACAAAATGCAGCGTATTTCCGAATGAACATCGTAGAGGACAACTATCTTACTAAACTAATTATATTTATACTTAAAGGACTGGCCACTTGCTGTAAAAATACGTTTGTTAAAGGTAAATAAAAAAAATATGACAACTGGTTCACAAGTTTATTGATGAAAATTTTTGTTCGGTAATAGGAATTTTCAAAGCTACGATATTTTGTGTAAAGTTACTTGCGCTAGTACTTACACAACGTAAGCATCGTAGTGTCATCTTGGCTTGCATCGAGTCTCATGCATTTTATAAAGTTTATGCCCTTCGTGACCAGCTGATGTTTGTTCTGAATATTGCACTAAACATGAATCTTGTAATTTGATTACTACCGTTTTGTACATCCGTTGTTAGTTCAAGTATTATGCAATCGAGTAAAAGCAGGTTTTTGCTACTCAGATGTATTAGAGCGATAATAGGTAGAAGTTACTGATTTGGTTATTTTTTTTTATATATATTTTTTAATCATTTATTAATATTTATAGAAGTAGGTATGAGAAACATGTTTGGACTTCAATAATTAGAATGAAATACATAAAATCTAAACCGTAATAAGTACTTAATAACCAATTGACTTAAGATAAGTGTCAGTTCTGCCAAAATCGTTATACCTTTTATTATTGCTACAGCTATAGCTAGTTAATGTTAAAATGTGTTATAGCTTAGCGAGCTTTTCTTTTGCCTATCCTACCTTAGTTTTCCGAGGCAATAAGCCGTAATTGTTACTAAATAACAGATTCAGAAACTTCAAAGACAATGCTACCACCCGCCTCCTGGCCTATTATCTAGAGAAGAAATTCGAGTTGCCTCTATATCACATACTGGCTGGCAACAACGCGTTGCCATGACAACCAGACATGCTTTGCAAATCAGTTCTGGGAAACTAGGCCTGACAAGGTTTTGATAGTATCTGTTATGAGTAGGGCGGCCATATAAAGAGCCATTTCGAAAAAGCTATTTTATGATACCACTTAATGTGAATTACAGCTTTCTTACTTTCACAGTTTTCATGGGTCGCTATTTCTGAGTTCCCGGGTTCGATTCCCGGTCGGGTCAATATAAAAAAAACTTTTTTATTTTATATTTCTCGGGTTAGGATTAGGATGTTGTGCTTCCACCATCGATTCTGATTTCCATAACACAAGTGCTTGAGTGACTTTGAAATCAGAGCAATGTATGATGTTGTCTAATATTGAATAAATAATTTATTTAATATTCAATTATTTTGCATTATTTATCTCTCTCTGTGGTCAGACTTTTTTTTCACTTTACCGATCTCCTCTGTGAAAATTCAATAGGAAGACACGAGAACACCACTACCAGCTTTCCTTACTTACAGGAGAACAGAAATACCTGTAGGTTTTCCGCCTCAAAAGGAAAAGGAGCCTTATAGGATCTCTTTGTTGCCTGTATGTCTGTCAAGACCGTTTTTCTCAGAAACGCCTGGAGGTATCAAGTTGAAATTAACATCAAATACTTATGTCTTCCGTCCCTTGAAGCTACATTTTAGCCGTTTTTAGGGTTCCGTACACAAAGGGTAAAAACGGGACCCTATTACTAAGCCTCAGCTGTCTGTTGGTCTGTCTGTCACCAGGCTGTATTTCGTGAACCGTAATAGGGGGTCAGTTGAATTTTCACAGATAATGTATTTCTGTTGTCGCTATAACAACAAATGCTAAAAACAGAATAAAAATAATATTAAAGGGGGTAATAATATTAAGGGGGGGGGCGGCTCCCATACAACAAACGTAGAAAACAAACATTGTTTGTAAGAAACTCTCAGTGCGCGAATCCAACTCACACTTGCCCAGTTTTATTTAATCTAGCATTAATCAGCAGATTGGCGAAGGACTGTCCCCCATTTAAAATAAGCTTGGGGTCTCTACAACTTACAAGATTCTACAAAATCTCCAGGTGAATCTATTAAAAAGAACAAAGACGTGCAAATGAGCTTATTTATTATGTAACATTGTTTGTAAGTAACTCAGTAAGTGGAATTATTTTTAGAAATGAAAACAGAAATGGAACGTTAGTAACAGAAGTGAATAAGATTCAGACTTTTGTGGATTTAGTGAAGTTTGACAGGTATAGACCTAGACCCCTATCCCTGTGGGTTGCTATCCTGGTGGCATACTCCCTAAGTTAACAATAACGGCTAAGTAGGAACCACAAATGTTGATTAGTTTAGAGTCTATCCCAACTTGACTTCATTTCTAACACCATTATTTAGGAATTGAAATTTGAAGAATATTACATTTTAATTGGATGATTTTTTTTCTGACTTAAATATCACGACAGAGATACTACTACGACTAGACTTTCCCAGAAAATATTAAATAAATAAGTAATATTTTCAAATCTGATCTCCTAGTAAAACAGGATCCAATTAACGAAACGATAAGCAAAGTGTAAGAACGAATAAGTTTGTGTTAAACTACTTTCACAATTCAATAGCTAGCACCGTCTCGCCGGTACCTAACCTACACTTCCGACGGAAAGTCTGGTATCTTGTATTCTAGAATCAATACAATCTAACTAATAAGAAAATTCTACGCATTCTGGATAGACATCAAACGTTGCCTTTGGTCCCTGTCTGGTGCTAGAATGGAATGAACGACCTGAACATAAAAAAAGCGATCTGAATTTCAAACTGAAAGTTCTGGAAAAAGCGCAAAGATTTTAGCAATTACAATCTAATTATTTTTGTTATGCGGGATCCACAACACTTTTATTAACTACCTAAGGACAGTCGTAATAGCAATGGCGTCAGTTTGAAAGCAATTTTGAAAACCATTGAGTTACGCGGTAGGCCTGCAGAGGAACTTGAACATCATTTGTCATCATAGATCCTGGTTACACAAAATTTGCAATGGTGGAAAAGTGTGTGGGACTACAGAACGGTTTATTTACTGCCATAGTTTCCGCTGATTCCAACCACGAATTTCAGCCTAAAAGGCTGTCGTTGTCTACATAATTGAGATATGGGTAAGACATTTGAGGAGTCCTTAATGAAATGTAGCAAAAACGTTTCAAAGGTAGGAATTTCTTGCGTAAAGTACAGATTTTTGGTTATTACACAAAATTCTGTATAATTTGCTTAATTATGAATAATCGATAGTTTGTTATGAATCACTAATCGATATGAAAGCACTATCGCCGGTTTTTACGCTGGAGTAATAACTAATATTATTTTATTAATCATCACAAAATGATGCATCCCAACTTGACGTCAAAAAGTACTTGGTGGTTTTAGAAGGGTAAGTTGTATATTAAATTTTAATTGTAATTAGGAAATTCACAGCTTTTTGAACAGAGGCTCAAATAAACACAATCATTATACAATGAAAAAAAATTGAATGGCACAAAAAGGTAAAATTGTTTAGTTTTATTTAAAACAGAACCATTATAATCTCATAGCAAATTATTGTCATTAGTTTATGTGTATAAGCTTGCGTCTCGATTAACTTATGTCAAACACCTATATGGCGACGACGAAATCCATAGTCTAAAAAGTAAGTACAGTCGTAAAAGTAAGTCAGGTTACCCATGTAAACTACAAAGTTAGTATAGTCGGCAGCAAGTCAAGTGACCCATGTGAACTTCGAAAACAGCTTTTATTACCTAGTAAATAGAGTCGATCTCAAAGATCAAAGTGGGCTAGTTTGACGTGCGGCCATGTGTACTTACATCACAGTTATCAATTCACCACTCTGAATGCTGATAGAGGCGCCTTATGCCCATACGTAATACCGTGGTAACGGGCAATATTCAGTTCAGGGCCCATACCACGTGTCAGGACACGGGTCTTACTTACGCTACATTTGACCTATTTTAGGTACTTTGAGCTTAGGGATAACTTTGTTTTTCATGTAGTACTCTTCTCCTTTTTTCGGAAATACCTTACCACTATACTTAAAAATATTTTGATACACCATAAACATCTTAGCTTAGCCATTCAATATTATTAATAAATTTAACACTACGTCATGTCATCATGACCGGATGTATCTCCATCGATACGTCTGAGTGTCCTCATATGTTCTCATTATCATTATCAATGAATGACAACTTCTATTATGGTTAGGCGCCTTACTCTAACTTAAATTGGCAACTATCCAAATAGTGTTCATACATGAATGACTCTACAAAAAACACGTCTTTGTTTCTAAATATGAGTCTATTCGTACATATATATTTGTTTTTCAGCTTTCAGTTTTTTTAATGAGTACTTTCGAGTTTCGACAGAAAAAATATTAATTTAAACTTTATTGCACCAAAAAAAGAAAGTACAATTGGCGGACTTAATGCCTTAAGGCATTCTCTACCAGTAAACCGCGTGGGAATGCAGAAAGATAATCAGTGGTGGGACATTCAGTAAAAATACATTTTTAAAAATTAACAAAATACTGTAAAAATAAACGTACATACACTAGATGCATATATATAAATATACTCATACTCACATAAAAATTCAATAAATATATTTTGCTTTAGATAGACCCACATTATTAATCCTGACACTGCTTAGGGACAATTTTTGTAATTAAAAGCAGCGCAAGAGGCATTGACTGTATTAACCTGGCTAGTAAAATTTATTGTCGTGACCAATACGCAATCAATCAACATCAAAAGAAAAAACAGTCGTTATTTGATTTATTTTATTCTATGCTCGATTGGTATTATTTGTTTTCGCTTAGTGTGGAGCCTATCTAAGGCTATTTTGATTATTTAATATCTTGACAGTGATCATGAATTAAATCAAAGCGAATTAGGCATTCTAACGTTCCTTACGTGTAAATACCAGCCCAATACCTTCGTCTCCAATTAACTTTAAACGAACCACAAATGGCGAATCGTTTTTTTTACAATAAACCTATTTGACTAAAAAGGATCGCGTTCTGTCACCGTCTCAGAGCAATTTCTATCAACACCAAATTAAATTCACACTTCAACAGTAAATAATAGCTCTTAACACAATTGCAGCAAAGGTTTGAATCACAGCACTGAAATGCATGCACGGCAATTCAGTAGTTGCAGCTAATGCAATCAGTTTTGAATTCTATTCTGTGAGATGTAAAGTTGTTTACAACTGCGGATGACATTGGCAGTGCTGTTCTGTGCGCCAACGCTTGTAAACTACGTGCTGCAGACAGAAATGGTCTCTATTTCTAGCGTTTCAGAGTTGTTTACGGTCGCAGATGACGTTGGTTGAGACAGGTCGCCAGGCAAAGTTGTTTTAGCATCTAGTTTAGATGAATTTCAGCTCTGTGTTTTGAGAGGTAAGGTTGTTGGTGCGTGTATGGTGTGGTGGTGTAGTATCTAGGGCGCGTACCTTGAACGGCGCATTTACATGGGCCGGCCTCGGTCGGTCGCCGGCCCCGCGGCCTTACGCTAGCATTGCTGTTGTTTCCTTCCTTCCCATTATGCCAGCCTCTCCTACCACGTGATGAGATTTAGCAGGTTCAGTACCTACTTGCATGATCAATGTACAGTGCAATAGAAATAGATAGCGGGTAATCGATTCTGAATACCTAGACTGACAGTAAAGCAATGGGTTGCTGCGGAAATCTACTGCAAGCTAGAAAAGTTGAACTAAAATAAAGGAAATAAATAATTTTGGGCCAGTGATTTTGTAAGGAAAAGTTACCTAATCGCAAGTCTAATAATCTTTATGTGTGCCTGTAGGGACTATAATTCCAAAGGTAAAAAAAATGAATACTATTAACCAATAAAGCTTTGGTTTGGTTTACTTTTACTTTTCTATCTTTGATCGTCAAAGAATATACAATACAGATATCTTGGAATACAAAGGCCACAAAAGGATCCAACCCCTTAGGAAAAATGACTTAAAGCAATTTTGTCAAAACTGGTTTTACAAAAAGCCCCTAAATCGGCCTTTAAAATTTAATAGATCGCAGCTATTTTGATATTCGAATCATATTTACACGCACCTACGTACGGTACGTGTGTTCATTTTCAACTAGCTGGTATTTACTTCCATATGGAACGTTCTCGAAGCGTAACTATATAATAATGCGGGCTGACAAACCGAGGATCATTTTACAGACGATTTCAGCGATTCTGAAATGTCTTGTTGTGTAAATTCTTTACGACTGAAATTAAAAAAACCAACTGTGGTTTTATAAATTATTTTCTGTCATCAAACTCTTCAATCAAAATTGACATACCCCATTGTGATATTAATTATACCTCTGTTAAAACACTTAAATAAAATAAGCAATGGCGAATTTTAAATTAATTGCAGATAGTTTACAAAAATTACGTAAGTAGTGCAGACAAACATTTCAAATTAGCCGTTTCATATTGTATATATTGTATATAAACTTTAAAAAGAACAAGTACAGGCAGATCGACTCCCGGTACCACTCTGTACCGTTTGGAGTCGAAACACTGGGTTCGTGGGGTCCCAACGCTATCTCCTTTTTCAAAGAGATTTCCAAGAGGCTAGTTGACATCAGTGGTGACCTAAGAGCTGGCAGCTACCTTGCTCAGCGTATAAGCATCGCTATCCAGCGCGGTAATGCTGCCAGCATCCTGGGAACCTTACCACAAGGACCCTTTTTATAATTTTTGTTTTTGTGTTGTATTAAGTAATTTATCTTAATTTTTATTAATAAGTTGTATATATTGTAACAATAAAAAAAAATAGTGTTTGTTATATCTATTGTCTGCCGTCACTGTTGGGCCGAAAGTGTTGGGTTTTTCTGTCTTGAAATAACTCAGACAGCTCAGGAGTCAGGAAGTTGGTGGTGTTAACAGCCCCGTGCCTCGGAAAGCACGTTGAGCCTGAAACTGCGCCTGATCTCTCGGTCATGTTGGACTGCCGTCTCACCGAATTATGAAAGTGAAGGAACAGAGAGTGCACCTGTGTATTGCGCACACACTTGTGCACTATAATCTCCCGCGTAGTCGGCTAGTCTCTGTTGAGTTTGGCCCCTGTAGTCGAAATTCGGCTAGGAGGACATTATTATTCTGTAGCATAAATATTATTTGTAAGGGAGATAGGGTCATACTTATTTAATTAAGAAGCACTGTTAGTGTAAGTAGTCGGAATGAATTATGTAGTTCGTCATTACTTAATAAAGCCATTTTGTAAAAAAACATACCTTATTTTCAAGTTAAAACTTATTTCCTTAATTTTAGATAAATATAATATGATTATAAAATAAACTTGTTAATTAATTGTATATATAATGTACAATCATTTCCAAAATGTGCAGGAAACTGAGCATATTATTATCCTGAACTATATGAACATACTTAATAATCAATTTCACCTTTGTTAAATGGTCGTAAGGTCGACAAGTTTAAATGACTCTTAATTAATAATTATTTCAAACAAAACGCGATAATACACATTCGTATATTATAATATGTATAATATATTTGAGTTAAATAGGTAAGATATCATAAATAAAATATAGAATTATGATACCTAAACCCAACCACCTTATCAATTAAATTTGTTAAAATTTACTGACATGAGTATATTGAGTATATACTATTTTGTCTAAAGAATTAGATGTTAAAGTATACACAAGTGTGTGCGCAATACATGAGTTCACTCTCTGTTCCTTCACTCTCGTAGTTTGGTGAGATGGCAATCCGACATGACCGGAGAGAGATCAGGCGCAGGACCAACGATGCAACGGCTTTACGTGTTTTCCGAGGCACGAGGGTGTCCACACCACCAACTTCCTGTGTCCAAGCTGTTTCTCAGTAATTTCAAGAGAGAAAAGCCAGAAATCAATTACGGCCCAACCAGAAATTCAAACTTGAACGAAAGCCATCGAGCGCTAGGCCAAAGAGGCACCTAAAATTGTCAAAGGTTATGTTTTTCTTTTCAGGAAAATTAAACTTTTTAAGGGTTCCGTGCCTCAAAAGGAAAAAAAAGAACCCTTATAGGATCACTTTATGGTCCGTCTGTCTGTCAAGAACCTTTTTCTCAGGAACGCGTGGAGGTTTAAAATTGAAATTAACATCAAATACTTATGTCTAAAGTCCATTATAGCTGTACAAAAATCTATCTTTTGAAGTCAACGCAATCAACAAATACGGCCATTTTTTCCCTATTTTCTAAAAAAATTCTGGGGTATCAAAACCTATGGGGTACTTCCCATGGACCTAGATCAATAAAATTTGGCAAGAAGGAAGGTCTAACAGTACAAGTAAAGGAAAAAGTCCGAAAACCGCGAATTTGTGATTACATAGTTAAAAAACCCTTTGTTAGTATGGAACCCTCAGTGCGCGAGTCCAACTCGCAAGTGCGAGAAAAAAACAGGCAAGTGCCTGTTTTTTTAAAAGAGTGCACACTACTGCACACATCTGTGCTAAGATATTTAAAAAAAGAATCTAGCATCTCACCCGGAACGAGCCGGGTCACATTTGCGCAACGCGTTGCGCAAGCGACAGAGACCTTGCGCGCGCGCACCCCACCTGCGAACTCGAGTCGAGAGGCTGCGGCGCATGTGTGCGTGTGTGCAAAACTTGTTGTGGTTTAAATTATTGGCATTTAAAAAAAAGGATATGTTTACGTTACCTGCCTAGTTAGTTGAAAGATGATTGACTAAATACGATAACATTGAGATGAAATGAAATGAAAGTTTATTTGCGTTTGGAAAAGGGTACATTTAGGTGGTTATTATTTTCATTTAGTTCAGCTTTTCCAGCCATTTATAAATAGCATGCAAATCAAATACATTTTTTTTTATAGAAGTGACAAAGTTAAATACATTAAATCATTAAATTCAATCAAAATTCAAAATAATAATTGGAATGTCACAGTGTTTACAAAATGGCAATACATAATATCGATACATCATAATATGTCACATAAAAATTAAAATAATAGTCAAGAACAAAAAAAAAACAAGTCATAGTGTCATATCAAAGGACTTGTCCATTAGTGGTTTTTTATTCGTCAATATTTCTAACCAGAATAAACTAAATATTATATGGAAGTGTTCACAAAAACTAGCCTTTCTGCATAATTAATATATTTTTTAAGGCCTCCGATTTAGAGAAAAATTTGAATTATTTTTTCTCTTTGTCTGTACATAAATCGCACCTTCGCCTATACTAATTAACGCGTGAAAAAAAAATTGCCAGCAAAATTGACATTCCATTGACAGTACCTATTATATAATCTCTGGTAGTACCTAGTAGTATTTATCCACCAGTGGAAAGGCAATGGTACATAGCCATACAGCCAGGAAATACAAGTAAGTGATCAATGGATGATGCCTGTTACAAAACATATTTTTTCTCAAAAATGGAGGCGTTTAAAATTCTGATTTCTATGGTTACGTGTTTCGTATTTTTGTCGCTTAAAGATAAATATAGGTTATTGGTGGTTGGTGATATCTTGGAATAAAAAACCAGCCTCCATACAAAAAGAGGACAAGTCCTTTAAATAATCATTAACATTATAGACACAATGCTCGTTTAGCCACCTATATAGGGCGCCTTTGAATCTGTTAAAGGGCAAGTCTTTTATATTTTGAGGTATTTTATTAAATATGAGCATACACATCCAGTAGCAGTTCTTAGTAAAACGAGCACTCTTGGGAACGAGGTCAATAACAAGTCTATCGCCATTTCTGGTATTACGCATGTACACATCTTTCGCTTGCCTGAAATAATACATATTTTGTTTTACAAACTTCGCAATTTCGAGGATGTACAGGCATGGGAGGGGTAGTATTTTTAATGATTTAAATAACGGTTTGCAAGGCTCATCGGGTGCAGTACCACATATGGCCCTTATACATTTTTTTTGGGCAAGGAATGCCTTACTTGCATCAGTGCTATTACCCCATATAATGAGTCCGTACCGCAGAACGGATTCCACATAGGCAAAGTACGCAGTAAGTGCTGTATTTTTTGTCGCTACTTTGTTTAATTTATAGAGTGCGTATGAAAATCTGTTAATTTTTTTGCAAACATTTTCAACTTGATTTTGCCAATTTAGTTTTTGATCTATCCATATACCTAAGAATTTTGTTGTGTTAGTACTATTTAATTTTTGTCCTTCGAAATTAATGTCCATTGTCTGGTATAATATGTTATTGAAATTTATAAAATAAGTTTTGTCAAGATTTATAAGTAGATTATTATTTTTAAGCCATTCTATTATTGCTTTTACTGTGTTGTTAATGTCAATTATATGGTCTCTTAGCGTCAGTTTACTATCTGTTTTTACTATCACAGATATGTCGTCAGCAAATAAGATACATTTATGGTTAGTTACGTCCGGAAGATTATTAATATAACTCAAAAACAACAGGGGACCTAAAACACTACCCTGCGGGACTCCGTACTTGTTTTCTTTGGGATGTGATTTGTGTTTTAGTACCACATTATTACAATTAAGTCTGCTTATTTCAACCGACTGTTGCCTACTTTGCAAGTAGGTTTTAAACCAACTTAAAGCAGTGCCACTTATGCCACAACGATCTAATTTTTCTAGAAGTAAACTGTGTGATACAAAATCGAAGGCCTTAGACATATCGAAGAAGAGTGCGGTTGTATAGTCATTGGCATTAAGGCATGTTAGAGTTTCATTTACCATATCGAAGACCGCATGTGCCGTAGATTTTCCCTTCTGAAAACCATACTGGTTGTGCTTTAGTACATGAAACTTGTCAAACAATGATTTGAATTTTGAATACATAATTTTTTCATATACTTTTGACAATATCGGCACGAGCACGATTGGCCGGTAATTGTTCAAAATAGTTTTTTTGTCTTTTTTAAACAATGGCTTTATCAAGGAAAATTTAAGCTTGTCAGGAAAAGTACCAGAGACCATTGATAGGTTTATAAGAAATGCCAAAACCCTGCCTAGTTCTTTATTGCAGGCCTTAATTACTTTAGTGCAGACACCGTCATATCCTTTTGAATTGCTGTTATTTAGGGTCATAATTACTTTATAAATGTCATTTTCGTCAATAGGGTTTAGATAAATAGAATTATTATAAATTGGATTGGATTTGGCGTGTAATATATTATTTTTTATGTCTTTGTTTGTCAATTTATTGAAAAAATTATTAAAGGTATTTTCAATTTGAGTAGGACAAGTAATAATTTCACTATCGCATTCAATAGAATCGATGTAATTATTGTATTGCGGCTTGATGTTAATTTCGTCTTTTATTACCTTCCATGTGGCTTTACAAGTATTCCTACTTTTAAGCACGTATTTATAATTAGTATTTTTTTGAACATGTTATGCATTTTTTTAGTATTCTTGAGTTGGCTTTATATAGTAGTTTTGCCTTAGGACTCTGTTTTGTGCGCAGCTTTTCCTAATTCCATTAGATATCCAATTTAGATTAGATTTTGTGGGCAGTCTAACTTTTATAAGTGGGAAGCAAAGTTTGTAAAGAAGGCATAGCGAGTCATGAAAATTGTTAAATCCAGCATTAGGTTCGGTTTCGTTATAAACATCGGAGAAGGAATGGCACGCCAAATGTTTTTTAAACTTCTCTATATTTTCAGCAGAGTAGTCTCTCCTGTAAGTGTATATCGTTTTTGGAGGGACAAGCTTTGGTTTGCTACTAAAAACAAGAATTTGCGAAGTATCATGGTCCGACAAACAGAGAGGCAGTGTCATTCCAGTTGCACCTTTGATATTACTAAATATATGGTCTATACACGATAGGTTTCTAGTGGGTTCCGTGATATGCTAGGTTAGGTTATGGTCATAGAGAAGATCTGTTAAGTTTTTAGTCACATTATTACATAGTCTGGTATTAATATTGATATCTCCCAAAATAACAATTTTTTGCTTTAAGTGCTTATGCAAATATTTGCCAAGCACAAGCTCCAGTTTATCAAGAAAGAATTCCAAGTGCCTTTTTTTGTAGCTGTTGACGAGCAGTATAGTATACAGACAATAATTATGTTGTGATAGGGTATTTTTATAGAACAGCATTCGAAATGAAAGTTGACTGCAATCTCGTCAAAAGTATTTATTTTTTTGTATGCTATACCTTTTTTCACCATTATGCAGGTTCCACCCCTTTTTTTGTTTCGTGAATAGTGGGTTGCAAGTTCGTAATTGTGAATATTGATGTTTTTCTCCTCACTGCACTTTATAAAAGTCTCTGAAAAGCACAGCACATCCGGGGACAAATCAGGATTTAGTTCCGACAGAGCCACTTCTAAAAGTTCTTCTTTAGAAGCTAAGCCCTGTATCTTTTGACGTAGAATTACGAATCTATTGTTAAAATTTTTAGGGACGAAAAAAGTCAGGTAATTTGTTTTCTGGTGTGCATGTTATTTTATTTGGTGTTTCCTTTGCTTTGATAGGGAAATAATAAGGGATAGTGCCTTTTTTAGATGCCTGCATGTTAGCGCTATTTTTTGTAATGTAATTGATCTGCTTGTTGTTTATATATTTTCCTAATTTAAATCCGTGTTTAATATAATTGCGCTCATATTTTAGGTAATCTATTTCTATATTCAATTTAGTACATAATTTAAATTTAATTGATGTCATGTTCTGGGTGCTAGAGTTATTCAATCATTTGTTTATGTCGATGAAAATACAGTTTTTATAGCTTTTTACAATTAATTGGATTTCAGCATTCAGTTTATAAACATTAAGGAATCTATTTTGTTAAACACTTAACAAAAATATTTTACAATGCTTAAAATTGTTCAATGTATTACATAGCTCAGTCAAAAACAAATATGGGTTTTTGTCATTACATCCTGCAGATAATATAAGAATATCGTTACTGTCTAAAGAATCTCGTAAATAATTACAGCTTCCTAGCACTTCCGAGCTCGATGCGAATGGCTTTACTCTGCCAGAAACATTGTAGCAGTCATTTTGCGATCCGGATCGTGAAGAGATTAATTTAACAGTCAGGCCTCGAACCTGTTGGTCACCGATTATATGAATAATAGGCTTCATAGAGAGTTAAAAAGTTGTTTTTATTTATATTAAAAATTGACAGTTTTTTTTTATTTACATGTAAATCGAAGTTGTTATTGAAACAGTAAATAATTCTGCTTGCTTATTTTTCGGCATTATCTAAAAGCCTGTTTTACTGGCCATGTACACTTTATTTTATGTATCAATAACAAACTTAAAAATAATATTTTACGTAATTTCTCTTTTATAAAAAAATCTTTTTAAATTTTATTGAGTACGTACCTATGTTATGTGGTCAAAAATTACGAAGACTACAAAAATAATAATTAAAATTCCCTTCTAAATTATTAAAGTTTGTAAGACAGTTTTAGAAATAAATCTTTAAATGACTATCATTTTGTTGAAGTACTCTAATTAATTCTGACATCGTCAAATTGACCTTCTGCCTCCTTATAAGGAGAGATCGAACCGAAGGCTCTGTGCTTATAAGCTTCCTCTCATGGCTAACATTCTAGATTTTTTGTAGTTAGGATGCCTTCAAAGGTATTTTATTTCATGTATCTCGGTCAATATTGATCGTCTTTTGGTTAGAATTTTTATCTTTTACGTAATTAAACTAACGAAGTAAAACAAATATTTAAATATCCCTACAAAATAGCAACCAACTTTTAAAGTTACATGTCAGTGGCCAAGTAAAGAAGGTAAATATAAAAAAACGCAATTTTCTTTAAAACAATTGTTATTCGAAAATTTTTATTAAACAAAAATCTTTAAGAATCTAAAATGAAGTTTTTCAAAAATACTTATGTGTATTGGGTCAACTAGTTTGAAGTTAAATGAAGTTAGTAATGTTCTGAACTTGTTATTTGTTTCATAAATACAATCCAATTCAACTTCAAGTTATTGAAGCTTCAAAATATACACATTATTCTCTAAACATAGCTAGACTAGGACCTAGGGCTAGTTTAGTCTTTTGTATCTAGCAAAGCAGCTGACGAGACACGCAAAAAACCTGAAACTGGTAGCGTTGCAAATGTTTTTTCACACACTTATAGATCCAAAGATCCATAGATCTGAACCGGTTCACCTCAGAACTAACTGGGACAGGATGCAGGCTAGGGCTGCGCCAAAACGGGATCACGATTCATGAACATGACTAAAAAGGTCCTACATAACCACAGTTTTAAAAAAAATATTTAGGTTGTATAATTCATTAAATATGTTTTAGTAGCCAACAAAAATTCAAAGTGAAGAGTAGAGTAGAAGTATGAAAGTGTTCTTTTTTTTAAAGTAATGAACTAACTCTTGATCTTCATCTTAGCCCGAGAGTAAGGTCTACGATGGAGTGAGCTTGCCCAGGAGAAGCCTATTTTAAGTTATTTATTTATTTACTACCATTGTGCCCATTTTTTTTAATGGTTTGGCTATGGCTCTTATAATTACTAACCAATACGAGCTGACAGCTATCTAATTATCAAAGTTCAATCACACACTTTTAAGTCAGTGTCCGTTTTATTTCACAACTCACAACCCTAATGCATGTGCGTCGATGCAACAAAGGTACGCGTATGGGTGCGTGTGCGTGTGTGCATTCGTGTTATGTAACAGTTATTTAGCTGCGCCTGCTCAATAATTTACGAATCCGTGGAAAGATGGCGACAACTGACGTAATTGGCGCTTAAATCGTCCACGAGTCGTATATTAAATTAAATTAAACCGTTGTTTCATAAACATTAAATAAATAAACAGGAATTACTTTTTTGGGCTCCGTACCTTAAAAGGAAAAAAAGGATTTCTTTGTTATTATAGCATTTAATCACTCTTAAACCTTCGCGTTTCATTATTAGAACACATTAAAACGGGGATTAACGCGACGGATAGTAGGTAAAACATTATATACCTTTAATTTTTGCCTGACGTTTCGACCGGGTTGCACCGATCGTGGTCACAGGCAGACTGGCTGGAGAACTGCGATGTCTTCACTCCGTATGTGGGGTAGATTCATATTCTTCTATTAATAATGTGAGGTTATTAACAAAATTCGTACCGCCGCTGCACACTACGCTAACCGTGTCCCTATTCTGTAAACCGGCCGCCGCGTCCGTATTCCGGTGGTTACTCAACTGCGACCCAAAACGAGGATGTGTAATGCTAATTACTGGATTCCATGTCGCAGATAATTTGTCTCTCTCTTTCCTATTGAAATTAACATGTTTTTTAATTTCAATAGCTTCACGCACAACTCTTGAATAATAGTGGATCTGTGGAGAGGACTTGCGTTTTATGAAATTCAATCCAATGATTAGTGCCCGCCTCAAGTAAATGTTCTGCAATCGCTGATTTTGTTATTTGTCGGTTTTTCACAGCGGCGATATGTTCTTTGACCCTTTCAGCCACCGTCCGTTTTGTTTGGCCTATGTATGAACTACCACAGCTGCAACCGATTTTATACACACCCGGAGTTTGTAACGGCAAGACATCTTTTGGTGTGCGCAATATACTGTTTACCTTTGATCTCGGAGTAAAAACAGTGGGTATGGAGTATTTTCTTAATAGGGAACCGACCTTGTACGTTACTACTCTCACATAAGGTAAAAATGCGGGATGTCTGTTTACGCCTGGACTTTTACCTTTCTTAATCGGTCTTTGCAAATGTTTTGTTGTCATTTTGTATCCATTATTTCGTAGTACCTCCTGAACATGATCCAGCTCTTGCTTTATATGCTCAGGGTCACAGAGGTCAAATGCTCTGTTTATAAGTGACGTCATAACGGATTGTAAATGTCTAGGGTGGTGGTGTGAGGTCGCATGTAGGTATCTGTCAGTGTGCGTTGGCTTTCTATAGACACAGTGTGATAGTGATCCATCAGATCGCAATGTTACTCTAACATCCAAAAATGGCAACGATTTGTCCTTCTCTAATTCACATGTAAATTTCATCTTTGGATGAATTGAATTAAGATGTTCTAGATATTGATCTACCTCTTGTGTGCCGCCTTTTACAATACTGAAAACGTCATCCACATATCTTTTCCAAAGCCTAATAGTTTTCGTGCCAAGGCGTAGCGCCTTTTCTTCAAAATGTTCCATCCATAGATTAGCCAGTACAGGGACTACGGGACTTCCCATTGCGACGCCATCAATCTGGAGGTAATATTGACCTTGGAAAAGAAAGTAGTTGCCATCAAGACAGTTCTTCAGCAGATCAATATAGTTAAAAGGCATTTCATTATCACTCAACCTGTCCTTTACAAAATGACAACAAAACATTTGCAAAGACCGATTAAGAAAGGTAAAAGTCCAGGCGTAAACAGACATCCCGCATTTTTACCTTATGTGAGAGGAGTAACGGACAAGGTCGGTTCCCTATTAAGAAAATACTCCATACCCACTGTTTTTACTCCGAGATCAAAGGTAAACAGTATATTGCGCACACCAAAAGATGTCTTGCCGTTACAAACTCCGGGTGTGTATAAAATCGGTTGCAGCTGTGGTAGTTCATACATAGGCCAAACAAAACGGACGGTGGCTGAAAGGGTCAAAGAACATATCGCCGCTGTGAAAAACCGACAAATAACAAAATCAGCGATTGCAGAACATTTACTTGAGGCGGGCACTAATCATTGGATTGAATTTCATAAAACGCAAGTCCTCTCCACAGATCGCCACTATTATTCAAGAGTTGTGCGTGAAGCTATTGAAATTAAAAAACATGTTAATTTCAATAGGAAAGAGAGAGACAAATTATCTGCGACATGGAATCCAGTAATTAGCATTACACATCCTCGTTTTGGGTCGCAGTTGAGTAACCACCGGAATACGGACGCGGCGGCCGGTTTACAGAATAGGGACACGGTTAGCGTAGTGTGCAGCGGCGGTACGAATTTTGTTAATAATGTGAGGGTAGAAGAATATGAATCTACCCCACATACGGAGTGAAGACATCGCAGTTCTCCAGCCAGTCTGCCTGTGACCACGATCGGTGCAACCCGGTCGAAACGTCAGGCAAAAATTAAAGGTATATAATGTTTTACCTACTATCCGTCGCGTTAATCCCCGTTTTAATGTATTATAGCATTTTTTAATCTTCTAGTTATACTATACATTTTGCTCTTTGAATCTAAAAACTATGTAAGCAAGTTGTAATAAAGTTGGTAAATTATGCAGAAGCAGTTAACTCAAACACAAATTAAGAATCAATTAGGAATAACTGCAGCAATTCTCAACGAAATTAAAATTCTGTTGTAACTAGTATTAATAACCAGTGCTATTAATAACCGTAATAGAATATTTTTGATAGGTTTATGGGATATCGTGGCCTTTTCCTGTTAGACCTAAGTTATAAAAAAAGCTTCAAAGTAAGTAAGCATGTAATTAGCATTCAATAGATAATTTCGTGTCAGGTTGTTGTTCAAACAATCCCGTATTTTTTAGGATTTTTATGATATGGACTTGTTCGATATGACATTTAAAGCCAAAGTCAAAAATAATTTATTCAATTTAGGACAGAAAATGACACGTATGAACGTCAAAATTTAAAAATCAGTAATATTGCCCTTTAGGGGCCTCGAACATGTCTCCTTATTTTTTGGGCCTTCACAGTGAATCACATTGAAGTTGATACATAGAATGTATAAATATTTTTCAAAAACTATTACTTACTGAGTAAGTAAGGTAAAACGCCAACTCAGTAAATATTGAGCAAAGTCACCGTCGCGTGCTATGTTATTTATCTACATGCGCACGAGTGCAGCGTCTAGCGCACAGCCCTGACACAGATCGCGGTGCACTACGCGCGCGCAGACGCGGTGCGTACACGCAGGAAAAACAATATTTGGCGCGCTAAATAGGATATCATTGCGAAAAATTCGCGTCATCTAAATAAATTAAATTATTCCAAAAATCACTCAAATTACCTTGCCCCGAAGTGGCTTGTGCTATGACGACTGATAACGGATAGTAAACATACTTAAAACGCGAACATCCATGATTTAGGTCTAAATGTTCGTGCTCATCACACAAAAATTTAACCCTTGTGGAATTCGAACCAGCTTCCGCTGGTTTTGTAATCTGGAGCGCAAACCACTACACCAATGAGATGGTCGCCATTTATGAGATATAATTGTGGCGGTTACTGTGCGGTATATAAGAGAACTAAAGAGGTTACAATGTAACTTATACAAGAAAATAGATGCATTTTGAAATAGGCTTGTAATTGCACCGCAAGTTGGCTGCAGTACTCCGATTAGGAAGAAAAATTATTGACAGTAGGGACTGGTTTTGACCACATAATGTGCCTTTTACACTTAGTCATCATATCTTTATTGTTTCTATTTATTTAATTATATACTTACCTGTGGGTAAAGAGCTGCTAACACCATAGCAGGATTTTATTTCGACTTACCTGTAACGAAAAAAACATATTTGTAAAAAATGAATTTAAAAAAATAAATATAATCTTAAAAGTACCATGCAAATATAATTAATAGGCTGTGATTTATGACGTAAAAAGTTAGTCATAACAATCTGTTAAGACATGTCTTATTTTTTTTAAACCGGTAGTCAATTTATCTCATCATCGACATGGCCTATGGCTCGTTAGCAAACCTTACAACTGCTTAAATGCATAAAATTCCACTAATTCGTTAGTTGGTGTATTTGACACCAGGGGGCGTAGTGCGTGTATCGTGCCATAGCTAATAGAGCGTGGCGCGCGCAAAAAAAGCGACAAAAAAATGCGCAGGCGCATCAGCGAGAAATTATGAAGTATTGACTTGTAAAAAATACTCCCGGTACCACTTTGTACCGTTTGAAGTCAAAACACTGGGTCACCACCTATCTCTTTTTATAAAGACCTATCTCTTTTTATAAAGAGACTTCCAAGGGGCTGATTGATATCAGTGGTGACCCAAGAGCTGGCAGCTACCTTGCACAGCGTATAAGCATCGCTATCCAGCGGGGTAACGCAGCCAGCATCCTGGGAACCTTACCACAAGGACCCTTTTTATAATTTTAATTTTGTACATAATCATGTTTTATAATATATCTTAGTTACCTGTAAATATTTATTACCTTGAATAAATTTGACACCACCACTTAGCTAATATCAATTTGATTTTTACGGATTTATTTTATTACTTCTTAATAATATATTGTTGCTGGTGGCTACAGCAGTGTGTTAACTAAGATTGTCAGCATTTTTCTGTTTGTGACGAATTTTTTTGGAATTTTCCGTTGTGGAAATACCACGTCAATTTTCAAACCATGTTAAATTTTAATAATGTTTTGTAATGTTTAGTTATAATTCGGATAATACCTAAAGAAATGTGACTGTGAAATTAGGTGTTGAAAATGTATACCTAGGCACACACATATTAAAATTTCCTATAAGGTATTGAGTATCATATTTCAATAATTTATTTTAACATAAAATAAAATAAGTTTGATAAACAGGTAAAAGTTGTACCTACCTAGTGTACTTTGCGAACTTATGTTTGATAATATTTTTAATTTTTATTATAATATTTACCGTGATTTCACGACGAATAATCATTCCGCAGATATTTTTAAAAATATTTACCGTACATACAATGTTGATGCAATGGGAATTTTATATTTGTTTATCCGTGCACTGATTTTATGTTAATTAATTCAGCTACGTTTTGTAGTTATTTTAGATACATAAATATAACAACTTATTAAGAAGTTAATCCAAATGAATCTATAAATTGGCCGATAATTACTAAAACGTAATTAATGTATTTTGTATGTAATAAATAATAATTGTAAATGTTCACGACTCATAATGATGATGTTGAAATAATAATTTATAAATATTTTACTAATTATTCTGATTAAGGTAGCAAAAATATTAACCTGCGTTTCCGTTAAAATTCGTTTTTATTTAGGAAAAGTAAATACATACATTTTGTAAAATAAATGACTGCCATAAGAAAAAAAGCATTAATGATTAGCGTTTTTCAGGGTTCAGTGACGCAACGACACGTGGTCCTGTATATGGGCAATTTATTACTTGGCGCCTCCAGTCACAAAAAATGGGTCAGGCTTTTTTGTTAACATTCCAAAAGCAACAGTAGTTAATAGGTGATAAGTTCCTGTAATATTTTTGTCATAATCTTATATAACTTATATGAATGTAGAAATTAACAAAATCCATAATTATCTTACTTTTAATGAAGTCTATATATTGTCTGTCCGGTTACCGATGTCCGAGTCTCCATGTGGAGGAGACTAAGGAGCAAAATTGCAACCACTTTCTTAATAGGATCAACTTTGGAATCCCAAATTATTTTTCACTTTCCCATACTAATTAGTAAATCAGCTATGTAGACTTGTAAGGAAAGGTGATATTTTTGGTCTTTTTTCGGGGTTCATGTAATAGAAAAAAAATGTTGAAAGTGAACTCATCTATCACCTCTTGAAGGCTCCGACACACGTATACTACTAATACCGTAATATTTACACCTTAATAAAAAAAACACAGGTTTTCAATACTTTTTGGCTACGGAACCCCCTTTGGCGGATCCCTATTTGGATAACAAAAGTACTCTACCTCGTCATTTCAATATTTTCATGTTTGATTTAAAAAGAAGTTACATTGTACTTTTTAGGGTTCCGTAGTCCGAGAAGGAACCCTTATAAGATCGTTCAGTCTGTCCAACCGTCCGTTCTAGTCTGTCACAGCAGAATATCTTCTACGTTTATGGATTGATTTGCATGTAACTTGGTTCGAGGATACTTCACATATAGATTTAATTTTTAAAAATTTATCACTTTTACGAACAAAGTTTTATGAAAATGAAAATGAAAATATTTATTAGGAAAATTAAATAGGTAACAATAACAGAGGCTGACCTGTTCCTTTTAAGTGTAAAAACACTTGTGCCAGGAAAGGCCGCTCTCCTATAGCACGGTTACATAGGTGTTTAATTTTATCTTATCTTATATTATTAATATATTTATATACTAAATCACTCTACATCTAAAATAATTACATCTAAAATAATTACGAGCAGGTGTGTGTGTGTATGCGTATGTGTGTGTATGCGTGTGTGTGTGTGTGTGTTTTTTTTTGGGTTTTTTTGCGTGTGTATGCGTGCAAGTGTGTGCATGTTTATATTAATACGAGTAAGTAGTTGAAAACAGCTAGAGTACGAGATACTATTGTATTTTTATTTTATTCGAGACAGCGTCTTCCACTTCCTCATAGTTTAAGGTTTTAATCCATTCAATTAGACTTTTTTTGCATTGTGAACTTGTCTTAGTGTATAAATTAAGATTATTATTAGCAAGGTTATAAAGATAAGATGAACGAGCTATATATTGGTGTCTAGCAAAATCTGTTTTGTATTTATTTATTTTAGCCACCTTAAAGTTCCTTCTTTTGGCTAGAATTGCAGTATCAAGAGGTAATGATTTGTGTTTTTCCAAAACAGTGTGTAAAATATAAAGTTGCCGAACGGTCAGTACATTCGCTAAGGAGTAAAGAAAGTTTGTTGGGAATCTAAGTTTTTTGAAGAACATGACTTTCAGGAGAATTCTTTGAGCACGTTCTGCCTCTAGAAATTTTGTTTTTGACGCACCAATATGGGGGCATATTGGAATACAATAAATTATAATTGATTGAGCTAAGGCGATATACACTTTTTTGAGAAGTTCTGCACTAGCAGAATACCTAAGAGCTTTGAAAATCCATATTAGCTTTCTGATTCTACCAGAAATTAGTTCTAGGTGGCAGTACCAAGATAATCGCTCATCAATCATGATGCCCAAGTATTTTGTGGTATTTACCCTATTTACTATAGGGCACTTACAGTTAGAGCCATCAGTATTGATGCAGTTATGAATAACCAGATTATAATCTGGGCACGGTTGAGTTCTAGTGGTAATGGTAAAGCACATAAAGTTCGATTTAGTGGCATTTAGAGAGAGCAAATTTTGTCTTAACCAGCTAGCAGTAGCAGCCAGAGCATTCTCAGCACTAGTTTTTATAGAACTCCACGACTTTCCAGTTATCAAAAGCGCAGTGTCGTCAGCATAGGAGAAAACACAGGTATTATCGAGCTTAATGTTGCAAAGCTCATTTATATAAATGAGAAATAAGGTGGGTCCAAGGACAGAGCCTTGAGGCACTCCAAATGTCAGCTCCGCATCCTCACTAATGTACTGTCCTATCTTAACCCTCTGCTTCCTCCCACCTACTCCTGAATAGTTCCCAGGGAGCTCCTCTAATTCCAACATCTTCTAGTTTTTGCAAGAGAATGGGAACACAGACGGTATCGAATGCCTTTTTTAAATCAAAGAAAATCGTAAGGCATTTACCTCCACCATCCAACTGATCGGTAATTAATGATGTCAGGGCAATCACGGCATCCTGGGTCGATTTTCCGGCTCGAAAGCCATATTGTGATTTTGATAATATATTATACTTATTGAAGTATTCAACGAGCCTTTTATTGATGAGCTTTTCTAATATTTTGGACAGTGCAGGCAAAACCGATATTGGTCTGTAGTTATTGGCATCGTCTCTGTTCCCACCCTTATGAACCGGAGTAATTAAGGCTCGTTTAAGCCAAGATGGGTGATTTATTGAACTTTAGGACGGAACGCGGAACCCCTGTGATCCCTCCACATAACTCCAGGGTTCGGTATGCTACCATTTGGGGATCCCTGACTGTGATAGAATATTATTGTGGTGATGGCCGTGATCAAGGCGCTTGCCATAACGCCCAAATATCTGAGACTTCTCCTAAAAATGGATCAGAACAGATCACTACATCATCATCATATCAGCCTATTGCAGTCCACTGCTGGACATAGGCCTCTTCAAGACGGCGCCAACTTTCATGGTCCTCCGCTTCTCGTATCCAGCCACCACCGGCCACCTTCCTCAGGTCATCGGTCCATCTAGCAGGGGGGCGTCCAACACTACGTTTCTCGAGACGTGGTCTCCATTCGAGAACCTTCCTACTACACTACACGATCACTACATATTATACTGAAAATGAAGTCCCCTGTCGTGTCTGTCTGTATGTACGATGTTCTCGAAAAACACTTAACGAATTTTCATGCGGTTTTCACCAATCGACAGAATCATTCCTGATGAAAGTTTTTGTATTTATTTGAAACATGACGATGATATAGTTGTAGATGACGAAAAAATTAAAACATCTGGGAGTTTTAATTGCAAACGCTGATTGCAAAATAATTGTTTCTCTTTTTATCTTGTGGTTCCCCGCGACTTCGCCCGCAAGATTTGGCTTTTCCCCATAAACTTTCATGCCCCATTTCACCCCCTTAATATTTTTATATCGCGACAAAATGTAGCCTATGTCCTTTCCAGGGTCTCGAACTGTCTCCATATCAAATTTCATCTTAATCGGTTCAGTGGTTTAAGCGTTAAGAGGTAACAGACAGATAGGCAGACAGAATAATATTAGTATAAATTTCTACAAAAAAGTCCTCAGTGGCATGTCTATGGTTTAAGGATACTTAAGTAACACATTTTAACTTCTACTCATGGTCACTAGTATTTTATACCTCGACAACTATTAGCCAATTAAAAGTGAACCTATATTCTGTTTCTACAATCCTCGCTCATAAAAATCTAAGTTAGATTTTCCGCTTACTGCATTTTCCATGTAGTTAGTTGTTTTCCTTCACGAATAACCTCGGAACCTTGCGCCGGGCGTCGAACCCGCAACCTTTGCTGTTATCGTTGAAAAACAAACCTACCTACTTGCCAGCAAAAACTATCGGATTAGATGAAATTATCTAAGTAGGTCGTTGCATTAGTAGCAACGGTGATTTCAACATGTTATTCGATTTGTAATGGAAAAAAATGTAATTCTGAATATGCTGGAACAAGATAAGGTAAGTAAATTTTTCTTCTTGAGCTAAAAAAATAATATTCTATCCTAATTTTGGCTACGGCAGCCATTTTTAGAGTTCCGTACCCAAAGGAATCGTAGACTCCACTGTCTGCCTGTCTGCCTGTCTGTCACTAGAGTGTATTTCATGAACCGTGAATACAGTGATAGGTAGGACGTAAAATTTTCACAAATGATGATGTATATCTGTTGCCGCTATACAAACAGACACTAAAAACAAAATAAAATAAATATGTAGGTTCCCATTATCCCATAAAGCAAACGTGTTTTTTTTTTTTTGCCGATTTTTCTCGATATTAATAAGGGCAATAGGTAGACGCTTGAAATATTTACAAAATATTTAGTATATTCACTTTAAAAGCAAAGAATTGAATTGAAAATATAAAAAAATATATTAAGGGGCTACTTAAAACGATTTCATTAAAACTAGAAAAGAGGTTATAATATAGCGATTAATGTTGTACTTATGACAATGTTACGGAACCCTTCGTGCGCGAGCCCGACTCGCCTTTGGTCGGTTTTTTTTACGATTGCATTGGATTTATATAAAATTGAAGGAACAAAACCAGGAGATAGATAAGGGTATGCTGGTTTTCAGTAAGTTTTTTAAAAGCCATTAATAATTTTCATTATTGTTACACGATTTACTGGCCAGTTTACAGCACATAATTTCTTATTAGCCTCAGTTCGATGTGATTAAGAGACCCATTTAAAAGTAAAAAACCTGATCATCTCGTAAAGTTTGTGATTGGTGTGTCCTAAGTTTTATTTGGCAGTAAAGTTCCCAATACATTCGTCAGCGAAGTAAGTCCTTGGGTCCTACTCGGAAAACCTATCGCCCGAAACTAATACCAATTCGTAAACCAAGATTCAAATTAATACCATCTATTTGCGAATCAATTTAAAAGTTCACGCAAGACATGGCTACTCGTACCATACCAATGTCAAAATACTCGTTTTGTCGATACGCAAACAATTGAAATTTACTGAAATCTTTGAACTCATTGGTTGCTAATTTCGAGCGTTATTCCGTATTTACAGCTCTATCTTTCTTTTTCTGTTCGTGTCGATACTGGGTCTATATTTTCTATATATCTATCTTTTGATATACTATTTATAGCATATAGCATTTATCTGATAGCCTCGGCACCTCCTTGTCAGTGACCGTATTTTTGAGGCATTTATTTTGTCCCACAAGTATGTCGATTAAGTCCTCGGCCGGGATGACAGCGGGCACGCCTTTGAGAATTATCATTGGGCGTAAGGACTTAGACACTTTCGCCTGTACGGGGCAGTCCGGCTTGTTAATTTTGGCTAAAGTCTCCTCACGATGCTGGACCGAGTCAAACTCGACTCTGAGTTTATTGTTCGAGACATACTAACCTGCGGCCGGGGCAAAATTTGTGTCTCTGAAAGACACTGAGCTCCTCCAGGTTTTCAGAGTTTCGGCCGGGCTAAGGGCTGGTTTTTTGGTGGCTACAATAATGGCCGGGCGAGTTTGGGGTGTCGTTTTGGTATTTTCTTTGGCTTTCGCAGATTTTGTCGCCCGAACGATTTCAGAAAACGACTGTTGTGGAGGTGCATGCACCGGCTTAGGGATTTTGGCAACCTCTTGTCGGACTGATAAGCGGGCAGCTTCGACAATGGCGGATTGATCGTTTGAAGGGGAGGGGACAGTTTCTGGACTTGAGGTAAGCAATTTCTCAATTCGTTTGGTGCTGTTTAGTACTGTCTCTTTGATTGTTTTCTTTAGGTTGAAGCTTTCCTTCATGGCCCCTTTGATAGTGGTTAGAAGCATAAGAATTTCTGTTATAGTGGGGTTGTCCAAGGGATCAATAGAGGGTACTTCTCTAAGTACAGATGGGGTGGGGGTCCCGTAGATGGGAGATTGTATATTAAAATCGTCCTCTGATGAACAAAAGTTTGGTGGAGCTGCCTCGCAGCTGGGGTTGGTCGTGAGTTTGGATTTTAAATGTGCCATGACTAAAAAAGAGTTTAGTTCACCTTCTGCGGAGCCCGCAAATGGGGAGTCTATTTAAAGACCCAAAGATACGCAGATGGTATAGCGCCGAGAGAAGAAAGAAGAAGAAGGAAAGACAGAAGACAGAAGAAAAGAAAAAGCGATGGAGCAACAGGACGCGACGGTTTAGGGCAAGCACAGTGAGTACACCGACCGGAATACACTCGCTGGCGAGCCCGCCGCCTGCCTGCCTCCCCACCCCCGACACTCGCCTGGTGGTCGGTCTACCGGCCACCTCAGTCGATTGATCAGAGCTGGCTAGTCTCCAACCTCCCGTTTTTGCCGAATTTGAGGCCAAAGTCGCGTGTTGCCCGAGACGGAGACGCGCATTAAATTCGGCGAACTAACCTTCTCCGCTCAGGCTCAACTCCCAGGACCCTCTTCTCCAGCATTACGGGTCTCCACGCACGGCACAAACACGTGGGTGGCCCTTCCTCGTCTGAAGTAGATATCCTGCTACTTCTTTGGTCGCCAGAGCCTCGTCAGTAGCAGCAGGGTGCACCACGTGCAGGTGAGGTTGGCATTTTATAACATAAACCCTTACAACCTCCTGGAAGTCGTCACGAAAGAGACGACTTTAAATACTTTTCACAATTTAATAAATTATATAGTAAATGAATTAAAAAACTATAACAAATAAGAAACCAAAATATTTTCTAAACCCACTCACCGTCTGTTACTGCAGTGTAACCCATTAGCACTGCAGTTTCAGTAATCAGTAGCTGAAACAAAACAAAAAAAAAGCCTCGGCACCTTTCAAGTCACCAATCACCAACACGCATTTTGGTGGAAATAGCATCTAATAATTCGTATACATTGACGCTAAAACGTCAACTTTATTTTTATTTATTTTATTATTACACAGTTAAAAATTGTGCCCGATTTTGGCTTTTGTATGGCTTTAACTTCAAGTTAAGGTTTACTAAAAGCTCTATCCGTCACTATTACACATGTCAGCATGACATTGCCGTAAAACGGACAGCTACATACAATCGGAAAAAGACAGACTCCTACTAAGTAGGGCATTTGTACCTTAAAGGGTCTTAAATTAAGTGGTAAGTAATTCAAGTGGCCCAGCTCTTTGACGCATGCGCGGTTGCTAAGGGGGCGCCATTAAAATGGATGCGCAGGAGACTGCACGAGTTGCGCAATGACACCGCTTGTTTTGCAAAACAATTACATCGGAATGAACATTTTGTCTTGTACTGAAATATATAAACTCTGACTTAGTTCACGAAAATACGAGAACATATAAATAAATAAATATTAGGCAACATCACATACATATGAGTGATATATCTCACTTAACCATCATCATTATCCTAGCGTTATCCCGGTTGTGCACTTACACGCGAGGGTCAGGTCCGCTTTGGACTGTGATCCATAATAGATATGGCAGATCAGGTAATTTTACTGATATATTTCACTAAAATATTTAAAATCCAATATAAGAATTTAATTAAATAAAATTTGTCGTCTGTCAGACGTTTTAAAACAAGCTACTGAGAAAAAACCGCACCAAATATTACAAAATAATGAACAGTATCATATCATATCAGCCTATTGCAGTCCACTGCTGGACATAGGCCTCTCCAAAACTGCGACAACTTTCACGGTCCTCGTAGCTTAAATTAACTAGCAATAAATGCATTACATGCAATACCTAACGCCAACCGCAAATCCCGCTTTCAACTACTGCACTATCATAATCAGGCAATTAGGCTCAAATCTGTGACATAATGCTCAGACCTAGATCAAGCGGTGGTTGATAGAGGCATGCGCCGGTGCATGCGCGTGTGTGCGTGCGCGTGCGCGTGTGCGCGTGTCGGCGTGTGTGCCGTTGTCATTGACATGGATAAGGTTGTCGCTCGATCTCAAGGAGGTAGCTCTTGTAGATTCTTGAGTACAGTCCGATAAGTGATTGGTGTTGTTGGGAAACGATATCTTTTGTAAATAAAGCAACTGGATAGATTGTATTTCTTCTGCCGTACTCAGAGACGTCTATTAAATAAAGTTAACAGGCCTTTTCTAGTTAATTGACAAAAAAGTGACAGAACAATTTTTAATGAGAGATCAAATTTAATTGTGAAACTTTGAGTGCGGCAGTTAATGTATGTGAGTAAAGAAACAACACGAAGTAAGGGAAAATTTTTTGAGTAATTATGTAGGTAGTCATAGTCATAATCAAAGTTTTAAAATGATATTTTCTACAGACGAAGATCTCAAAAAGACGTTTAAAAGGCTCTATCGGCGATTTACCACAGCATAAATAACACAACATGGTGCTTTATCTAGTTCTATACAAATATTATAAAGAATAGAATAGAAAATAAAAAAACATTTATTTGGCAGAACACACAAGATAGAGTAAAGAAAAACAAAACAAGTGACAAAAATAATACTGTAACAAAAATTAAATATAAAAACTTATAAACCTAGAAAGTGTACCAAAAAGCTCAGTATAAGTCGTGACAAAAACAGGTTTTGTCACGACACTAAAGAGGAAGTTTGTAAGTTTGTTTGTTAATCTCTGGAAGCCTAACCCGATTTTAAAAACTGTTTCAAAGAAATTTTGAATTTCTGCACCCAGACGAATCCGGAGAGGTAGCTAGTGATTTATAATGGAAACATGAAGCCCATTTCGAACTGAAACTTTTATCTCTCAATGCTAAAACTAGCTTTTTCACCTACATCTGCACGATAATTAAATTTATATTAGATGTACCCAATAAAAATGAGTCAAAGTGTACCTGCCGGTAGGTAATTAAGGTAATATAGTTAAGGTAATATAGTTTTATGCGTTGCGTTTCCGGCGCGCACGCAGCCGCTGTATATGCCGCCCTCTATTTGCGCCGATTGCTATACCTACCTACTATCAGTGTACCTGGTATTACATCAGTATACTGTCCTACACACGCGCCTTTCGAGACGTGGTCCATGTCTTAGATCCGCGTTCACCAATATTTAAACAGCCGGTAATTGACGTTTAATTTGACAGAATTCCCATACAATATATGTCAAATGTTCCAAACCGGCTGATTAAAAATTAAACATGTGTTGCTGAACTCTAGGCTTAGCTTGTTAACTTTTAAATTTCGAACACTAACAGGGGCTTATTCGCGTAAAAAGAAACATATTACGGTATAAAATGTAAAAGATATCAAAAAATATTATTATTTTTCTAAATCAAATTGAATTTCGCTCAAATTGAAATTATTTTTCTCTCATTTTCTCAATAATACTCGTAAGAGTATTAAGCAAAACAATGAGAGAATAGAGCCTCCAGCTAAAAACCTGGTCAGGTTTACGGAAGCCGTTAAAAAACAGTGGTTATCAATATCGGTACAGCGGTTTCAAAAGTAGCAGGCAGATAAACGTAAGAGAAGTCCGGCAATCTAAATAGGTGTATTCAGTTTGAGAACTTGTCAAAACTTACAAATTCCAAAAATAAGTTGTGAATGTACTTGGCCCACACGGTTACATAGTATACGAATTCCTGGAGCGTAAGCCCCAAAAAATGATTTTATTCCATGGTTTTACCATGAAACTTATCACTTATTTAAATTTTCCCTCAGCTCTGTTTTATAATCCTTACTCATTCAATAAAAATGAAAACTGACCTGACATCAACGCAAAGCCCAAATCCTGGGTGTTAAGACTCTGAAGCAGCGGTGCACTAAGAAAGGATTCTTGGAATTTCATTCCCTAAGGGGGTAAAAAATGGGGGGCAGGTTTGTATGAAACTCAGTCTGTTTTGGAGCTAAATCGATAAAATCTGGTATTTTGCTATTTGCTTATAAATAAATGACGTATTTCAGGATTTTCGGAAACTCAACCTCTAAGGGGATACCCCTCTAAGGGGGTAGAATGTATGGGAAATTCGACATTTGCGCGGACGAAGCCGCGGGCAACATCTAGTTGCGTATATTTCCAAGAATACAGCAATGGAATCGACTGGATACCGCGTGGGCTTCTGTTCCGGCGACTGGCCCTGACCCACAAAATATAAATACGAGTTACAAAACACGCCGTTTACTTACAAATAACACTAATGTGGATGAGGAAAATAATCTCGTATGACGTATTTTGAGAGAGCAAAAATATGAGGAAACGTTTTTATGTGTGGCTGGTTGTCTTTGAGCTATCAGACCAAGGATTGTTTCATTTGAATAGGTAGTTATTACGAAGGATTGTTTTCTTAAGAACAAAGTAAGTTTTTAAAGACCCTACGTCCCAATGGCTTCATCTCAACAATGAGGTGGTAAGGTATCGATTTCTTTGTTAATTAAAAACCAAAAGATATCAATTTAGTACAAAACATTATATATGAACGTCAATAAAGACGTAACAAATGAACGCCCAAAAGTGTTCAGAACCATGTCTCCCTATTTTTGGGCCCTCATGGTCCAGGCCATGTTTCCTTAATTTGGTCTCGAAAAGTTAGTCCACATAAAATTACTAGTTATAATCACACATGCGAATTCCCAGCGGCAACTAATCAGAAGCGTTTTATTGTATCTATTAAATAGGTGCTTCTATTTACTACTGACATTAAGAGCTGATTTTGTTCAACCATTTGAGTTATATTAATTTAAGAGATAATATCTTAGAAATACCTACATAAGACGGTTCTTGTAGGTGGATAAATACTTCATAAGATCGTAATTTGGGGTATCTATTTCACGAAACTTGTTAGATTAATAATATGAGTCCATGAACTTATCTTTTTTACAAGTTTACTAGTGTGCGTTTCTCGAAGCTACGGTAGTAAAATATTAGTTACTAGTTACCAGCTAATAAATAATTATTAGCAAAAACTACTAGAGTAAATTCAATTTGGTTTCTCGAAAAAAAAGTTTTTAATTACTCTTGTAAATTGCACTAATAAAGCTATTAGTCTCAGAAGGTTTGTAAAATATATTAGCTCAAACTATTAGACTTCAATTTAACAGTGTATTTTTATAAAATATTGTCTTTTTAACCAGAAGCACTTACAAAATATATCAATCATTAATTTACTTTAAACCTCATTAATAAAACATTTCGCTTTTACCGACATTGTACCAAACAATAAAAAATAAATAAAACACAGCAAGAATGAAGGTCAACACAAGTATAGGAAAAAAAAAAACAAATTTTGAGGTTATAATCGTTAAAAAAAATCATATGTTGCAGTAATGCAAGATTATTGCAATTTTGCGTGAGACAAACTCGCACTTGCCCGGTTTTTATAGTCATGGATGGAGAATATGTGTATAAACGTCCAAGCCAGACTAGTATTTTCTATTAGTCTGCTACTACTATTGGTTATTAGTCTAGTACCTGTTTTTGAGAAACAGAAAATATTAGGACTAGTAATTTTTACACTAGAAACTAATAGCTAATAAACTAGTAAACTTATATTTTCGTGAAATAGGGCCCTGGGGTAAAGTACTCACAGTAAGGCTAGCCTAAGTTCTACATTGTAATTTCTACAAAGCTCAACATGAAACCTAATTGTTTGCCTTTTTGTATTGATTTAGGTCTAACTAAGCCTGAACCTGCTTGTAGCGCTGAAATCGTTGGTAGTTAAGGTATCTATGTAACTATGAAAAGCGGTATTTTAAATGGAACTTGCTAATTTTTAATATTTTCCTTACTTTAGGCAAAGAAAGTTGCTATTTGTTTGTTGTGTTTATTTTTTTTGTTACAAAGCTTTTTCACACTGTGCCCGAATGTTCCCGCTAAAAATCAGAGTCGTACTAATTATCTATTAGTTTTGTACCTACGTAGGTAATTTGTCATGACTTGTATTTTTGTCCTGAGCTTTTGGGCACACTGTCTGTTTTAATGTATTCCATTTCCATACTATTATTTTGAATGATTTTTCTTTTACCTAAGGCGAGCTAAAGAGCTTATTATGACTATTGAATAATGAATGAATAATTTATTTATTTATGTCAACAAGGGGACTAATTACAAAGACATTACTAAATTACTATTGATAGAGAATAACTTTTATCGATAGTACTTAAATCCTGTTTAATACCAAACAGGAGTTACAGTATATGGAAGATTCCCGCAGTAATAAATACCATTTAAATCAGGGATTCCGTCAGATCGCTTATTATTGGCTTGATGTCCGTTCACTAAAACTTGGTTTGATACTTGTCAAATGTTATTTGACATATTTTGTGTGGAATTGTGTCAAATTAACCGTTAACATACGTTTACCGGCTGTTTAAAAAAATGGTGAATTTGGGCCTTAGTCTACCGACTGACATGTTAATACTAATAAAATAAACTTAAGTTTGTCTGTCAATAATATACAAAGTATTTCGTGCTCGACTGTCCGCCCAGCCAGTAGTAGGTAGTAGAAGTGCGAATTGACCCGTGTCACCGGCTCAAGGTAGCGAGCAAAGTCGCAGGGCGTGCCTAGTTAGTTGTTGCATGGCCTGGGTGTGTGCTCTACTTGTAGTTTTCAGATTTGTCAAAAATTCAACCCTACAAGAGCATATGGACAAGACGAGCCGAATTACGAAGGCTATTTTTTTACTTAAAGCCGAATTAATTAAGAGTTTTCACATTTTTTGATGTTAGTTGAAAAAAGTACCGTATTTTGAATGTTTTTAAAATAAATATGTTGTTTAAAATATGATGAAAATAATACTAATTATAATGTTATTTCGACATTTGTACCTATAACGACAATTGAAATTCTAACTGATGTTTTTGCTAGAGTATTTAAATTTTGGCAATAGCATGGGAAAGCACCATGGGAAGAACAAGATACTGTTACTCGCAAGGGTCTTCAGACGACTACGACAACACGCATGAAATTCCCTACAGAAGATAATACAAAGACAAAAGATTGGTCTTCTAAATAAACCGCTCGAAAAATCTTTGTCTCCAAGTGCATGTACGAGTAGAGTACCTTCCACCACAATGCGGACACGCACGCTGCGCTCCGAGTGACATAACATAACAGGCGCGTACGCACACGCACACAGCCGCGCGCCATGCACACATGTGCATGTAGGGCTGCCACTCTCGTGCACATTTGGTTGAGTATGAAAGGGAATCGCTCGTTTTTATAAAGACAGACATTTACAGTGAATTTCTCATACCAATTCCGGGATGCTTGGTCAATGTAGCTTTTTAACAACTGTTTTGGATGCACTTTTCCATTGAAACTATAAGCACTTTGAAAATACCCTATATTATCCAGCAGGAAAGGTCCTGGTGCTCAAAAACTCTACTTATTAACAATTTTAAATCATTTAATCAAATAGATACTAGGTGACAAAACAATAGGCTGTTACTAGTCAGACATGACACATCTTCGGCCACATCGTCGCTTACAATCAGACAAGATTGCGGTTAATGTCTGCCTATTAATAAAAAAAGATGTCAACTACCGCCCGTATTTACTTTTATCCAAACGACAGCCTAAATACCTAGCCTAGATAGGTATCTAAAGTATGCGTCAAACCAAAGCCCATCATTATAGACCAGCATTATTATGAAAGAGGAAAACAACAGCCCTGAGTCGCATGTCATTGCAGCGGCGTGTGTCAGCCCTGCGCAGTGAAAACGGGGTCACGGTTGCGCGCGCGCCGGCCGCGTGACGCGCGCTGCACGCGGATGCGCGGGGATCGAGAGTGGTGTGATGCGGGAGGACATAAGTATATCATCATCATCATCCTTATCATCCTGCGAGAGTCTAGTGGGCTTAGGCCTCTCCTGTGCGCCACTCTATCTCTTTCTCTATCACTCTATCTTCAGCTATGCGCATCCAGTTGCTGCCACCTCATCTACGCCTGCCTAGATTCGGTCTCGCCTGCAGAACCCGTTTACTCCATCTCCTTTAGTCGATTCTGCTGCAAATATGGCCGGCTACTTGCTATTGCAGCTTGCTAAACCGAATATATCAAATAACATCGCTATTTTATTACTTTGGTTCTGTATCGGATCATCTCATGCTAGATTTTATCCCCTAGAGAAAAAGCTGTGCAAGTGCGGTTCAGACTCGCGCATTGAGAGTTCTGTACAAACAACATTCATTTTCTATAATGTTATCACAAATTCGCGGTTTTCGGACTATTTCCTTTACTTGTGCGTAAGACCTTTCGTCTCGACAATTTTTTTATGATTCTCGGTGTATGGGAATTACCTTATAGGTATTGATGGTTTTGACTCCTTGCGATATGTTAGTAAATATGGCTTAGAATCCGTATAGTCTATCCAGTGACAAGAATGGACAAAGTAAGAAATGAGTATATAAGGAGAAGTTTGAAAGTGGCACCTGTGACAGAAAAGATGACGGGAAACGGTTATCTTGGTATGGACATGTGATGATAAGAGAGGAGAATCATGTGACAAAAAGAGTGATGAGTATGAATGTGAATGAATGGAAGGGAAGAGGCCGACCGAGAAAGAGATGGATGGACTGTAAAAAGCATGGTATGATACTGCGCCGACCCCAAATATAATGGGAACAGGGCAAGCGAATGATGATGATAGTCGATCCTTGTACCTCCACTTTCAGAGTCCAATGATGCGGTCTGAAGACCCTGAGAGAGAGATAGAGAGAGATCAGAAGCCCTCCTCCGGATGACGATGTCCGTATTTTCAAGTCTAGCCATCACGCTCAGTCGCGCGCTAGATTCATTTCTTTCGATATGAGAGCGACAAATTATACTTAATTCGCTTTATGTAAATTGGTCGCAGTCACAGCCCATTAATACACACTAACTAATACAATCAAACGTTATTGTACCTCTACAGTATTTTAAATGCGTTTCATTTGCACATATGCAATTTGCACATATTGCAAATGCGTTTATTTTAAAGCAATGACCACAATTAGATAAAAGCTGAAAAAATTCGCTGTATGAGTAGGTAAAATAATATCATAGAAACTTTGGTACATTTTGTAAGATGAACTCTCATACAATGACGCAAGCTATGCTATGCGTGAGCCGGCTAGATGAAATGTCGACATCAGGCTTAACAATCTTTAGTCATACATTGCACTAACCTAATCATGATGATTCAAAAACAATTTATAAGAAACCTAATGTAATAAAAATATTAATTATGAATGAGTAACCCCTTGTCCAGTTGTTCAGCTCAATTTTTATAATTAGAAACTAAAAATGTACAAAGAATGGTAGAGTTTAAACTACCTTAGAAGCCTTCAGGAGTAAAATGCAGAGAGTCATAGAATGTAAGATGCTGTGGCTTTTCAATTAGGTATTTTGAAGGTATCTTCTTTTCATATTTTGCTATGATGATAAATGTAATGGAAGTGGATTTATAGGTAGATATCTTGTTTTCTGCTCATAGGTATTTTGCTATAATGATGAATGGCGTAGGTAATATAAATACACTAACTACTAGTACTCAATAAGTAATTTATTTTAAAAGGCAATAGGTAATAATAGGGAACTAGTTAATAAGTAGGTAATTTGGTAAGACAATAGTAACGTCGTTATAAATATGAAACTCATAAGTATAGAAAATAAAAAATGGAACAGGCTAATTACTACTATATCTGTCCCTTCACTTAGTTTTATGTAGAGTATTTTCCTAGAACTTTAGTTATTGCTTACTTACATTATGTGACCATCGTCGCAGTAAGCAATGAGTCACTTTAGTTCATTTCTTTGGATTGCTGTCGAGTAGAAATGTAGTATAGGAGGAAATCGATCGAATGGATACCTATTGGTGCATCTTAATTCTTTTATTATTTTGTCATTATATTCATTTATTATTGTTGTAAAATTTACTGCGTTTGCTAAGCTCACACTAGTTTAAAACTAGTATAGACCGTAATTAGGTAACTGAATATGAAACGAAGCATTCTTCTAAAAGAAAATTCACCAAATAAATATTTCAACCTAAATAAAAAAATGTTAAAACTAATGAGAATACTTCATTTAATGACCATGTAAGTAATCATGCCACGTACATAACAGGGAAAAGTTGGACTACTATATAAGATTACGTACAGAAGGAAAAAAAACATTTTTATTAAAATTATCTAACACGCAGATAAGGGCTGTGTTTATATTTATTTTCTGGGATGCCCTGGTAATCTGTGCTGCACTATTGTACTTTTATATTTAAAATTAATTAGGTAAAATATGAATATCCAGATATAAACTATTTATCAGTATTAATTAAGCTCTAATCTACTTTACCATTCTACATATAACTAGATAAATAATATCTTTTATTTATCAAAGTAATAATTTTCCTACTTATATAAGTTTAGGTCTTATTTCTTTTATTCGCTGTTTTATTAAAGTACATGTAAATTTAAATAACGACAACAGACACTTTTAAATAAAATATTAAACGACAGAGCGATTATTCCAAGCAAAAGGAAAAACGCATATGATCATCTTAAACATTGAAAAATAGATGTATCATACCAAAATGCACACCACTTTAGGTAAAGTAAGTAGGTACAGTGGGCTACATTAACCTACCCTGATCTGTCAAATTTCCATTTGATCACTTAAGGTATAAGTTCGTAGCCGACCACATGTCGCAGCGCCGGACCTCGTGTCGACGCGACATGTCGCAACCACACGTAGCGACGTCGTGTCGCTTCAGTCATGATTCCGAGCCCGACCGCAGCAAATGACAGACCGCAGCGCCACTCACTCCACAGAGTCGGCCACCTACGCAATGAGCTCTATATAAAAGTAATCGAATTATCAATAACTTTATCGACTACCTAAGTACTCGATACCATATAATAATGCCATATAATGATAGAGGTCGCTCACTGCGCCACCCTATCGGACATACTGAAAAAACCCTTTAAATGGGCCTCTTTTAGATTTAAATATTATATTAGAACTAGTGGTATCCCGCGACTTTCAGGTGAGACGACCCCTTCCTAGGTTCTTACCTAGAAAGATGTAGATCCTAGGAAGGCAACTTTTTGTCTATACCACTATCTAACTATCTCTATATCAAAGAAGATTGGCATAAATCGACCCAATAGATAGAGACACCGTACTAAGTGAGACGCATGAGTTATAAATATCACTTTATTACAGGCTTTTATATGATTTTATGGTAATTTAAAAAGCAGGGAATTAAAATTAAAAATATTTTTAGAATGTACAAAATTATTAACAACTAAACGTCTCCAAGGATGCAAAAAAAAAACGATCGACGTGAACTTTGACGTGTCAGTCATGCATGAAGTATAACCACAATATATAAAATATTTGAACACCAAATAAAATGTCGTTCAATGTAAGTTATATAATTTTTTCTCTATACAGTTTTAGGCTTTTCACCAAATACTAAAACATGCGAGCATTCGAGGCTAAGCATCAAAGAACTCTCTGCCACTGTCTATCAGGCAGTTTGAATCTCTTCCCATCGTTAAACGCAAATTAAAAACTTACTTCCTCTCACGCTTCTAGTTTTGTTTCAATTATTACCTTCTCCTTTAAATGTTGGTCAAGTCGCGCACATCTTTATATAAAACTTATGTTATGTTTATTATATAGTATGTATATTTTGTGTATGTATAGTACCTATCGTAAAATTTGTATGCATACTTATTATTATATATTTATGTAGCTCAGAATATTTATTAGTATTAATAACATTTAATAGCCTTAGTAATTTATTTATATGTATGCTTATATCGTGGCTTTTTTTTAATTCTTTACCCATTCCCCTTTATTCTGATAGTTTTCACCGCCAACCCAATTCAATTTTGGACTGTCCTCTACCCGAAGGTTGTCTGGAGGAAATTGCTTTCAGCAATAAGACCGCCTAAATTGTAGCATTCTCTATGAACATTTATCTAAATTGGTACTGTGTGTGGTGTGCAATAAAGTCTATCTATATAATTTGCCGTTCTTCTTTCCTCTCTAATCGAATAAAATGAAATAGATTAGAAATTCGCTCTTTTATCTTGTAAACCTTGTCACCTTGTGTACGCTCATAGTAAGAGTTCTAGCTATCTTAAAGTTGGGTAGTTTTCTGATTGGTGGCAATTTATTTTGGATTTGGATTTGAATCTGGATAGTTATTTTGTTGATAGTACGGGCCCAGATGTTAAATAGTCATAGACAACGGGCATAGAGAATTTAGGGCTGCATCACGCTGGCATGTGAGCTCATAGCTTATATTTTAGTCTTTGGTGAAAAACCTAATATTATTAGAGGAAAAATATAACTGTCACCTATGATGGCTGACATTGAATGACAAAAAATTCGTGCATAAATATGACTAGCGATTTCCCGCGACTTTGTCTGCGCAAAGGTCGAATTTACCATACAAGTTTTCCCCCCCATAAAATCGTTTTTCGGGACTCAAACTATCTCAATATCAAATTTTGTCTGCATCGGTGTAGCGGTTTAAGCGTGACGTGAAAAGCTAACAGACATACACACTTTCGTATTTAAAATATTAGTATGGATTTGGTGTGACAGATGTCGGCGACACATCAGATCCACAAATTAGAAAGAATATGAGTACTGATCTGCGGTCGAGCGCCAGTGTGGTCTAGTGCTTGACGACATGTCGCTAGCTTCATGTCGCGAGCTACGAATGGTATTTCATAGAAATACATAGAAACCAGTAGTGTCGCGTCGACACGTGGTTTGACGCCGCGACGTGTGGTCGGCTACGAACTTATACCTTTAATCTGCCTTAACTTTATTAACAGGCAGAATATAGAACATATATTTTTAATAAATTGTATAGGTACACAACAGTTTTTACATACATAGGTAGTACCTAACCTTTAACCTTACCTTTTACCTTTCTAACTTGTGTACCTATTAGGTACGTGAAATAAGTTACGGGATTACAGTGTTATTCCAAAAAAATTAGACCAGGTTTAAAATGGGTCCAAATATTAGCCGACAACAGAGGAATGAATGACACATTCAAGGCATAACCTAATAGAGAAGCGCTTTTCTAATTGGCTAGCTAATAGTTTAGTCCTGTCTTAAACCCGGTACTAAGTTTTTGGAATAACGGGGATAGAGTTTCATATCATTTGGGATATTTTGACAGATTTGGCTAAGTTGATGCGGGGCCCACTGCACATAAAAGAAAGACATAAATGCTCTGCTCATAAATGCAGTATGATACAATTTGTAATTGATGCAATCTCTTTTTCCTTTTTTTCGCTGGGGATTTTCTTTTAGCTTGGATGGATAAATGTTAAAAATAGGTGACCCCAGGAGGAACCTGACCTCATCAGAATGTGTCACCCACGCCACAGGTCAGCTGAACCGATACAGGATTATCCCAGCTGACGTGCATTCCGCCATTGGCACACTGACCCATTTTCACTTCTAGGGAACTAAGAAGTAGCTGGTACTAGCTTGTTTCCCTTTATTTGTATTTATGTTTAAATAGTTCAATGTTGAACAGTTAGCTTTGTTATGTACAAATGAAATAATATGTGATCTCATAAGAACACTGATATACCTACCTACACAGTTACGAGACTGGAGTTAGCTTTCGTAGCTTAAATGTTTCAAAGTAGGTATTTATGTCGTTCTCATATTAGGATTTGTATACCTTTACATCTTTACGAAATATATTTGACCTACAAAAATTCATCGAATGTTTTCTGGTGGGACTTGAACCCACGCCCCTTCGCTATCCGGGCGATTGCTATTCCAACCAAAGATAGTCGATTATTTTTGTGAGCAAATTTAATTTTGTAGAATCTTGCAGATATATTGCTTGAACTATAAAAAAAACAATTAAACCTAACATCTTGTCAACGCATTAATTCAAAACTAAAAATTACATAGAAGATTGTTCAAAACCAGTCGAAAAGCATGAATAATTAGCACAGTAATTTTCTTCTTTTTACTTAACGGCGTAAGAAGGAGAGTAATGCTTTTGTGAATACTCGTACGTACCTACTACGAATACCTACTCGTACTCTTAGCCTGGAGTTCGCCAACACATGTTCAGTTTTTAATCAGTTGGCTAATATACTTATGTGACATATTATAATCTATATGTGACATATTTTGTATGGAATTCTGTCAAATTAACCGTCAATCGCCTTAGATATTTACTGAGATATACGAGTACTACGCCTTAAAAAACAAAACCCAAATAAAGCACAACTTTCAACTGACATAGTTTTATATTACTGGTTAAGATCAGATGATTATTTATAACATTGAAGTTTTAACGATATTTTGCTTTTATTATGTAGGGAATAGAGGCAGTCTCAAAGTCGACGAGGGGTAGTCTGAGGTGCCCCGTGTTCCTAAGCAAAACCAGGTTGAACCATTTGGCAAAATATTAACTTTATTTTTTCCTGTCTACAAGTGGGAACTGATAACGCAAACCGGTGCAGGGACTCCAGCATTCCTCTCAATAAAAAGCTACCGCCAACCACTAACGACCTAAAGCCCCCAGGGGATCTCACGAAGACGTAAGTGTTCGGCGTTTATCAAAAAGCATTTTTTTACCATTTTTGAAGTGGCGGTTTTTTTTGACGTGTGGCGTTTGAGATAAAACTGTTGCTTAGTGAAATGTGGTAGCTCATTAAGTAGGTTCCACTATTAGAAATGTTCTTCCTCAATTATGAAAAAAGATAAGAAATTTTTATCAGTACAATCGCAAAATGTGTGTTAAATTAGGATTTGAAATCACATTTGTTGAATATGGGAGACTTAAATATTCATTTTTTTCTGTTTTTAGTTATTTGTTGTTATAGGGGCAACAGAAATATACCTATATCATCTGTGAACATTTTAACTGTCTAGCTATCATGGTTCCAGACATCAGCCTGGTGCTGTCACCAGACAGATAGACTGACAGCGGAGTCTTAGTATTAATATCCCGTTTTTACCCTTTGGGTACGGAACCTTAGCAACTAATAGTCATAAAATAGAGAAAATCAAACATGGCCGCTGATTTCCACGTCCAGTCGTTGCGCATAAAATATTTTACTATTATGTGCATGCGCATATTGCAACTATACTTTTCCACATGCCGGAGAGCGATCGCGAGAGTGCTATAGGCAATGGCTTTGTCTAGATTAACTGATATACCGGTGAAAGCAGTAGAAATGCACTGCCACTTCGGTGGTTTTCCCTTCCGTCCGGTGGCGGCGCTAGTGTCGCCGCGCGGTTCGTATCTACTTTTGCTATTTTAACTTTGCATTCACAGTTAATTTATGGTTTTCATTGCTGACATATTCTAGTCCAAAATACCAGACTAATGCACGAACCTACCAACATAAGTCACACCTAAATCAGTCTACAGATAGTATCTCTAGTTTTGTAAAAGGCAGAATATGACACCTTGTAGAGATCGTTAATCACGTGTTTCGATTGTGTTATACCTACTTAAATAATGTGTCCTTATTTTTATTCGAAAATTCAATATTTATTTGTGGGTATTGTACCCACAGGAAACTTTGGATACCTACTGTAGTTAATGAGAGTGCACGCCGTGATTTATTTTGTTTAAAAGTGTAACAAATGTACCTTCAGCGACACATAATTGGGTATTTCCATGTCATATGTAAATAACACTCTGAATCCGTTGTAGTTCTCATTGTAAAGGGTAAAATAACAGTTTTAATATTATATTACGAATTGATGAAGTTGGAATTTTGTATACTTATTATCTCCTTCTTAGTGGTCAGGTACCTACTTACCTTAGTTAATACTTAAGTCCCCTAAATAGTACCACCTAAGTAAATTCTTCTCTCTTAGGAACATCATAATTATAACATCCCAATGTTAAGCTTTCTTTCTAGAGCTTTTTTGGTTGGCATACCTTTAAGTTTCTATACACCTAAACTTCTTGATGAACATTGAATAATTTCTCCAATAAATAGTGTTACTTACGCCAAATTTTATGTTAATCGTACCTAGGTACTACTTATCGAAATTGTGTCCGTAAGTTATCCCATTGCAATAAAAATAAAAGTCCACTTTCTCAGTAGAAAATAGGTAAACGATGGCGAAGTAAAAGCGGCAAAATGCGAAAGGAAAATTGCCGGCACTTCCTCGAGCGGAAATCGAAAGTGGACTGTGATTGCAAGAGAAAACTTCATGTCGGTTGCATCGGAGCTGCAATTACGATATCAGCCCACTGCATCTTTACATACTAGTAACGACATCTATCGGCGCAGTCACACAACAACGCTCTAAAACTAAGCCTGTGAGTAACGAAAGAGCGCCATCTAGTATTTTTTCAGCGTACTACTACTATGAAATAAAAGCATTTGTTTGTGTTAAGAGCGTAGTTCGACTACTCGCCACTAGATGTCGTTAGTCAAATAAAACAAACTTACCTTTACCTCCGCCAGCATCGTGCACTTGTGGCTTCCCGCTCGGCACCCGCTGCATCGGCGACGCACTTCCATAGTTCATCGTCCCACTGTAATCCGAACTTATTGGTTCTTGCTTGATGCCGCTAGATGTCGCTGCTAGTTTCTCAGCGAGCAACGGGTTTTGGGACGCGATGTTGTATCGTCCGTTGTTGATGTTGTTGGTGACCGCATTGTTGATGGCCGTGGTCCCGGACCGCAGCAGCTGCTGTAGCCGCTGCTGGCCGTTGTTGGGCAGTGATAATTGGTTGTTGGGCGTGTAATATTGCAGTTGGCTGCCGGACGCTGGCGATATGTTGTTGTTCTCCTCTTGCTGGAAAGTTACACACGTTTTCGTTAGTTTTCTTATAACGAGAAAGTTTTTGATTTCTAAAATAATAAAAAAACTTAGTTTTACCCGTATTCAGGTTTCATTTTGTTGTTAGGTCATGGTGTGTACAAAATAGTAAGGTAGGTAAGTAACTCTTGTGAATTCATTTAAAGTAAATACTTGTAGGTGTTATGTATCTACTAATCTATAAGTCAAACAAGTAAAATAATAGTTATTTCATCATTCTACGCGACATTAGTACAACATTATGTTAAGTGGGTCATGTTTCAAAAAGGTCATGGATACATGTCCAATTGTCCATTATTTTTAAAGAATACTTAATATATGGGATAACGAATATGGGTACCTACAGGATGCCTCGAAAACAATAGAAAGCCTGTTTACTGGTAGTAGTCTGTACATCAAAAGAAATAAAAAAAGGGTTTCTTAATTTTCGAGATTAATGATTTCAGGAGGAAAACTTTTTTTTAAATAACACTTTTTCCGTAAAATGTACAAAAAGTATGGGGCCAATAAGGCCTCATTATGATACAACACCAGGCCAGGGCTTTTATCTATTGTATTCGACCCACCTTTCCAAATTTTCGATTTTCCCCCTTTGCAAACGTAGAAACAGACACAGCGAACTCACCTTAATTTCAACAGGCGGCACAGCTGATGCAGTAGCATTTGTCAAGTCGGTGAAAAACGTGTCAAAGTTGTCAAACGCCGTCTCTCCCAGCTGCTTCAGGATGTCGTCAGGGTCCGTCGCCTCCGTGCCGTCGTGTTCGAGGGCCAACCCTCCGACTATATTGGATAGCTCGGCTTGGGACAGTTCGCCCAGAGAGGAGGCCATCTGATGAAGATGGGCGGCCGCTTGCCCACCAGCAGCTACTACCGCGTCCTGGAATTGACGAGAGGTGGGGTTGAGCCTCGCCTCTATAGTTCTCTCTTGGTTCTATAGACGAAAAAGTGAGTGTTTAAGTAAGTGTGTGGGTTTGGTGTCTACATAACGCGTTTTGTTGCTTCGACCGCTTGAAGGAGGTTACTAAACTACGCGGTATTCAGACAGTCTTACTAAGACTCAGCGTAGTGTAATAAGAGAGTCTGTCAGCCCCATCTTGCTCTTTCATCTGAGATATGAAAGAGCGAGATGGGAGAAAGACTGTCTCAGTAAGGCTGTCTAAATATCGCGTAGTCTGATATCCTTTTAAGGGGGCAACTATTTTTGTTTTTCTAATCTCAAAAAGGCCTTGTAACTTGATTCGAACGATAATAAATAGAAGTTTTAGTAATATTAAAGCTGTTTAAAAAAGATAAATAATTGCGAGGAATACATACATAGTTCATTACCTGAAGGCAATTGGAGAGGTCGACCATCCTGCCCTCATTCTCCGCTGACCACCATTCGTCTTCAATAAATGGCATCGCCAGCGCCGGTCCCGACGGCGCATGCGTGCCCGCCACGTTGCAACGTCTACTCCACGCCAGATGGCGCTCTTCGGGACTCTAACTCTCGCGCACTCACTCGCGAACACTTATAGTAACAATAACTGTATCTACACTAATAAATTCGTTTGATTTGTTTGGCAGCGTCTTGGACGGATCGTACATATTCGATGTATCATTTACGCGTAGCTTAGGTACTTAGTTGGCGAAGAACACATGACGGCTTGGTTTGGGCTTGTTTCTGGAAGGTTCCCTTCTTCGGCCAGGTTACCTCACTCCTCGTATGCCACTTCTCTTCAGCAGCGACCTGTGAAAACAGAGAGCGTAGGCTTTCACGTCTTTCGAGAGAGTTCTGGTATCTTACAATGCGCAGGCGCTATGGATGTCAAGTAAGTGATTAAGCAGTTTGTGTGGTGTTTAGGAATGCGTTGAAAAAAACATGCTAATATGATGAGTGAGGGCGAGTGTTGTAATGTAATTAAAGGTGTTTTTACCTTTAAAGAAATCAAATTTTCCTAAAAGAGGAGTTTAATCTTTAAGAGGTATTGACATTAAGAAAAATAAATTTAATCTCTTGTACTCTAAACTTGGGCAATAGGCAAATTTTTTGTACAATTAATAAAATCGAGTGCTTATCTAGATTCAATAACTTTGCCAATGAACTAATAATGTAGTAAAATATTATTTAAAAAGAGTTTCGATTTATTCGATTATAAAATTTTGGTATTTTTTGTCAATGCACCGATTCACCTGGCGACGTCCCGGTGTATGTCGAATCTGCGCCGAAAAAGCATAGATGCGGCGCGACGCCCGACCAGTTGCGCACACGCCGCTCTGGAAACAAAGATAAAATGCAATTTAATAGAATTTCTTCAGAAGTATACTTTTTGTTTACTACAATATTTTGATTTGTTTGTGTACCCTATTGATACTGCGCCGCGCGCACTCGCACGCGTACCTGCCTAGTTTTTATTTGTTTAAAACGTACCGTGAGAACCCCGGAGCCCCCAGTTGCCACCGAGACGTACACATGTACTAGACCGACCAGAGCGCTTTCGCCGCGTGTGTATCCTGTGAAGCTCTTTACAGACATTTCGAGTGATTGTGGCCTGTTGTGAAGTGACACCAAAAACCCTGGAAAACTGATGTGGCAAGTACCTAGCTATAAGCGCCCGACCTACCCGACCTGACCAATTTTCCACCTATCATTGTCGCCCTCCACGTGTAATCCACTGCCTAAACTCTCAAACACTTTTCATCATCTTCCTAGGAAGATATACGTTATCCCGGTTGTGCACTCGCACGCGAGGGACCAGGGTCCACTTTGAACCATGATCCATAATATAGCAGATCAGGTTACTACAGTGGAGCGACTGCCATCTAACCTCCGTGACCCTGTTAACGGGGAACTTGCCCAGTTTGGATCATCAGTCCCGAAGTATATTGTTATTGCTTATGAAATAATAATAATAATATTTTCAATGGGGTATAACGAGTAGGCCAGAAAAAATTGAAAAGCATCTCGAAGGACCAATAAAATAAGTCTTCCCGAAATATTATAAGACAGAAATATTTTTACTTGAGAAATACATGTAATAAACGAGCACTTGTATTGGCAAACACATTGTACCTAAACAGATAATTCATTTAATGTAATTAAGTGTACGCTAAACTACACCTAGGTAGATGTTTATATTCTACAGTTATTAACAATGCTATTAAGCTTAAGTCATCGTCCACTTTCGTTGTGCTACAAAAACTGCATAACCCACACATAACAATCATAACGTACTCATAACTATCAGATATGCATTAACGACAATGCGCGGAAGGCTGCGCGCGCGCAGAGGCGGTTGCAAAAAACCTGACAATGCGCACTCTTTCACTATAATTGCGTTGTAAAAAGACTTTTGTTTTCTAAACGCTTCCTAGAGCACTTTCTTCGTCTTCGTTGCGTGCGATAATGCAAAAGTATTCGTAGTTTGAAACAATGATACGGCGAAAAAAATTTAATAGGCAATAAAACCTAATGGCGGATTGATTAAGCTCTGGAAATCTTTACTTATACAGAAATAATAACTAATATCTTATGAAAGATGTACAGAGGTGAGTTTTGAATGAATATATTTACTTAAACAAAATTGTTTAGGTGTCAAAAGATCAAAGTTCACTATATTTGTCTCAATCTAAGCCAACAACGCATAAGCCTTATTCTTCAGCTCATTTCAATCTAATGGCATTTACATAAGCTAGGCAATAGGTATTAGCGTTGGAGACACATGGATAAACTTTATTTTATTATAAAAGCTTAAGTGACTTAATTTACATAGTGCAATAGACACGCAAAGAATAGGTAATGATAAGTCTACGCATCGCACTTGTCATCCACTATATTTACAAGCATAACCATCGCCATCAATCAGTCAGCAACTTGATATGGTCGAACTTGAAGGCCAAAACACGTTCAAATCATTGCTAAGGGTAATTTACACGTAGTATTGCAAATAATTCATAAATAAGGTAGGCAGGTACTCGAACTAGTAGCGCCATCTAGTATCCAGTAGACGCACTAATTAACTGAAATAGATTATTAAAATCGTCATTAATATTTTTATGCGTGTCCATTTAAAAAAAATGGTTTTATATTGCCATATTCGAACCCGCAATAGCGCGAGCGTGAACCATAGACACCAAGACGGTCTATTTGATACGTTATAAAGTTTTCAGTGTTTTTCTACTTATTCTTTGCTTAAGTAATAAGTATCATCCTATGTTTATTTGTCTTTTAGTACATTTTCCTCATTAAATTGCTTATTGAAAGATTAATAGACATAACAGGGCGTTAACCTTGAGTTGCACTTCCTACTGCTTAAGTAGCTATTGCTCTAGCGAGACCTTGCGTGCGCTTGCGTCGAGATATGTTAATATTTTGTATTATTGAAGTTATTATACGTAGATACTCGTACATACTTTACAATTAGTGAGAATGACATAAACTACTTATCGAAAGAAACTAGACGTAAGATTTACTTATTTCATATGATTATTTTTTGCTTGGCTGTGGTGGCTGGATGCAAGAAGCGGAGGACCGTAAAAGTTGGAGCAGTCTCGGAAAGGCTAATGTCCAGCAGTGGACTGCAATAGGCTGATATGATGATGATGATTTTTTGCTTTCTCTACAACGCCACCTGCCAAATTTGAGTGTTAAACTTACCTACCTAAAATTAATTGTATTTCAGGTTTCCCGCGAATGGTCGAATTAGTTAAGCATATACAAAATAACATAATAGGAGCGTTGTAAAAAATCAGGAAACTCTAATTTTAAAATAGTTCGCCCCACGATGATTGGTTAATTAAAAACATCAAGAATGTTTTGTTAAATTACTGGCCTAGCTCAGCATCAATGTGAACCAGCTACCTAATTCCATTAACTGCGGTTATTATCTAATTAAAACGAAGAGGAAGAACCTTTAATTCTATCACGAGATCACTATGATTACAATGTCAATAAAAATTGCATTCTGTTTTCATCAAGTCTAATAATTCTATTTTAATAATCAACGACTGCGTGGAATGAAACGTGTTATGCGTTTCGTTTTTGTCACGAGTTTCAAGTTGTGAACTTTATTCAATTTAATATTTTTATACAATAAAATTAAACCATACAAGTTACATATGCATGAAACCAGTAACTAACTATAACTTAAAATATCATACTCAATACTATAGGATTTGCGACTAAAGGTTTTTGAATATAGTTTGATTATTAGTAGCGTTCGTGAAACGAAACACGTGCGTACCAGTTTGACATTGACATTTCTTATAGTTTTGTTGCGAAAAAAGTTTTTAGTTTGTTGTGAACGATGTCTGAAGGAAATAATTCAGATTCTTCAACTTCCGAGTCAGAAGTTAGTGCGTGTAGTTCTAAATTTGACCCCTTGAAAGCTCTTTATTCGAAAAAAGCGCAGATTCCGGTACAGAACGCCCCGTTGTATGAGAATATTCAACAGTATGAAGCGGCTCAAAAAAGTACTGATATCATCCCTTTTGGTCAAAAAGAACTTGTGGAAAAGCGGGAACAAGAGAAGAAAACTAAGAAACTGGAAGAGGAGCAACGATTGCAGGAGAAAAACCGGCAGCGATTCGCAAAGTACGAAAGTAAGTTTATAGGTTATGTTTTGTTTGACTATACTATGAGTTGAGATGTGTGTTAATGCTCTGCCAACAGCAACCGACTACGAAGGAGAAGTCTTAATGTGTTTGTAATTCCACTAATTGTTCATTTTGCACAAGTATTATTATTAATGTCATTTAAAAATATTAATTTGGCATATTACATTTTTAATTGTGTGCAACAAGTGATTACTGAACTAGTTCAACATTTCTATATTAAATGACCGGATGACATAGTCGATTAATTTTTGTGAGCGAAATTGAATTTAATTTGGTAAAAACTTGCAAAATAATTGCTCAAGTTATAAAAATAATAAAAATAATAATTATTATTATTATTTCTATATTATTTAAGTCCACTAGGAAAAAAAATTGTGTTTTAATTCCAACTGATAAGCAATCATCATCCCCTCAACATCTTCTGAAAACAAAATATTCAAATAATAATATAATATAATAATAATAATTAATATAATATATTTTAAGCTCCTTACAATCTAACTCCACGTCCGGTACAACTATCTGTTGCCACGTGTGGGGTGGACATTGGTGAACTTTTAAGTTAATTACTCAGCCAATGACCAACGGAGCTCTAGTAACCTTCTTAAATATGGAGAGACAATTAAGGAATATACGTATAGGGCCGCTACCCGGGGGCGATCGCCGAGCTGACGCCGGATGTGACAGCAACTTTACTGCTGTCAGTGGCTCTACGCTGAGCAGGCGGGCTAGAGCCAGGCCAACAACACCAAGCCCACAAAATGCTACAGCCGAATCTATTCATGTTACCGATGATGCTTTGCAGAGCAGCACTTCGCCTACTGGCTCTGCCGGTACATCGGGACGATCCTCGACATGTTCAATCGTAGCTGACGCAAGACGAAAATGGTCTACAGAGGAATTACATGAATTAATGTTCTGTTATTTTAAAGCAAAATCATCAGGACCTGGATACATGAAACGATTATACCAGTTGTTTAAAGACAGAAACCCTACCAACCCAAAAATAAGAAAATTTGATGGCGCTAAATTATCCAACCAAGCTCGTAGTGTGATTTCACGGAAATGTATATCAGATGAAACACTTGCCCAAATAAAACACAGTGCTCAACAGCATGATAGGAGACAACCCGATACAGCTGAAAACCATATAACACTAAACCCTCCAACCAACATACAACAGGTTAACACAATTACACTTGCAGATTTCGTACCTAATTTAACTAGACTAGAGACTTTACCGAACACATTAGACACAGAAAATATACAAAGGCTGCCTCAAACTGAAGGTAATGAAACCAATGAAGAAATATCACAAAACAATAATAGTTACACTCTGTCAGATACTACCCACACTAACACAACTCCACAAGCAGTACAAAACATAGAAGAACAAGATCCTCTGATAATACACTTACTTCAAAACCTTGCTGAAACTAAAGACAGACTGACCTTACCGAAACCAAAATTTTGCAAAAGTTCCTTTACAAATTTACAACAAATAAACGAGTACCTACCAAACATTTTACACACAAATTGCACATTGAGAGAGATAAATGATGTCATCTATTCAGCTGCTAAAACACTAATAGAAGCTAACAACCAAAAACCCTATACAATGCCGTCAACAATAAAACCTAGAAAAGATCCTCCGTGGCAACGAAGAATTAAAAAGAAAATAAAAGATATAAGGAAAGAACTAGGACAGCTCACAGAATTAAAAAATGGCGTACAAACTCGAAGAATGGAAAAGATTAGAGACAGGCTTTATGAAAAATATTATATAATTAATGATGAAGACCATGACACTAAAGTAGAGATATTGAAACAAAGAGTCAAAGCATTGGCAGGAAGAATTAAAAGATATCATGACATAGAGAATAGAAAAACACAAAACCAGCAATTTTATGATAATAAACACAGATTTTATAGAAGCCTCAATGGTAAACATACAGCACCGGAAGTCATACCAGCGAAACATGAAATAGAAGGTTTTTGGACAAATATTTTGTCAAGACCCATACCGTACAATAAAAATGCACAATGGGTCAGAGATATAGAAGAAGGAACTGATAGAATAGATACACATGATTTTAATGAGATAGATACCGAAAAAATTAAATACGCAGTTAAGAAAACTCACAACTGGAAGACGCCTGGAATAGATAAAATACAAAACTTTTACTTGAAATATTTAACAAATACACATAAATACCTAGCAAAACTGTACACTTCAATAATCTAAGGGACTAAAACTATACAAGACTGGTTCACGACAGGTAAGGTCATTCTTATTCCGAAAAAAGGGACACCCGCGACCCAAAGAACTGGAGGCCTATAGCTTGCCTTCCCACTATGTATAAGCTGTTAACCTCAATTGTAGCGGATGAGTTATACACACAAAGAGGTTGCCGACGACGTGTGCGAGGCTGCAAAGATCACCTTATGGTTAATAAAGCTATATTAGAAGACGCTCAACAGTCTCAGAAAAAATTAAGTATGAGTTGGATTGATTACCAGAAGGCCTTCGATAGTATCTCACATGAATGGTTGCTAAAGGTACTGGATCTGTATAAGTGTCCAAGTGCTATCGGAGGCTTTTTAAAGATAGTGATGCCAACTTGGAGGGTAATTATGTCCGCGCACGCGTTGAACGCCTCAGTCACAACCGACCCAATCTACATCCGACGCGGAATATTTCAGGGGGATTCGTTATCTCCACTTTTATTCTGTTTAGCATTAAACCCTCTCTCAGAAGTACTCAACAAGTATATGGCAAAAGGTTATAAACTTAAAGATAGTGTGTGGATAAATCATTTGCTTTACATGGATGACTTAAAACTATATTCTAAAAGCAAGCATTCACTAAAAGTATTATTAGACAGCACAGAAATATTTACAAATGATATTGGTATGAGTTTTGGATTGAGTAAATGCAACGTACTACACCTTAAATCCGGTAGAAGAATAGAACAACAAGGAGAAGGGCATGTGTTACTCAGTGGAGAAGAGTTTGAACATTTAAAAAATGATGGAAAATATAAATATTTAGGAATAGAAGAATGCGGTAAAATAGATCACAACACAGTCAGGCAAAACTTACAAAAGGAATATTTTCGAAGAGTTAAAAATATAGTCAATTCACATCTGCACACACATGCACTATCGTTAGCAAAGTTTTAGGAGACACCGTTTTTATAAGCAATAGCAAACAATAGCAACAACAAAAACAATGCTGGACCTCCTCTTCCCTGAGTGTCTCGGGGCGGGAATTTGGCTTAAGACCGGTCTCAGAGGCCGAGAAACACAAAGTGTTCTTTTAGAATATTTTAATATTATATATATATATATATTCTTTTGGTGAAATAAATATTTTAAAAATGTTTGCTCAAGGTGTAGTACGGAGAATTTATGAATTATTTTACAAAGCTTTTTTTAGACAAACTGGATAGGGATCGTTGGACATGTTTGGGGAACGCCTTTACACAGCAGTGGGATGACGTGAGCTAAAAAAATGTTATAAATATTACATATTATTATAAAACAAAGACTTCTATGAGTATCAAATCAAATAAAAAAATCTGCTCTGTTGAATTAAAGGCCAGTTTAATAAAGTTCATGGAAATAATTGCTCAATGTAAAAGTACTTGCCTCAATCACATTATTTATATCATAGAGGGTGACACATGAAATAGTTGATATTGAGATTTCTTTATTAATTGAGTATACTTAACCTGCTGGGTGAAGGCAGTGAAAGACTGATCATTGTAAAGGTCCTTCGGAGAGGCATATGTCAAGCAGTAGACATATTTGGCTACTACACATAATACCATATGGTGTGAAAGGCGAGAGATTATATCTATGAGTTCAATCCCTGCCTGTACCACTGAGTTTGTATAAAAAAATAAGTACAGTTTTTTTTAAAGATATTGCTGCCTAACAGTGAAGGAAAACTATGTGAGGAAACCAACACACTGGCTGGCTAATGTGTGAAGTGCAGAGGGCAATGGAAAACCACTCTATTAAAAATTGCCAAGAAAGTTGTTGTGTGTTATATTCCACATAAAGATTATAACCCTCAGTCACTAGGTATATGACTATGACGAAGCATTCTATTCAAAAATGGGGGATTAGAATCTATGCATTTAGTGTGCTTTACTTCATTGTGCTAATGATGTCAAATGATTACTTAAGTAAGTAGTTAATATAAAAAAAACATATATGTAAAGTACATCAAAAATTAAATGATTAATTTATTAAAGCAGCCCTGTGCCCTGAAGTCAAATTCCTGATGCACCTATATGTGTCTAAATAAATATACAAAAAGAAAAACTGACTAACATATCCAATGCACTGTTTAATCAGTAACTTGAAATTTTGCACCAAGCTTTCTTTTGTAGTGTAGGTTAGCACTAAGACTAAGAAACTAAGAAAGGTTTTCTGTAAGTTCGCCCATTAAAGTTCGCCCATTAAGTTTGCATGTACCATGGTAACTTGTAAATGTGTAACTGTGTAAACCTTGTGAACTTGGTATTTAGTTAGAAATTAGAATGACATAGTTCATTATTTTAGAGAATTCAATTCCTAAGCTTACTTCAAAGGCATGGAAAGGGTTGGCAAAGATTGTACGGCAAATGCGACATCAGCGCGGATGAATTCGCTAGTTTTAAAAAAAAGTTCCCTTATTAGAAGAGGGAACGCTGGAAAAAGCACACCTCATCGTAAACGCGTATCGGTTAGGTCACGCACACGAGGTCAGTCTAGGCCGCGCGTTCAACGCACGCGGCTCTGTGTCAGCGGCGGGCGACGACCCTACGTACCCCCCTCCCTTCCCTCCCCGCTTCGGGATAATCTACGTGGCCACCCAGGCAGGCCGCAGGCACTTGTACAGGAATCGGAGATTCGCGTCTGACAGGTGACCAGATTTCTGCGCGCGAATTCCCGATGACAGCCTGTCAGCGCGTGTTAACATGACATATGTTGGTGTTCAGATTTTGACAGGTGTTGACGTTTTTTTTTCCATGACGGTTTTTGTTGTCTGTTTTAGAGTCGATTTACCAACGTCAGATAAGACTTATCCGACTGAATAAGTTTAAAGACGGACTCTGAATCGGAGATTCGCGTCTGACAGGTGACCAGATTTCTGCGCGCGAATTCCCGATGACAGCCTGTCAGCGCGTGTTAACATGACATATGTTGGTGTTCAGATTTTGACAGGTGTTGACGTTTTTTTTTTCCATGACTGTTTTTGTTGTCTGTTTTAGAGTCGATTTACCAACGTCAGATAAGACTTATCCGACTGAATAAGTTTAAAGCGACTGATTTCTAAAATGACATTTACTTAAATGATTGCTGACAAATAGGTGACGTTTTCAAATTAGGCGTTTTATATTCTATTCGACAAATCTGACGTTGGTAAAATTGACTCTTAGATGGATAACTTCGCTATTGTCGCCAAAAACCAAAGAAAAAGAAGACATCCTATTGATAAATTCTTGATACTAACACTTGATGCCGTCATCTGTTCAAAACTGATCTGGATCTAGTTTCGTTTGAAGGTGGAAGGAAACCTTTCGTTGAAAGGTGATGTATGTTCTTCCTCCAGCAAAAAATTACGTTCTTTCAGACCTACCGTTGAAACATACGTGTAGCTAGTTGAAACTTTTACATATTTTAAATGTTTAATAATGTCTCAGCTTCAGGGAAAATTCTTTTAGGACCTACCGTAGAACATGTCTTGTAGCTAGTTGAAAGTTTTATTTTGATTGTATAATAATGTATCGGCTTCAGGGAAAATAAAGTAAAGAAATAAATAGAAATCAGGTTAAATGAATAGATTTATTAGACCCAATAATCATATTTCATAACAGCAGTTTTAAAATGAAAAGTAGATCGGTTTTAACGGCCTTTAAGCGTTTCGGTATATCAATGACGCATCGCCAGGTCCGGCTAGTCAATGACTGGTATCAACAATGGCATCAGCTCATTTGCATGGCGCCCGTGACCCGGTGCCCCGGCGGCCTTGCTTACATAAACCCCTTTTTTCTGCAATTTGCTATTGTAATTTGGACTTGATGGACAATATCGGAAGTAAGATCAGCAGTTTTTGTTGATGGTGATTCGTGGTAATGATGAAAACGATTGCTTTGTGATTGGAGTTGTGTTAAGTGCTTTGTCCGTTACGGGTTTGATTTTAATGTCAAAAAGGTACAGTCTCGGAAGGACCTGCTTGAAAGAAAAGTAGTAAAGCGTGGGTGTGGGGAATTTATTTTAAAGGTGATGGTTTAGTTGAACTCGTTAGCAGTTGAAACCACCTGACGTAATAAGATAATTGAGATTGAATTATGTTTGTTAGCATTTAATAAGTAAATTGGTATATTTTTAATCAGCATTTAATATAGGGCCGGAGCACGCGATCGCGTGACGGAATCCCCCACCATTTTCCCGCCAATTTGACAAAAATGGCTGTGGAAAGTGACCGGCGGCAATGCGTGCAGCTGCCTCATAAACTCCTTGTTTGCGTTCAGCCTTTATTGTGCAATAGCTTATCCTAATTTAGAACTGAGCTTCGCAATGATATCTGAAACAATGACGTTATTGCTTCGTACCGATATTGCCTTTGTTAGATTGCGTTGAGGGCCACTGGTGTTTGTACGCAATTTCTTTAGATGAGAAATTGGTGTGAGACTTTTATGGACGACAACTGCAATTAAAAGCTTCCATAGCGAACATTGCTAAAGTCTAAAGTTATAGCAGATGTTGTTATGGCAGAGCGATAAGCATCAAGGAAACCGACTTTAAATTCAAATCGATGCGCATGTTATAAATAAATCGGCGTAGCAACACGGTGCCTATTTTAAACGCATATCTTCGGCGAGGAAGTGCCTCTGTCGTGGGATCTAGACACAAAATCGCGATGGAATTGTTACGGCACAGTATGCTAGACTTTCGCGTGAACGTGTTGCATAACCGCAAGCGGGACGCATGTCGCGCTGTTTCACCCTGGAGCTCCGGTCGTTGACGTCCGATCCAGAGATGCGTCCAATTGTTTTCTTAAAACATATCGCCGTGATTACTCCTTCGTTTGAATTAGACTTCAATTTTTTTTCTTTGAAAATGGAATCTCTTTCTGCCAGTCGCTCTGTATTTTTTAATTATCATGCCGTTTCATTTCATATTAATTGCTGGCGGCAAACTTTTATTGCTATTTGTATACAGAATGAAATAAAGAAGATAACAATTGCGTGCTCTGTTATCATGTTAAGCTAGCGGGTGTCTGCTAAGCGCGTGCGCAACTGGCGGTTGTCAATTTTATCTTTAATGTAACTTATCTATGTATGTTACTTCATTAGTACTACAAGCCGCGCCGGGGCTATTATAAACTTAATCTTTATTTATGATCGTCAGCAAATGTGCATTTAGCAATAACCTTTCTTTGAATTTCATAAATGAAGACAAGGTAAAATAAATTTATGGTAGAAATCTTTAGGCTGCGGTGTTTGATCTTCATTTGTAAGAAAATATTTCATTTGGTTTCCAATTGCATTGATTGTATCCTAGGCTGTAATTTCTTGTGCGCATTTCACAATAACATTCCCGATGACATAATATTATAGTTACGAGTATTTGCGCGGTGACGTGTGGGTGGGGGTAGTTAGGACACTCCGCGGCGCGCTGCGGTCCGCGTTACATAACGCTGTAGTCCTAGTATTGCGGTGCATAAACTAAATCGGCACGTGCGATTCGTCGCATAATCACGAAACGGAAGTGATGCAATGGAACGCGTTTCGGCGCGCATCTGTGTAAACATGGCCGCCACACTGGCAGTTTCTGAATGGCGCGGAGTCGGGCGGTTTCCCGCGCTCGCGGCCGTCGACCTGCCCGCGGTCAGCGCCCGGGGATAGCGAGTGAAAGTAATTCGCGAGCGGCGACCGCGTGCGAGCCATGCCTCCCTGGTACCTCGCCTCGAGAGCTGCATAGATTTATCGTTAGTTTACGTTGTTATTTTTAAACTATCGACAACCGGTGACTTTATTCGATCGGGTACGAGTTTTTGTTCTATTAATATCGGCTTACGATGTTATGTTATTGACCAGAGATACATGGTCTGGTAACAAATAAATCTTTGCTTTTCAGTTGACCACTAAATTAATCTTGACCAGCTAAACATTTTTCTAGTTCTCATTTTCTATTTACCATGGCAACTAGCAACATACCGATCCTTTTCCATTTTGGCCCAGCCGATAGATTCCTGTCGGTAACCTTAAAATTACATAGTTAATTTAAGTGTCGATGTCCTAACACTCCTAACATATCTCTTAGGAATCCCGAAGATAGAAATATCTTCTTTTGCATTTGTTTACTGTAAACGAAAACTTTCTCCAAGTATTGTTTCGTATGGATTAGGAGTACATTGCCAAAATTAAACTTTTGCGAGTCAGCGTCTTCTCCGTCTGGTTATTGACACTTAAGGATCTGCCAGATGTGCTTAACCTCTGGAATACCTTTACAAAAGAATCGATAGGTTTTAAAAGTGGCATCTAAACTAAATGACAAAAGCGCAATCCCGTCTAGTTTTGGAATTTACAGATGTACTCTTGATAAGATAACGAATAAGATCAATATGTAATTTGAAGACTAAATTTAGAAGAGAAGGTTGCTACATTTCATTTGAATTTAATACAATGGAATGTGCATCAACACATTAGATAGAGTAACGCAATTTTTAAATGAGTTTGTATTAATAAGAATTTTCTCTCACAGAAATTAAGACAAATTTATGAAACTTCAAAAATCCTAAAAAGTCCTTAAAACTATTATAACCAAAAGGAGGTTGGAGCTCAAAATCGCAAAATTAACAAAGGCAACAGTAAACAGTGCATAAGTGACGCAAGTATAATTATAACAATATTTTAACAGGTGTGATAAGTATGTCACTGATAATAAAGGGGCAAAGACATAGTGCGTTGAACTCGAGAAGAACTTCAGAAACGCATGTGGATGATTGCTGAATTGTTTTAAATTTTTAAACGCCTACAAGATAATATATTTCAGTCCACCAAACCAAATACATATGTTCATGAAAATTTCAAATTTGTTCAATTTTACCTACCAACAAAATGTATTATGTAACAAACAGGCATTTTCCTAAACAATTTTCTTTGTAATGATCCAGTGTATGGTCAACTGATCCAAGATGAAATGCACGTAGGTATATTTGATTTACTATTTTGGTTGCTCGAGTATTTATTTTTACTTCAAATTATCGTGATCTAACATGAGAGATACATAGTGTATTGTCTCGCACTTTCTGTGGACACACGTTTTAGCACTTTATCTCAAATAGAAAAGTCAGAATTTAACATTAGAGTTTAGGTGAGTTAATATCTCAAATTTTTTCCTGCTTATTTCTCTAACTGTTTTTTTTTCTATTTTGGCATTTGCTATTTGAGTTTTGAAGAATCTTTACATATTTTTGAAGGTTTTCTAGCATTATCTTTTACATGTATAGTATCCGTACTTTCTTTACATGGAATCTAAATCAACACAACAACTAACTCAGTTTCAATTTAACCAGCGCACGCGCAGCTTTCGGATCCAGATCTTCCTCATAACTCAGCTCAGTACAATAGCGGTGTCAAGCAACACTGGTCTTGTTATTAGTACTACCACAATTCTACGGAGCGATAACATTACGATTGCTATGTAGATGTTGGCATTCCTGGTGGTATAACCAAGAACACAGAACCTATGTTGTGGAAAGGATTTAAGTGGATATTGTGGAACGTGTTTTATTCTAACACATGCTTTGGATCTTGGTGATTAATCTAAGCCAAAGCTTCATAAGCTTGCTAATATAGCTTTTATTGTGCTGTTTAAGATATATCGCTGGGTGAGACATTTATCGTAGATAGAAGCAGAAACATGGTGATACGAAATAAAAAATAAAAAAAACAAAGGATAAGGCATGCATCAGAAGTGACAAATTGAAAATGTGCTGTGCTGATGTACTGTGCCCTACAGAATCCCATCAACTCATTATCATTTATAAAAATATTACTATCAATTTAATGTTTAAGTCGATGTTGTAGGCAGTGCTGCGATAGATATACTGTCTGTAGTCAGTAAATTTTTAAATTCCTGTGATCTTATTTAAGTGTTCAACTGTTTTTCGGGAATTTAAAACAAAATAAAAAATTTATTTTTCCCATCTAGTGTTCAACTTGTTATTTATTACAAAAATACATTTTCTTGCAGTTCCTGTAGCCCCGAGAAGAGAAAAGAGAAGTAAGAATGTGCTGACACGCATCGAAATGGCGGAAGGTCCACTCTCTGCACTAAGGGACTGCGTCGACCACAGACTACGAATAAAGGTATATTTAGTAGACAATGCACATCACCCTAGTCATTTCAAATCAACAAAGCGTTGTACACATACTAACAGCTAGGTACTTCTGTTAATGATAATGACATCTTTACTTTTTTAGATTGATTTTGCATACACACATAGAAGCTTTACATTAAGAACTTATCAATCTGTGAAATTTTAGTATTCGCATTTACAGAAATTTCTTTTAATGTCCATGGTATGTTCTTTTAAAGGGTACTTAAAATGTTTCTGTTGATTTATTTAACCTTTTTGCAAACAGTTTTTGTACAAATGGCGGACTAAATGTTACAAGTACTTTCTACCAGTGAAGCATAGGTGCATGCAGATAAAATTAATATGGAGATAAAGTTGATCGAGAGTAAGATGTAAGGTCACTGGACCTGCTACTCACTTAAGCACGCGCAACAAAGAAAACGCCGATAGCTTACGTAAAGGTGGTTGTCATTAGGCAGGTGTGAGAAAAACTCGCGTTAGCTCAGCAAATAACTAACTCTGCAATTGAGCTGATAGATTATAAGTTATTGAAGAAAGCAGCTGTCGACTTTGAAGGATTAATGTAATGCCAATCACCCCCTGAAGAAGGTCTTAATGACTTAAATGTAGAAATATATTCATTTGAAGTAATTAGAAAAAAAATGATATGATAAGTCAGGTCTTTTAAAAATATGAATGAACGAAGCTCCGGTATACCGGTGATAATAGAGCTACTGTGCTCCATTCATTATTACTATTTACCATCGAGCACTAAATATCATAAGAGCATAAGTCAAGTTATAAATCCGCCGTAAAAATAAAAATAAAACTAATATTTTAATTCATGGCTCATGTAAGACATTTTCTCGTAGCACCACCTTCCCTAATTTGGAATGGTATTTTGCAGTATACGCTTTTAAGTGTTTGTAGACTTCAAAATGATTTATACCCCCTTTTCGATGCATTCGTAAAGATAAACGTACTAATGGATCTCGCGTTGGTCTTTGAGATCTGTATCGGTTGCAAGAGTGCAGTATGTCTCCACGGCACCCACCAATAGCTTAAACTCAGAGCAGTGAGTTTCCAATACTCGTAATTTTATCGTGTTTAAATCCGTCAAGTCAATACTTATTATGACGTTAGCCAATGCGAAGACTTATTCAAAAGCGATTCGCGAAATATTATTCCGGGAAACGATAACAGTTTCTTAACGATATAAATAAAAATGCGTCAGAGTGCATCCTGGGTGGTCTCTTGTCTCAACGGTCAGTTACAGGATGACAAATATTTTATGTTAAGATTTAACTAATATGAAATTTTCAGATGAAAATTCTAACCAGTTGCCTAAGAAGAAATTCCGTTTACTAAAGGCCAATAAAGTTAAAGATTTAAAATGTCTAGAAAATGAAAAATCATGGAAAAACAGATACCTAGATAGGTCGCAGAGAAAAGTCTATGATGTATAAAGCAATAAATTTGTGAGTGTCTTATTTATTAATGTGTTTAGCAAGGCTAAGTGGCTGTTAGAGCCAGGGGCTGTCGTCGCAGCACTCAGAACCTCGATAATGTTATCATCGACATAAAACTCTCACAACCAAAATGACTGGAATAACAATTTACCTATCTCTATTGGCATTCGAAACTGTTCGTGGATATTCTGAAATTACTGAACAGAACAATGGAGTACTTGTTTATTTGTTTTTATTAGGCCAAGTAAAACAATAGCGGACTTAATTTGCAAGATGATCTATTTTCAGTTGAATCGTTGGAGCTAAGTCTACCTTATCAGATTTTTGGGTTACTTCAAAAATCTTATTATATTCTGGAACAAATATAGATCTTCGATGGAACTATCCAATTTCTCCAACATTTACGGAAATCAGTAATAAACTTAATCCTATAAAACCTCCATGAACGGGAGTAACGATCCAGCGTTGCAGGAAGCTATCAAGCGCGCTCGTAATGGTTGAAATTCTCCAAAATTCTAGAAAGGGCTTTGTTGCTATTTCAACCGTGGCCATCAAGGCGCGGTTCCTGGTTGGCGCTCGGCCAAATGCACAGAGGATGCGCGGAGTTATGACAGAACTAAACATGCATTAATGCCCTTCAAAGAGAGCATCTTTCTGTATGTAGGTCGCCAATCTCTCGCAGACTGGAGTGATTCAGTACCTTAATCTATTTTGAAATTGAATGATTTTATGAGTTACCCATCGAACATAATCAGTTCCAAACCATTTTTTTTTAATTTGATGGCGTATAATGAGGATGTAGTGTAGTCTTCTAGAGAGAGATGATCTAAAAAAAGGTTTGTTTGAGTTCGAAACCCTTCTTGCAAAATCGTGACACTCTAACATATCTTAGAAATATATTTATGAATACTTTATATCTATTTTTAAATATTTCCAAATATAGATGGATAATGTTGTAAACTTATAAGCCTTGTAGGCTTACGGCAATTACGCTGTTTCAAGCATTGTTTATCTGCTATAAAAATAAGTGACAAGTATGCTCGAAGCAAAACACAACGTTTATGTATTCTGTGGCATCGGCCATTGCGTCTTATGTAAGGTTATATGTGCCTCGTGTTTTTTACCTCATCAATGATATGACCCTTTTTATGCAAAGATCGTGCAATAGCGATGATCGTGTGTCCCATTATATGAATCTTAAGCCATATTGTTTTTATCCTGCAGCATTTTCTAGGATTTGGATATTAGAAAGATTGAAATTCGTGTCTAGTGATTTCTTAGAAAATGAGGATAACCTAAATCCTAACTGATTGTTGACATTATTTTATGATTCATTTGCTCATAAATATGTTTACTTTACTCTGTAGTGGGACTTTAGTCAAAATGTGTACGTACTAAACATTCTTGGAAGTTGGCACATTGTGGACAAATTAGACGTTTAAATGAATTTGTCTGGCAGCCATTGCCAATTTCAAGTCACGATACGTTGTCTTGTCAGATTATATCTCTGGATTATTAACAAGCGTTTGGCCTAGTTCGGATTTAGCGTTTCTCCACGATGAACCGTTCTAGGCACTTTTATGAACCAATCTGCAGACAGATTACAGTGATGGTCATCGAATGGGAATAACGAGTTTTTCATAACGACTTTCTCAGAATGTCAGTCTAAAAGTTACCTATTTGATCCTCTTTGTGAAACTCCACATGATTTGTATCTTTGGTAGATCGCTAATGAATGATATCGAATTACAACAATGTCTTATCGTCAGCGACATCGCATACTAGAGGTAGACACATTACACATCATCCGAATTCGTCATGGGAGAGCAGTAACTGATAGTTTAAATAGATTTCAATGATTTTGCCGCCGTTGTCTTAACAATCGTATGGAGTCATCTTCTGAACTATAGAGACCAACGCATACCGTTTACATCTGCACTAATTTTATAAAATTTCCCGCTGGAAAAGGAAAAAGGTTCCTTCGAAGGATGGCTGATAAATCGTATGTTTGATGGATAAGTCAGATACGAACATCAGGAGATAATATTCATATTTGTGTTATTAAAGGTCAAATATATTTGTGGGACAGTCGTGACACCACAGTGTAAACATGCATCGTAAAAAGGTGTGAACGTCTGGTGGTCTGACTCATGAAAATGTATCGGAAGAGCCTTGCCTGTCGCCTCGCAGCCGGCGCAAGCGCAATGCAGTTTCTATTAATGGATCTCTGCAGTGTGCACCTAGTTTGCGCATAGCGACAGCAAAAAAGGCTATCGATAGGCTATACAACAATTTTGCGGTGGTTCTTTGTTTAATTGGATCTAGGATGCCACTGTACATAGCTAACCGTCTGTTGATGCAAATGTATTTCGATATAAGGGTAAAGATAGACAGATGGAACGCTTTTTTAAATTCGTACAAATCAAAAATAATCATAACAACATGCTTATAAAAGGAAACACCATTGTAGATCATTATTTGATTTTAAAACTGTGTTAAAACAGCGATGTCAGTCAATTAGTAATTTCACAAAGCTATCTTGATTGTTCGAAGGAAAGGTTATTATATTAACTGTCTGATACTATTGTCTGAATGCTTGCCCTATCACAGTGCTATCTTAATTGCCGTAAAAATTTCGAATAACTTTTAGTTATTGCTATCATGATATGATAATTACGAGTTAAGTTTTTTCAGTGTTATGTTCCCCTAAATTCCAAACTTTTAGGTTACCTATGAATTGAATACCCATTAAAAATGGGGTTTGTTACATGTAGGTGGCGCGTTGTTCATAGCGCTTGGTCGGTCCAAAAGGATGTTCGTTCAGCAAATGTTGCATACTTATAAGAATGTCAAAATTGTTTTTTATTCTATTATCACTGCGCCATAGGGTGTTGCCAATTAGTACGTCCTGCTAGCTACTAGGTCCTCACTTCCTAGTTAGTCAGCCCTACAGCTACGCCGCGGCGCCTACATCCACCTTGAATTTTAATTTGTTGTTTTTAATGTTTCTTTGTGTTTTAACGCTAGTTTTTTTCCATGTCAGTGGCACTTGGTTACGCGTGAATTATTTAGCTGTTTTACTTTGGTAACTTCGTAGTAATTACTATCCATTTAAAGTAAATTGTATCTTGTGTTAATCAAATAAACTAAATCGCATTTTAGGCACCTGCATTTTGATTTCAATTTTTATTGGATCATCTTTGTTTTCCAATATCCTGTTCAGAACCTTCTCCTTTGCACCTGCAGTAAATAATATGTCTGCTGTTTTCTCCAAGGAAAATGTAAAAACGTCGTAAACAATCTGCTCTTGAAGTATTTACTTAGCGGATTTCATCATGCTTAATTAGCGCAATCTTCAGTATTGCGATGCGGCTTTCGAATCAAGCAATTATTTGTGAATTGTGTTGTTTGTCAACATTTGATTGTTTTGCATGACACGCGTCTTCAAATGTTTTAATAAGTTTAGCCTTTAAATTAAAGCTTTCGACCTTTTCGTTATCTTGAGGTATTTTGACAGCTGCAGTATTCATCCGCCAAGCTACTTGTCTTGTTTTCAGTTTATCTCAAGTCGGAGCAGTATGTTTTCTTCTTCCACTTTTCATTTTACTATCACGTGTCCATTGTATCTTCCACTTCTTCAAGTTGTGATGTTTTATTTAAAAATCATGTGAGGATTTTGAAGATATTGCTAAAATTCTGTTTGTGCATTTTCTATTACATTCTTATTATATAGGAAAGAAAGAATTGTGTGGTCCACAGTAAACATAGTTTCTGTCAATCATTCAAGTATCGTGTTTTCGGACACAATATGTAATCAATTGAAATCGGGACGCCGGCGTCCTAATGAGACTGGAAGCGTTATTCCACATGAAATTTTCCACCAGACATGGTGCTGAACTGCTGAAGTGATTTGGAGCCAGCTGCGTGGGCCCTCTGAAATATTGTTGTGTCGGACGTCGTCGAAGGCCGACGCGACAACAGCGCTGCGACGCATGCGCGATGCGCGTGTGTGTACCGACAGCAAGAAACGAATAAATTGCTTGATTAAAATAAAAATGGTAGTTGCAGTATTTATCTATGGATATACAATAATTACTTTCATGTACCTCTAGAATCTTCTGACTGAAAGAAAATTCTAACACCAAGATAATATTTTTGGCAAAAAATAATTATAATCACTTAACCTTGTGCTTAAGCAGCTCTCAGTAATGTGTTGTTCTGTTGATCTATAATTATGGCTGCAGTAATTTTGCTTAAGGCTGTCTTAACGGAAAAGCATTTGAAAGTCTAAGTGGTAAACATTTCAATTTGACCAGTTTGTACGATGAAAGCTACATTGGAGTCTAATTCGTTTATTAGTGGTTGCAAAATAGTCTGAATGATTTTGCAAATGACAGGTGCTGAGCTGTACCTCGAGATTCATCCAAAAGTGAATCGTTTAAAGCTAGATTTACTTTCACACGAAGATTTCTTCTTGTGATAGTGTTTTGTTCACTTTTACTATCGTTTGTGGCGTGCCATCTTATATTTTCATTTTAGTCTGATTCCAAGGAGTTGTTTTTTTTTTTACTTTAGGGAAGGGTAGAAGAGGGATTGTTAATTTGACGATTTCATTGATGCCTTTTTAAAAAGGATTTACCTTAATAATTTTTATAGTGTTCGTAATCTTGTCCGTGAGTCTGCCTGAATTATCAGACACATTCTAAATTATAACAAAATTACATCATATAAAAATAATTACATAACAATAAACCAATAAACTTGTTCTACTATCGGTACGGCGCGGGACCTTGTTGTGACTTGTGATGTCAGTTATCTCATGGCCGTTTTGTTTTGTGTGCGTGTGCGTGTGCGCAGCGCAAGGGCCTAGGACGCGCCGTCCACGATACTTCCTTGTCAATTTAATACATTTATCAGTCATTAGTTTAGGTGGTTCGCCTTGACTGACGATCGACAATCGACTTCGACTGTACCCATGTATGTCTGAGTCTCTGAGACGTATTTAAGTGCGAGGCAGATTTGTTTTTTGTTGGCATTGGCGTTATTCGGATTCGGTATGCAAATTATTTTAATCAGCTCAAGTTTTTCCACTGTGTTGCTCTTAAATTTGATCTGAACTAATGAAAGTAATGTTGAAGCTTACTCAGTATAAAAGGAGAGCTTACGCAAAGCTCTACCACCCAGTATGACATATCTTTTTCTTGTAGCAGGATGCATTGGTTTGAATTTACAAGGAAATCAATCTCTTAAATGATTTGCAGTACAACCGTAATGCTGTTAAGCGATTCTAGTTGTACAATGCATCAGCGATGCACTTACGCATAGCAAATGAGTGATGCGGTTGGGATGCTGACTTAGCCACATTGGACCTTAATGTAACCGCGTATTTTCATCTTACACCTTTATGCTTTTAACTGAACATTTAAGCAGCGATCAAAATGACGTTACCATGCGGCGGTGCAGTTGCGATATCGCATCTGTATAGTTAGGATATTGCTCAAGCTTTTAAATAAACACGTTATATAACCAAGCTGCGTCGGCGCACGCTGCGTATTATCTAGACATGCGCGCGGTTCCAGTGAAGTCTAAATTGTCTGAACTAATCTAGAGCCCTTCAGATGAGAGCAGGAAGCTACTAGTCTAGTGTAAGAAGAGAACCCACTCTGAACTTTATTGCAACTCATTTAAATTGTCTAATCAGTTGAATATGCGCAGTGAACAACCAATATCTGTTGCCAATAGTCGCACATGTGTTTCTGAAGGTTTTTAGCAGCCTATGTAGACTAGACAGCTAAGGTTAATGATCTAATGTTTTTTTAAATAACCAACATTATTTGACACCTCAGGTGATGTAAAATGTAAAGCTTAGAATTGAATTAGACCGTATGGATAGTAGTAGTACTTATGCAGTTTCGTTAGAAATTATCACACTTGTAAAATATAATTAACGAATAATACACTAAAGGCCTCGTTAGTTAGACGGGTAATTAATTGTCAGGAAATAATTAACAACAGATCCGTTGACAAAATCTCAAAAGTGGGTGAAGGTTGTTTCGTCGAAGATAAGCCGTCCATCCAAACATTGTTCGTATTGAACGTGTGTAATTTAATGTTGTTGTATGGTCAAATATTGTCTGTTTTGAGTAGATCTGGTTGGAGGTCATTATTGAGGTATTTATTGTTTTTTCTTATCTGGCTAATCGTGATAAGACTTTGATTAAACTTAAGGACCTTGCTTAATTATTTTCTTCGTGACTGTTTTTGCTGTTTATAATTTTATGCATAGACTTGTGATACGAGGCATATAACTAGATAGAAACATTAATTATTCCGACATAATTATCATTCCTAAAATTCCATCATACTCTTTTAACACGTCCAACGATTCTGCTGTCGGTACATGTTTGCCAATACAAGCAGTTCACCCCGAATTGTGGGCAATGACAAGGTCGCCTACATTCGAAGTGTACAAAAAGCGGCGCTGGCGCAGCATTCGAACCTCCCCCCTCCCCCATCACTTGTATGAAGCTTTGTCACAATTATGTAAAGTGCTTTCTGCTGAAGGCATCTGATATTTCATAAGAGTCTCTAGCTGAAACCAGCGGTTTGTACATGGTCTTTTTTCACGTGTTCAAGCACCATGATTAAAATAGATAACTTATCAACTGTTTAAAGAATACTTACGGCGTTTAACCAGCTTCCTTTCTATCATACAATCGGCACGATTACTTATATCGTGTCATATCTGAAATTAAAAAAAAAACAAACGTGAGCGAAACATTAAACAATTTCCATCCAAAATCAGCTACGCAACCTCGAAGTAGGCATACCAACACCAATAAATGTTTCAATAATCATTTTGTTTTCAAGTACGGCAGGCAAAGGTATGATGCATTCGGCCTCGCGGGTAAACAGACGCTAGATAGCGCTAGACAAAGACGATGCGAGGTCATGAGCGTAGCCTTGCGCGGGTGCGCGCGCGCTCGCTTCCGCCTGTCGACTCCGCACCGGCACGCGAGCGCGCAGTCGCCGTCTGAACGCCGAAGGCGACGGCCGTCTAATCAATCAGAAATCACGTGTTCACAATTATGTACTCGTATTACAATACGTTCATCAATTCAAACACGCTGCAATACGACTGCGATCAATGTTGAGAGGGTGATGATTCGATAAAATTATATTTACTGCATTTAGAGTTTAATATGACAACTAATTTATATTAATGATGTCTCGTACAAAATCGTTTATAATGTAGCGTCTTCCTACGCCATGGAAACGTTTGCGCACTACTCGGATCACTCATTTATGCAGATGAATGAATGTTTACAGTTAAATGATACATAACGATTTGCAAGTCTATTGCGCAGCAAATAGCAATAGACCAAATGTTACAAGAACTTACAGTCTGAACAGTGTCTGCGAATGTTTGAACTCAGAAACAGAAAGAAAGGTTAATATTTGTATGAGTAATCTATGTCACTGAAAGTATGCTTCAAGGATTTTTTGGAATATGCAAAAATACAACATGTTTCGCATACTTGTAGCTGATGAAGTTACCTAACAATAAGTAATACCCATTGTAATGCCTGTGACTTAAAAAGACGCATTGTAAGCAATGCAACGCGATGTAAATCAATACTAAGTAATAAGCTCAATTTTCTAGCATAAGACCTGCTGTAAACAAACATTTCAGTAACACTTAGTATGCGAATAAATGAATATGAATATGTTATACCTCTATTTAGAAAAAATATTCTAAAGAAGCAAATAATTACAGAAAATGGATAGAGGATTTTTTTTCGTTCGGCCTACTCTGTTTCCACATAAAAAATCCTGGTACGTTCCAAACAACATATACTTCTTTCTTTGAGTTAAAAATAAAATTGCACACGAAGTCGAAGAAAATTTTTAAAACTACGTCGGTAATTCTATAAAAGCTCTATTAGAGGGTAATCAACTGAACTAATTACATTACCAAAAAGATTCATTTCGCCTCTGAATTGTTTTATCTAGACGGCATCCTTGTTGACAGCCTTAATATCTTGTAGTGTTAACAGATTTAATAAAAGGTTACAAGAAACCTTCAAGGAAGTAAACAGGTTAGTTTTAAATTAAGATGTGACGGATTCTTGACAATCTTGTTTTGTATGTCCTCCTATCCTATATAAATACTACTTGCCCTTTGAGAACAGCCCTGTGGCGTACCAGCGATTTTCAACTGTTCATAAATTATGCTTTGCCACCTCTCGGAAGTTATTCACAACGCTTTTGACATCTGTATTCGTGGTTTTCTTCAGTCCAGAAGGTAAAGTTGACAGTGACAGATAGTCAACACATTATTTTGTGTCAACAATTGTTTCCTAATTAAAAAAACAGTACTTTTTTGTTTGCTTGTGGTTTATAAGACCTTAGACATTATCTAGGTCTACTTATGTCTTGCTTGAACTGGACTAGAATGGTTCTGTAAGAATGGCCACGTTGCGGTCCTGGAAGTCGAGCTGTAGATCCTGACTAACTAAAGTTACTAACAGTTGTGGGAACGTTCTGTATACATAATAGGTTTACAGATTAAGTGGTCGTGGAATACTAGTGAATATACGACTTTGTCAAGCACCGTTGTTAATAACTAGCGTTTATGCTGCGACCGCAGTAAGTTCTCATGTATAAAGGATTTTTAACCTCTGCTCTTACAATCGTGTGCAGTTATCGCTTTATTTAATACTTGGCCTTAGCTGACGTGTCCGTTCGTCATCCACTTGTTTGTATTGGCAATTGACCGTGTAGTCTTTATGCAACAGCCCTAAAATTAACTCAGCGGTTTACAAAGTAAATTAATTTCTCTATAATTTATTCAACTACGCTCTAAGACTCTTTGATCACACTCTACTCGTACGAGAGGATTTTGAATCTTTAACGTAGATTTGGAATATTTTCTGAATTGCTGTAATTTTTTTTATAAACGTCTTGAGCTATAATCGGTCTGATAGCTGGATATAGAGATCTCCCTATAAACCCGATACGCAGTTATTTTCCATCCGTTTACTGCATGCATGCATTTACAATCATCACTTCACCTTGTTATGAAGTATTTTGAATTTGCCTGCTCACTCCTTCACTGAAGAACTTCCCACTAGCAGAAAATCTTCATTATATTTAAAATTTCTTGTGAATGTTAAATAAATTCTATGCAACCTAATAATAGATTGCATAATGAAGATAACCCACATCTGACCGCGCTATCGCATCGGTTATCGTCGCCAAAGTGCATCGAGCAGGAAGCGGCGGTGCAGGCGCCGGCCGTGACAGACGCGAGGCCGCGCGAGCGCAGGTGACGTCATCCGCGTGCCGAGTTGCCAGATATAGGCGTTGTGTAACTTATGGGCATTTAATTTTTCTGTTAGTGCCCCAAATTGAACCTGCACTGGTGTTAATACTATATTTAGATTTATTTTTAGTAATATTTAATTAAATCAAAGTCAAGACATTTTTTGTTCTTTTTTATTGTGCTAATACTTTTTTCTAACCTAACCTAAGAGCTGGCAGCCATATCACGTTAATATTTAATAGATAATAATTTAATATGAACTGATGCAAGATTTATTTAATTAAAATAGTAAAAGAGAATATAGCTTTGACATTGTGTTCCTATTGGTGGAAATATTTTGTGTGCGATAATTACTGCACTCTTGATAACAGAAAGTGGGTTAAATATGTATTATTCTTATCGTTTGCAAATCTGATGCTATGAAAGCGTCTGTTTTGGCAACGTGATTAAATTGTTATTGTCAGTAATTCCAGCACATGTTGCCAAGGCTATCGATATGTTATCATATCGCTATCTTTTTTATCTAACACTACTTGATGCTCGATAATAACTATGTTGGATAGATTCTATGATTTGATGTAACTATAAAATGCTAGTAAATCTTATAAAGCAGAAGCAGGCAACAAATTGAAATGTTAATATATTGTGCCTCAAAATTATAATAATAATAATAATTATTTCAGTTATCAGCTGGGTAGTTGAGACAACTGGTATCTGCCTGTATCCAGTTTTTCATACTGTGTTGAGCGTCAAGTCCGTTCTTGAATTGGTTGATATTTTGGGCGATTTTAGCCCATTCTAAGCTTTGACTATTGCTCAGAAAGTGCTTGTGAGGGTTACACTTTGAGATGTTGCTACAGACAGAGTCTGAGGTAGTGACCTCTTAAATGGATATTTTCAAAGTATTTTACAGCTCTCTCTAATTAAATGTAATCGTAAAGGGTTTGGTTGAACTTGCAGCTAGAAAAACCCCCTTTTCTTTTAATGGAACGGCCTCATTATAGACCATATTTTTTTATGGCCATTCTCATCACAATAGTTTTTCTCAATTTACCTACATAACCGTCAGAAATATAAGTACACTTATCAGATCACAAAATCCGCAAGTAAACTTCGCATAATATTGTTGCAGTCTTGGGAATCATTAAACTTAAGGTTAATTTGCTATCGCACTTTTTACGTTCTTCCTTTATTACATACTTTTAAAGTTTGAGGTTAATAATACTTGAAATTCGTGAGAAAATTAATGCATTTATAATATTCGCTCGTGCGGTTCGCAAGGACATGCGGAACTTTTTGTTGTTATTAACAGTCTAGGTGTGTTTATATTTTAAACATTTTCGTGATAAGTAAGAATTTTCGAGAAACATGTTCTCTCATAGATATAAACTGGGTAAAAACAAGAGTTTGATGTATGTATAAATTTTAAACTTGCAGGCAGGACATACATAAAATGCTGTTATAACAGACCTTGTTGTCACCTAAGAAGATGAAGGAGAAACAGATAATAGCAAAGCGTAAAACATGGCACAGTAAAACATTATCAAAAACATGTATAATAACGGAATTTTCTATAACGAACTACGATTAGACTATTTGTGAATAGATCCGCCCTAAAGTCAGATAGCTCTCCAATGTCACCGCCACGTTAGCGGAAAAATCTGTGTGACGTCACGCCACGATGCTGATGGCGTTCACACTGACCTTTGCCTAGTGACTTAGGGCCGAGACCTTGCCTAGATCTACTTATCACCTTATCGCGGTGTTTATTTAGTTTTTATCGTTCGATTAAGGGCCTGCCCTTGGCTGAAGGCCGAATATCTGATTCCGGCTCGTTCGTTTTTTCGAGTTTATGCATCACTGAAAGTTCCGGCTCCAAAGTTTCCTTCCTTATTGGTTTCGGTGCACAATGCAATCTGTGCTGTACCAAGGCTGATGATTGTTGGAATGAGAATCGATTTTTGGGTGGCCTCGTTTGTGTGCCAGGCACCGGCCTAATCTGGAAATACTGTTGGCGTAACTACGCCGTTTTCTTCATGAATTCGCATCATCATCAATCAGGCTATGTTTCTCCTTCCTTGCAGTACAAAAATTGAGGATTTTACTACAGAGTTCCTTTTTGTTGTTTTTCTTGACTAAACTTTCGTGCAGCTGTCATGTCGTATATTAACATTTTCATTTCGCTTGATTAATGATCGTAATCTCCCTTGACACTTATGTAGGTATAAAATAAAACAAGTGTTTCTTATTTAATCTTCAAAAGAACTCTTCAGCAACTAGCGTCTGCCCAATTACTTCGCCATCTGTGACAATTTGTAGAGTAAAAAAATGCCTTGTACTGCATAATCTTTTCATCATTCTTCAAAGGTAAACCTAACTAAACCAAAAGAAGCGGCAGTAAACAAACAGTTGACAAAGAAAATGGCCGACTCAATTGCAGACGCATCTAATTAACTGCCTTGAATTATGTCAAAGCTTTTTGCTCGATCGCCTTTGCCGACTGGCCGTGAATTCGAAAAAAATATTCGCAAGTTCGAAACAAAAAGCGACGCAAAACATCAGGTGTCCGTGACCGTGGCGCCGAAATCGAGAGTGGCGGATCTGGAGCGGCGTTTGCGCAAGACCCGCAGCATCCGCGCCCACGCCGCGGCCGCCGAAATAGCGGTGCTAGTGTTATGTCACGTGACCTCGTAGGGTTCGCCGAAGAGGTTTTTGACTTCCACGATTTTCTTTATGTTTTAGTCTGAAGTTTGTACCATTTTTCAACACGAAGCAACTTGTCTTTCTCTTGCTTAAGCTTTCAAAGAGTTTCAGGTTCAGGCAAGTGGCGATGAGACATGCAGTAGATTTGGCATGGAACAACTGGTTTTTTGACACTGAGAGTAGTAGGTGTTAGCCATAATGTACACGTAAAATGTATCAGCCAGTAATGATCTGTTTTATGTATTTTAAAAAGAACCTCTACGTTTATTGTGATGGTTTCCGAGATTTCCGTCGTGCATGGTTCACATGTCATCTTACGACCCGGCCTCGTCGCGATTCCTGTTTCCATGAGTGATTGATAACTTCCACATGGATGTTACCAACGCCAAACTTTGAAAGAGAAAAAGACTGCGTAGTTTAGTCAGACCTTGAAGGGTTTTCGAGGTGTTGATATCTTCCGACTGCAGATCGTAGCCCTAAATAAACTGTTACAAGTATGGAACAGCGAGGCCCAGCTCTTGTAAAATAAATACTGATTCATATGACCTTCTTATTTACTCAAGGTGACTCTTAAAGTGCCTGGCTGATGGACACCACCGCATTACTAAAGAATACCATGACATGGTGGTTGTGATGTCTCATCTGACGTGCAAGACAATGGATCTGTTAATGGACTGGGAGTGATGCCAGAAAAACGGCTTTTTTGTTTTGTCAGTGCTCTACGCTTGTTTTAGAATTTTTAAAATAACCGACTAGAGTCCGACAAGTTCGTGTGAGACCTTCCTGAGGTCGCCAGAGGTGCGGGAGGCGAGGCATGTTAGATGCCAGTGGGGAGGGGATTTCACATAAAAGTCGCGTGCGATTGGCGCTTCCTCGTTCCCCGCACGTATTGCTTATGAATTTGTCAACTATAAAAGAAAGTTGACTGTAACTGATCATAAAATTAGAAGTGGTATTGTGTATAAAAATATCGAATTCTATCTAAGACAAATCCATTAGTGTTGATTAACAGCCACGTTATGTGTAGTACGCGCTGGTGCAACGCTTGCAGGACAACTTTCATCGGCTGCACCAAACCCAGACCAGCTCGAAGTGTCCACTGCTATAAATAGAGCATTTTAATATCAAGCATTACCAGTAGCGGCGGACATGCGAGCGAACACAAATCACATTATCATACCTCCACCCCAGCTACCGCGGACGCTTCCGCGTGCTCGCGTCACCATTCACTTTCACTGGTGCACGGCTCGACTTAACTACGATAGACACGATTTAGCCTCTCCTAAAATGCACTCTAGCAGCAGCGTAGTAAAGCACACTTTTCAAGGTCGATGGACCCTGCTTTTTTCAAACGGCCAATCAGGTGCAGATCAGAATGGAACCCACCTGTCGTCGATATAAAGTGGATTTTTAACTGTTGCCGTGTGGAGTGACGGCCTCGTCAAGGCCGCACGTACGTCGCATAAGTCTATTTACTTTCTCTAGCGGTCAATGGTCATTATTTTATGTGTTTGGAACTTTGGAGTCAGGTTTTTTGGGAGCCATCCAAGGTCGCATTTTACTTTTTATGTGAGAAAATTAGTGTTAAGAAATGAAACATTAGCTTTTCTATCATGATTGCTAAAACAAAATTGTACACCATTTATTTTAAATTATGAGTATATATACTCACTGCTTGACGTTTCGGCTGAAGTTTATTATTGTATATTATGTATTGAATTAACCAAATTTGTTTAACATTGTCTAACCGACCCTACCCCATTAGTTATGCAAAAATATACCGTGTTAGTCTCTCGGATCTCCAGTTTAATAAATTGTTTTTCCAAGGCCAAAGAATTAATTAGCGAAACTTGAAGGCGGATAATAATCGCGGCGACTTCTCAATTTGTCTCGAAAACGGGTCGCCGAATATGGGCCAGGCTATAACTGTTGACCTCAATACTATTGAGACTGTGTGACATCAGCCTTATCTGAATTTTAGATGCCGACATCCGTGGTACTGACCTCACGCATTGTGGAGCAAATCATATCTAACCTTAACGGAATAAGTCACTCAATACGTAACGAGGTCGCGCATTTTTATTATTTGGTTAAGAAAACGATAAAATACAATTAGTCATGTTGATTGATTAGACGCGAAAACTGATAGCTTTTTATTAAAATGCGACCTTCGTGGCAATCGGTTTGATGAATGTCTTCAATTTTTGTGTGCGCAATAATTACCAGTTTGATAACAATTTTTTCGTGACACTTTTCAAGCAAGCTAAACACGCGGCATCTTATACAGTTATGAAAAGGGGCGATTTTTTACCACTAAATGGGTAGTCTGATGGCATCTATTTAGTTTATTTATTAACCCTCTTACTAATAATTATTTTTACATTGCTATAACATTTGATTATACATTAATATGAGACAGCTAATATGAAATGTTTGTTTTTACTATGTTATATCACCTATCTGTCATTAATTCCAAACTAGCCGTCGCATATTTAAACAAGTCTTTTACAACACTTTAAAAAAACATAAGGTATTTATTATGAAGTGTCAAATAAGCAGGGAAAAGTAAAAGCAAGCTGCTCTGAGAGATCATAGTGAAGAGTATACAGTTCCATATAAGTTATTCGCCTAGATGAAGTGCGATAGAGGCGTGTTACCAATGTCGTTTACCCAGCCAATTAAACAATGTATTCCAAAAGCTATTCAAATTGGGCATTGCTTAGAGGAAAGCGAGTTGCGCCCGCGCTGCACCGCACTTTCACTTGGCACGGGCTGGCAGGCGTGACTGGTGCACTGGGAAAACCTACCTTGCACATCTGCGCTAGTTTGACGCGCAATTTGAATATTCTAATCGTCATTTTGTGATGCTCTTTGATGATGTAGAATTTAAAATGTCTCTTGTCGTACCTACTGAGGACATGTGAAAGGGCCGCACATTCGAAACTGAATGTAAAACTAAGTGAACGCGAGTAGGTACTAAATGCTGTTTCCAGATATCTGGTGTTGGAAAGGTCTATAAGAATTTATTACTCTGGCATTAAGAATCTACTGAAGTGACTGAAACCGACCCGTATCGAAGTCATATTGTCTTAAATGAGTTTTCTTATATCTTGTTGGAAAGTTTTTCAATTTAGCATTAGTAATTTATGATATCGTAACATTTTACTCTCTGTTTATGATGCAATAGATTTTCCTATCAATAAAATGCTCATAATTTACACAGAAGTGAAATTATTAATCTCTAGTTACGTCAGTAGTGGAAATTGACAAGATATCGTCAGATCCATTACTTCGACATCAGTAGTGTAAGTCTTACTATAAACAGATGACCTACCCCAAAATTACAAGTTTTCTCAATCAATTTTGATCCTAACTTTATCCTAACTGTGTCTTCGTGGTTGATAGGCCGTGCTACAACGGGAAGGATTTCCTTTCGTTCCTAGGTCGTTGCCTCTATTACGTGTTCAAGTTCGACGATAGCGATCTCTATTGCCGAATTTAAGTTGGCATCATGTATTGCGATCACGATTGGATCCTTTACCTTGCGAGCTCCCCACGGCGTGTGGACCTTGCTTGTAAAATGGTCGGATTTTCCTTCCGTCACGTTGTTGTACATTGTTGTGTTGTGTTGTAATGTAAGGTGTAACAAGTAGTTAGTGTAATTAACCACTACTTTGAAACTATTACACTTGATTAGGATGCTTTAATAAGAGTTAGACTGTCTACGTAAAACGCAAGGTTGCTTGCATCTTGAGAAGATACTAACGAAACTCTGTCCACTAAGCGGCAAGGTCGCGATATCACATACAAAATACGCCTGTCGTCATTGCAGTTTGCATGCATTCGTCACTTGACCTTAGGTATCATAGTCACAGTGGATCTGATAATTTTGATAATAAAGTAGACGTTTGTCGTCTCTCTTTTTCAAAGTTCTCGCTAATCAAAACTACGTAATTTATGGATTTCAAAGGAAACACATACATAGTAGTAATCGCACTCATTGCAGTCCGCAGCTTTTTTTTTTCTTTGTGTTCTTATTTTTAAATAACTTGAAGAGCGGATAATTATCTTAAAATCTAATTGTGTTGATAAATAATGTTATACATATCCAGTTTACCTATTTTACTGACAAATAAACGGCAATGATCTGAAAATAAAATACTCGCTTCCGAAACAAGTCGCGCGCAGGGGTCGCGGCGGATGGTTGGCGCCGGTCGATGATGGGCTGTTTGTTGGGCTAGGTAACAAATGTGTTATGACGTTACTGTATAATTTGATAATGTTATTTATCGAAGTTTATTTATACACTTTATTTATTACCTGAATTTTGGGGTTAGTAGCACAACAGATTACCTATTTAATGTGGCACAGAGTCTATATCGCATATCGTCTTTGCATGTTGTCTACGCAGCAACTCTCCCGAAATGCCAAATCTTGGGAATTTAGGTTAGGACTGTTCGTAGGCTAAATAATCAATTCTTAAAGATACAAATAGTTTTTAAAATCTACTCCTACGTTAGATTTCAATTCAGCAAGCGGATGATCTGAAAATACTGGCATCCGAAACACAACGCAAGGCAAAGGGCGCTGGGCGCGGTCCAGATAGTCTTATGTAATAGGTTTTAGCGGTTATTTGTGTATCGCGAAGGGAATAAAGATGCGTAGGTATGTACGTGGCGAGGCGATAAGAAATGATGCGTGAAAGAAATAAGAAGATGCTGAATCTAGAAACAATATGGCGACATTCGCTAATACAGAAGAACATGAAAAACCAGGCACAGCAGGCACCAATAGTAAACCATAGGCTTTTCCAAATAGAAAATGTCAAAAACTTTTGAATATGAAAAAGATGCAGGGAGGTGACTGAAGTATGATTAGAAATAGGTCTTCAAAACCACCACATAATATGGTTACCTAGCATTGTGTCGGTAGCCATAACGTCAAATCTAACTCCAGCCCATCACGCAACACAGGAAGCGTCTAGTAAAAGTGACGGATTCCAAGGTTAACCGTTGCAATGTGGGAACTCGCTGTAGGAAGAGCATTGAGTGGCAATTTAGCAATCAGCAGGACGCTGCATCAGGTAGGGACGCCCACGATGCAACGGGACTTGGGGACGTGGAGAATGGAAAAACTGCACAGATGAAAGGTTAATGGGTTGGGAGTATTCCTTGATGGCTGGTTCTATCAAGTTGATATTACGAGTGATTTGATTACCCGAGTGTGCGACTGTTCTTGTTTTGGTTCATATGTTTTTTTTTTAATTCTAACCCGTCCATAGTAGCCATAAGTCCCGTAACCATACCATATGTTGATCACACACAGCTAGTTCCATCCATATCATTTAAGATATTTTGGCAGATCTGGATAACTTTATGCGGGGCCCACTCTACATCTCTAATTTCGTCATTACTCTATGATTTGTGTAACACAGATTTGAACTCCATCGAAAATTACAAAAGAACGCTACACGAAGCATAAATCCGTCACTATACGAGTAAATACTTTGATTTTAAAACGTAATTAAACCACGAATATATCGGTGACGTAAGAAAAAAGCACAGAGCGGACCAGTGTCCTCACGAGTCTGCGTCAGCGGCCTTGCGCGGACAACTTTCGACGCGGAAGCCCTGCGCGCGCGCCGCTTCTGTCGCCGATATACGGTGCCCTTATTTGGACCGTTATTGTAACAAGGCTTCGGTTTTAAATTAACCTGGGATGCTGTATATCTTGCAAGTTGTGAGATTACGGTTGATGGAGTTATGTGCTTGTTTTTTTATCTTTAGAGCCTATATTGAATATGAATTTCCAGGAGTGTTATTGTAAAATACATTTTATTAAAATTGAGTTTTTTTTTTATATTGTGTGTTTTTTTGCTTACTTTACATAAATTATAGCTTTATGAAAAAAAATATTAAGACCTATTTTACTTCCCGTTACTAGATATGTTCCTATTAGCTTGCTCAGCTGATTGTATTTTAAATGAAAAATCATCTTGGGTATAAGGAGCTTATCCAGAGGTGTTGAACCAGAACTTAAAATTCAAATCGTACTCTGCCCTTTTAATTTCATGAAATGTAAAAATACTAATAAAACCATTATCTTGTTTTCCATTAGACGTCTCGTGCTTACTAAACAGATTTCCTGCCGAGACTTGCATATCATTCTGCATCATCAGTTAGTCATGTAGTTTCTTTGTTGATTGTATTTTTATTATCTTTTTATAATCATTTATACCCGCCAAAATTAAGGAAAATGGCTGCGGGTCTACGTCACGGCTATGAGCAAAGAACCTTGACGCTGCCACTTACGAATTGAACTGGGCGAGGTCGCCTCGCCTTCCGCTACAAGTGTTTTGTAGGGCTACCAATGAAAAAGCAAACATTTCAGATATAAGTCCGTCATCCCCAATTGTTTTATCACGTCTTCAAGTTATTGACTAACCTCTAATCATCATCATCATTAGGCTTTTACATCTTATCTGTTTTTTACTCTTACTAGAATAGTCAAAATCATAAAAAAATTCGTCCGCAACCACGGCACGGAACTCGAAAGTCCGCAGTAACGGTTCCCTCATCATCATGGTTATGCCTCTTTACCTGTTTTTGGGCAAGACTTTGGTTTTGCGTCCGGGCTGATTCTGAATTTTATTGCTTACATTTTTATATTTAGTATTTCAATGAACCCTTAAAATTACTCCTTAATACGAAAAAATGTCTGGAATGGTCTGCTTTTAGTACATAAATATTCTATATTAATATTTCATACCATCTGCATCAATTTAAGGGTTCTACCGACAACCCTAGCCTCGCGTAGGCTGGCATTTGCGGAGAATCCGTTCGCTTGATTGAGTTACGGCAACCCGGTGGGAAAATTTCCCTTGATGGCTACCAGAGCGACCTACGGCAACAATGCTCAATCTATTTTTGAATCGGCCGTCAGTTGAAGTAAATAAGAAATATTAATAAATATGAGTGGGATGTAATTTCGGCATTTTGTGAGTTATTTATAAGAAATGGAAACGCCTTAACTTATATTTATTCCCTAGCTCATACCTACGTTTGTGATAATTTAATATTTTTTGACTTTGTTAATAAGTGATAGATAAGCCTTTACTATACAATCTTATTAAGTGATTGAACAGTTCGGCAGGCAATGCATTTAGGTAAATTTTAATTTGTCAGGTCTGTCATATTTTTACTTCGTAGTTACCTAGAGCTACACGACATTCCTATTTCAAAAAAAATAGTATAGATAAAAAAGAAAGTGTAAAAGCACAGCGATTTCTCATTCGCTCACTTAAAAGGAGCCCCTGAAAAAAGCATTACCATTGCTTTTACCAAGGCTTTGAGTACAGTCGGTTACCAATGCAAACTATGATCTATTACGTAGGGAATAGGAGCGCTCATAAGGTCAAAGTGGGGTAGTCTGATGTGCGGCCGTGTTTACATACCAATAATAAACGGTAATTTAAAAAACTGAAAAACCCGACTGCGTTTCTGTGAAATTGGAAAATAAAAAACCCTAAAACAAGGAAGAGGTCATACCCGGGTTAAATTGGTACCCATATTAAAAATTGTATAGCAGTCGGGACTAGTGATGGGCAGTGGATAAATACTCAAAGAGTAAATACTCGGATATTTATCCAAAGTGGATAAATACTCGTTTTTACCCATTTTTATCGGATATTTACTCGAAATGGCGGATAAAAATAACTAATTGGTCCTGGGCCCTACTTTACCAAGCGCGACAGGTGCGATACCTGTCATTTAAGTTTTCAACCGATTTCAAAAAGGAAGGAAGTTCTATTTTCCACCATATGTAATATTTTTAGTTTTGTTTTATCTACGTTCACAGAGTTCTTCGTTTGTTGTGGACTTATTTTCATAATTTAATGTTTTTCTCATTTGTCACCAAGTCAGGATCTAATGCTGAAACCCAGAGAAAATAAATGTTCGCGCTTGTTCCGTTTGCGCCTTTTTAAACATTCTAGTGTACTGAGACTGCCTGTTGATTTAGTTTTCAGCACGCTGGCTTCTATCCAAGAGGCCCTGGGTTCAAACCCCGGTTCGAGCCGATTTCTGGGTTTTACAGTTTTAAAATAACTTAGAAACAGCTCGAAGTCAGGAAATTGGCTATCCATCCCATCTCATCGAACAATGAGAGTGAAGGATCAGATAACTGCACCAATGAATTGTGCACACACTTGTAAACTATAATATCTCCAGCGCAGTTGGCTAATCTCTGTTGATTGGTTACCGTCTTTGAAATTCGGCTATATAGCAGAGTATAATTATTAGTTTTAGTGTACTAACAGGTTTGAAAGGTAGTTCCTTTGACAAAAGACAAAACCTGATTAAAAAAACTAGATCTGTATCACTCCTGAGCCACCAACTGTTTTCAGGGGTCATCGTGTATTGTCTCGTACGTTGTTTTGATGCCTTCCAACATTCTGAACCAGTTGGCCATCGAAAAAGCTTCAGTACAATAGACCATATCCATACGCTAAGGAAAATTATACAGAAGTCCGAGGAGTACAATATGCCTCTAAGGTTAGCGTTTGTGGATTATTAGAAGGCCTTTGATTCGATCGAAATGTGGGCGGTGCTACAGTCTCTTCAGAGGTGTCACATAGACTATAGGTATATAGAGGTGTTAGAGTATCTGTACAACAATGCCACCACGTCGATCCGTAAACAGAAGCAGAGCTCGAAGGCCATTCCACTGCGGAAAGGTGTGAGACAGGGAGACGAATATCTTTAAAACTGTTTACAGCGACATTAGAAGACGCCTTCAAGCTTCCGGAATGGATTTGGATCAACGTCAACGGCGAATACATCACATACCTCTGGCTTACCACGCTGTAGGAGCTTGGAACTATGCTCAAAGACCTCAACCGAATCTCCCAACAAGTGGGTCTTACAATAAACATGGACAAGACGGAAGTATTGTCTAGCTCCAGAGTGGTACCCACTCTAGTATCTGTTGAGAAGTCAACTCTCAAAGTTGTTGACAAGTACGTCTACCTGAGACAAGTAATTACTTGCATTGGTACGTTGTGGTCCTACTAGGTAGTAGTTGGATGTGGTTTAACTAGGTAGTAGTTGAACCATTAGGTAGGTCCGACTTCGAGAAAAGAGGTCTGTCGACGAATCCGATTTGGCTGGGCTGCGTTTGGGAAACTACGCAAGAGCTCCTTCTCGTCTGAATTACCTCAGTGCCTTAAGACGAAAGTCTTTAATTAATGTGTGCTGCCAGTGATCACATACGGACCTGAATCATGATCTCTACTATGGGCCTCATAAAAAAGCTTAAGTTCATGCAATGGCGAGGGCTACTCATATGCTCGGTGTTTCTCTACGAGATCGATTCAGAAATGAGGAAATGTGTAGAAGAACTAAGGTAAAGCATAGCCCTGTGAATCAGTAAGCTCATGTAGCAATGGACAGGGCACATAGCGCGAAGACCTGATAGCCGTTGGGGCAGAAAAGTTCTAGATTGGAGATCCTTTGATCAAAGGCGCAGCGTAGGACGAACTTGCTACGGCAAGATGTACAGACGACCTTGTAAAGATTGCAGGATCACACTTAACTGAATGCTGGCCGCTTGCAATCGGTCGTTGTGGAAAACCCCATGGTTTTCCACTGCTGTCAACCCTGACAGCAGTGGACTACCCCATGGTAGTCCTATAATCAGCAGTGGACACCCGTCCACTGCTGATTATAGGACTACCATGGGGTAGTGCTACGGCAGCATCAACATGATTCTCAGTCGAAACCAAAACCGAAATCTTGGTCATTTAATAATTAAGATCTATTATTTTTGTTTATAGCTAATTATATGGAACTAGCTGTTGCCCGCGACTTCGTCTGCGTGGACTCGATGATACAAAATATTTTATACTCCCGTCGCGCCATCTAGCTATCATGCTCTCTTAGTCTACCATATCGTATGGAGCAGAGAGGAATGAAAAATCGAAGTCAATAGGCACTCTTTTTGGATAGGTTAGGGCTCATTCACATGGGATCCGTCATTGACGATTCGTCAAAATACAGGATAACGTCATGACGGATGGACGTTCACATTGCATACGGAATCGTGTTTTTTCACGATTCGTCAAAATATCCGAATTGAATTTAGGTATAGTATGTACTGTTAGATACGGCGGCCACTCATCATTGGGTATATGTAACTCAGTGAAACACAACGATGGCGCGTTTTAAAATACTACTAATGCCATATATTGTCAACATTTAGATCTAAAAATTATTTTGTTTTAATAATTAAGTAAGTACTGATAGGTTGAAACCAATACATTTACATCCTCCATCATCCCTTATTTTATCCCCATGGGGGTTAAATTTATCAAAATCATATTTAAGCGGACGTCTTCATCATAATAGCTCCAATCTTTAATTTGAGTTCAATCAGTCGAAAATCTAAGAGAAGAATTATAAAAAACTTTCATCCCCTATTTTATCCCCTTTGGGGAGGAATTTATCAAAATCCTTTCTTAGGGGATGCCTACGACATAGTAGCTTTATGCGTGCAAAGTCTTAGTCCGAGCGGTTTAAATTTGACAAAGTTTCATACAAACTTTCATCCCCTATTTTATACCCTTGGAGGCAGAACGGATCAAAATCCTTTCTTAGCGGATGCCTACGTCATAACATCTACCTGCATGCCAAATTTCAGCCCGATCCGTCCAGTGGTTTGCGCTGTGCGTTGATAGATTTACTATGTAAGTCAGTCAGTCACTTTTGAGTTATATTTATTGTATAGTATTTAGATTCAAAAACTCTTTAGCACTTGTTTTGGTTTAAAGTACTAACTTACTATTATAATAATCATAAATTTGCGTGTTACAGCAAAAAACATGTTTATAAAATATTTATCCGTCTTTTTGGATAAATACTCAAGTAAAAATGGATATTTATGAGTATTTATCCATTTTGAGTATTTATCCGGATAAAAACCCATCACTCGTCGGGACCCATTCTAAAAATGGAGGCTTAGTGAATTTAGCTCCAATCTACTGACGAGTTTTATTATTCAAAATAAATCACCCAAAAAATATTATATTTTTGAAATGGTCTCTTTACTGGCTTTCATTTGATACCCATATTGCTATGCTAAGGAAAAAATCAATCCCCCGTCCCCCCTTTATTTCCACTTGTAGGTGCCATTTTTAAAATTTATATAGCCTATGTCATTTTCACCATTTTGACAAATTCAACGACACGTCATATGTCAAAAACTGTCGAGCCGTTTGGGCTGTAGGGCGTGCTAAACAATTATACATACATACTCTCGAAAAACATAACCCTCCTTCCGCAGTCGGGTAAATATTACTTTATTTTTTATCAACTCCAGCACTTACCAGCTAGCTCATAAGTTACATCCAGCTAGGAAAGGCAGACTTGTTGAACACATTTGGTGAGTGGCAGTCGCACAGCGCGTGCACCTGTAACAAAGATAATGTTCATTTGTACATTTTGTATGTTTTTTTTTTATACTATGCTTAATGTCCTCTAATATTTTGACGTTTGGGTGCAGTTTCTTCTTACCATTTATTTGGTTCCAAAATTGTGTACTGCGCTTCATAGGTGAAGGAATCTACTTACTATACCTTCAGTATGCGTAGCCAGAAAATTCTGTCTTATTTACGAATTTTGTTCCCTTGTTTCTGACTTTCAAGATGTCCTTTTGAAAAATATATCCCTCAGGCGATGTAAACTTAGATATTTCTATTTTTTTTTCTATCTAAAATTGCACCTAAGTCATAAAATTGCCAAAAATTTGCTGCATTTACTACTCGTATGATATGAATAGTCATAAGACTAAATAAAACTTATTTTTAATCATAGATTACACTGTCTTGCTGCTTCTGCTGTTTTGTAGGTGCACAAATCTCTTGCTGCTTGTGTACGTACAATTGTGCTCAAGACGATGCAATAAAAAGAACATTTGTCACCAGGTGACAACTCACAGCGGGCGAGGAGTTCGCGGGGTTCTGCACGCGACTCTGGTGGCGTTCGACAAGCAGTGGAATTTGGCCCTCAGCGACGTGCTGGAGATATGGACGAAGAAGGCGCCCAACAAGAGGAAAATACCGCCTATGGGTAAGAATCTACCTACGACTTAATAGATACTGGGTAGGTACTAGCGCCCGAAATTAGTAACCTATGCGATCGAAAATTTAAGTCAATCTTGTTTTGCGTATCCATTGAACACGTATTTTGACACTGGCAGCCCTGACTGCCGTGGACTGCTCAATGGATATTGGATACGCAATTGGCCGGAATTGTTTTGTTTTGTATTTTGGATTGGTTACTTATCTAGTACAACCGAATGGCTAAATAGTTAGTTTATCTGGGGTGTTTTACGCATTAAGGCTCTTGATTGGGCCATTGTGCGTATTGACGAATATCTAGGTAACTTGGTTAGTTCAAAATGAAAGTAGCTTGACAAAAATTCTTAGAACCCCTCGAATAACTATGACATTGAATAGCTAGGTAACTTGGCTAGTTCAAACTAGCTTGCAAATATTTTTTTGGACCCCAGGAATAACGATGATTTAGGTTGTGAGTTTTGCGGCAGCCGTACTGCAATCGGGAAAATAAAGGTTTAAATAGAATACAACTATGCTCGTGACTGTACTGAGTACGAATATACATATCTACTCCAAAGAAAATCGTCCTATTTCAACCCAAGTGATAAGAAAGACACGAATATGGCAAAATATAAATCTGGAATTCTGTACACAAAATCTAAACTGCTGATTAAGTTGAGTTCGTGTTAGCTGATTATTACCTCAGCATTGATGAATGATGTAAAGATATTCTCCAAGTCGCACAGTAATTCTCATATTAACTTATAAATAGACTTACTTTACTGCACAGTGTCGTAAGATCGCGCAAAGAAAGTATTACGCGGTGTGAATCAGCACTTTTATAATCACCTGCTTTCTCTAGCCATATTTTTTTTCTTCATCAAAATTTTACGGTCTGCGCGGTAATGTGTTGCATAATATCTTCCAATTTGCATGTAAAATGATATTAAGTATATATAAATCATATATTTATTAACTAATATCTATTAGAGGTCAAATTAGGTAACTATTTTACCTTTAGATACTCTAGACTAGAGGTTAATGGTAAATTATTCTCTAAGAAATTCCACCCAGTTTCTATAATTAATATATCTATGTACAGTCGACAGCATGTCAGGTAACCCACATGAACTACAAAAACGGCTTTTATTACGTAGGAAATAGAGGTGGTCAAAGTGGGTAGTCTGCCATGCGGCCGTGTACTAACAAAAAAACTGTAAGTATAGTCGCATACATGTCGCTGACGCGTGTAGTTCATTGTATCGTTTTGTTATATTTTAATAGTAGATTATTCACCAAGGGGGTAAAGTGATGTCTTACGTCACGGGCGTCATCTTGAATCTCGAGCGTAACGAAGGATTCGAGAGTTAACTCCCGAGCGCAGCGAGGGAGTTTAGTATTCACTCCCGAGCAAAGCGAGGGAGTTAAAAGTAGAATCCTGAGTGGAGTGAGGGATTTAAGCTCGCCCAAGACGAAAGACATCTTTATCTTCGAGGAGAATACTCTGCTTTTCACACTTCCTACGAGGCAATAAAAAATGTACTACAAATACCTTATTTTATCTAGAAGTATAATTATATCCGTTGACTTTTCTGGCAGTCAATTATTATTATTAGCAATACCAGCTACAAAGCCAGCAGTTTTACATCTAATGGACTCCGGTCTTTATATTTTGTATGTATGTTAGTTTATAAGGTATTTATAATATGGGCCAAAATTTTGTGTAAATATTATTATTATTATAGTAACTACATAAATGATGTTACCTCATTCTCTTTTGGTAGATTATAAACATAAATAAAATTGTGGTATTTTTATTGTGGTAGTTTAGCATAGTTAATAAATTAAAGTATTTTTTTAATTTGAGGCCTATTTGAATACTATTATTAAAATACAAACTCCACTTGCTTGTATTAAACTTTAAATATATCTGAGTCACCAACCTTGTGATATCTTAAAATAGTCTTGTGTGTAATTCTTTTAGTACCTATATCAATAAATTGATTTGTCCTTGTTCGTTTGACTTGTAAAGCCGGTGGGTAAAAAAACTAAGTTTCATGAATATGCCTTTTGTTAATGCATAAATGACAGTAGCTGTTGTGAATAGATGCTAAGAATACATAATAATTAATGTGCATTATTGTTATCCATTGAACATTTTATTTATTATTTGATTTAACATGTTAGGTATGTATATAAATACCTATCTTTCTTCAACGGAAAGATAATTGATGAATAATGCCTACAATATTTGATAAAAAGTATTTTTCATCACATCACGGTTTCACTAAACAGCCTAAATCTAATTTTAAAACGTATTCCTAATCAGGTACACCAGTCCCAAAAGGTTCGGCAGCAAAGATTTCGCCCGTGGCCATTGTAACGGAGACACCTCTTGGCAAGGGTGTATGGGAATGTACGAGGCATCTGCCACAGCTCATGGTGCGAGGTGAGCATGTCGTGATGATCAACATTGTTGAACGGTGATGATCAGATGTTGAACGGTGATGATCATATGTTAAACGATGATGATCACATGTTGAACAGTGATGATAACATGTTGAACGGTGATTAGTGTATGGTGAACATTAATAGTGATGTGTTGAACTGTGTAACTATCTAGACATAGTTATGAATAAGCAAAAGCTGTAAAGTTTTTATTTATAAGTTTATGGAAAACATTTTTGCTGATTTTCTTGATCAAAAGGAAGTAGTTATTTGCAAGAGGTTATAGATATAGTGATGATGCTCTAGAAATAACTAAACCTTTAAGTAGCATGTTTCCCGACATAATAGAAAATTAATTGTTATCAACCCGCCTGCGGGTCTTAAAGGTTTTGACATGTTAAAATAGAACATACGTAGTGTTATGTAATATTTCAGAATAAAACAACAATTATTTTCTAGAACGAAACTGTCTCAACTTTTCTAAAAATTTGTAATTTTTTAAACAAATATTACATCACTTGTAGCCAACGTGAATCAATGGTGCGCGCACGCAGGCCACGTGTCGCAGATCACGTACGGAGTAAACATCTGTCACGCGAGTTCATTACTCATCTGTCAGCTTAGAGATATGCCTAGCCTCTAATTTTCTAGACTTAATTATTAAAATGAGCTGAAATAATAGTAAAGGAACATTTGTATAGTCGAATACTTGAAGGCATATCCAATTATTGAAGAGTTCCAAAAAATTATTACCTTGATAGCTCAGTCGGGACATCATTCGCCCGGATATCGAAGGATCGAGTCTCCTCACCTAAAGACGGTAAATGAATTTTTGAGTGCAAAATAAATATCAAGGGACATTCGTCACATTTTCTTGGGATCATCATCCCTTAACCATTTTTCATTTAAAGTGAAAGGAAACTGTATCGTAATTCATCCATACATTTGATATTGCAACATATGTTGATTTATAGTAGAGAAGTAGATGTATGACGGAGTGTTCTTTTTAATAAGTATATACATTTATTTGAAAACTAAATAACGACTAACAACACTTAATTCAAGAAAGTAGACAGCACATCCAGGTAAATAATGCAACATCATACGTGTTGTAATAAGGGCGATTTTGCAACGAAAATGTGTAGTCTATGCACTGTAGGCGTTTGTACGTAGATACATATACTATTATATAGACTGTATTGAAACTAAAATAGTCTGTCACTTGACCGTTCATGAACTTTTAAATCTCTTTTCAACAATACAAGCTTAAAAGCTTTTAGCAAGTTGTACGGAGCCAAGGCCAAATGGAAAATAATATTGTTTATTTCGCATTATTATTATCACTACTTTGTAAAGAGTGAATATATAGGTAGATTATAGTACAAATATTTTTTGTTTTATTTTTCCTGTATTCTATGGCTAATCTAACATTGAAAATTAGTTGAAAAATTACAACCTTTATATTTTTTAAGACCCAAAAGACAGTATTCATCACTCCTTGTCCACGTCGAAGACTCTAAAACTTGACTTTATAGCTTAGAAAGAAGATCGATACAAACATAAATATACCTACTCGAAAGCCAATAAATGTGCTGAATAGGCACTTTGGCATCAATCGTGGCAGCGGGAGGCAAACCACTACTGTTCACGAAACTAATTTCTCAGAGAGAAATAATGAAGTATAATAGAAATTGTAACAGAAATCAGATACTTTTCTGGAGAACCCTGAGACCAGCGATGTAATTCTAAATCCAAATTTGGATTCAGCACGTCAAAACCTTCGACCACACTGTCGTTTATTACACTTTCTAGTCGGCCAGTGTTCCAGCGACACGCGAATTCGTTGACACCCTTTGTAAACATTGATGCATTACTAAGGCTGGGTGGCACCATCTTACTTTAAATATTACAAACGTCAAAAATCTGTCAAAATCCATACAAAAACACCGGTTATATATTAAGGTGGTGCAACTCAGCCTAAGTGGTTTGTTGGAAGATGCATCAAGTGTTAACAATATCATTGAGACGAACACAGCGATTCCCAGTATTGTACGGAAGTTAAAATAAAGAACAATGGTGTTTTGGCCGAGGTATAGCAAATTTCGCCTGTGGGAAACGCGAAATCCTGCGCTCAATTAGTATTGTTTTGGTGTAATTTTATATTTGTATTAAAATTTGTCAGAGCTGTAATATTGTATAATGGTAACTTTTACTTTTCAGAAGAACTGGGCCCGTAGCCAAATGGCAATCTTTCTGGAGCGAATTTCGCTATCGCCAACGAAATGTCAAAATATGTATGCAAGTCACGTGATGTTTCGATGTCTTATGTCAGTTTCATAAATTTTGTTAGCGATAACGAATTTCGCTTGAGAATAAATAAAATGCCACTCGACTACGGGCCCTTATCTGTCGTAAGAAGATTTAACTAGCGCAAGTATCTACCGGTTTAGGTATTTCTTAATTCATGTTTGTTTGTTGACCGTTTTCACGTTTAGTCAAACGAAATAAGTAAGATTATATTGTATTGTAAAAAATTAACTATAGGTAGATTTAATTATACGTAGACTTAGAATAATTACATTAACGAATAAGATAACAACTATCATTCATATGTATCAAATGTAATCGTTACACAATAAAGATCTCTTTTTGTTATCAATCTTTTATTTCGATTTGTTGCATTGTTAAGTGGGCTATCTACTCCGTTACTAAAAATAAGGCTTAATTAGTTTCACGCCATTGCAATATAATCAGTCGTGTTTTTGTATTTAGGTCTTAATCCTCAAAATTAGACGCAGTTGACATTTAAACGTTTGTCGGCTTGTCTAGGACACTAATAGGCGCGAATATAAGCCGCCTAGTCATACGTAGTATATGCGAAATCCGCAGATCCTAGCTGCATTGGTCTATTTCGGTGTAAGACGGATCCGGGTGCGACGCACCCTGGCCGGCTTCCAAAACCCACGCGGGGTGGACTGTGCTGGGATGAAGAAAAACTAAAGATCTAGCAAGTGACAACTGTCAATTTGGGTACTATAATAAAATCAAAATCAAAAGATACGGCAGGCTTATAAATGCATAGGTTAAAAATTTACCGATATAATAACTCCGCGTTGCTTACAGCGTTAACTCCGCGTTGCTTCAATGGTGGCGAATCACATAAAAATGAACAGTAATCGACATAGATGTTTTGAGCATTGGACTTAATTTCATCGGACCATTTATGATCATAATTCCCTTCTTGATTTAATTTTAGCTTTCTAGTCATCTAAAATTTGAAACGTAGATGGGACCCTACTAGAGCCAAAGTACGGAGCACAAAGCAACTTCGTTTCGTTTATACTGCTAGACCCGAAAATTCGGACGGCGCGTTAAAGAGTAGGCCCCCGAAACGTATAATCCCAAAGAGTAAGCTTATAACACTTAGGACTGCTTAGTGTGGTCAATGCCAGGCCTGTGTATCTTCCCGCGTAGGTAGCAATAACGTACCTACGCGCGGCGACCCCTACGTAAGGGACTAAACAAGTTGGGTGTCGCTAGCCGGCAGCGACACGCTCTCGCGTTTTATTCACCGGCGGTGCGCGACACTAGGTTGCTGGTTGGACGAGCGTGAATAAAGTCCTAGAAAGATGCGCTAGATGGCGTAAGTAGCTTCTTGTGGTAGTCAACCCTATCGCGTTGCGTGATAGTACGTCACTGAATAGGTTTATTGTATTATGAATCATATTCCAGAGTTATAAGAATGAAATTATCTTGCAATGTATTTCTGTAGGTGTCTACACGAAAATGTGCTTCAGTCAGAGGCGAACTGAATTACACCATATTGTTAACAACATTGAGTAGATATTTCTTTGAATATTTCATTGCAAAGTCATACTTCTGTACGTAGTACTAGTACTTATTCTGTGTCAATGCTCACGAGTGTTGATGAGACTTCTATACAGTGATCCTGCGCACAATATCAAGCTAATAGTTGCCGTGGTTGAATGAACAAAATCTGTGTGACTAATCAGCGTGATTTTATATGTATTGCCCTAAAAATCGAAGTCTGTGTGGGTTTGTTGTGTATTCACATGTAATTACACAGTTTATTGAACCTTTCCTAATCTTGTGAAACATGAAACATTCACGTCACCATAATTAATTATACCTAGCATAGTAGGTATTTGTCGCTCGCGTCACTATGATCCACGCGTAATGGATGACGCTATAGCATATGATCTATAGTTTCACGGTGCTATAGTTAGAAAACGCGGGTCCGATGGACCGATGACCTTTGGAAGGTCGGGAAAGGGTTTTTACTGCCGTACTGCGGAAAGCTATCTGTGTTTTACAGCGGCCATTTTTATTTCTTTCTACCTGCACTTGCTTAGACTTTAGATACTTGGGCTTTGGTAAATTGAATTTTGAGCGGCTGCACTTGACTTGCGCGTAATAAATGTGTGAGGAAACCTTATTTGTAATGACATCAACTGATAACAACCACATAGATTCTATTTTAGTTTTTTTCGAAATAAATATTATCCGATAAAGTATTGGAAATCATGGTTATTTGCGTAGCATGTGACGCACCTCATCGTCTTAGTAACATCTTTCATTTGAACGCTCAGTCCCCACACTGCATTTGACTATCCCTAATTAAATAGACTTGATGTTACGTCGAAGATATTTTTTTTTTAAACGTTCAAAGTAATACGCGACCAAGCCATCTAGACAACTGTCATACGACTTCCGACGACATATACTCGTACAATGAAAATACCGACGGTAATTAAAAAGTAATGGTGTTAAAATAAACTTAGGCAATTCATCTAAATTGTAACAATATTGCTTTTTTATCTTTGGTAATTTCGTTGTATTGTATTGGCCTGATCGAGTAGTACCTACACATGTCAAAAGATTACTGAATCATAGAGCCAATCTAGGTAAACGGGTAAGTGCTAGGCACAAGACATGACTGGCCGAATTTTGCCAAAAGTGGTCAGTGTTCACAGAGAAAGTAAAAATGGCAATGTCGACAATTTAGACAAAAAATCGCAATTCGAACTTCGAACGCTGATGGCGTGAAAGCACGCAGCTAGAGGATAGACGAGTAGTCAGCCGGCGCGGGCCAAGTAGTGATGCGCTCGAGAGTCGCATTTTGCCACTCGATTTATCAGAGTCTATTTACAATTTTACTCGAATACCACTCGAGTCGTTTGTCATTTGACCACACGGCTCACTCCAGAAGTCTTTGACAATAATAAGGCTACGTTTTTTTACTTCATTTAAGTATAATACTAAATATTTATAAGCACCGTCGATAATAACTTAAGTTTCAACACAACAAATACCGCAGTCTTTAACTCAAGTCGTCGCGACGACAACGAAGCGTCGCGTCGTGGTAATGCTAGGTGACATGTAACCTGATTGTCTAGCTAGGCGAGTAACTCGACTGGGGTTAAACTCGATTCGGATATTTTAACTCGATAACATATTTTCGACGCCCCCTGCTAGGTGGATCAAAGACCTGAGGAAGGGGGCCGGTTGGTGGCTGGATGCGAGAAGCGGAGGACCGAGAAAGTTGGCGCAGTCCTTAAGAGGCCTATGTCCAGCAGTGATCTGCAATAGGCTGATGTGGACATTCTATTCGAAGTCTATCGAGTAAAAGTGGACGCAAGTCGCATCTCTAGTGCCGAGGTCGACGCACGGTCGCCGGCGGTCACCGCGGGGGAACGCCCGGGAGCCGCGCGAAAATGGGAAAACAATTGCGAACAATGCTCACGCTTCCGCGTAGGGTTCATAGCATAGAGAAAATATGCCCTTGGCTATAAAAATATGACTGATTTATTGCAACTTCTAAGACACAGGTGAACTGACTGGTAAAAGGTTGCAGTAAGCTGGATGAGGGCAGCGCAGGAGTGACGATGCCCGTATTTTTCCCCGGCTGCGACAGAATGCCAGTATGCCAAAGTAAAAATAACTTTTCCGTAGTTTAAATAGGTAACCTGACGTGCTGCGTAATTTACAGGTTTTTTATGAAGGAACATTCCTGAGCGCTTAGCTCTGAAATCTGACTGCAGTATGATTTCATATCTATAAAACTTTCATTCAATACTTAAGAATATAAGTAATATACGTATCGTCAAATAGTTAAAGCTCTTTTTATTTTTAACTGGTAAAAGCTCCACATTGAAATGTTTGCGGTACATTAAACGCCTAATCGACGCAAGCGTGATTCATATATGCATAATCATACAGTTGTTTAAGAAAACCCCGTCCTTTTCAATAACGGGGTGATTTTGATTCTCAAAAATAACATTTGTATGCGACCAACATCGATATTAAAAAACAACACTTCCGTCATCGACTTGAAAAAAATATGGACTCCGTACCGCGATACTAAAGAGTGAAGCAAGGTTGCCTGTGTGTGTGAGATCATAGGGTTAACAATGGTGGCCGATCGGCTTACTTTAGTGTGAGTGTGTGCGTGAGAAGATCGTGTATTTACGATGATGACTGGCTTACTTTGGTGGTGGAGTCCATATTTTTCTTCACGTCGATGACTTCCGTATACTAAATGGCAAATCAATTCATTTTTGTACGTAAGATACTTTATGTTGATGATAGTCCCTTATAAAAAGTTTGAATGCTCCAAAATCACCCTCTTTTGGGATCGGGTGGTGTTTTCTTTACATTATATTGGTAACTTCTGGGTCTATTCTCAGTTATGGAAAATGGCAGTTTAGTTACTGTGATAAATTCCAACTCCTATTAGTTTTAACTGGAATATTGTGATTATTAGAACTTAATTTTAATTTCTAGACGAGTTAACATCTTTTGCCTGCAGATAACCTTGCTTCAACAGAAGCCGGAAAACAACGGTGGGCCGTGAACTTTGTTTGCTTCGGTATTATAATTATTGTTTATTCTGTGTACTTACTGATGTTTATTAATAGTAATGATCTAACAACACGATGGGAACGAAATACGCAGTATCAATAATTTTGTCTCAAAAGAAATGAATAAAACGTTCGTTCGCATTGTTAAGTCAAACAATAACCGATTTTAGTATGATTCGATATCATATTAGGTAGCTACTACTTATCTGTTAAAATGGTAACCTTTCCAACAGGTAATAAATACTAAGTACCTACCTAATTATATATTTTTTTTTATTGATTTTATTTGGTACTTCAGAGACACAACGTTTCATCACAATAGAATTAGTCATTATAATTTGTTGCAGCTCCAAAAGCGCTTACACACAGCATGCTTATCAGGCTAACAGAGCAATTTGGTAAATTAAATTCAATTATACATTAAATAAAATATTTGGATAATAATTAGTAAAACTAATACCACAGATATAAGCCGGGACCAACTGAAGAAAGAAAGAAAGAAACGACCACGACCGCGCCGTAGGTTGCTTAACTTTGGTATCACTACCAAAGTGCTGCCGCCACTGCGCTACAAGCACCTCTCTAAGCACCTCTACTCAGACGCCCTAGGGCGGCTAGATAACTTTTGACACTAAGGTTTGTCACTTGCCTTACATACACCCCTCCACCAATCCGCACTGAGCCCGCGTGGTGGAGTATGGCTCGTACCTCCTTATAGTTGAGGTGAGGCCTTTTCCCACCAGTGGGATCTAATAGGCTGATATATTTATAACTTAAGCAATTATTTTGCAAGTTTTTACGAAATTAAATCAAATTTCACTTACAAACATTAATCGACTGTGTCATCAGGTGGGACTCGAACCCACGTCCCTTCGCTATCCGGGCGAGTGCTCTTACCAACTAAGCTACGGAGGACGTTAGTCAGTCGACGAATTTTTGCAAGTGCTTGCTACGCCAGTGAGCCGGCGTTCGATTTCATCAATAATTGGGGAATGCACCCGCATGTATCCAATGGAAATATTTTTACAAATATTTAACCATCAGTTAAGATGAAATCAGCTTAACTTATATATTTATAACTTAAGCAATTATTTTGCAAGTTTTTACGAAATTAAATCAAATTTCACTTACAAAAATTAATCGACTGTGTCATCCGGTGGGACTCGGTGGGTGCATTCCCCAAGTATTGATGAAATCGAACGCCGGCTCACTGGCGTAGCAAGCACTTGCAAAAATTCGTCGACTGACTAACGTCCTCCGTAGCTTAGTTGGTAAGAGCACTCGTCCGGATAGCGAAGGGACGTGGGTTCGAGTCAGTCGATTAATTTTTGTAAGTGAAATTTGATTTAATTTCTAATAGGCTGACTTTACTTTTTTAATTAGAAAAAATATATTAAATTGAATTCATTAACAGCAATAGGATAGCGATGAAATAAAATTACAAATGAGAAATAAATTAAGACAAGTATTAACAAATAATTAGGTGAGCTATACAGAAGAGAGACACCCAGGTCAACTCATCTGGTAGCAATTTAATAACAGCCGTTTTTAAATTAATAATAAAAAGTTAAAATTGATCAAAATCAGAAATTATAGAGCTTCAGGCTCGGCTTTTAAAACTGTTCATCCTAGCTAGGGCAATAGAGTTGATTATTAGGTGTTAGGGCTAGACTAGGACGAGTCTAGAAGCTAGAACGAACTTTCACCAAGAGCGCGTATTATTAGCCGTTGCGCAACTGCGTGCGCGCAGCGTCACCGCGCACTTTGACTGCTGATGAACCGCTCAAGATTTGAGGTTCAATCGACGGAATGTCTAAGCAATATCGAAGGGCTAAGATCTAAGCACAAAATGTACCTACCTATGACTGAAAAGTTACTAGGGTCGCTGAAATATCGCTACGTTTACCGTTATTACATATAATTAGTAATGAAATTTAAAAAAATAGAATACTAATTAAAGATATCAAAAGAACTGTCAAGTCAATCAAATTAAATTAATTCCAAGTCAAAAGTCAGTATCACAAAATAATATCGATAACGTTATATAAAAGTATGTCAGTTATTTTTTTACCAGAGTTTTAAGTTAATTTAAATGTCGAAAGGTAGCCATGTGGGTCTAACTATGGGTGTCTAAATTTGATAATGCCTTTCAGACATTACCTAATAAATCTGATTTACAAAATGACTACCTATTATATTTATATATAATTGTATCGTATGGCTATAATTGTATTTTTATATAACTCTTATCATTCGTCGGCGTAATCGCCCTAGGGCAAACCAATAAATTCAGTTAAAACTGCTAAATCGGCCATATTAATAGCTAATTAATTGTATATCAATGTAAATGATAACACCAATCTTTCATACGCGTGTAACAGATGTAAATTAATTTTTGATTTAATGTTAATATTTAAGTGGTCAATTAACATACTACTTTCTAGATCGTAAATTGCGTATTTAGAATACAATGTATTATTCGTGTTAGAGGTAAGGCATTAGCATTGACAATATAAATGATAATCATTTATTTCGTGTAGAATAATAAGTATACTTACTTAAAAATATATTTGTAAATTAGCTGGCCACTATAATATACAAACTCTTAATACATTATTTTATTTGATATTACTATAAATACCTGCATAAGTTACATAAATATATTACATTTCGTTAGAAGCTTGTTATAATATTTTTTGTTTCGCAAATTTACCATGTTTTTTTTTGGGAGCTAAGTGTGCCTATTTTAATGATACCTTCTAAGGTTTTTTTGCCAAACTACACGATTAAAATGCATGTAATTTAGATAAAATACATTAAAATGATATTTTTACTAAATTAATTCAAAGATATGGCCTGAGGGTTGGTTAAAGTTTAGGACATTAATAGTAAGGTGATTTTTTAAAAATTAATAAGCAGATTTAACTATGCGGCCAAAGATCTGTCATGTATGTCACATGTCATGTGTCATCGTCTAACAAGCAACAAGTAATTTACTCTGTTCTTGAAAGTGTTTAGATAAAAAGTAGATCTGTAAAAAGTTGTGAATTATATATCGCACCTTAGTGTACCCGCACCATGCAGTTACAGTTGACATTGGCCACAATAAGGCTAACTGGTCCCGCACTTCCGCCATACTCACACAGTACTAGTATGTTGTCTGTCAGTATATTAATTAAGAGGGAGTTCTATCTTGCGATACTTACGATTTAATAATTACGTTTACGCTGTAAAGTGTTCGAAACGTCAGGTTTTCAATAAGATGTAAATAAATCGCGAAGAAATCCGTTAAATTGTGTTTTAATGACTTAACAGTTCACGTCAAAGTTTACTAAATTCACTACTGTGCACTATTAATTGAACTATTATTCACTATTAATTTTAATATTTTAACTTAATTTTGAAAACCCGTTGCTTACTTCTTGTTCCTAGTTTATTTTTTTAGTAGACGCGCAAAAAGTAACTTTGTTATAAATTAATATAAAAAATACAAAGAGTACTTCTCCTTAAGAGCGTGTATTTGTCGTAGTCATATCATACCAATGTCGCCCACTGTTCTTTTACAGTTCAGCCTTGATGTTCTGAACTCTGATGTATATGGGTATGACTTAATTTCGTTTATATACAGGGTGTCCTGTTAATGAAGGATAATCCTTCAGGTATAGATTAGTTACATCATGCTTTACTATATGGCAAAACAAATCTAGTAGTGTTGCCATTTTTGAGAATGATTTTGAGTTTTTATTATTTTTGGGAGTCTTACTAATATTTTAAGCAATAAGTTATTACTGATTTTGGTGTTTGGAATATTCAAGAGTATCAAAATCGAAACAGACCTTAAAAAAGTCATTATTTGTAGAAGAAGCCATACACCAATTAAATATTTATATCTTGAAAATAGTAACACTTTTATCTGAAAAAAAAAATCGGCATATACGAGGGTCAAACTGAAAGTTCTTAGAAAATCAAAAACTGATTACATTAGCCAGTTATTAGTTTTATTATATCTTTTCAAAATATTGTCCATTGACGTCAATACACCGCTGCATGCGATGGAACCACTGGGAAAAGCACTTTGCCCACTCGTCCTTAGGGGTCTCTTCAATGGCATCGCGATACGCAGCCACCGCTTCTTCAGCATTCATAAACCGCTTTCCTTTAAGTTTTTCTTTAATTTTTGGAAATAAATAAAAATCACAAGGCGCGAGGTCGGGGCTATATGGCGGGTGACCCAGTAATTCAACGTTTGATGTCGCCAAATAGTCGATCGTTCGCTTGGCGGTGTGCGACGAGGCGTTGTCGTGGTGAAGGAGGATCCTACTGCGAGGTCGTTTCTCTCGAACTTTTTCCAAGACAAGTGGCAAACAATTGGTAGTGTACCATTCTGCAGAAACTGTTTTTTGATCCTCTAACACAATTGTTGCGAAATGACCTATCCTTCCAAAGAACGAGGCCACCATTTTTTTTCCCGCACTTCGATCTCTCTTCACTTTAGTTGGCAACTCCTCGAAAGGAAACACCCACTGAGCAGATTGTCTTTTGGTTTCAGGATCATAACAGTAAATCCAGCTTTCGTCACCTGTTAGTATGTCGAACACAGCATTTGAGTCACCTCCGTTAAATCTTTCAATCATTTTACGGCACCAATCCACACGATGGAGTTTTTGAGCCTTAGTCAAATTATGAGGTATCCACCGGGCGCAAAGCTTCCTGACCGCTAAATGTTCGTGGAGGATTTTGTGCACTTGACTCATACCGATGCCTAAGCTTGTCCGAATCTGCTGATAGGTCACTCTTTTGTCAGTCTCTATCATACGCCGCACAACACAGATGTTATTTTCAGTCGTCGCCGTAGAAGGCCGTCCCTGACGTACATCATCAGTGAGATTAGTGCGACCACGTTTAAACTCATTAAACCAGTTGTAAACAGTCGCACGAGATGGGGCTTCATCGTGAAAGGCCAATCGTAGTCTATCATAACTTTCTTGTTGACTTAAATGACATCGAAAGTCATAAAAAATCATTGCACGAAAATTTTCTCGTGTTAAATTCATTTTGACGTGACACAGTCAATTTTCAATTTGCCGCCAAGTCGTAAAACAAATGACAAATGAATGAAATATATACTCAGTAATATTTGCAAAGAGTTCTATTTTCAAATTTTAGAATATTTTTTTTATTATATTGTTTATAAGTGGCCAGTTCTAAGAACTTTCAGTTTGACCCTCGTAATAGGGCATGATGTTACTAATATGTACCTAATGGATTATCATTAATTAACGGGACACCCTGTATACTTTATTTGTTTTTGTGTTAGATACTCATTTTTTATTATGACACACGTTTGGGTCGGAACATGTATGTAAATCAGATGATTATTAAAGTTGCTATTTTTTTCTTGTAATTTATACACAATTAAATGCTGCGTCAGACTGAAATTCACAATTAAAACTCTTATTGCAACAAAACCTTATTAGTAGGACTATTAACGATCCTACTCTACATTTCAAGTAGATTGAAACAGTAAATTGAAATTTCAGGCTATTTACAGATGCTTCATACACTTTTAAAACTATGTAGCATATTTAGCACACACCTATTATAAAAAGTAAAATCACTACTATTAATTGCTGCTGTCAAACAGCTTGACAGCACCTCATATCGAACTCATTCCCGCCAAAAAACAATTGACAGGCGCTGTCGGCTAAATCGGCGCGGGATCATCGGCCGCGCGTTTCGCTTTACTCTTTTTGTATTCGTTCTTGCATCTAACTTGGGAGCGGCTTGTTGACCCATTTACTGTAATAGATGCAGCCCGCCACGTGCCCGGCACCCGCCTTTGGTATTCTTGGTGTGGGCGGCTGTTCTGAAGGATTCCTTGCGTGTTTTTAACGTGCGTTTTTGGTAAGGCTGAATGGGAGGGTGTTCCTGAAATCTTTAATTTAAAAAATGCAATTTCTTTCGATGTTTTTTTGAGGGATACATAATCCCTCAAAGGAAGTGATTATTTATTCTTTCATAAGCTTTCAGTTTTGCATGGTCTGTATAATAATATAGAATAGATTTTTCGCTAAAAATAATGGTACACAAGAACACAGATTTGTTGATAATACGTACTTAGTTGTATGTATAGTTTTTAATATTTTTTTAACACTCACAGTGTTTTTCTGATTTATATAATCACAAATAATAATTAATTAATTATATAATCACAGTGTTTTTTATTATTTATATATCTTCTACCCACGACCTTTGGCTAACCGGCCCGGTTAGCCAAAGGTCGTGGGTTCAAATCCTACCTGTGTGCGAATTTTTGGAATTGAATATTCGTTAAGCTTGTTTGCTATTTATCTCTTACTCAGGGTGTCGATGTGTTTTCCTTGGAAGTAATTTTAGTTTTTTAACAATGTTATCTTGTTTCACCAGCTAACGAAATTACTGATCGATCTGAGTGAAGTATAAGTACCTACTCCATGTTGAGATATAATCCGATTTGCCACGCCTAATTAGCCAATTAATACGAAGCCGTAGACATGCCGCACGCCTTAATTCTGTATTCTTGTATTAAACGTTATAGTGCGTAAGATTGATACTTGGAAATCGTATGTTTTTGGAGGCAAAATTCATCGTGTGTAAAAGCATCAGATCAGGATGAAAGATAGTCAGACAAGGTATTATAGGATTTCTTTAGACTCGCTTTGTCATAACTAAATTCAATGAAGGTTGGTGCCAGTGTACGTGCCTATCTAGCTACAAAGCTGTCTAAAATTGAGGTAATAACCTTTTAATGAATTTTTCATAGGTGCGGAAAGTTCGGGTATTTTTTTAAGTTGTTGGAAAACATAAGCTAAAGAATAAGATAAAGCTTTTATAACATTACGTTAAAAGCGTAGCTGTATAAATTCATAATGCTTTTTGCAATTTAGCACGTTTTGATGAATACCGGTTTCGTAAAAACGTGCTTTGAGCTTGCACGAAATGAAATGAAATGCTTTTTCAGCCAACTAATAATAGCATGCAAATATATTACTTCAGACTCTAATAATAAGATGTCAAAATCCAAACGCAAGTCGTTGTTATAAAAGAAATCAGCAATTATAATTTAAAAATTCATTAATACTGAATTAATAAATCTATAGAATGGTAGGTATTTTATTAAAAATAGAAATACACAGCCAATAGCAGTTTTTCTTAAATCTAGCTCTCATGGGAATCTTATCAGACGCAAGTCTGTTCCAGTTTTATTTTATGCTCATTAAGCTTAACAATCAACAACCATAGCTTTAATACCTTTGAATCAGTATGTCAACCTAAAAATTCAAAACAATCTAGTAATTCAATAAATTTTCATATTTTCTTTTCTAAGATACTTAAATATAAAAATAATTTAAGATTACTCTGCTATAAAATTATGCTGAAAATTTAACTATAACCACACAATAAATAATTGCTCTAGCAGGACTTTACACGCATTGTTTAACTGAACATACACATATTTAAATACGAGCGCGAGCAGATACCATTCAGAACCCTACTTTGGTTCTACAAAGTCTAACTATGTCGCTTCTTAAAGTTACGTAATGCTTTCTTACAGCATGCAGAAAAGGCAAACATTGTACTAAGTTGGCTAATGACCTTTGACAATTTTGCTGATATTTTCTAGAAGTGTTATTACGTAGATTATGTGTAAATGTATATTATGTATCTTAGAGACGCGTCATGCCAGCTGCAATGTCCGGCGAATTGTGAGCTATGCCTGCATCGCTGCGCGTGCGCTGTCGTGATAGAAACGTTGCTTTCTCCACTTCCTAGCCCACGATCAAGACACGACATCATCGTATTGCACAAAAAATTCATAATGTATTAATTTTCGCAAGTTTTTAGTAATAACCATAAAAATCCTAGCATGCAAGCTCGCGAGCGCATAGTCAACTCGCATTCCTAGATGAATTACAACTAGTTAACATCTAAACTGTTGCGGATTCGCTCGCCGGCCGTCGGCCCGAGCCCCCCAAAGGCCATTTCTCTGCGCCACACACGTTACCTCACATCTACCATACAAAGGTCTATAAGAGTCAAACGCAAACGCGCGCGTTAGTCCTAACGCACACTGCAGACTCGCCTGCGCCGGCGCAGTGAAAGTACTTTCGCGCGCTCGTTGCCCCGGTCGACGAACTTCGTGCGGGAACGAGATAGAGCGCCACAAACGAGCGGGACCGCTATAGTTTTCTGAGGAAAGCCGTGAAAAGTGCAGGGTGCGCGAAAGTCAACCAGGAAATCGGTGCGCAGTAAACCCGAGCTAAATGATTTTTATGCGCCCACCTTTACGACGCCTATAAAGGTTTTTATGGTGGTCTATTAGTGCGCATGGTGCTGGCTACGGTTTCCCGGGTTTTCAGACTTTTTTTCCGGTATTTTCCTGACGCTTTACGCCTTTTTAGACCGGTTAAAGTAAATAAAATGAAATAGGAGTTACCGCCGTGATTAAGACATGACGATAAAATACAAACAAAATTGTTAATGGTAGTCGGGCTACCTGGGTTCGAATCCCGAGCCGGACGGTATTAGTTTTTGGGATTTTCTATCTTGAAGTAATGCAGAAACAGCTCGGCACGTTAGCGGTTAGTCCTGCGCCTGAACTCTCTCCGGTCATTTGGATTGCCGCCTGATCGAACTTAGAGCGTGCAGATTATTAAATTAATTAATATTCGATATATTATTGTGTCGTTAGTGAATAACGTTTACCAAACAATGTGTGTATGATGTATAACATTTTATTTTGAGTTTGTTGTTTTTTTCTGTACTAATTAAAAACAGCTGTTATTATTCTAATAATTAATACGCCTGATCTGCTTAATTTGAGTTTTGAATAGTCAATGTTTTTTGGGACCCATTGCCCGTTAGCTGTCTCTTTTTTGTTACAGTCATATTACCTATATTTGTAAATAAATTACGATCAGTTACGAGTATGTCGGACGAAAGTGCATACGTGGCATTGAAAAAGTATATGAAATCGTATCATTATTTCAAGCATTGATAAAAACTAAACATTTATTTAGAGAAAGAATAGATACGTCTGTATTAACTTCAATCTTACAGTAAAATCATTTGCTTTTAGGACAGAATTCGCCTCTGCTTACAATAAACCATGTTAAAATATTGTTGTATAATATTGTTATTCATTAGCCGAAATTAAAGAAAGTATTGGGTATGTAGTCATAAGTAAAGTTAAAGTAAGTACAGCACATTCTTCCATTTCAAGAGCGCAGGGCCATTCAGATTCCATTTTAAAGAAATATACAAGGTCTGCTAACGAGCAGACCTTGTATATTTCTTTAAAATCGCAAACGGTTTCATAGATTGTACTGAACTGCTTGTTAAATTATATTTGCGTGTTCCGGCCAGGGCCCTAAAAAAATCCCAAACTTCTGCACACTGCCTTAGTTAAGACAAATTATAGACAGAACTCATACCTCATAAGGGCTGCTGACAGTTTCAATGAGCTTAATGACCATCTAATCTTAGACCTCTTCCACCATAGTTTCTCAACACTTAAAAAGGCTTTGAGCGATGTGTTCTTTGGGTGTAGATAATTGAATGTTGTGCGCAGTAGTGATGTTACATAATTACTAACACATTAACTATAAGTGGAAACTTTTAATGGCCTTATTCTTCTACTGTATTTAATATTCAATTCCTAGCTGTAAGATTCCCGAAAACTGTTAAATAAAATAAAATAAATAAAACTTAAGTCAGGAGCATATTTTGCTAACCCCGACTCAATCTCAACATTATGCAACGCTGCAACAACTTGCTATTTCAATAGCCACTTTTACTGTCCATAAAGTGAATCATCATCACATAAAGTTAATTGACAATGACTCTAAAATTAGACAGAATTAGCCAAAAAGCTGTTACAAAAGTTCCCAAGGCGCTTCTATCACTACAATGGCCGAGCGACAAGTGCGACGCACTCGACAACAATAGAAGTAAAGACAGTAGGGATAAAGTAAGACCTATGATGACTGTGAGGACATGATAGTTGGACAAGCAAGTGATGTAGTTCTCAGTAGGGGCCCTTAGAGGGCCTGCCTTATGCTGAGTGAGGTCCTTTTTACCCGATTGCGCCAAAAGGAGGTTTATGTGTTCGAAAGTATAAATGTATGTATTTTACTTAGACATCACAGACACACAGGCACCGTATAGCTGTCATTGACTGCTACTTGATTGCTGTTTTTAATGTTTTTATTTGTAATTATGTAATGTTTACCTAGCGTATTTTTGTACTAAATTTTATTCTGTGTTATATTTTTATAACTTAAGCAATTATTTTGCAAGTTTTTACGAAATCAAATCAAATTTCACTTACAAAAATCAATCGACTGTGTCATCCGGTGGGATTTGTAAAAATATTTCCATTGGATACATGCATCTTCGTCCACTGTCTAACGTCCTCCGTAGCTTAGTTGGTAAGAGCACTCGCCCGGATAGCGAAGGGACGTGGGTTCGAATCCCACCGGATGACACAGTCGATTAATTTTTGTAAGTGAAATTTGATTTAATTTTATTCTGTGTTTGCGATGTCTGAATTTGATTTAAAATTATTTTTGTTTCTTCATTTTGTATTTATGGTGGAATTTGAGACTGAAATCATATATTTTTTGGGATTATTTCATTTTTATGTCCCAAACTGCAGCTGCAACGCCTAACTTCTTTCAAGTTACTATTTTGATTATAATTACATTCCAAAGCAATAGAAATCTGAAATGCCAATTATAGCTTTTTTTAGGTGACTACCTATCCTTATCTTTATATTGACTTAAAATGTTCATGTACTGTCCGCTTCAAACTTTAGCTTTATTTGCCTTTACAAATGTCGAGTTTACTGATTTATCGTCGGATTGTGGTAAGGTGAATGCGATTTCTTCCATTATGAAAAGATTGCAGATTTTATCTGCGACTGTACAAGTTGGGAGAGACTAGCATTAGATGGAGTTATTAGGAGTAATTATATGACAGTGTAATTATTAACAGAGGTGTTATGTAAGATTAATTGGTTTGATATGCTTGCATTTCTACTGTCATTGAAAACCTTTACACACAAAACACGCTAGCAAAAAACGTTATTACTAATAAACTATTTTTCACACTTTGAGGACCGTCTTGGTGTAGTGGTTCGCGCTGCAGACTACAGAATCGCAGGTTACAAGGGGCAAATGTTTGTGTGATGATCACGAGCATTTGTACCTAAGTCATGGCTGTTTAAAAACATATATAAGTATGCCTATCCGTTACTCATATTTAGTTTGTAGCTAGGTAACTTCTCACCACTACTACAGCACTGAAACTTTGATCGTTTTCATCTTAAACATTTCTCCTTGCAACCTCTGGTTTCCGGTAGAGGTCGTCAAATAAATTTATTTCCTTTTAATTTATTAGATATGTAATACTTTATTTAACAACTTGGGACAAACTTAAAGCTGATTTTAGAAAACTGGTCAACTGCCTAGACCGGGATAAAATGTCATTCAATCAGACACAGTGAGGGTGATTCTGTTGTACTGTATTTTATTTAAAGAGTCTTTCAGACTATTAAAAATCAGCTCTTATAGGAAAATTGTTAAATCCCAACTGTACTATTGCGTGGTCGCTTGTTGTTGGCAATTTCAGGAATGATCATTTTAACAAAACAAAAATGTTTTACCATTTTCGTCGTTGTGCACTGAGGAACCAGGAAACTTGCAAATAAAAAGGTATATTTGCATATTGCCTTATACAATTTCGTCCTAAATTAAATAAATGATTTTTGAATTTGACAAAGAGGCAAAGTATCGAAATTCCTTTTACTTGTGTTTCGAGATTCCTAATTATCTTAACCATGTCCTATCTAGTTTCTTGTAAAGTAGTTTGAAAAAAAAAAGAACCTTTTAAACGCGCTTCTTCCTGACTGAATTTCTCATACATTTGCAAGGCATATAGAGCATATTTATTTATCATTTTTTTTCACAAATTAAAAACAATGTACAATTGGCGGACTTAATGCCAAAAGTATTATCTACCAGTCAACCATAGGTCAAATACAGAGAAGATACATATTTCGCCTTAAGTGTGCTCCTAAAACTTGCACCACAGTACACACAGTGACTCGCATTAATTGTCAGCGAGAGTGAAAGTTTCATAACGCGCGAATCGGTTTTGTTTTCATGCGACGACGCGTGCGCACCGCCTTCCGCGTGCCGCTCATTAATTGTTTTTTTTTATTTAACTACAACGCGCGATGGAATTGTGTATAATAAGTTTAGTATTACATGTTATACTCAAATAATTTGTCGCCAAGAATCATTTCAGTTTAATCATTGCCAACTGTCAGATTTTATACTTGTTCGTCATGTTACGCATTACTTACATTAATCAATAAATTAATTTAAAAAAAATCCTAAGTTTTATTGATAAGTTGTATATATGTTACTTTTCACTAAAATAAATTAAATAAACAATATGTACTTTGTAGTTACTTGGAAACGTTAGTCCGTTGGGTATATTAGGTTTATTAATTCATTATATTTCCACATTGGTTAAACTATTACGATATATGTAAAATTGTGTTTGTATTTTTAGAGTCTTGCTAGAATCACGCTCTTTCGCATTACGAATTTCCCATATAAACTTCCATCCAGATGGATGGATCTAAAAACCTTGTAGTTTGATTTTAAAAAAACGAACGTCATTCTTAATTTCTAATTACATAGCTTTATATATTTTTTTATTGATTTTGTATCAAAACTGCAAAGTTTCATAAAAAAATCCTCCCCTCCCCCTTTTCTTCCCCTTTAGGAGGCAAATTTCCAAAATACATTTTCTTAGTGCTCACCACACTTTATAAGGAAGCATGGTGCAAAGTTTTAAAGTTTTAAGTTTCTAATCCTACTAGTTTGGGCTAGTTTGATGTCAGTCAGTCGATCAGTCATCAAGTCAGTTTTTATTTTGATATATGTATAGATTTATTGCTCAAACGGTTCTTGAACCACTGTGCCATTAATAACTTAAGGACCTCCGTAACAAACGTACGTAAATTTAGCACTTACAACTACTGTAGGTGAAGCAATTAAAAGGACACATGTACTTTGTGAAGTCATAAATTAATTAATATCTGTCTGTAGTAATGTAATTATGTACGTATACGAATAATTATATGTTACATTTTTAGCGCATGTTTATTTTAAGTCACGTAATACAAGTTTAGTAAGCAAACTTAGTATTTTATAGTAGATACAATTTAATCAATAACAAAACTAAAAGGGGTCGTAGCTCGCGTATGAGTTCCCTTACCACGACATCGTAGAAAGTTTTCAAAAGCTGACGAAAACTCCACCCATTAGAATTAGTAGCAAATATTTTGTTTACAGTAACAACGTTGACTTCAAGGCCCCGGGTACTACGAGCGCCCCCCGCCCCGCGCTATCGATCTCGTAGTAGCTACGAGCTACGGCGTAGTTGGCCTACAATGTTGCTATGGCAAGAGGATTATGATGTAGGAAGTTTTTATTTGTAGATTTATATGGAGGCATGTTCTAATTTTTAAATTGTTTTGTACATACTTTTGTTGTATTTTGATTTGTAATCAAAATGTAGAGGCTACTGAATGGTACACATAAAGCTATTTATATAATTTTACTTATGACAAATTTAATTTTGAATAGGTACTGTAATTTTCTAATTACCTGATCTGCCACATCCTGGATCATGGTCAGCGGACCCTGGGCCCTCGCGTGCGAGTGCACAATCGGGATAACGCTAGGAGGATGATAAGGTACTGTAATTTTCTATAAAATTTTTAAACATGTGTTCTGTATACCGGTTGAAAGGCATAATATAGACAGTATTTGTTACATTAATTCGCCATAAAACCTCTTAGGCGATTTTAAAAAAAATAGTTTTTATGATACAATCTTTGCGAGGTTTTGTTTATTACAAATACATATTTCAAACTTCGTTCAGTTTTCCTCAATCTTTACCAAACACTAAGCTTACTCCAAAGGCTTTGAATTGTTAATTCATTGAGTTCAAAGGTTACGTTTGATCAATAAACTCTAACCCAAAACAATTGCACGCGTTTCCTTAGCTACCCCTGTAATATAATACGATCACAATGATTTTACTGCGTAATTGGATCCTGCTGCTTTTAGTTATCATTCGATCTATCCTTTGTTTTCACGTTAAAATATGTAACCGGGTCACTGAACTTGTCTAATCAGACATTTTGTCGATAGATCGTTGTAAAATGTGGTAAACATCTCGTAGTTACGCGTGTTTATTCATGTGAATTTGGCAAATTATATTCTACATACAAGGCCGGTGTCTATTTTACACTCTAGAAGTAATAGTTTACAGATTTTATAAGTAATCAAACACAATGGTCACTAATAAATGAGCTGAACAGATATCGAACGACAACCCTGCGATAACTAAATTATTACTTAGTTAAAAAGATGCAAAATTTTTGGATGGTTTTCTATAAATTTACGAAGTTGGTAAGCCAAATAACGTCGATGTCATGTAATAAAGCCAGGCCATGCATATTTTATGAGCTTCGGAACGAAACCGATTGAACTTACACCAGGCTATAGATAGATAGTTTTTTTGTGTCATCTTTATCGTTGTTTATACAATGTTTGTTTGCTAAGGAAAAGTGTATTATTTTTGTTTGCCACAATAAAAATTTTTGGTGCTAATGGTGGTTCAATCGATTGATAGACATTTCAAACAAAATGATATATTTTTTTCAATGTAAATAAGCAATAAATGTTGGTGTGTGGAATAAATGACTATGCGAATAATTCTGGGAAAAAATATCATTTTCATGTTTACTCAACTCAACAACTGCTGTCGTATTTTTTGGAAAAACAATCTGAAGTATTGTGTTATATACATTTTTTTAAATATCAAGTATTTTTTGTTATGTACGTAGATTGGGTCTTGCATCTTTCTGCTAAAAGTTGAAAATCGAATGTAAAACTGTAAGTTAGTTTCGCACTTAGTGGCAAGGTCGCTTGAGCATTGCCCAAACTTGCTCCGGGAATGTTGGGATGTTTTCCGTAAACTATACAAAAATAGCGACTATTATATATTTCTCTATAGTGGTTAGTAAAGATAAACAAGTATAAGAGTATAAACAAGTATGTTTTATGCAATAACGTAAAACGCTTTTATTGGGTCATTCGAGTGCTCAAATACAACAGCTTTTTTTATGGAACCAACATCGAAATAAAAATAAAAATCACTTTCCTGTACTAAAATGACCGATCACCTGTTTAATTTTGCTGACACGATTTTTTATTTTATTTTATTTAAGACACAAAACAGGTTGAAATCATTTGATGGTTACGAAGTGTTATAAATCTATGAATTAAGAGCTAAACTATAACCTAAAATATGCATCATTAAAGTACCAAACAAAAGTACCTGCTGATTTAAGTCGATTCAAGGGTTTGATGGTGGTGGCATACATTAATTTGTTGTATTTGAGCACCAAAAACATCCCCTAGGCTTTGTGTTATTTCATAAACACGTTGTATAATTAAAACACGGAAACAATACCTTATCTCTATACATTAACAATAGCATTTTTTTGTTAACACATATCGTTCCACACAAGCCACGTGGCAATGACACTGAAAATATTTATAAACACAAAAACTTGACAGCCACTTGACCAAAACACACAATGAACTCGCCTGACCCCTGACCTCCGCTTCCGCTCCTAACGTACACCCTACCCCCCCTCTGCCCCTCCCCCCTACTACAGTTCATTCTTCATTGATACACGTGGCTCGCCCGCACTGCGCCCCGCCGCCCACCGCTCGTGGGCGGGCCGCCCTACGCAGTACCACGCAACTTTCGGCGTGATATAAAAACATCTGAGTGTATTGCCAATGTTTGTTAGTTTAATAGAGAGCTTTTCCTACGCATAGGCCCACACAGGAACTTGGACACTTCACGAAGTAGATTTACAGGACATCGTCCCACTATACTAGCCTACACTAGTAGGCTGTTGTAAAAAAGAAACAGTTCAGGAGATATATAAAACTATATCATAAAATATACATACGGTAAGCGACGATGCGCCCGAAGATGGGTTATTATATCTGACCCGACAGTCTACTCACTCTTTTCTTGAAAGTATCCAGATTATATTTAGGGAACACTTCAACCGGCAACGAATTCCACTCTCTAGCAAGAGGAACATATATTCAAAGCGTTTGGTGCGTATTGGTTGAAATAAATAAATATATACAATTGACCGTTTGGAATGTTGAAGTAAAATTAAAAACTCTTGGGTACATTAAAAGCAAATGGTATTATTTTTTGTTTAATATTAGTATAAGCAAGTACGTAATTTAAAACTATAATATGTGTACCTGATAATCAAAATTACAAACTGAGAAAGGTGTTACTTTACATCACGCTGCATTATCAACACTTATTTTTCATTTATGTAGAAAAGGGATAGCTGCACTATTATTCGATTTTGTTTTGTTTTTATTCGACTTTGTGTTACATATATTTTAATTTCCGAGTATTGTCAAACCTTCCTCTTGACCATCAAAGTTTTGTTACAGCCCTAAATTAAAAGTTATGCAGCACCGATAGAGGGCACGGGCGTGGTTACGTGGGCGACGTAAAGCGTTTCCTAGCAACCGCTTTCCCTCTTAACTTTCCGAACAGCATTTCATTACATCTAATAAAGCTCAACTTTGTAATATTATATTAAATATTTCCTTAAAAATAGAAAGTGTTAAGTACAGTGATCCCCGCATCAACTTACTAAAATCTGTCAATAATATTTCTGAAATGATATGGAACTGATCAACATAAGGTTCAAATATGGAATTTGAGAGATCAAGGTATGTGTGTATTGTAGAACTAAAAATGTTATTAATTTTTTTTAAATTCAAACTGGTAGAATTAACAAGTAGTAGTTTAAAAATACTAATAAAGGAAGCATAATCTATATTACTTAAGTGTTCATTCATTGTAAAAATCAAAATAATTTATTAAATCTAAGTAAACAGAACAATCGCGAAAAAAGTTAAGTGAATAATATGTAACAATATTCTGTAGCGTAGCCCATATCGCCCTTGCTACGAAAATGCTACGGAGCTCACACAGCCCGGCTCGTAGCAAAATCCGTAGCAGGCATTGCGTATGCGATGCGTTTGAAAATATTATTTTTTGCTTATCATTTTTTTGTATTGTATCTTCTGGTAAATGTAAAACAACATTATGTTTTCAACTTGTTAACAGTGAATAAATTCATAAATTATTTTAATTTTTCCTGCATAATACAAGAAAATGCACTAAAATTATGAATGTGAGGAGCGTTAATATTGTAATTTATTCGACAGTGTCATTATACCGCTTTCAATGAGTCAAAGGCCAGAGAAATTATGAAATTATTGCTTTATTATGTAATACGTTCATTTGTTAGTATAATTAAGCAATTTTCATATCAATTATTTCCTAGAAATCACTTTTGTTAGACAATCGGGACAAATTTTACATATTTTTTAACTTTTTGGTATATCCTGGGTACAAGTTAAGAAAAAGAGGGAACTGATGAGCATTACCTTCGACAGTATTGGGTGCACTTTTATTTCTTTCAATCTTATTTTTCGTACACATTGTCGTCGAGATATGTGTTCTTTACTAATTTTAGGTAGCTAAAAGTCACTTTGTCATGTACTTTGTTAGGAGTGAAGAAAATAAGTTAAGTTAGCTCATATAGATCCCACTGCTGGGCAAAGGCCTCATCTCGAATATGAGGAGGTACAACCCATGCTACTAGTAGGCCGTAATCTAGTGACCTGCGAACTTCTGGTTATCTGTAACAAAACTAGTTTGTTTATATTTAACAAAAATTGACTTCCTACAACAAAACCTTCAACTAACAAAACTAGTTTGGTTGATCCTTTTTTTCGATGTACTCCACCTCGCGGGCTCAGTGCGGAATGGTGGAGGGGTGTCTGTAAGGCAAGTGACCAACCTTACTGACAGATGTTATCAAGCCGCTCTAGGGCCTTTGACGGGGCTCAATGATAAATATCAACAAATATTAACCGGGAGCAACTGCTAAATGTGCCTGTTAGGAGTTAATTAAACTTTATTTTAACTCTAACTGCCGCATCAGAGGCGTCATTTAATTTAATCTTTAATTACGTCTCGTTTTGTCGCTTTCTTTGTCAATGAAATAGAAAAGGACTGCATGAGACTACATGAAGGATTAAATTTAGTTGAAGTCTCTCAATAAGGCAGTAAATCCCTTAAATAAAGCTTGCATAAGAAAATTTTTTGGAGTTTCTTTGGGTACATAATGCGATCCCCTTTGCACAGCCTAGAGAAACTCATCATTTTTGGACAAATGGAGGGGAAGCGCGCTAGAGGAAGAGCGCCAGCTAGATGGGTGGACCAACTCAAGGAGGTGACTGGAGGCCAGATACAGGGAGCGGTACATATGGCGCAGATCCGGACCGAGTGGAGAAGATTGACATACTCGTACAATCACGATCCTCAGCATTGAGGGAACGACCAGAAAGAAAGAAAAAGAAAATTATGTGTGGGATTTACTTTGTAGTAATAAATTACAGACCGTAATTTCTTAACGGCCTCGGAGTGTCCTCATAATATACAGAAATGATGTGATCAACAAGGATCTAACAGATGTAAATCATAATGAAAATTAAATTTTGCTTTTCTTGACTCAAGTAATAAAGTTGACTATGTGTTTATAAGAAAATAATTTCTAAAGCTATTATAATGAAATAGCGGCATCGAACCCTCAAAGTACAATATCGAAAAGGTTAAGCAGATAACTTCTGACAGATGCAGTACTAATGACGTAACATGACATTAGTATTTCATAGCATAGATAACCGGCAGCTGAATTGCCAATAGACCTTACTAGGCGATACGTGATGCGTACGATAAATGATGCGTATTTTATAACATTTTCACTTTGGACACTTAAACAATAGTGGTTTTTCGTGCGTTCATAAAGTGACTTTGTATGCTGAAGTGTTCAAAGATGGGACACTTAGATTGCATTTACTTTCAGATTATTGACTTATTAGAAAGTCTACAATCAGTGTTTTAGCCCCCTTACCATCAGAAACAATGCAGTTTTTTTAATCCAGACAAGTTCAATTATTTCGTTCCATGACGCCAGAACTAGCAGGCCCGCAGCGGGGCAGTTTGTGTTAACCTGTCACCAATCCAATAAATCGAAATAGATATATGATAATATATAGCCCCATCTCGCTTTTTCATCCTGTTAACATATCAACTTGTAAAGTTCATGATACGAGTTTAAGCCATCTTAAAGTTGGGCAGTTTTCCCAATGCTGGCAATTCAAATAACAGTTATTTTGCAAGTACAGGCCAAGTTCCTATTACTTCAAGAATACTTCACAGCTCAGGCTATCAAAATGATTATTTATTTAATTGTCATTAGTAAGTAATTCGTAAAGTATTTCAGTAGCCAACCTTGGCACCTTATTTTTAATTCCGGCTCAAAATATTCGGATCATAAATAAGCAGATAAAATTCGTTAATAAAAAAATGGCAATTGTCAAAACACAAATAGTCGACGCGCAACGTTTAAATTTAAACTCAGAACTCGCAACGAGTGACCTCAGTTCATGAATGTAGTGCCAATGTCACTCTATCTGGGTCTATGTCAAGCCGCGCGGCCTCAGCGTAGTGCGGGGATAGCTCGTTCGCTTTACGGCCTTATTTGGCGTTTTGGCGGGGTCACTGGGCTTTTCGGTGCACGCCTTTGCCTCTATTTGGCATATGAATGGTAACTCAATATCGGGCGCCAAAAATTTGAATTTCGAACGTAACATTTTCCGTTTTTTTTAGAATGTCAAGGGCATTGCCATTATTATTGCAATTTAGTAGTGATGTTTGGAGTTGTGCTAATTATAGTGCACGTCATTTATAGCACGTAACTGCCGCTATTTAAATTATGTATTTTAATGAACAAGTTTTCAAGGATATTAATATTAAGAACAGTCACGTGAGATCAAAAGATATGAACGTCTAAAGGAAAACTTCTCTGACGTTGATTAAAATGATATTCGGCGAAAAAGTCTGTGTTACCAATACATGCATATAAAGAACGCTACATAAGTTAATTCATTATTTATGATCTGCTGATCCCACATGCTACCAAAATAAAAGATTCAGAGCCAACTGACTTCTTAAACTTCAAATAAAGTAAACAAGTTGAATCACTGAGCTGAATCTAGTAGATCAACCTCATTTTAACTGGGTGAAATATAATAAGGAAGGTGTATATACCACCTGGTTCTTAAATGACAATATGATTTTTAAAGATCAAGGTTTCGTGTTGTATATAGTGACCATTGCACTAACTTAAACATAAAATCGTCCACCAGTCATTTTTAAATCTAAATATCCACTCTGAAAAATCTAAAACATTTTATATTTGTTTCTTACGTTTACGCGATTGTTGAACTCATTACGGACGGGGAGAGTGTGCGAAACGTCAGGTTTTAAATAAAATGTTAATAAATCGCGAAGTAATCTGAAAATTGTGTTTTAATGAGTATAACATTTTGGTTTTCTATATACATATCCATCTCATCATTTTATTAAACAGAAGGTATAATGCTTCTTTTAAACAGATTAAAGTAAGATAGCAGGATAAATGAAGTCCGTGCTGTAATCTCTAGAGCATTTGCGTAATTCTGAGGTAAATACGAGTTATTACCAATTACACAGCCACGAAGGACGGACATGTAGAAGGAAGTGGCTAGGAGGAAGAAAATAAATGAAATGTTTTATTAACATAAACACCTGTTTTATGGGCTACGGTTCGAGATAGTGGTAAATGAACATTTTTAAATTATGCGAGGATAAAAAACTTTACTTGGTACTGTCAAGTTACTAAAACGTCTGCGAGCCTTACGAGTGTCATATTTTGAGGTTTTCATGTTGGTAGTATTTATTCGATTTAAAAATTTTTGACACATCTTTTTTTTGTATTAATAGACAGTCATTTTACCGCAATCTCACCTGATGGTAAGTGACGATGCGGCTGAAGATGGGTCATGTCTGACTAGTAGCAGCCTATTCACTCTTTTCTTAAAGGAATCCAGATCATAGTAATTAGGAAACACTGCAGCCGCCAACGAATTCCACTCCAATTCTTTTTGTTTTTCAATCTTATATGCGGTAGTAAGAATAACTATTTATTGCACACCTTACATGAAATAATAAAGCAATCAACACAAAAAGATGTACAATTTAAGGAGAAGCACGCTTACGCAGAAAATAACTTTTTTTAAAGTTCATTGCCAGTACCTAAGTAGTAAATACCTCTATAGCAAAAAGATTGACTACAAAAAATCTAGACACTCCACCCAAATACCATTAGCCTTGCACCACATTTTTATCTCGAAAATAAATTAGTACGAAACGATCAAAATCAACTTCAATTTGAAACATCCGATGCACATTGTATTTATAAGCACGCAACACTACTCTGGGCGCGTGGCCGTGAGTGTAACCTTGCTACGGGTGTCTCGCTTGCGCACGCGCCGGCCGGCTAGTTTCGTCCCTCTCGCGCCGCGGTGTCACTACCGGATTCCGAGCGCGTGCGTCGAGATGCGGGGCTTTAGTGGAAATTTTTATATTTATTCGTATATTTTCTACGTTTTTTATTGATTTTTTTTTATAATTTTCGTTTTTTAACATTAGATTATTTTAAAATAAAAATTTCAACATGATATTTGGTCACAACAATATCATTGAAATGTAGTCATTTATGATTTTTTATCGAGACCGAAATTGTTTGTCATTTATATAATGCTTAGAAAAAACAAATACAAATTAATATTTACGTACAAAAAGAGTAAACAACTAACCCAAGTCACCATACCTTGTATTTTGGAGGTCAGATAGAAAACATAAGTTGATTGAACTGAAAATGAGCTGAAACCAAGAGTACTAATATTTGCAATATAAGGAGAGTATGAATTAAAATATTAATAACGGACTATCCTGATAAAATAAATAATATGTCTAAACATGTTATATGAGGTGCTTGTGGCGCAGTGGCGGCAGCGCTTTGGTAGTGATACCAAAAGTTAAGCAACCCACGGCGCGGTCGTGATTGGATGGGTGACCATTCCGACCATTTAAGTGACGTCCATGACAAGCATCTCCGTGCTTCGGAAGGCACGTTAAGCAGTTGGTCCCGGCTAATATCTGTTATATTAGTCGTTAAGCCTAGTCAGAGGCCCTAGGGCGGCTTGATAACTTCTGTGGCTCTAGCATGAGTTAAACAACATATCATTATCGCGGCCGTTTATCGTATTTTGACAGCGTTATATCATTAGTCTACCGCTGCTAACATGTCATGCCATTTATGTCATGTCTAACTGTCAAAATACGAAATACGATAGAAAACGATAAAATTGTCTACACACTCTAACACGAGTCTCTTTTATTTGTCTATTTTAATCTATTTTTGACATTTTCGCATGACATATTATCGTGGTCACTTGGTGCTAACGACAAAGGAAAAAACTTGATTAAAGTCGGTAAAAAACTGTGTAAAAGGCGAAAAATATGTCCGTACCATAATACCATTATATATTTTGTGTTAAACGCATATGACGAACGACCAGTGTAAGAAATACGACAGAAACGCATCGGTGATATTTGCGATCAAGTCGATTTTTGAGAGTGTATTTCAGTCACTTTGGCGAATATTTAAGCCCATGGATTCTGATATTTCACATCATTGACAGGCTTAGCTTGGCCCCAACTAGTCTATAAGCCTTCTAGCGGCTAGAAGGCTTATAGAATCTAGCCTATTTGAAGGTGAGATCTCCAATATAAACACTTACGGAAATCATTTATCACAAAGAGCTCTTTCACCTACACAAAAGCAAAGAATAGCTGTTATTGTTGTGTTTTATAAACTTACAAAATACTGTATTGAAAACAGAACCTAACCTTTTATAATGTATGTTATTTTACATAGGTAGGATAGGTTAGGTAATCATTATTTTTGTTTCTTAGGGTCTACCTATGTTGCCTCCTTTTGACCCATGAAAACAACAGCAAATTGGACAACACCGCTCTCTGTGCTAAGCCCAAACTACTGTAAGCAGTGTCTACAGTCTAGGACCAGTAGTAGGAAGCATATATTAAGTGTATGTAAATCGGTGAAATAAATTGTGAAAACTTGCACACTAAAATATCTTAGATATGTAAACTTCCTTAATGTAGCTTTGTGCACTAAAAAGTATTCCAGTCAATATCTGCGCCTAACTTGCTTTTAAATAACTTATGGGGAGCCTACTTTTACCTACGTACCATATACTTATATACCTTATTATATATAAAGGTGGATAAAAGTAAAATTAATTGAAGTAGAAAAATCATTAGTCAAATAAACAATAATATGTAATTTTATAGAATCATAATAAGGTATTACAAACGATAAACCTTTTCTTAAAATTTTAATACGATAAGTCTTATCACCATAGTCTCCACTGCTTCTTACAAGTCAACGTTGACTGAGATGACATTTTCTGAAAAATAATACATACTCTTTAATACTATGTTTTTCATGATATCTTTTGATTTTGTTACAGGTGACTCAAGGTATCTATTAAAGGTGGAAAATGTTGAAAGCAATTAAATCATAATAATTATGAACAATCAAATGAACATGTCAATAGAACCTGCATATTTACTAACATATCACAAGCTTGAAGGGATCAAAAATTATTCACAATTACTACCAAATTGATGCATGTTGGTACTACAAGTATTCTGTGAAATAAACTTTTCCTTACATTTGAATCCAATTTTGTTCTGTTCCAGCGTACCTTCCAAAATTAAATCCTGAAATACAATGTAAACACATATTATTATTTAATAAACTAATATGTATTTTCTTTTTGTGCATACTTAAACGTCTAAGTATGTAGGTATAGTTGGTTTAGTTACTACCAAATTTTCAAATACCAAAGAAAACACTATGACAAAATGTTGCATGTCTGCTTAAATGCTTCAATACTTACTGTTTTTCACTGCTCTACTGAGCGATATGGACCCAGTTCGTCCAACCAATATAGGCCTAAGGTAATCCTACTGGTTGCTCCACCTTAGCAGCTCCTTGAGGAGTCAGGAAGGTAGCAAAACCCAGGTGCGCTTTCATGTATGATAAGTAATCTGTACCTATATTACATCACAGTTTTAAAAGTAAATGATCATATTAGTTTATTTTCCATTTGTTAGTTTAATAACACAATTTGTTGGAAAATATTAGTGGGTACGCCTTTGACTTTGATTTATAAAACAGAGGCCCTACTCCGATTGACGTTGTCCGTATTGTCGACTTTAGCCGTCCCTGTCACTCACGCCAGAATGACATCGCTACCGAGCGAGATGGCTATCGGACATCGTCAACTAGAGTAGGGACTCGGCTGTCAAAACTATCAATGTCATGTCAAAAACAGATGTAAGTAATTTAGTTTTAAATCGATAGTCGTGCTTGGGATTAAGTGTTTAAGCCAAATCGGTAGTAAAATTGAACGAATGATTGAATATCAACGAAATGTTGTATATAATCTGTGGTCGTGTGGATAAAGGTTTCTCGTGGGAAGTATTTCTATCGTAAGTGGTTGCCATGTTAGGAAAAATGATAAAATAAGACACGATGACAAATTTTCTTATGTCTAACGACAATTTAACGATGTTGTGCATCTTAGCCCAACTGACAGTAAGGTTTGTCACTTGCCTTACATACACCCCTCCACCAATCCGCACTGAGCCCGCGTGGTGAAGTATGGCTCGTTCCTCCTCATAGTTGAGGTGAGGCCTTTTCCCAGCAGTGGGATCTAATAGGCTGACTTATAAACATGTTATGGCTTTAGTGAATCAAGCTCTCATAACAATTTGGCACTAGAGTCTAGAATGATATCTGCTTGGAGGAAGTTACTGCCAAAAGCTAGATTTGCAAACAAAGATTTAATTTGTAAGACATTTGTATAATCACAATGATGGAACAAAATATAGCTTTAATACTAATAGAATATATTGAAAGATACTGCTATTGGATATTTATAAGAAACAAATATATTTCAACAGTATTTATAAGCTAGTTTATAAAAATATTATTCCGTTATTCCTGAATGAGCCAAACAGAAATAAAAATTATATAAGATTGATCAGAAAGAAAGAAACTTTTGTTTAATGTGTACACTTTTTTCCTCGTGTGCGTTGAAGTCCTAATACATAGCCGTATGATTGCCATTCTTATTAAATATTCACAACTAAAATAAATGTAGGTCTGTTAATAATATAGATACTCGGTAAGTTCTTTAAGAAAACATTGTTGTTTTAAAGTAAATAATTATTCACAATAACAAAATAAGATATTAAAATGCGGAAAACTTTTCCACGTAATAACATTAATTCCCACACACCTATTATCTCAAATGAACAGATAGTCGACAAAACAGATTATGATCGTGATAAATATAACTAAATTACTACGCATTATGTGTTTACTATACTTCCAAATGCTGAGGAATTAAAGGTACCTAATATATAAAATATACTACGTAAATCCATACTAATATTATAAATTCGAAAGTGTGTCTGTCTGTTAACTCTTGGCGCTTAAACCACTGAACTGATTGAGATGAAATTTGGTGTAGAGACAGTTCGAGACCCTGGAAAGGACATAGGCTACATTTCGTCGCGATATGAAAACATTAAGGGGGGTTAAATGGGGGATGAAAGTTTATATGGAAAAACCAACTCTTGTGGGCGAAGTCGCGGGGAACAACTAGTACTTTATATGTACATAGACAGGTTATAAAATGAATCGTTGGAAAAATCTAAATAGTTTGAATGTTTGAGTCATTCTGATAAATTCGAATAGCATCCATACTAATATTAAAAATGCGAAAGTGTGTTTGTCTGTCTGTCTGTCTGGTACGTCTTGACGCCTATACTACTAAACCGATTCATATGAAATTTGGTACAGAGATAGTTTGAGACCTTGGAAAGGACATTGGACTTTTTGTAGCGATATAAAAACATCAGGGGGTGAAATGGGGGCTGAAAATTTGTATGGAAAATCCGACTTAAGGCGCAGGCGAAGTCGCGAGGATCTGCTAGTTTTTAATAAACCACAAAGATTATGCAAAGGTTTGTAAAGGTATATACTACTAATTTATCAGTCGATGAGTAATAAAACTGGTTAATTGGGCCAGTTGTGAAATGAGTATTGTTCGAAAATGCATCGATGCAGATTGCACAAACTCGTACGCATGCCCTGCTTTTTGGACGATGCTGAGCTTGCACTCTAAATGGACTTCAAACTGCATCGGATTGTAGTTAATTTATGCAGGGTGATTGAGATTATTATTAGTCATAATAAGGCCTGGGCCTAGACATGTTTCTATTTATTGTTTATTATACAGCAACTTTCGCTGTCGCTAGTAAAATGTATGAAACTGGCATAAGATATCGAAACATCATGTAACTTTTGCATACAATGATACACTTTTCTACTGATTTTATAATATACTAGTAGTTTCCCGCGACTTCGCCCGCAAGAGTTGGATTTTCCATATAAACTTTCATCCCCCGTTGCACCCCATTAATGTTTTTATATCGCAACAAAATGTCCTGTCAGCATACCAAATTTCATCTCAATCGGTTCAGTGGTTTAAGCGTCAAGAGGTTACAGACAGACGGACACACTTTCGCATTTATAATATTAGTATGGATTATTTGGACATTTTGGGCCCATTAAATTACGATGCAAAATTTTGACAGTTCTAGTGGGCTAAATGTCAAAATCGATCGAATCAGATATGACATTCAATTACAATACTATTACAATTTTGCTAGCGTAACTAAGCAGACTTAGGCCCCTGGTGATTAACACCATATTTTTTTTAACCTAGGGCTAGCCTTATTTTTTTTGTAATATAGCAATTTACTTTTACAAACTCTTTCGCTGTGGTATCATTAGGGTTTTGCTGCAAGTATCATGATGCGGGTTTGACTATACCGTATGATGTGGGCATTCTCAGAATTAAGTAATTGTATTAGCGATACCTAATCGGATGTTTTTTAAACACGCATATGTGAAATGCTATGTTTGGAATTTCTAAAAGAAATCACATAGTAGGTAAATACAACCTCCAATACTTCAGGTAGTAGGGCAAGGCCTGGCCACCGGTTATATAACTAGAAAAGTGGTACGCATCCACTTATGAGACTGTTGGATACCTGTATTTGTACCAATGTCGTGTTTGTTTGCTATACACATGTCATGCATAAATTAGACGCAATAGAAGTAAACAAATACCTAAATCTTATCCATTCGGCTCGTCAAGGCTGCCTGATCAAACTGCGAGCTCGATACAAAATACAAAAATACTAAAACTGTTCTAACAGCAAGGACTTTTATTTTTAGGTTATTTTTCTGTGACACTTTTTCACTTCAGCTTCACATACAAAACTCAGCATTCGCAAAAACGAATCACGAATTGAGGTTATGTGTTTCGCGCTCAAATCGCTGATTGGTTAGTTCATTAAGCGTCAATGCTGTGAACTCGCGAATTATTTAGCTAACATTTCATCGGCGGCCTTACCACGCCGCAAGGTCATGGCAGCAGAAATTCACACCCCGCAGGTTACAATGGCGCAAAGGTCACTTAGAGTGGTGGTACACTGTACACTTACAGCGAGGAGATGTGTGGGACCTTCGTACCTGCCGCGTGGCGCGGCCCTCGAGTCAATTTAAACTTAACCTACTGATCATGACACACTTTTAGCGATTACGCGCGGGCGTGTGTGTGCGCGTACGCCGTTTTCGTACACGAATTTTCGGCGTATCGCCCGCCTTTTTGTTTGTAGAGCGTTATCGTAAATGGGTCATTGCTTTTGGGGATCCCTTAGTTATTTATTCAATGCCGTGTTCTTCGATTTAAATACATAGGTACTATTTTGTTAATGTTTTGGTAATGGAATTTCTTTCTATTAAACCTTTGGTCGTTATAAAATAGATTAATGACATACCGATTTAAATCTCAATTAAACGAATTGGAAAAACTTAAAATAATGTTCAAAATTCGAATTGAATCGGCGAAGGCGGAAAGAGCGGGCGCTAGATAGAGACAAGGCCAGCCGCCAAGGTCTCCGAAAAAGAGCTATTAATGCGATATGAGCTCTGTTAGGTTTGTTATAAAGCCTTTAATTGTTTGCAGAGGGGGATATAACAAGACAATAAGTTTGGTGTTTTAATGCAGCATTTTTCAGTAATAGGTGGAGATCAAGGTCCTGACGTCGACGCATTGAATAGTAAAGGTCGCATACGTAACACTTTGACTACACAGCATATGCGCACAATTATTTTGATTTGTAGGCCTGTGTAGTCGGTAGATCCTTCCTGTTTTAATATTTTTATTTTGTTTTAACAAAATCTAAAGTAGTGAACTAAGTCTAAAGTAGTGTGGTGACTGAAATTACTAAAATTTAAACCATTTTACATTAAACTTTTCTCTATCTATCTATTTATCTAACCTTAAAGAATGTGACGTTTACTATGCAGATGCTTCCTTTATGAGAAGAGACAAATGTGACCAAATATTTCACATATAACACACTAACGCCGTAATTGTGTACTGTATTGAAAGAAACATTATGCTATTTAGTACATTACATCTAAATAGATCTGACAGTAATTGGATGGAGTGTATTTCAATACCGAAATTGTATAACCGGTAATAATTTTTATAACATAAGGAATGTGTTTGCAAGTTTTACAAAATCAATTTTTGTGAGCGAAATTCAATTTAATTTTGTGTAACAGGTGTCTGCCTATACCTACGATAAAATTTAATTATATCAATCTAAACATAGCAAATCATCTGTTGCTTACTGGGACGCCAAAAATGGCAAAACTTCAAAATTCCCTCCATTTTTATAACACATAACCTCAAAATAATGTCACTGGTAATCTCATAAAAATAACATCTCGGTGCGATAGCGTTCGAAAAGGCTAACCAAACACGATCCGCTGAATCTGGGTCACGGATGCCCGAAACAGTTACATTACCGGCTCAATTAATACATGAATAGGTCCTACGCGGTGACAAATGACAGTAGTCGATCGACAATGCGAGCGAGCGAGACGGGGAGATGACTTGTCATTGACGCGCCAAAAGTATTACCATAGATTATAAATGAACGCTAATGACACGTGAGGGAGGCGTAAAGAGTACGCATTAGGTGAAAAATATGAAATTGTCGATGTGAAAAAAACTCAGGGTCTTTTGAGTATTACCTGCATTACCCTAATTGAATTTAAAATAGTTTTTCAATGTTGTTAGGTTGGCAATAAATTAGTTCATAATTTCAAAACAGTTAAAGGTACATGAGTCTCAGCATTTAATTTAAATATATGTTTGTAAGTCTTCTTAGTAAGCACATGTACAGCCACGCGGGCGTACCAAGGCTGACATAAAGATAACTTTGTAGATGTTACTATTTGTACTCATATTTACCCAACTTAGGAAGTGCATATCAACGATTCCACTAGTTCAGCTGGGGGACCGAGGATAGCATTATCGAACTAGGCCAAGGTTACCAAGGCGCGGACGTCCGCGAACCAGCATCGTCTGACCCCCAACATAGCACCTTCCATGCCCTGAGTATCACTAGTCTGTACCAAGCGCGGGGCGGGACAGGTCTCATTTATCTGGACAACGGTCTCGCCTGAAAAGTCACGAAGGTTGCCGAGTGGATGCCCGTAAAATTATGAAATGCCAGCTCTATTTTATTTTTTGAGCATGACTGAAAGAACAAAGTCAGGGCTAGACGAAATTAGGTCTTGCGGTGACGTCATACGGTGCTGGTTACGACACACGCACGCTGTAGTGATTTAGCGTCATAAAACTAATTATCTGTGTTGGTCTTAACAAAACATTATTTACATTGGAATAATTTATTTATTTAATTCAATTGAAAAAACATATTTAGGTAGCTAATCGTGACACATAATAATATGGTACCCTAATTGACATGATGCCAACACATTATACCTAATATATTGACAACTACCGATGGACCACTGAAATCTGTCGTTTGAAGATTACCATATTCAGTTTTAAAATATACTTACGAGGTGGGGAAGAGCCAAGCTAGACAGTTCAACGAAGCTATTTTACTTGCCATAATCAAAATTTGATAATTCGACTTGTAACCTAATAAGTAGTAACTCCGCTTGCTTTTAAAAATATCTACCTAGTACCTACTCGTAAAAATATTTTCTAATTATTTCATTTCAGAACCGATCGCATTTCAAACGGATGTTTTAGTTGCCGCCTTTTCTTCCAAAACTATCAACAAATTAAAAAGTAAGAAAGTGTTTTGTTCTTCGCGCCAACTTTCTTTTTACCATAGACAATTAAAAAAAATACATTGTTTCTCATGGGCGCAGGCAGCGCACTTACAATATTTGTTAATTTACGACCAGTATTTTATGGTAACCCATTAAAAAGTTTAAAGGATACTGTGTTTACTGTCAACCCTTTGCTGTTGTAAAACAATCGAATGCAATATAACAATAGTTGAACTGTAAAAAATGGTTCATAAAATTTATGATAGTTCAAAATTGTGCTTTCTTTTAAAAAGTTTGATGTTAACAGTCAATACAACAATTATTTCTGAAAATGTAGAGTCAGTTAATTTAAACTTGCGATTATGTATTTCTAATAATTCTACACTATGCCTAATTTTGTCACTCACATTGCTCTTCAGAGAAAGCGACGAAACTGAAAATAGGTTTCAATAAAACAATAAAAAAACACATTATGATTTTTCACATAATCATTATCTCGTAACCGGTCGTATGGATGACAATGCGTAGTTGCAAATTGTTTTTTTATGCGAAGTGGCGAAGGCGTCCTCGCTCGAGTCCGAATCTAAAACTGATTACAATAAATCTTCCCGGCTATCCCGGCAATTGGGGCAACACCAAGGCCGGCTGGCTGGTTACTCGGAGGTTAATCATTCCTTAGCTAATTTGTGTTAAAGAAAAAAAGGACATAAACGAATAAAGTTTATCACTTACCGTGTCGATGATGCGTAGAAGCTGTTCTTCTAGACGTACGCACGGTAAACCTTGGGCCAAGACTCGCTGATCAAACGCTCTTACATTCATTATCAACTATTGGGATTCGTTGGTGAGGTTTTGATGCTGAACTGGCCACAGATTTTAAATTTTCAGTCGTCATTTAATGCAATTACGTAAGCAATGGACAAGAATTTGAAGGATACTGTAACCGTATTTTATTTTTCTTAGATTGACATAAGAACAGTACCTATCAGCTCAATCCAGTAATTTTTTATAGACTTATTTTAGTTTTTAGATAAGTTCTATAACTAATATGGAACCATTGCATTTGCATGTCGATGCCATTCCTCACCATTAATTATATAAAGTATATTGCAAAATACCTAAACCTACTTACATATTGGCTACGTTTTCTGCGAAAATGTTTACGTAACAAGTAAAAGTGACTCAATCGCAATAATCAAATGACACATTCCTAATCTCCGTTCGCACTATTACAAAAATATAGGCCGCCCACTGAGTAATAAAACAAACGGACGGTCCTAATTCTAATCTGCCTGTCAAGGTTCGCGAATTTTTCTCCATCGCGGTCTCCTTGACACACATGCGCGCGCGCCGAAAACCGCGCACGTTACGTTTTCGGAAACTTTGGAACATCTCAAGGCGGGGAAAGTGAGTTATGTTGTTGGAGTTACGCGGTTTTATGTTTTGCGAAGTAGGTAATACTTAAACTTGTGTGTAGTGACTGAAAAAAGCGGTCAAGATTTTACCTTTTAAATGCATTTTTTTAATTGCGATGGATATATGTAAGTTGATGGGTAACTGATTGTGGAAAACTGACTTTAATACCTACCTCTGTATAATTTTATTCTGATTTTACGAAGTTTGTTTCATTTATTAAATTTCAATTAAATATGGAAATCATGTTGTAACGCTAATTAATGAATTCACAAGGACAGTATTTAATGTTGTATGGTAATGCTTGTAATTTAAAAAAAATATCCAGTGTGTAAAACACGAGCTAGTAGTAACAAAAATATTAATATAACTATGACTATGAGCAGTAAAATTAAAACTTAAAAACAGCCTCTTAGTTTATTAAAATAAATATTCCGTGACATACAGCATAACTTTCAGTTTTCGATACCAAGAGCAGACACGCAACATGTCATTTGTGCACGCTACGGCTGAGTGATATCTATTCTTGTGTGTGTCGTAAGAATTGTTGACGTTCAATTATAAATTGGACATCTTTCACCATTTTACCCATTTCTTGAGTACGTATACTCATAGAGATAACTACGAAAGTTTCTTGACCGTCTGAAGGATATCGCATTATAAGTTCACAATTCGTGGGTACAGTGGTCGGTCCATAACACAATTTTTCATTTGTTGTGTTTTAAAATCACTTCAATCCTACTGAATTTTATTACATTACATTTTTGTTGAAAATTTTATAAATTTGATCTGTCGTGTTGTCTCTGCATTAGGAAAGTCTTGCCATTATTGGGGTAAAAAATATAAATTATAACATAGGATGAAATACTTTGACCAAAAGTCCAGTCGAATTGAAAATCGCCTTTCTTTTTTAAGTCTGTTAAAACCAAGTTAAGCTACCTACTATTTACTTAGTTCTTGATCCCTTGGTGCAACAGTTCTAAAGGTGAAGTAAAGATGCTGAAACGGGATGAATCTAAGATACAGGTTAGTAGGTTTAATAGTAGAGTTTGATTGCGAGGGTCTAGTGCGAGTTTTTTCAAGCCTTACCTAACCTAACCTTGCCCATATGACAAATAAAATGTATAGAAATTCGGTTAGCCCCCGGTTTTTCCCCGGCCCATTCGACACTCGGTCGATCGTGAGCGCGTGTGACTGTCAAATTAAAACTCGCACTAAGCCTTCCGAAGAGAAGTGAAGTCGCGGGGCTAGGGTTAGCTTGAAATAAGAGCACGCTGCCAACAGCTAACGGCTCATTCCACAAAGGTCCAAGTTCGCGGCGATAAGAGGAACAAAAATAACTCATTTCGGAGGTCGTCGCCCCGCGCACCTAAACAAACACACAACACCTATAGCTCCGTATATTTATACGTTGCCATCCACATGGTTGTTGCCAAATGTATTGAAAAGCTGAAATGGGTAGAAAATAGAATTGGAATATAGAAAGCGATGATACATGCCGTGGAATCATGGATTGCTTTCTTTGGCTCGAACAGAACGGCCTTCGTAGCGGAGTGGCTTGTACACCGGTTTTCAATCTCTAAGGTCCCGGGTTCGATCCCTGGTCGGGTAAATATAGTAATTCACATTTTCTATATTGGCTTAGGTCTGGGTGTTGTGATTTCCATAGCACGCGTGCTTAAGCTACTTACTTTGGGATCTGAGCAATGTATGATATGTTGTCCAATAATTTTATTTATTTAATTGCAGACAAAAAGTCGTTGAAACACGTTGTTTGTGTTTGTGGACTGACAGAGGTGACAAATAGTTACAAAGAGATTAAATTCGTGAATAGCAACTCCATGCTATGAATATTCTTCTATGAACATACTTAATTCTGCTCAGGCACCGACTTGCGAGAAAATAGTGATACTGTTCCCAACACAACTGCCAAAGCACTTTCGCATATTTGCAAGCAACCTTTTTATAACCTCTATAGATATTGGCAGGCTTGTCTATTGCTCAACTAGTAAAAGTAAGGGCTGGGGACTAGTCTATGGCCAGCCAGTGCCTTTTGAATCTCGATTCGATCGGCGCACTGAAACAAAGGTTTTATAGGCCTAAATACAGATCTTAGTCTAAAAATGTTTATTAAATGCAAAAATGCTATTGGTTTGTTGACATCATATTTTCTAGCAGATTGCAGGGTTGTGTTATTGTTAGAGTTAGGCATAATAATTACTTACTACCACAGAATAAATAATAGCTGATTAAATATACAATTGAAGAAAGAGCGCCAACCAAAATCTATATCTATACTAATATTATAAAGAGGAAAGATTTGTTTGTTTGTTTGTTTATTTGCATCGAATAGGCTCCGAAACTACTGGACCGAATCATATGAAATTTGGCACAGAGATAGTTTGAGACACTGGGAAGGACACAGGCTACTTTTTGTCGCGATATAAAATCATCAGGGGGGTGTAATGGGGGATGAAAATTTGTATGGAAAATCCGACTATTGGCGCGGGCGAAGTCGCGGGGAACTGCTAGTATAAGATAAAGACACACATACATATGAGTAGTTTTATATTACATATTGATATAGAGTAACATCTAATGAAAATATTTCAATTATAAAGAACATAGAAAGATATACCTATAACTAGTATGCTCGTATCATGAATAAGATTTCCAAAACATTGCTATGTTTGGCTGTGTACTTGCTCGCAAAAAATGCACGTGTAAATGGTATTGACTTTGAAATTGCACGCACACAGCTGTTTGACAAAAAGCGTTGCGACTAGAAGCTATAATCTGTGCTGTGACGCGCCTTTCACTTTCGGCGTGTGCGCATGCGGAAGCGTGTTTCGTTTTATGCATTTTTTCTTTTCATTATTTGCTTTTTTTATTCAAATAAGTAAATAAAAAATGTAAATATTTGTTCATCATCATCCTCCTAGCGTTATCCCGGTTGTGCACTCGCACGCGAAGGTCCAGGGTCCGCGTTGGACCATGATCCAGGATGTGGCAGATCAGGTAATTACAGTGGAGCGACTGCCATCTGACCTCCGTGACCCTGTTACCCTGATATAAATATTTGTTCATACTAGTATAATACCTAGACGTATTATATATTTCTGACTTTATTGATTATGATTTTGCGTTATCGGCTATTTGATTCTGAGAAGAGATCCAAACGGTTTGTTTAAATAAAAATGCTTTGCCCACAAAAATACAAATGATATGTTTTTTAAAATGCGATTTTTTATTTATTTACCCTTATACCTATAAGTATACAAATTTTAAAAATGTACATACTAATTTTACTCCTATAAACTGTAGGTGTAACTGTAAGTAATGAGTAAAAATTAAAAAAATCATAAAATTCATTTATTTCTGTACATAGGCTCGCAAGGAGCACTTATACACGTCCTTTATACACGAGTACAAAAAACATTTTTTTAACAGCTAACTATTATTAAATATTATGATAGATAGGTACTTACAAATAAGATTTCTCGTCGCGATCGAAATAAGACTACGTATTGTTAACGAGTGAAAGCAATTCTTTACATATTAACATGTGATCTGATCATTTATTAAGAATAACCATTACGGAGTCTGAACGAAAGTTTGCTGAATTTGCGTTTTTAGTGGCATGTGTTGACCCGAACTGGACTCTATCAGCCGCTTTAAGAGTTGTGTTTTGAATGAGAAGTCTGTGCGAAATAAGAATTAGTAGTCACTTCGAGAGCACAAGACACGCAAGCTGTTATCGCATACAAGTTGTTGTAAAAAGTAAAATTTGTGTAAGGATATTTGTTCTAAATCTTAATTACACACACACACCTAGGTGTATCTATTTCAACAGATTCGGCATCTGCTGACCCCTAAAATTGAATTTGAGGAAATTGTTGACAAATGGTTAAATAAGTTAATTTTAATATTCTAATGTAATGACTCTAAAAATGCTCTAAACCGCTTAAAGGATTATTATGAATTTTATAATAAGTATGAGTTGGATCATCATCATCAATTTAAAAGCTAGTTTTGAACATGAAATCAATACACAAACAAACAAAATAGAGACAAAAAATGGGTAGGTACTCAATGGAAAATGAAACACCATTATCATCCTAGCGTTATCCCGGTTGTGCACTCGCGCGCGAGGGTACAGGGTCCGCTGACCATGTTCCAACATATGGCAGATCAGGTAATTACAGTGGAAAATGAATAATGAGTCGTGAAAAAATACTTTTATGGTGAACTACGATGCGACGCGTTTGTGCGTAACTATAATCTAAACCAGTGATTTCCGAATGGACGGCGGAACCCTGGGCCCTTTGGAGGGCTCACACAGATCTTAAATTCCATTTAAGAGTAAAATAAAACTTTGTTCTTAGAAACATACAAACATGAAAATGTTCAGGTATCACTTTTGTTATCCAAATAGTGATCCGCCATAATATAGAGGTACTTATAAGTGTGATCAATTGGGGATCCGTAGGCAGAATGATCGAGAACTTCTGATCTAACCTATCTAAGAGAGTACGTACATACGCATTAAGAGTGTTTGGCATGCTCTACCACTGAAAAAGATTTATCTTGTAAGGAATAATCCAAAAATAGTTACAAGAATTTCAAAACATGAACGAAACTCATGGCGCCTCATCACAAGTCCTACCGTTTTTATTTACAGATCTTTTCACATGCAAATGGTTTTGTGGACAGAAAATCTTTTAAATATTAATCATGTGTATGTAAATAAATAAGCCTTACGTCAGTGCCTTGATATAGTATTCTTTCTGGCGCCAACGATTTCATAGATAGTTAGAACTTTGTATAGGATGTACCTACAGTTAAGTTTAGAATTTATGATGTACCTACTTCGAATTGATCACATTTATTTTACAATTGTATATATATATTTGTTAAAAGATTCATTAATTCTCATTTTCATAGAAGAAGTGCATACGATTGTTAATTAGAATAGTAGAATTATTATCTGGCAGTGTGTAGTGCTATTGCGTTTATCATTTCATGCTTTATGATGATAAGGCCAAGGCTACAGTTATACAGGGTAACAAACTAGTTGCAAGTATAATTTACATGTGTTTATGAATACAATTCAATTTTAAAAATAGCTCTATTTCAGAGTTTTTTTTTTTAATTTCTAACTTGCACAGGTTGAATTGTCTTTAAAGTGTAAATACTTATCAGATTTTGACACACCCTGTATTGTTATTCAATGATTTAATTGCGTGTTTATCTGCTCTTTGGAATCAATGTTGTTAGATTGACATTACCTATACATATAGTGTGGTTTAAGGAAGTGTACTTAAATAAACTTAATTACAAAATAGCTATGAAGATGTTACTGGGTTTGTTTACTTAAATGAAAAATTATATTATATTGCCAGTAGCGAAAAATACTCTTGCTTATAATTTATTAAAATATAAAAGTACTTTCATATAAGTAGAAGCCAGGGTCATTTAGCAAGGGCGCTCATAATGTTTTGAATATTTTCCATTAAGTACACCAAAGTACAAGTTCAAAGCCATGAACATTGGGAAGGTCGAGGCCGACCTACTACTGAGGTAGTTGTTTTTCATTTAAATATTAATTAAAACTTGTCCTATATCAACATTAAACGAATATGCCTACTTGAGCACTTGAGCAAATAAATCAATTGATGGTGAGAAGACTGATTATTAAAGTTTTGGCGACAATGGGCTCAATTCCAATGTGCCCTGTCTAAGACTAAATTTAGGTTCAGTCTCTCTCTTTCACTTTAAAGAAACTAAAAGAGACAGACTACAATAATTTAAAAACGTCAAATTAAGTGATGCGATTTCTTACGTATTTTTACAAATTTTTGCGTGTTAAAGTTAGAGGAACTTTAGTCGTCATCGAATGACATCCCTACTAAATTGTCTATGGATTCTTTAATTTCCTTAGCAACAACGTTTCTTTGGCAGAAAAAGAGAGAGACTGAACCTTAATTTAATCTTAGACAGGGCGTATTGGAATTGAGCCCAATGTCCGCTTATTTCATTATAAAGTCACTTTAATGTTGTCGACTTGAAAATGTTCCGCGGCTCTCAGTTTCATACAATACTTACAAATCAACCATCTTAGAGTCATAGTCATCATTTAAAAAGCTAGGCTCTTGTCGGTGTTGCTATGGCCATTCTTCTGCTACTATTGATCTAACTGCCGCACTCAGAGACGTCAATTAAATTTAATCTATAATTAAGTCTCTATCTGTCGCTTTCTTTGTCAATAAAATAGATAAGGATGGCATGAGACTTAATCTGAGCAGTACTCTGAGTACGGCAGTAAGAGTCCTATTTTAAATTCGCACGTGATGAAATGAGTTTAAATAAAAAGAAAAAAAGTATCATTTTAGTTTTTCTTCTTTTTTTTACAAAACGCGGAATAGCATCCAGCAAAATTCGAATTTTAAATTGCGAATCTTAATTTTCGTTTCAGTGCATGTACACCTACGAATTATTTTTATCGTACATTGTAGATACAAACTTTTTCATTGCAAATGTCAAAAAAATACTAATATCTATTTTGAATGAAGTCTATGTTATTAGGCAATTACGCAGTGCCCGGTAAGATAAGATGCAAGGCCAATGTCTAAAAAGTAACTGTTCCTATGTTGAATGTGTGCCATTTACTGTAACTTAATACATACGAGATATTGTGATAGATAGTGTTTTTAGATATTCTATAACTTATTATGGCATTTAATGCATATAAATTACGGAACCAACATTTGTGCACTTCTAATAAATTTGGAGACACCCATACCTATTTATTGATAAGCTAACACGTTTTGTGTGGGGATTAAAATTTAATTTTAACCCACCATATTTATTTTATATAAACTTATAAGAAGAATAACAAATGTCTTAAGTTATGGCCTATGGAATATAATTAAGGGACATCTTGAATAATGCAGTCAACATAGCACAATTTCAGGTTGTTTAAAAAGCATTAATTAGTAACAAACTAACATACCCAATTTTGTTTAGCTGATACTTCATTTTATTTGAAAGTCAATAAATAAAATAAAGCTTAAACAAATTAATATTAAATGATTACGAGTACAAAATATAAAAAGTAGAGTTTGGGACGTGTGTTTATTGTTTATCAAAGATGTTGTTTGTGTAGTATTTTAAAGTTATTGCACCGGTTGTGAAAAAATAAAGTATAACCTCTATTCAGCATTTTATATTAGTTTAAAATGTTGTTTCACATAGTGGTCGGTACGTTTTAGAACAAACAAGATTTTTTTGTAAAATACAGTCAAAACAAACAGGGAATTATTTAATGAAAAGTTAATATTGAGGGTAGTTTTAGCAACGCAAAGCTATGCAAGCTCCAAATTGAGGATAGTAAGTAAATTCAATTAGTTTTCCGGGTTTAATCTTGTTAAAGTTCTATAAGATGCCGATTAAAAATATACAACTTTCATAACATTGCAAATAAATATTGTGGAAATTCATACAAAAAGACTAAAAGAGGCACCGGCTAATAACATCGAAATGACAGCACTAATTATCATATTCACTTAGTGATCATAATAAATAACAAAAACTACTTACCACCAAGTCCTAAACGCAATCCAAAAGTTCACTGATCTGTCCACATGCACCACAGAAAACAAACAGTAAAAAAATAAACAATCAAATAAAAAATTCAAAACTCCAATGCACTGCGAGCACTGCTGTCACTGTCAGATTTTCAAATTCCGAACACAATTTTCTTCGGGGTTCGCACGAGCGCGGCGCGTGTTGCCAGCGGCGCGGTCCTCGAGTCACTGAACCGCTCGCCGCGCCCCCTCCGCGGTCGCGTATTTTTGTTGTGGTGCGCCTCCCGAACGTTATCATCATTGTCAAAAGATGGTTACGGATTTCGGAAAATGGGTCAAATCGTGAGTGATATGAGCAGTGACTACATCAGAACACTTGACGACAAATTGATTGTGAGTGTGAGCATTTTAGCATTTTTTTCCGTTGCCAACTCTCTGATTGCGATGTGATCGCGCCGTCGTTGGTGAATTCTGCTTTTTAATAAATTTTTTTAAGGAATTTGTGGCCTGAAAGTTTTAGGACGTTTACCTATTGTTTATTTTACGTGTTTTTTCAGTATGAAGAAATCACATTAAGTTTATAAATAACCTTTAATTAATAAAGGGCATTGTTTCAAAAATACAAAACTGTAAGGGAAGTAGGTGAAGTATTTGCTAATTTTAATTGCTTTTTGTTTTTAATACCACAGAATCATAGTCCCAGTCTTATACTCCTATAAGTACCTACTTATCACTTCCCTACCTACCTATGCAAATTAATTGAGCATTTGTATGTGATAAAACCGTACTTAGGTACTCTTTTATTATTTCGTTATCGATTATACACTTCAAAAGTTTACCTCTCATCAAAATATCAATAAAGCAGTGTGTGTATTATATTATTTTGCTGAATCAACTGTGGGTTGCAAAAAAATATTTTTATAATGTCCGTAAACAGATGCCTACGCTCCTGGAAAACAATACAAAACTCATTGACGAATGGGATTATGAAACACATACTGTAATCAGCATGAAACTACTTTTCGTAGTTGTCAGTAACTCTTTTTATGTACCTAGCGAAGTCAGTCATAGCATAGCTCATGTGTTGAAAATATAAATAACTAGTTTGACTCCCCGCGACTTCGCCCGCAAGAGTTGGATTTTCCATATAAACTTTCTTCCCCAATTTCAACCCCTTAATGTTTTTATATCGAGACAAAATGTAGCCTTTCCAGGGTCTCGAACTGTCTCCATAACAAATTTCATCTCAATCGGTTCAGTGGTTTAAGCGTCAAGTGGTGACAGACAGACACACTTTCGCATTTATAATATTAGTATGGATAAATGAATGATAAATAATTCCTGGAAATTATGCTAGCATAGAAACGGCTGTAAGTAATAATAACGACTTAACAATATATTTTTATGTGTGTGTGATGTTGTTAAACTTTTTTTACAACTTATTGAGGTTCATCATCATCATCATCCTAGCGTTATCCCGGTTGTGCACTCGCACGCGAGGGCCCAGGGTCCGCTAACCATGATCCAGGATATGGCATATCAGGTATATAATTATAGTGGAGCGACTGCCATCCTAATACATAACTACGAAAAGGTCATTGGTACATGGCGACACGTGGGATCGAACACGGCTCCTCCCGCATGAGAGGCAACCCGCTAACCACTGCGCCACCGACGCTTTTCCGATTCTGCCAATAGATACCATGCCGTTCCAACTTATTGAGGTTGCTCTGTGTAAAATGTTAAGCAGACAAATATTCAACTTTTAAGCTTTTACGCCACACGTGTGCGTGTACTTTTCTCAGCGCACTGCAGGTTCCCCGTGAACCGCGGTCACCTTACGGAGACCAGGCGACCTCTACCGGCGAGGAAGTAGTTACGTTCATTACTTATCACACGTCACACTGGCTGACTGATGTTAATCATACGCCTGTACACTCGACCTCCGCAAAGGACAGATGTTGCCCTACACCCGCGTCAGGACAAAACCGAAAGTTGAAGACCTTTCTGATGCTTTTTCTAGAGTGAACTCTCACTTGACTGTACTAGTCCAAAGAAACGTATATGCACAAAATCTGACTTTTCTTATAAATAGTTTTTCCCTCTGATTTCCTAACTGTTCACTCAATAGATTAAGTAGGTACTCCAGGGCCGAGAGATTGACCAAAAACAATATGAGCAGATGTGGTCAATGACGACTTGAGCATTTTCAGTATCTCCATAAACGATAGGTCCGATAGGTAGGGCTAAGAAGAAAAATGTATAAGACGGACCTATCAGTTTAAATTAATGTAATGCACAGGAGAGAGATTAAAGTAAGTAATGTAAGCAAAGAAAGTTGCATATGAAAGTACAATGTGTGTGAAAACGTCAAGTATGAAAACAAGATTATACTTGAAGCTGCCATAGTCAATTAACATAACACTTTTAGGACCATAACAGCCAATAAAAGTAACAATAGCTAATGAAAGTGATCGTTGCCTATTAAAAGAGCCGAAGCAGATAAACACATTCGATTTCATCGCTCCGTGTGCGGCATTCGATTAGTAAAATAAAAGCGAATCTCGTTTCTATTATGCTGCTGGGGTGACCCGAGCAAACCCGATGATGCACGAAGCAGTTGTGGGTTCTCGGCTTCATCTTAGATCTTACAATAATGATGACATTAACAAATCATTTTCAGGTTTTAATTAATAAAATGATTTTTTTGTCTATACTAATATTATAAAGAGGAAAGATTTGTGTGTTTGTTTGTTTATTTGCATCGAATAGGCTCCGAAACTACTGGACCGAATCAAATGAAATTTGGCACAGAGATAGTTTGAGACACTAGAAAGGACATAGACTACTTTTTGTCGCGATATAAAATCATAAGGGGGGTGAAATGGGGGATGAAAATCTGACTTTTGGTGCGGGCGAAGTCACGAGGAACTGCTAGTTTGAAATAAAGGGCCTGCTTCCCGGGGATCCACTTCATTTTTTTGATAGTAAATAATTGCTATTTAAAATATGTTTTTTTGTCAATTAAAATATTCTTTAAGTGATTCTCAAAAACAGTCCACATTTAGCTCTTACGCGATAAATATGTCAAAACACAGACTGTAAATACGGCGTCCTGAGTCTAAGCCATCCGCCCAAGATGCACCGCCCTAGGTTTTGATTTTCTTTCAGCCTAATGTAAAAATGGTGTATAATAATTCTCCCGCACAGTTTACCTCGTCCGGAAAACTTTTTGCATTTCAACTATTACACACCTAGATAAAGTCCATGATTAAGCTAAAAAAACGTCCTGAGTGTCCGGTGCATCGGTGACGCCCTTAAAAATCATTCGGCCAAAAATTTTGTACGATAATTGACTAAGTAACGTTCGAGTACAATCAATCGGCTCTCCGATCGCTTCCGAAGATACACGAGCGGTCCCGAGCGGTCGCGGCCGCGGGCGAGGCCGCGCGCGGGAAGCGCCGAGGTCGCCTCTTTCCCGCCAATCAGCGTCACGGTGACTGTTTAATCTATGACTTTGTGTTCTGTTGCCATTTTTTTTTTCATTGAAGACATAACTGAATGACGTTCACGTCACGTCCAGAAAATGCGTCGTGACGAAACTTTTCTAGAAAAGTGTAGATCAGTTTTTCACCCAACTAGTTACGATACAAAAATATGATAACATTTACCTGTGTATCGTGATGTCACCGACCACTTACTTATTTTATACCCTTTTACCCATATAAATAGAGTGGAGAGACTGTTTCTACTTTAAGTTTTTTTAGGGTTCCGTACCCGATGAGTAAAAACGGGACCCTATTACTAAGACTTTGCTGTCTGTCTGTCACCAGGCTGTATCTTATAAACCGTGATAGCTAGATAGTTGTAATTTTTACAGATGATGTACCTATTTCTGTTGCCGCTTTAACAAAAAATACTAAAACAGGAAGAATATTTGAGGGGGGCAAATACAACAAACGTGTTTTTTTGGCCGTTTTTTGGTGGATATTAATAATGGCAACAGGTAGACGCTTGAAACACGCACAGAATGTTAAACTTTATATTTAATTTAATTGTAAATACTTAAATTAAAATTAAAAAATATTTAAGGGGTGCTCCTATACAAAATAAAACAGATTTTTTGCTAACTAAAAGAAAGGATAACATACTATCTAATGTTGTAATAGATAATAGTACGGAACCCTTCGTGCGCGAGTCCGACTCGCACTTGGTCGTTTTTTTATTAATTGCATTTAATCAAATGCATGCTTGAAGAAAAAGACCTAAACCAAAATCTGTTTTAGGTCATCTGCCTTTTTTTGAATCAACAAATAATAATAATAATAATAATTTATTTATTGGCAGATAACATAGATTCATAACATAGTTAAATAATTTATGGTTGGTATTAGTAACAAAAGGTACTTAGGAACTATGTTAGTTAAAATTTTATTTTAATTCCAGTCAGTACATGAACCATATTACAATGGTTCAGGTACTGACAGTCAAACCGCTCCGCGAAGGCTTTCAGGATGCTATTGCCGCTAGCCCTTACCATTAATACCATTACAAAAAATATCGTCTTAAAAATAAAAATATGTTTCCATTTTTTTTATAATCACTAAACAATAAAAACTTCACCACGTGCCAGCCGTCACTGTCTTAAATCATTAATTAATTAAACAAATAAAACGAGCTCTTTCCTAGTATTCACGCCTCCTTACACCTGCTTCGCCCACAGCGTACTTAGGTAATCTTTAGCATCTAATTGCTACTAATCACCTAGTCAATAAGCCATAATTAGCCACTTTAGGATTAGAAAAGCCTTTACCATTATTAATTATGCTTGTTTTATTTACATTTTAAATGCCTGACTGCCTCGTTGATCTAGTGATCGGCATGCTGCACTAGTTTCTTTTCACGAAATCCCGGGCCGAAATTCTGCCCCAATAGATCAGATCTTTAGAAAAAATTAACTAATTCCCCGTTAGCAATTTTTTTTATAAGCTCTGTTTTACTTTTTAGGCATATTTTCTTTTTATGTGGAAGTATACTGAAGTTTCGATTTCAGACAGTTGTAATACTTTTCTCACTAGTTACCTATACACATGGTCTTCGTCCCTTTGTCCTACCAGTGTGCGTGATCTAAGACGACTCTCCATTAGTATTTCTTCTATGGGTGCCACTTTAAAACTACCGACATATGTAAGTATACATATTGTGCTATACAAAACTCATGACCGCATTACCACTTAACAAAACTAAACTGAATTAAGATTTCTTTACTCATATTTAACTTTGTTTCATAGGATCCAAGTATTACGTAATGAATTTCATCCAGACCATAACAATACGGATATTGATACATTGTCTGAAAGAAAATGTAAATGTAGGCGGCACAAATGTCGTTTTACTTCACGTTAAATAATACCTTTAATCGACAGGTGCTTGTGGCGCAGTGGCGGCAGCGCTGTGGTAGTGATACCAAAAGTTAAGCAACCCACGTCGCGGTCGTGATTGGATGGGTGACCATTCCGACCATTTAAGTGACGTCCATGACAAGCATCTCCGTGCTTCGGAAGGCACGTTAAGCAGTTGGTCCCGGTTAATATCTGTTGATATTAGTCGTAAAGCCTAGTCAAAGGCCCTAGGGCGGCTTGATAACATCTGACAGTAAGGTTTGTCACTTGCCTTACAGAAACCCCTTCACCAATCCGCACTGAGCCCGCGTGGTGGTAGTATGGCTCGTACCTCCTCATAGTTAAGGTAGAGGCCTTTTCCCAGCAGTGGGATCTATATAGGCTGACTTTTAATCGACAGGTAATGTTAGGTAAGTAGGATAAATCGTGGTGTCACTGACCACCTACAAGTAGTAAACACGGAATAAATAATAAAAAAAAGGGATTGGAAAAAATCCCGTGTTAATTTCATGCAATATTTATAAGTACGGTTGATCTATGTATTTTTTACGAAAATTAAGTTAAAAAGTCTGGAACTCTATTTTTGAATTACCCGTATCTGTTTGCGGACGCGACATAAATTTTGGCGTTTATTTTATTTCTCGCCTTCTGTGACGAGTTGGCAAGCGGCGGTCGAGTGCAGTCGATCGAGAGATTTAAAGATGCGGAGTTTTTGAAGACGAACTTAAATCAGTAGAAATCTGCACGCCAGTGATTCATAAATAGAGCCCCTGGTACGTATTTGTACTGAAAGTATGATAACTCCAATCGAATTAACAAAGCTTTGACTAAAGATAGTAATTTATTATTTTTGTATCTACATGTTTCAAATTTTAAGACTCGTAGACAAACAGTGTAGCTTGCGCAATCGCCAGTGTCCGCCCTTACGAAATATTTGTTGTCAGTACATGATGTGTATGTTTGTTGATTTGATAATGTCCTTTGGATACTGTTTCAAACAAACGTTTATGACTCTCTCAAGGCATCTTGCTTCAAATTTTGTTGAATTTTGTTGCTGAGAGGCGATTTTTCAACTGTCGGAAAATATTACTGGTAATTAAACTAATAATTGTATAATATAAATAATGACTATACAGTAACCTGTTTGGATTGGAAGTGTTACAGATGATACTCGTATAAAGATAATTTAAATATAGTTGTACTGTATTTTTTTAATAACTTGTCACCTGCTAATTGCTATTTCGTAAAAAAAAGTTAAGTCAGCTACTAGATCAGTGGATAGATCCCACTGCTGGGAAAAGGCCTCTACCTCAACTACGAGGAGGTACGAGCCATACTCCACCACGCGGGCTCAGTGCGGATTAGTGGAGGGGTGTCTGTAAGGCAAGTGACAAACCTTGCTGTCAGATGTTATCAAGCCGCCCTAGGGCCTCTGACTAGGCTTAACGACTAATACCAACAGATATTAGCCGCTATTACGTACCAGTACGAAAATAATTTAAACTTTCCATAGTTTTTTAATATTATATTAACACTCACAGTGTTCTTTCTTATTTATATAAGTTTAAATAAGAAACCAAAAATTCGCACACAGGTAGTTTTAGTAGGTTTGGCTAAAAAGCTAACAGGACGTGGCTTCAAATCCTACCTGTGTGCGAATTTTTGGTTTCTTATTTAAACTTATATAAACTTTCCATATTTTGCCTTCATTTAAATAATTCAGAGAAGGCGAAGTAAATACTCAGCAATGTAATAAATAATAAATGGATTATGAAAGCTGCAAACTTATTATCTAATGCGATTACGAGCGATCGGTACACAGAGCTGTAGAAATTATTCAAGATTGATAAATGAACAACATTTTCTTAGCAATTTGTTGCTAGCAATCTACTCGTACGAGTAAGCAATCGAGTCATTCGTGCATTTATAATGGTACTGGTAATGAGTTGACTGGTAGTGTCAGTATTTCCAATGGATTTCATCCCGAAAACCTTCAAAGTCAGAGTGAACAAGCTTCTTCTGGGTGAGCTCGCTCCACCGTCGACTCTGTTTATGCCACGCCTGGCTTAGTATAGAGTCAAGAGCAAACCCATTTCTAATAAGATCCAAGTTTGAATGGATTAGAATATCTATCTGCCGCAACGGGCATCGGGTTCTTCAAGGGTTCTTCACGTAATGTGTTCCCACCGCTACTTGAGTGAGTGAGTCCTGCGGCTGGAAATGATAATAATGATTTAGAGTTGCGATGGTGTTTTTGTAAATTTAATATTAAATTATTTTCGTGTCTCATCATCATCTTAGCATTATCCCGGATAAGCTTGGTCCGCCATGGACCATGATCTAGGTCCTAGGATATGGCAGATCAATGAATTACAGTGGAGCGACTGCCACCTAAACTCCGTGACTGAATGTGCAGGTTTAATCAGATGTTTTCCCTCACCGTATGAGCACCGGTTAGTGAAACAGCTGATGTACATAACTCAGAAAAAGTCATTGGTTTTTGGCGGTCCGTAGGATCGAACCCGACACGTTCCACATGAGAGGCAAGCCGCCACTACACTACCAACGCTCGTTTCGTCTCTATCAATCAAAAAATATATCAATGGGATTTGCCCGATCCAAAGCATAAGTAGGTCAACTGGTCCCACGGGATAATTTCGAATGGCCTTAGTGGGCTAAAAAGCATAAAACGCACCGCAACAGCAAGGTTGTGCTCACATTTCGCATCGAACGCGACACGTTGCGAAAGTGTCCTAAGGACTTGGACTCGAGTGAGGCCGCAATGACCTCAGTCCGAGTGGTCTGGACAAACACAATATGTGCCGTTTGGGCAACGTTGAGGCTAATTTGTCAAACTTTGTTGTGGCAAAAATGTTTCTTTTTTGTCAATATTTGCAGATCTTCATGAATTTTTGCTACGGCGGTCAATCGCAACAGATATCAACCAGATACGCAAAAGATATTGTAGTGCACAATACACAGTTACACTCTTTGATCCTTCACTCTCATATTTTGGTATGAAGGCAGTCCGCCATGACCGTAGAGAGATCAGGCGCAGGGACAACAGCTTACGTGCTTGCATGGGAGTGTAACACCACCGACTTCTGAACTCCGGAGCTGTTCTTGATTTATTTTAAGACAGAAAACCCAGAAACAATAGAAACAAGCTTGTCGACACCTAGCCACCACTTGTTTAGTTGGGTTTAGGACCACTTTTATTGCAATCAGAGTCTCTACTGCTTGTTTAAAAAAAAGTTTATTCATCAGACAAAAAAATATTATTTATTATATGATATATATACGTTCGTGCTATTTCCGTATGTCCAGCGGGATGCATCGGACGGCGCATTCTTATGCGCCGACAAATTACGTAACGGCGCCCGCGCACCAAAACATTGGGGTATTTTTGGGCAATAGGCCGAATAACTAGCATACTGGCAACATCGCTGAACGAAACGATTTAAGTTTGCCGTAGTTAACATTTTTAATAATTTCAAAAGCAGTGGTTATAAATAAATTAATTATGCGTCAACAGTTTCTTATTTAAGCAATCTTACTAGATCTCTAAATGTGGTGAAAATCAGACTAATGAAATTATTAAAATAATTAAAACAAACCAATAGTTAGTACCTAGATAAGGTATTGTTTTACGTAGGTGGCACACGATAAGAAAGTACCTATTCAAAACGGAACATTAGTCATTGTAATGATAGTAAAGTCACAAGTCGAATGCGTTTGTTTGATGCTAAACCATTTTTATGTTGTTAGTAACTACTCTACTCGTTGACCAATGTACAAACTAAGGCTATATTTTTGGCGGCCTGAAGTACTTCTTCTAACTAAATCTAGAACATTCCCAATCCTAAGCTCGGAGGGCTGACACAGTGTGACTCCACGTATTGGTAGTACCGCTTCACTGTGTCAAATGACTCTAGGCATGTAGGGATACCTAAGTACAAGGCTTTCGGCGCCCATGATAAGTCTTCTAACTGGAACATTCTACAAGCTTTTTCCTAATCCTAAGCTTGGAGGGCTGAAACAGTATCGCGGTGTTGCAACGGTTACGTCACGGTCCCCTGTCCCGGTGAAAGTCTAGCGCGGGCGCATGGAAATCCAGCGACCACGATCTTTGCGCTGCCGAGTACACATAGGTACAGTATGCTCGAAATAAACTTATTAGATCTCACTGCTGGGCAAAGGCTTCACTTCAGCTATGAGGAGTTATGAGCCATACTTTACCACGCGGGCTCAGTGCGGATTGGTGGAAGGGTGTCTGTAAGGCAAGTGACCAACCTTACTGTCAGATGTTAACAATGCCACCCTAGGGCATCTGACTAGGCTTAACGACTAATATCAACCGTTATTTGCCAAGACCAACTGCTTAACGTACCTTCCGAAGTACGGATATGCTTGTGATAGACTTACTTAAATAGTCGGAATGGTCACTCATCACTGCTCACAATCACGAATGCGTGGGTTGCTTAACTTTATCACTCTACATTATTTGGCGAACAATTTAAAAAACCTATCTCTAGATTGATAACGAATATTTTCAAAAACCCCCCAAAATCAGTTTTCGTTTATGTCGACGATAGTGACCCCAGGGGGCTTAGGTATTAATGGCCATCTGCTCCACAACTTTGCTCTGGTCTTTACACTACCCCATCTTGCATATTTTCAATTCATTATTGTTCCATCGATTGTAGTGTCAGTGAGCGATTTTTATTTTTGTACGTAGATACAGATCCTCAAATTGATGCGTTTACTTCAGCTCTTCGTTACAACTGTAAGCAAACTAGTACCAGTTTATCTAAGGTTTAGGAATATCTTTCGAGCTTTCTTTGCGTTTTTCTGTTATGGCTGTGGTTGCTGCGTTTTTGTTGCGCCCATAATGTGTCTATCTCTGTCGATTTGCATAGCTAGAAAGCCGTATAGTTCGGGATAGACATATAATTGTTATTTATAGAATTTATGGCTCGTAGCTCTCGCTTGAAGTTACGAATTTATTTTTCAATTTTATTTACGTAGTTCATAACAATACTCGTAGAAATTTTGCTGTTGTAAACTATGCTGCTATAAAATGTGCGAATGCTTAATATTCTGATCTTATTACTTAATTAATACTTTTTTTTACAAATAAACAGTGTCCAACTGTGGTGTTATATATTTTATTTTGTTTTTATAGGTTTGTCGATATATTTCATTATCTTCCCCACTTCTTACTGTTTGGCACAGTAGCTCAGTTGGTAAAAGCGTTAGCTAAAGGTCGTAGGTTCAAATTCTACCTGTGTGCGAATTTTTCTTATTTGGTTTGGTTTCTTATTTAGCTTTTTATTTTAAGTCAACACTGTTTATCTACGCAACTTGAGTTTGGCGTAAAGGTGTAACATTTTAGGGCATTAGTCCAGTTTCTCTTAGTTTTTAATATTTTTTCTACTTTCCAAATACGATTTATGTTTGTTTTTATTACCAACAAAATTAGATAAATAAAATAAACCTTATACCGTATCCTTTTCTCTGATGATACACTCGCTCCTCGTAATCAAGAAACTCTCGACAGCCTTCAAAATAAGCATCCCTCACGTCCAGACTTTCCTACTTTTCCTATTCCACCACCTCACAACATTCATCCGTTACAGGTCTTTGATGACAGCGATACGCTTGCTGCGATTATGTCTTTCCCGTCTGGTTCTGCCGGGGGCATCGACGGCATCACTCCTCAATATCTTAAGGATTTGGTTAGTGCATCCGCCGCTGACGCCGGCAGAACCTTACTTTCCAACATCACGAAGCTTTGCAACCTCCTCCTGTCAGGTAAAGTCCTTGATAGCTTTCTTCCACTATTATATGGCGCAAGACTTTGTGCTTTTGTAAAAAAAGATGGCGGTGTCCGCCCAATCGCAATTGGCTCTACGTTTCGACGCCTAGCGGCGAAATTAGCTTGCCGTAATATTTTTTCTCCGCTCAAGGACATTTTTCAGCCCATACAACTTGGCTTTGGCAGTAGAGGAGGCTGCGAAGCTGCAGTTCATGCAGCCCGAAATTTTCTCGCCTGTAACGAATCGGAGGTTCTGCAAGTTGACGTGAGGAATGCTTTTAACTCTATTGATAGATCCGCCTTGCTGAATGAAGTTCATACCCATACCTCCCAAATTTATCCTTTTGTGTTCCAATGCTACAATTGCCCATCCAAATTATTATATCTTGACCATTGCATTGATTCTGCCGTCGGCGTTCAGCAAGGTGACCCATTAGGTCCTGCACTTTTTAATTTAGGCATTCACCCCATCATTTCGTCTTTAAATTCAAAATTTAACGTCTGGTATCTTGATGATGGGTCTCTCGGAGGCAAAGCTAATATTGTGTATCAAGACCTCGTTCGGATAATTCAAGAATTTAAAAAAATAGGTTTGGAGCTCAATCTTTCAAAGTGTGAACTTTATATTAATGACCATGTTTCTGCGGAATCCCGTCAAAATATAATTGAAAGATTTAACGTCCTTGCTCCTAACATCAAAATTCTAAATTCTGAATCACTTTGCCTTTTAGGAGCTCCTCTTCTAGATGCCAGCATCCAACCTTTTCTCGACAAAAAATTGAATCATTTCACCCTGTTAGCCCCCAGATTGGAACATCTTAACTCTCATATTGCCTACACCATTCTAAAATCCTGCCTTTTCGTTCCAAAATTTACATATTACCTTCGCGCAAGTCCAATCTGGAAAAAACTACATCTTGTAGAACTTATTGATACCACTCTTAGAACATATCTTGAAAAAATTCTGAATTTGCAGCTAAAAAACGACTCTTGGTTACAAGCAACGCTTCCTATTCGGTTTGGTGGTATCGGCGTTCGCAAAATTTCTAATATTCCCCTCCCCGCTTTTCTCTCCTCTCTTTATAGCACTGCTGGTCTTGTAGACAAAATCTTTAAACACCCTCGCCAGCTAACTGAGTTGAGAGAGGCGGAGGAATGTTGGCAAAGTCTCTGTACTAGTGAAGACATCCCAAAGGAAACACACAACCAAAAACTCTGGGATGTCCCTCTAGCAAGAGAGACTTTCAATACCCTGCTTCAAAATTCAGTCAGTGATTGTCATCGTGCAAGGCTCTTGGCAGTTTCCTGTAAGGAATCAGGCCACTGGCTTCACGCCCTCCCATCTAAAAATATAGGTACATTTTTTGACAGCGAGACATTCCGGGTGTGTGTGGGTTTGCGATTCGGGGCCCCGGTTTGTGAACCATTTACGTGTCCCTGTGGCAAGAAGGTCGACAAATTAGGTCTTCATAGTCTTTGTTGCCAGCAAATTGCGGGGCGTCTCGCCCGCCACGCAGCACTTAATGAAGCCATCAGAAGAGCTCTTGCCAGCATTAACGTTCCTTCCACATTAGAACCTCGTGGGTTGGTCCGTGATGATGGCAAGAGACCTGATGGCCTCACGCTCATTCCCTGGGAGCGGGAACGGGCCTTGGTATGGGACGCAACTTGTGTTGATACTTTGGCCCCTTCTCATCTCAGGGAATCAGCTTTTAAAGCTGGGTCTGCCGCTGAGTCGGCAGAAAACGCCAAGCGGCGCAAATACGAGTCTCTTGCAGGTGATTATGTGTTTGCACCGTTTGGTGTTGAAACTTTTGGACCGTGGGGACCTAACCCCAAATTACTTTTTAGAAAAATAGCCCCTAAATTAAATACAATTCTGGAAAACAAAAAAGCTGGCTCGTTTCTCGCTCAGAGGCTAAGTATAGCTATCCAACGCGGAAACGCAGCCAGCATTCTTGCTTCCTTGCCTCATGGACACGGTTACATTTTTGAATAAGTAGATTTTAAAGTTTTTTTTTTAAGTGTACATATTTAGTTAACTGATTATTTTTATGTGATTTAATAAATAGTAGTACGTTTAGTTTTGTTCATCAATATAACCATTTTTAGTAATAATTAGAATAAATACATGACGGGCGCAGCTTAATGTTAAATGAGATTACATTACAAAATGAAATATCTTTGCTAGAAACCTATAGAATTAAATAGTCAATGTTACGGACCCTGAACAATTATTTGCCAATGCCACTTCCCTGTGTTTTTTTTTAAATAATTGGAAAGCCATCTAAATCCTTCGGTTACGTACTAGTGCCTTGCATTAACGTTTATCGTAAAGTGCGCACGCGCTGCTCGACTTTCCGCGCGCATATACTGACCATTGTCCTGGCTTAATATATTAAACGCCTAGACCATAGAGAGAAGAATAATTTTGATTGGAATATTATAAATTATAAAAGACTCTTGACGACTTCGTCTCCAAAAATGTATCCATACTAATATTATAAATGCGAAGGTGTGTCTGTCTGTCTGTCTGTTACCTCTTTACGCTTAAACCACTTAACCGATTAAAATGAAATTTGGTATGAAGACAGTTCGAGACCCTGGAAAGGATATAGGCTACATTTTGTCGCGATATAAAAAATTAAGGAGCTGAAATGGGGGAAGAAAGTTTATTTGGCAAATTCAAATCTTGCGGGCGAAGTCGCGGGGAACCACTAGTATTTTATGTTCTCCTTCAAGATTTATTTTGACAACAGGGTTTGAACTGAATCTATACTAACACAAAATTGTTTTAACAAACAGACAGATTTACCTACTATGACATTCATAAAAGTAGTTGGAATTATGATGTTGACAAAAAATATGTTTACAATATCATTGTGATCTTACATTTCTGACTAAATATTACCAGTACAAATATGACTCATCCACGGACTGTTGCCACAGAATAATAAATAGGTATTGCATTGCTTTATGTTTCATGTTAGATAACTGCGCGCAATTGATCTGAGAGCTGTGTATTATGTTAACAGATTATGCTAGAAAGAGACAGATATTGCTATACTTTACGCAACTCAAATCGGTTTTGAAAAAGACAACAACGAGTCACCACCTCTACTTATTTGACCCTATACCGCGTACCATACCGACCATAAACAACAGATTTGTTACACCATGTGTTTTTTTTTAATTAAAAAAAGTAAAGTAAGCCTATATTATATTTCTGCCTCGCCCAATGGTTGCCTGGTAGAGAATGCCTAAGGGCCATTTGTACTTCTTTGTTAGTGCAATAAAGAATAAATAAATAAAAAGATTCCACTGCTGGTAAAAGGCCTCTACCTCAACTATGAGGAGGAGGAGTTTTTTATTTATTTACTGTTTATTATATTTCTACTCTTTTGTCTGTTCCGCTAATTCTGGCGATGTGATTACGTTTGAGCTACAAATCACAGCCTATTTGTTTCACACAGCTCTATGCAAAAACTTTAGTCTATGTCCTAATGTTGAGTCAATAACTTTTAACGAAACACAACCCTAACTAAAGGGTTTAAAGTTTAAAACTGCAGCCTTTAATTCTGAAATGCAACACCTAATAGTGCATTGTTCGGGAGAGCATAACCTTCTAGGCTTTCTAATAAAAATCAAGCGACCTACTTGCTTCCAAATAAGGTCTAAAAGAGAAACAAATCTAAATACAGGGCTGGTGTTGGCAAGATTTATAAGATTTATAATGTAAGAAAAGAAGATTATCTTACGGATAAAACTTAGAGCTAATAGAGATTTAATGAATAAGGCATTTATTAAATAAAATCTTTACTATTATCTCTATCTTTATCAACAGTGAATAAGATCAAAGTCATTCTAAATTCGTTTTGGTATAATAATTATTTGTAGTTTTATAAACAGTACCATTCACTTTCATTACATTTTGCTTAATGTTTAGTGTGAATTTCTCCCTGAGGTTTCTCCGGAGACCTCTGATTAAAAATGACATTCCTACCGAAATTTTCATAATGTTTATATTCACATCACATTAGATGACAGAATCCTAATTTTTCTTTTTTTTAAATTACAGCATCTTACTTGCTTCTACGATATTATGATTTGTTCTTTATTTGTCTCTCGACTATAACTAATTATTTAATCCAACTGCATAATAATGATAATAAATGAAGGTTCTAGATCAAACTTTCTATCCCAGCCCAGTAGCGACTTGCGGTTCTGGCCCCTCAAAACATTAATCGCAACATAATTATAATCTGTTGCTAATGATCTTGATCGCGCTTTTCCTTCTTTTCCTAACAATCTAACACAAAAACGATCGCAGGCGCAGGTGGCCAGGATTCAGCAGCTACTAGGATAGCATGGGTTTCAGATTCTATTGCTTTTGCGATTTAAAAATGATACCGATTCGAGTTTGTGAAGTCATGCCTCTGTCTCGCGCTATTACTTTTTTTTTCTATTTGGCATGTTAGTAGTATCATACGTCCGAAGCTAAAGCTTACGCTGGTTCCTATGCGTCAATTCCTTGCTAGCTTATGCTGTTAATTTTTTTCTAGACTTAATTTTGTTAAACTTAGACTCCTTTGATTTGATGAGTTGACTATTCATCCTTCTTTTTTTCACGGAATTGTTTCACTAAGCCTGGTGCTCTGTGGATGGCGGCAGAATAGATATGTAGAACTTTTCGACGTTGACCAAGTGCAAAATAGAAAGTGGAAGAGAATTCGCTTATTGTCATTGGAAAATTTCGTACAAAATAATCTAGTTTTCGCAACAGATCTGGCCACCCTGCGGCCGCAACGCACACGCGCGCGCGCAGGTGTGTGCGCTTACGTAACCGCGCGGCGAGAGTGCATTCACTCCGAGAGAAATGCAACGATGCACGCGCCGGTGATATAATACGTGATGGATTAGCGCTCATTACAGAAGATGCGATCTTACGACACTCTCTAATGCAGTTTTTGTGGAGGACACTTTCGGACATCGATGACCTCTGGTCGTGGTCAAAGGCTTCGGTGAACCTGGAGGAAAAGCAGCGTGTATTTATAATTATTAGATAGTCTAGACTTTATATACGGCACCTTGCGTTGTTTGCATATATTTTTGTTTGAAACGACCGTTGAGCACAACATATAAAATATGCATTTTTATATTTTTCTGCAAGTTTGTATACTTATGATTCATTAATCATTATACTCCTACCGAATGTATGTTTTCTATGCAGAAAATTGAAGAAATCATTAAAACTATGTGACTCGGCGAACTATTAACTTTTTTAAATGTTATTGGCAAAAAATTACCTTTTATAAAAAATAATATGAAAAATATGTTAGAACTTCTTGCATATTTTTAATGTCTATTTTATTATATAAAACATCAACAAATATTGAAAACTAAATTGCTGTATAGGTCCTATCGTTTTCGAGTTTCGCGATTAGCAACACATTTAGCAATTCCTTTTTAATAATAAACATTTGATGCACTTGACGGCTCAAGTTCGGGCTTATTTTTATTTTCTCTGGCAGGTAGACCTCGAGGACATAGCCCCCACCACTTGTCCTTTGCGGTTATTTTAATCCTTTTTTACGACGCAATAAAAGTAGTTTTCAAACCAGCTATAAAGCGCTTTCCAATGTGCAAAACAAAATGCCTAGGATATGTCTAGGTTCACGCTGTGGTCCAGCAGAAATACAGAGAAGAAAATTCAATAGTTTTTAAGAAAGACACAATAAAGACTTCAATTGTATCTACACACATCAACACTGTCTAGGGATATACAAAGTATAGTATTATTATATCCAAAATATCCCTAGACAGTGTTGATTAGTATATTTTTTAAAACTATGTAAAGCTAATTACACCTTAAAACGAAATGGCAGTAGTAAAACGCATATAAAAAATACATGTGAAATGTGAACAAATCTCGAAATCATGAGAAAAACTAGTATTATGTAAATGTCTAGCCTTTGCGTAATCATTATAAACAACTGCTTAAAACGAATTGATTAATTTTATGTTTCTAAGCATTTACTATTTAGTTTAAAGATCATTAAACTACAGAAAAATTTAAGCTGAAAAACTATTGTTACCTCAAAAGTTACTTTAGACAGACTGATTTCGAATCGTGTTTGCCACAAACCATGAATTCTTGGCCTGACAACTTATGCAGTCACTTTCAGAGTCTGCAGCAGCTTTGTGAAATATCGGAGCGACTTTCCTTTTTGTACGTTTCTATCACGAGTGAAATGCAGATATCTGATTCAAAAACTGTTTCAATATTGCAGTTAAAACTGTACGCCGTTATAGAAATAGTAAGTGGGACGCTGCAATCTTTCACAAAGGAGTCGTTGACCCAGGGATAGAGCAGCATGCCAGGGCTGTATAATATAGGGCCTTGTCCAGGTGTAGGGCTTGAAAAAAAAGCATACAGTATTAGTATTTTTTTATGACAGCAAACTTTATTGAAAACTTCAGTAAGCAAGAGTTAGAAAAAAAACTTACAGGTAAAGATATTTTTCAAGAACTTTCCTATCCAAGAAAGCCTGTCGAAGCAATAATATTATCAAATATTTTTAAAATAAACCATTTCATTAATGACATAAATATGTATTTTGCAAACCAAAAAAAATCTTTCTTGTGCAATGTTTTTGGTAACAATTATTTAAATTATCAAATATTTAAAATCGTCCCAACTTTTTTAAGCTTCTCGCCCTATGCCCTAAAGCTTCGTAGTTTTTCGCACGATTAGTTCAGTCCAGGGTGTTCAATGGAGGCGGTCGGCGCATACGAAAGCCGCGCCGGCCACCGGCCGCGACAACACGCTTCCGCGATAGACAGGGTGATGCGATGGGTTACTATTAGTTATCTTAGTTCCCAAACGTTTTATACTTGTATATAAAATTAGCAGTTGCCCGCGACTTCGTTCGCGCCAAAATTCAATTTTCCATACAATCTTTCATTCCCCATTTCGTTCCCCTGATGATTTTATATCGCGACAATTTCCTTTCCTTCCCAGGGTCTCAATCTATCTCGTACCAAATTTCATTTGAATCGGTCCAGTAGTTTCAGAGCCAATTTAATACAAACAAACAAACAATCAATCCTTTTTCTTTATAATATTAGTGTAGTAATAAGTAATAAAAATTTAAGTAAGTACAGCTAGTGTAGTAGACTAGTAAACTAGCTTTTACGTGCTAATGTTACAATCAATTAATGTTTTAAATTAACTTGTTTATGTAATATCGAGTGAATATTAACATACCACTCTTTATATGGTTAAAATAAATAGTAGATTCGGCATTTTTGTTACTGTAATTTGGAATAATTACATGATTTAGGATGTTTTTTAACTTCTTCTAATATTAAGTTAGAGTTTAGCTATCAATACGACCTGGTTGCATATTGTTGTGGGTAGAATACTCCGGCCGCACGTCAAGTAACCCTACTTTGACCTTAAGACCGCCTCTATTCCCTACGTAACAAAAGCCGTTTTAGTAGTTCACATGGGTAACCTAACGTGCTGTCAACTGTACCTTCTGGTAACAGCACTTTAAACTTTCAAATGAGCAATGGTTATTTATTTGCTTCGACAAAGTAAGTCTATTTTTTATTTGGATAAAAGTTAAATTTATTATTAAGGTCACTTGTGCTTTACATATTTTATTAAGTATACCTAACCAATTGAAATGTAACACGTAAAACTTTTTATTTCGCCGCCCCCTGTGCACGAGTGCAGCGCACCGCACGCGCACCAACACACGCTCACTTTCACTTCGCCAACTATTCCTAGAGCGCGGACACAATGAACTATTAAGACTATAGTTTACTTTTTTGGCAACCCAAAACGCGTATTGATAAAATCGATTGAAAATTAACGGTATCGAAGTGTAACGAACTTAGAGTAAAATACTTAATTTGGACAGAGTTACTTAGGTAAGTACATTATAATCAAACTAACTCTGTTTTGAATTCACTACGTGTAGTGATGGTTATAGGAGCATAGAAAAAAATATCACTAGTTTCGATGTGATGATTATTATGAATTACTCCTACTTGAATGCTAAAGACAGCCAAAAACGTTTTGAACTAAGGGCATCGATCAATAGAACTTTTGTCTAACTTGCACTCAAAAGTAACCAATTAAGTTTGGACTGAACATGTTGCAACTGTACCTATGTAAGGTACATAAGTACATTTTGTAGTCTTGTGGTCATCAAACGTAACTTTTTTGCTCTTGAGCATAATTTATCACCAAAAAAATACTTGACGACCGCCTTGGTGTAGTGGTTCGCGCTGCGGACCACAAAACCAGCGGTTGTGGGTTTCAACCCCACAAGGGGCAAATTTTTGTGTGATGAGCACGAGCATTTGTAAATTGTACATAAGTCATGGATGTTTATAAACGTATATAAGTATGTCTATCCATTACCCTAGTCGCCATAGCACAAGCTTAGTTTGGGGCTAGGTAATTGGTGTGTTTGTTAAAACAATTTATTTAATTTATTTACTTTCTCCTTTAACTCAATTCTAGACAACGTCACAGTGTGGCCGCGTCCTTGCGTCTATGTTGCGCTGTGTGATGTGTCTGTGTGCTAACCGCTGCGCGAGTGTGCGCGTGCGCTTATATCATATAGAGCGGCTTGTGATCGCGGCTTTAGAAATAGTTTACGTCAACTCGATAATTTTTTCATTTGCATATTTTTAAAACATTAAAGATTTAACGTTGAGGGTTTTAGATTTTTTATCTTAAAAGTCTGTTAAATGTTGGCTGTCATGTCTTGATAGAATTTGGGAAAATCCTACGTTTCTCACTATACCGTCGACATAATTACGATTGCAATAACTAATGCATTTAATTCAGTGAGACCTAAATAATATATATGTATTTGTTTATCAAGAAACATGGTTGGTACATACATTTAATTTACTTATGGAAAAATATTAAAAAAATACATTAATTCAGGCCTACCCGGGAAAAAGATAGAAATTACATAATAAATATTGCATTCAATTTAGTATTTCGCTCTAATACGAAATGTGAAAATCTAAGTACATTACTGCAATTGCAAGTATCTTTTTATAATCCCGACAAATAAAACAAGATTTTACGTATTCGTATGGTACGGATGAGCGATTGTATTAGTAATTCATAAAAGTTTCCCTTTCACACCGATCTCCACCGAATCAATCCATTCAAGAATCGCACCAACCATCCAGTCACGCCATTTATCTGCCGAAAAATCGTCGCATCATTTTGAAAATCGAATGGCTCGCATGCAACTCGTATGCAGGTCGCGGGGCGCGGGGAGGGGACTCGGCACAATGCGCCGCGCAAAGACGTTCGTTGCTCCCGCGCAGGTCAACGACTCTTTCACCGCCACTTTCGCGCGCCGATAGCTACGAGTACACTAGACTCGCAGACTTCGACGACTTAGAACGGGACAGACATACAAAAACTGCTCAATCTAGAAAAGGAAAGCAACACAATCGAATGACCGTAACCGTAGAAAAATGTGTTTAATTAATGAAACCATTGCGTGCTGATAGCCGCAGTTTTTATCGCTCGTTATGCTCGCCTAATGGTAATGCGAAAAAAGGTTTCGCTAAGTATCAAGTTCAAAGCACGTAATCATAGGCCTAATATAATAACAACATTACCGGCAGAACCTTACTACATATACTTGAGTCGTCAGTATAATTGATATTTTCCTGATAATATGGTCAAAATACTAAATTAAAAAAAAGTGACGCAATAAAAAGATAAAACTCAAACTTATAGCATTCTCCCCTTTACGCTCGCTCCTGCTAAGTTAAACATTTAAAATGCTTTATGAATCCTAAAATTTAACATCAAAATACTACAAACCAACTACTTATACAATACAAAGCGCTAAAAATAGAAACACTTACGTTTGAATGTATAAATTAAACAATTTATAAACGTAAAGATAGTAAAAGTGATGCTATCGTAACGCAGCCGCATAACTAATGTCATTATCTTACTTTTGCTCACCAATTTTAAAATCACAGATAGACACGCGAACTTTTTAAATTAAAGAGTACTCGTATTAAAAATACAACACTATAAGAGTACAGAAAATGTAGAGTCCAATAGTGGTCAAGGTAAAATAAAGTTTATTCAATCAAATACAACTTTAATAAATATAAGAGAAAACATTCTATCAATTCACCAACAATGAGAAATAAAACGTTGAAAATACAAAACTAAAAGTTTTGTATTTAAATTAAAGTAAAATTATCGTATGAGTTAAAAGATTCGTTTGAATTGAAATCCGTCACGTAGTAACGAGAACACAATTTATCATTCTTCGTTAACTGATAAATGAAAAACAACTTTTTCCAAAATCGTTATTTGTTTCAGTCAGATAAAAATCTTGGGTTTTTGATTTCATACTTTCTTTGTAATTTATTATTTCTTAGTTCTTACATTGTAATTTTTTTAAAGAAAAACCGACTTCAAAACTGCCTACAGTGCTAATTAAAACTAAATTTTTTATAAACAAATTTAAACTAAAAAGTACAAAATAATATTTAAATTACTCTATCTGTTATTTTTTGGAGACGGTGCCAGCCAATTCTGAGATTCAAGAAACTAAAGAAATGTGTATAATTAAACAAACTTATATAAGATATAATTAAACAAACAACAAATATGCTTTCATTTCTTATGTAGGAATAACTAAAATAACAATATTCTATTATATTGGATGTTCAAAAAATATATCTCTTCAGCTCCACTTCTGTAGAGTCTCTCTTAGTGCCTATGATGTTTTTTTATCTGCTTGTCAGTATCAGAAAAAAGAACGCTCGTAGAATGCCTGAAAAATGGAGTAATTTGTCTGTTTTTTACTCGTTAATGCAAAATGCCTTAATGGCCGTAGCATATCGATGACTAAGATCAGTGTTCTAACTCTCGCTAAAAGAAAAACGCTCAATATTTATGTCTTGCTGTGTCTTGGCCTGAGATACATGATACATCAACATTGTTGCAGCACAACAGCAGTTAAGCTATTTCACCCATTTGCGATGTTCAGGATCTCTAAGTGCGTGAGTAGATCTCCTAATTGACTAAACGTCCAAAACGCGTATACGTCAGACTAAAACTTACCTAATCTATGCCTTAATTGAGTAGTTTAAATAAAAAACATCAAATTAAATTTAGTCTTAAAGACGGTGATTGGAATAGCACTTTTGGAGACCAAGTCTCGAAAAACGTAGTGTTCGACGCCCCCCTGCTAGGTGAACCGATGACCTGAAGAAGGTGGCCGTTGGTGGCTGGATGCGAGAAGCGGAGTACCGTGAAAGTTGGCGCAGCCTTGGAGAGGCCTGTCCAGCAGGGGACTGCAATAGGCTGATATGATGATACTATCTCAAAATGTATGTCAAAAGGTAGACTTAGACTTAGTCCGTGGTACCTGGAATTGAGCTTCCATTTTCTATGAAAAGATATTTCTAAAACATCCCGTAGCGTTCCATTGGGATAAAACTAGATCTACAATACATTGTTTTGTTTCTGTCAATACACTAACAAACTGATTGGTCATTTTTTGTAAAATTACTTCGCGAAAGTAAAAATGATGAATACAGCCGCCGATTAGCGCGTAGTATCGACAATTAAGTTATCAATGTCAGTTCTGACATGACCATCATTTATCATAGTTTCTGTCGATTTATCAAAACTACTGAATAACAATTTGGACTCTCCCTTAGGTACGTAGATTAATCCATATTTTTACTTCGAAACTTTTATTACTTTGATCACCACAATATATTCTATAATGAACAAATTACTACGCTATACATAGCTAACTTACCATTGTAAAATATCTCATTTCATATGACAGCCCATACTAAACTTAGTATCGATTGTCATTTTTGTTTAAATGAAATGAACATTTACATAACAAGGAAATGTGCTACTCTTATTAAAACTTTTTCCCTAGAGTAATCTAAGAAAATTGGCAAGTTTAGCGCTTTCCCGTGCATACAAACCTAATCTTGTTTTTCAATTTGCTGAGATTGCACACAGCGTCGAAAGCTTAATCTTTGAGAAATCGATGCACCCTTGCCAACTTGAACTTGGGACCCCGATTTCTAGCGAAGCCCTGCTTGGCCGCACAATGTATAATTAAGTCGCGAGATAGGCAAATTCTATTGTGAAACTAAAGACATCTTGCTTAGAGAAGAGAGAGCCTTGAATGCGAGACAATCCTACGAATACGTAGCAAGAATATATCTAAAAAATTGCAGAAGAGTTAAATAAACAAAAAACACTTACTTAATTTGATGGTTTATTCACAAACTTTATAATTTTGCTCCGGGTACGTCGTTATTGTATTTAAACATTAATTAGGTAATCTGACATTTGCACTTGCATCCCAGTTAAAATCCTATAAAAAACTATCGTATGTCCTTTCCCAGGCCTTAAAGTAACTCTTTTACCAAATCGTCTAAATCGGTTCAGCAGTTTAAGCGTGAGTAGGCAACAGACAGATAGACGGACACACTTGTAGGTATTTAATATTACTATCTAATATGAACATATTTCCTAAAGATGTATGGAGCGAGCAATTTGTTCGGATCTTAATAATCAATCTACCTGACGAGTACCAAATACTATAGATAAATAATTAAATTAAGTAAATACTTTAAATACATGTTAATATATAACATTTCAACAACATGTGGTTTTAAAAATAACTAGGAGTCATATACCCATGATGCAAGTACATAATTTACTTTACTCTGAAAATTTTGGCAAATTGAAAGAAATTTAATAATTTTGCTGATGATGATATTTCTGCATCAAATTCTAGAAATGAATTCTGAAAATAAGTACAATTTTTGACATTTGATCCTCTTAGAATAATAACATTGTGTTGTAACAACAACAACAACGTGTTAGAAGAACCTTTATTAATTTTGCTGATGATGATATTTCTCCATCAAATTCTACAAATGAATTCTGAAAATGAGTACAATTTTTGACATTTGATCCTCTTAGAATAATAACATTGTGTTGTAACAACATTCTAAGTTGATCCTGTATTTTGACTGTGTTTCAAGAAATCATCAAACTCCCAGCTCACTGGCCGCAAGTGACGTGCCCGCGACGTCACCGCGCGTCACAGCTGTCACTTTCAGCTGCGCGCGCGCAGTGAAAGGCGCGATCGGGCGAAATTCTGCGTTTCAAGTTCCACTGCAGCAACGCTGAGAGGTTTTCAATTGTTTTTAAACACAGAACTAGCTAGATAGGTAGTAATAATAATTTTGGGATTCAATACTAATCTAAGGTAAAATAAATGTACCTAATTCCAGGGAAAGTTTTTAACGAAACTGCAAAGTGTCAGTTGTCTATTTAGATAGAATATCTTCGTATAAAGATATATGTATGTAGTATCATAGTTCCGAATCTAGACACGGCAATGGCCTTTTCAGCCTATTAATGCTAGGCAGACATATTGTAACGGATTTAAGTTCCTACTGCTTTAGATTTAGCGCTTAAATTCATTAAATGCTTATTCTTACAGTCACTTTAATTTTCTGTTATTCTTATTTATTCGATATTTCCAAAAATTACACACATAGGTATAGATATACATATTCTTTCTGATTTGTGAAAGATAGGTAGTCTTTTACAAACGACACAGTAGACATTTACAAAAATTTCATAGCCGTACAATTCAGGCGGCGACTACACTACAACAATATTGTGTTAAGAGGATTTTCTATATAATCTTATAAAATATTTAGTTTTATCTTTAAGTGCTCTAATTATTGTAATAACAGTAAACTGTAATAATATACTTCATCAGCAGTCCTAGAAAGGTTGTAAAGGGACAAATCGCCGTTACATGCAAAAGAAAATCACGTGATTACCAAACCAAAGACAGACCATAACATTGAAACGTTGCAAAAATATAGGTCTGCGCTATTTCCTTGAGGCTTCACCAACAATGGCTGGTGCTAACATTGAAGACTGACAAAAAAGTTTTCTCAAAAAAACACAAAGAAGTATTAGGTATCTACTATTTCACATTTTTTCGCCGCCTAATCTCGGTCACGCTTAAGTTCGCTTTGAGAGAGAACAAGGCATTTTCTTTTAAAATTGCTATGAACTTTTTATTGCATTCACTTGTGTAAGTAATCAAAGGCACTTTTATCAGACTTAGTGAAGTTTATGAACAATACTGTTTAGTCAATTTATATATTTACCCTGAACTTTGATTTCAGCGTTAGGTGCTTAATTATGTTAACTGTTGACTATATTGAAACCACAGTAACAGCATATAATAAAAGTATTAAGTTACGGCATAGTATACTTACTCAAAAGAGAAGTACTGAATTTGATTATTGAAAAGATATGGTCCCTGATTAGGTAACTGTCAACCGATGAATAAAAATATATTGGCGAAAACCTTCAGTGGGGACTGGTTGGCTCGTGCATCATATGGAAAAAAAAACAAGAAAAATCAAAAGTCATGATAACATAAGCCGGAGGGCTTATGTTATCATTACTTTTAGAGTATTAGAGTAACCTCCACATCTTTTCAGAAACTCAATTCATTGCAGTCTGCATCCGATGATCATAGTTACTTCGCTGCATAATTCAGTTCGTCTAAGCATTCAAAAGTGGTATTCTTACATCCGTATTTATAAGCTAATGGTTATTTTGGAGCCTGGTTAAATAATATATAGTTACTAAACTCTAATTAATTAATACTACAATGTCATTTAAACGTCAACCTTCCTTCTCAGTTAGTATGCGTAGCAAGCGCGGGCGAGGCCACGCTCTTTTATTATAGGGATAACTACACTCTATAGAAGAAGCCTTACTATCGTTGCGTAGAAATAAACTGTTTGATGCGACATGGCCTTTAGCACGTGATTGTACTGGTAACACTTCCAAAATGTTAGCCATTTGGGCAGATTGTAGTAAGCTTATGGCAGAGACTTGGTAGACCTAAAAATGTAGTTAAAAAAAAGTTCAAATAAATGGATTTATTGCATATTAAGGTTAAAATTGTAAAAGAAGAATCGAAAGCGTACAGAGCCAAAAAAAAACCTAATAAAGTTATTACTGTCATCCAAAAAGGTTTTAAAATATTAATATAAAGCCCCAATGTAGGTATATCAGTGTTTGATAGTTTTACTCAAAACAATTTCGTAGGGATAAGTTGTTAAGTATTGGGTTTAGTTTCCGTTAATTTGTGTTGTTACACTGGTAATTTTTCTGAACTAAATCTTTAGTAGTCAATTAACTTCTAAACCAACTTCCAACTTGATGATTGCCTAAGTTAAGTAAACAGTTTAATAATCAGCGCATAATTGTATGCTCATTGCTCCAATAAATTAGTATTAATAACCAATCGCCAAATTAAAAAATCTGTTGTTTTTTTTAAATTTATTTTACCTTAACTTAATTTTTAGCCACTCAAGTCTGTGGCCGTCAACGAAGGTCGACGTGTTAAGTCCAAATTTCAACTTATCTGAGAAATGATTGAAATTTAATTCGTTTTTAATGCTTCGCAAAACCTGTGGTAAAGTGCAAACTGCATCTTACCCAAAAATATTAAACTGTCATGTTACGTCAAGCAATTTTGTTAGTGCTCATCATCATTTTAATAGCGTTATCCCGGCTGTGCACTCGCCCAGGGCCCAGGGTCCGCTTTGGACCATGATCTAGGATGTGGCAGATCAGGTAATTGCAGTGGAGCGACTGCCATCTGACCTCCGTAACCCTGTTACCAGGGGAACTTGACCAGTTTTGAATCATGTTTACACATGCAGTCGCCTGAATGTGCAGGTTTCCTCACGATGTTTTCCCTCACCGTAAGAGCATCGGTTAGTAAAACAATTGATGTTCATAACTCAGAAAAAGTCATTGGTACATGGCGGCACGTGGGATCGAACCGGTACCTCCTGCATGAGAGGCAACCCGCTAGCCACTGCGCGACCGACGCTCTCAAGCAATTTTATTAGTGCTGTTTTTATTAAATTTCTTAACCATTTCAGGAAGGTGAAAATAATTATTTAATGCAGGTATTCTAAACCTACCTCAATACCATAGGTAGCGTGTTAAACAAAACAGTGTAACAGTGAATTTGAAGCAGAAATTGGTGACTGTTTAACATTGATTTAAATGGTTGACTGGTAGCTTATCTCTTAAGGCATAATTCCGCTATTTGTACTTCTTTGTTTGTGCAATAAAGAATAAATAAATAAAATGATAATCAGGTTGCAGACCATTAAATTCAGCCTTAGATAGTCTATAGTAAAAAAATCGAAATGTTGTTAAAATGAAACAGAAACGATCTCTGTACCAGATAGGTACCTGTACAGCCGGCACTACGTCAGGTCACCTATGTAAACTACAAAAACAACTTCTAATACAATTTCTTTTTGGGAAAATTGCACCTAAATTAAATTCTGTTTTGGCAAATAGTAAAGCTGGCTCGTTCCTCGCTCAAAGGATAAGTATAGTTATCCAACGCGGTAACGCAGCCAGCATCCTCGCCTCCTTGCCTCAAGGACACGGGTTTATTTTTGATTAAGTAGGTTCCTTTTAAGTTTATTTATTTATATTTTATGCATGTCTTTGTGTTTATTTTATTCATTGAATAAAATAGTATACATAGGGAATAGAGGAAGTCTCGAGGTCAAAGTACATTAGTCTGACGTGCGCCCGTGTACGGGTAGGTCAAATATTTGTTTTATATGCATGTATTTTTGTTTAGGTACCTGTTTTGTACGTATTATCATGTAGGTACCTTATATTATATTTTGTAATATCTACTCTCCGACAAGACGTGTGCTTCGCTGCGTAAGGTCATGTAACAAAAACCTTCGAAACGTAAGTTACAGCCACTCTGTCTTAATACTAACCGCAAAATTTATTGGGAATAAAAATGGCGCATTGTCCGTTCATTTCGATAGGTACCTAGGTAAGTTATTAATACTTCTTAGTGGACTATTCATTCAGACATAGGTCTGAATTCTACTAAGCATTGTAGAGCGGATTCTTTAAGAGAGTTTTGTGACTCTGATGCTTTTCTAGTTATAATAATTAAGTACAAGCAAGGCAACGTCGATGACAGTTATCATAAAAACTTTTTAGTTCGAAAATAAATTAGGTAAATATCTCATTAAAACACAATTTTACGGATTACTTCGCGATTTATTTACATTTTATTTTAAACCTGACGTTTCGAACACTTTACAGCGATCGTGGTCACAGGGAGACTAAGGTATTATTTGTCATTACAAAGTTTTGAAAAATTTTAACTACCGTCACTTAATAATATTAATTTACGTTCCTATTTACGCAGAAAGAGCTAACCGTGTCTTGAGATCTTGCAGTGCTAGGTGTTGCTTTGGTTTTTGCTAGAATAGGATCCCATGCCGGTGGAACTTTCCAACCATCTTCTCTATTGAAATTTGGATGATTTAAAAGAACATTACTGCTTCCCCTTAGGTACTCTACGCTGCGTAAGGTATGTCTGTCGAATTACGCCTGTCTAAAGTTTTACCTTACTCGTCTTCGTAATTATAAAGATAATAAATAAAAGGGCATGTGTTTCAAAAGTTTGTTTCATGCTTAATTGAAAAAACGTAAAAAAATTGTATTCTTTTCAAAACAAAAACAATAAAACTGAAACTTTAACATGGTGCTTTTGGCAGAATTAACCTCCCTCGGTTTAATTTCGCCTACTACACTTTTTCTGAGATCTTTTCTTACTCAACCGTAATCTAAGTTTTTTATTAATCACAAACAGAATCAGTCATAATAGTACTTTCAATAATAAGTCTATAAATTTATCAAATATATTTTTTCACAGTTTTATCTCAGTTTAAGTAAAATATTAAATAACTAAGTTATTAACATTAACTCGTATAATTTTACCATGGCACATAATATAAGATCAATAAAACTATCTTGGAATATAAATTTTGAATAAAAAATATTAAAATACAAATTAATTAATGTAGGCGTTATTAACCCAGTTGGGGTAGTTACGCCCATTAAAAGTCAAATGTTTAATGACATAGGTATATATGACTAACAGTGAACAGCAATATGCCCGTGGAAGACACCTAGTATTATTTCTAGTCACAGCCACCAGGACAATTAAACTCTTCCAAGTCATTCTTGGTCAGCCCTACGAATTCCTCGTGGCAACATTTTTGACAATTTACGTATGGTCTCATGTCAGCAATGCGATCCTCATGACAAGCGTAGCAGTACCAGTTTTCTCTTTCATTCTCTTTACCTTATTTGTACTTTTTTCGTCTTTCTCCCTAAATTTGGTTCTTCTGCCATGTTCTTTTCTTATTTAGTCAAACCTATTTGACTCATTTTTGTCCTGTTATACTTTTGTTCTTCTCCTGTTCCCCTTTTCTTTTTGGTATTATCATCTTTTCCGTTTTCATCTCCTGCCTTACTTTTTTTATTTTGTTATTAGCTTTGGCTTTTAGAGTTGTTTCTTTTTTTCAAATCCTGTGTGAGATGAATCCGCCTATGTGTGAGGTAAATCCGCCTACGATAGCGTTTGGAGTGGGTAAATACGCCTAGGCGTAATTACCTGTTGTTCCCATATCTAAGAAATGATACAAAAAATTAAAACTAGTCATTTATTATGGTTAACAAGCTAAATATGGATTAACAAATAGTTATTTTAAATAGTGAATGCAAAATATTAGGGGAAAATGTACAAAAAGAATAAAATCTCACCGAAAACTATCCATTGTTCGCTGACAAAAATTGCACGACGGCCACTCGCACCGAACGTCGCTCCACTACTAGATCGCGGTATGTGCGGGGTCGCGGGAGAGGTTCGCAAGCGCTACGAGACCTAATCACCTTTATGCGTGGGATATAAGATTTGTTTTTACGATACATTTAACAAGGATTTCTGAGCTTCGGCGTGATTAGTTTATAGGCGTAATTCGACAGACATACCTTACAATAGATAATGACGTAATGCATCGTCACACAGTATCGCCTCTACGAGAAGTAGGTACCTTGGAAATAGTTGATTAATATTTTGTTCGATGAAGGATGTACGAACATACAAACAAACGCACGCAAAATTGTCGATGATGCACTAATTTATCAAAGGCATTGCATGCATTACCGTAAAAATGGTATTCACTTATACTTAACGAATAAATTGTCCTTCGGCATTAAAAAATAAAACAGCCAGCAATAAATTTTCCATACAGCAAAGTAAGGTAACACAGAAACCTCGTAACCATTATTCAAATCAACAGTAATCGTTAATTATTTCTTGTATCATTGAGTTATTTACGTAATTAACAAAAAATATTCCTATTTATGTGTGAATCTAATTGAATGCGTTAGTGCCTAATTATACAACAGTAAGGTCGTGGATTGCTCCATTGTTCTTTTACATAGCCAAACAGTAGATTAAAATTAAATAACGCCTGTCTCTGGTTGGATGAACAAGATTTGACCATAGACAAGGCCGCGGTCCAAGGTCGGTAAATCCTACAATAAAACCTAAGGCTCAAAGTACTGATTGTCAATGCCATCAAAATCCTATTGAAAAATATTGTAATGAATCTTGTTGTTTGCTGTGTTGGCTTCACAAAACATTTGTTAAAAACACCTAAGTACTTATGTACTTAGTATACTTATATCAGTCACTAATTTGGCATCAAGCAATGAAGGTCATACACATCAATATTTATTAGTCCACTAAGTGGGCGGTCCCCCAAATACCTCGCTCGCGCACGTGACCTGAAAAAAGTAAAACGACAAAATATGGCGCGAAAATGAAAACTAATGCAGAACATGGCGTCCGCGATGAGCCAACATTGCGCAAATGCGTGTAAAGAGTTTTGCTCGGTGTATTATTTATTGATTGTTGAAAAACAATGGCGGGCGCTGGCAGTCAGTCAGTGGGTCAAGGGTGAGCTGACCTAGATACGCAGCGCGGCGCGCCGAAATTCGCGAGCTCGCTATAGTTGCTAACCTCCTCAATAGAGTGGGGGCCACCTCACAAATGAGTCTATATTTTTATCGTGCTAATTTTTTATTTTTTTACCAGACAGAAGTAACGAATTCACCTATTTATCGAATCTTCACTAATATAAACAATCCTTGGTGTTTTGGCATGCGACCCACTTTTCAGATAGATAAAAATGCACGTTGTAAGTCATGGTCAGATTAAACATTTCGCAACAAATATTTACTATTTCAGGTATTCTTCATGATATTATGTTTTACCTTCAGCAAGTAGACCGCGATATAAAGTATAAACTATGAGTACTTATTAGGCATACAACAGAGACTTGAGTTTGTTGCGCTGCTTCTCCTTTTTAGGCTAATCAAAAAACAAAATATATCGAATCAGAACAGTAGGTAGGGCTTATATTCGAACGTGTTTATCATATCTAATCCTAGCTCTTTGCGGAACATGCAAAAAAAACGGTTTAAATCCATACTAATATAATAAATGCAAAAGTGTGTTTGTTATCTGTAAGTTACCTCTTCACGCTTAAACTACTAAACCGATTTAGTTGAAATTTTGTATAGACATCATCTGAGCCTTGGGCAAGGACATAGGATAGTTATAGTCCCAAAAATCATCCTTTAAGGTGGTGAAAAGAGGGGTGGAAGTACGTATGGGATATTCGACATTTGCACGGACAGTCCTATACCGCAAACCGTTAGTCTCTTATAATATGGTTCTTGGTTGACCCACTGACACGATAATCGTAGACAGCACAGCATGTGTCACATCACTAGCGATCGCAGCATTGAGCTCACGATCAGCGCAGCCTTACGTAACCCAAGTTTAAGGCCAGCTAGATTCGAGTGGACCCCGCTCACCGACTCCCACTGCGCTCTTTGGGCAAAACTTTTGGCCGGACCTTCCCTAGAAGGATAAGGTATGGTGGCAAAAATTAAAAAAAACGTCTGTTGCAGGTCACGCAAGAAGGTCTGGTGTAGAGGTCGTAGAATGTAAAGGATGTAGCTTACAACCTGGGTAAAGTGTCTGAGAAGGAGATACAAACTTTGTCCTAACTTTTACACTGTCATTAATTTTTGTGGGGCAAAAGTCATCAGTGAACTAAGTATAATGCTGTTTTCTGGAACACATTTAGTAGGTGCAATGTGAATTCTAGTAGGTGCTAGAACTTAACTACCTACACTAAAGTCCTGAACTTACACTTAAGCAGATAACTCTTAGGTATGCTTTTACCGCTTCGTTGACATTGACATACATGCCTACATTGTAATAATGTAGGTAATAGCTGTTAAATATCCAAACTTTAGTCGAATATTATGGTTAAGAAGAAACTTACAGCTTTTTAAGTTAAGAATTTTTCCATTGCGGTTATTTAGCCACCTGCCTGTAAAATTGTTAAGAATTTTCTATATTATTTTTGCATATTTTCAGCCACGTTTGCACCTGTCTGTGTATCGCCTCAAACTTGCCACTCGCCAACTTTAAAAACCCTCGGTCTGTTTTAGTGGTAACATGGCTTTATTATTTGCCTTTATTATGCTTTAAAAATATTTCACTTTTTGATTTTTATAGCTTTTTTTAATCACTAGGGCTGATTGGTCAGCATCAAAAGCAGATGAACATTTTAGTATGTACTACCGTACCTTCTGGTTGACCAAATTGGAACCTCTTTCAGAAAGAAGGGAATATGCTCATTGCACCATCAATATGTAGAGAAGTATCATGCCACGAGAATGTATAATTTGTTGTTCAATCCTGCATCACCTTGGATACTCCAGGATTCTAATTAATTAACCATGCTTCGACCTTGGTCATTCCTGTCATCTATAGAAATATTCATAGCGTTGCAACGCACGCATAATAGTGATATTGTAAATAGATTATCCCTACGTATACCTAAGTACTTGTTTTAAAGTGTGTAAAGTGTGTATTATATGAGGTGCTTGTGGCGCAGTGGCGGCAGCGCTTTGGTAGTGATACCAAAAGTTAAGCAACCCACGGCGCGGTCGTGATTGGATGGGTGACCATTCCGACCATTTAAGTGACGTCCATGACAAGCATCTCCGTGCTTCGGAAGGCACGTTAAGCAGTTGGTCCCGGCTAATATCTGTGGTATTAGTCGTTAAGCCTAGTCAGAGGCCCTAGGGCGGCTTGATAACTTCTGACAGTAAGGTTTGTCACTTGCCTTACATACACCCCTCCACCAATCCGCACTGAGCCCGCATGGTGAAGTATGGCTCGTTCCTCCTCATAGTTGAGGTGAGGCCTTTTCCCAGCAGTGGGATCTAATAGGCTGACTTATTATTTTATATTATATTATTGCCATTGATTTTGAGTTTACGTAAGGCTTTTGTAAAACATAAGTTAGGTAATACATAGTTCATCATCTATTCTGCGTGTTTAAGATGTTTGTTGCAACAAACACGTTGGGATGAACTGAAATCAACTCTAAAATACTCAGAGGAGAATGGACTCCCTACTTTTTAGTCCATTGTTCTTCTCACTGCGCTGCAGAACAAATAAGATACTCGTATGTATAATTATTGTTTAAAGCGGCCTGTTTTAAAGCGAGCTTCTAAATAAGATCAGACTTCTCTTAATCTACTGTCTCAACAAAATGGGAAGGTACTGTCATAATCGGCTCGCGCTTGCCAAATAACCACGTCATGTTTTGCATGTTGTTAAACGATTTATAAACTTTAGCCATGCATATAGCCCGGGCAGGCGCTGCCCAAACCGCGACCTTTGGTTCGGCAAGGTTGCTTGCAGTCAGCCACCATTGCTGTTGTGACTTGTATAGTCAGAGGCAAAATCTGTGTAATATTACTAACAAACTATTTTCAGTGCGAAACTACGAGTATTATGAATTTCGCTTACAAAAGTTCATCGACTATTTTCTGCTTCCATTAGAAAATTTCTGATGCGAAATGCTAGAGACTCGCTGCCGACCAACTAATATCTTCTCTAAGACAACGACCTGGGTGACTTTAAGCCAAGAGTGATTAGGCAGATATATGAACCACCCTACCGTGTCTACACCTCACATCAATCGGGTGTTACTACGGTCATGAAAAGATGCGGAAAAAAATCTAGGTAGGTAAGTATTAGCCTACTTATGGAAGTATTATTACTTACCTAGGAAAGCCTAGGGTAAATAAATTCTATGTACACTCGGCTGCACGTCAGACTACCCCACTTTGTCCCTGAGACGGCCTCTATTCGTAGTTCACATGGGTAACCTGACGTGCTGCCGACCGTTCCTATCAGTACCTACGCGATTTTAAGTTTGGGAGCTTAAAAAATATACAGTTTCGACTAGCGATAATTTAAAGGCGTTTAATTTATTAAATTATAGAGACATAATCCTAATGAAAAAAAAATGTTTATCCTATAGTAAAGGTTGTTGTATGTGAGCACTAGAATCAGACCCTAGGAGGCTTAGCATTAACAAATAAGAATCTTGTATATTTTGAGTTTGCTGACGTCTAGTTCAGAGGTGGACCCTGAGAGCTGGTTTCTGCTGGTTGACCTCTTACTCGTGTACGAGTACCTAATATGTAACCTTGAACCCAATTAACTTTACTTCAGTTCGCTACATATTTTCGTAGCTAGCTGTACAGATAGCTCTGCAGACTCACGCTCAGTAGCTGCTGCAAGGTCCCACGGCACGTCAAATGTCATAATAACCATATACACCGTTACTGCATGCCATTGTTATTTATGATTTATTTATTTATTTGAAATATATTACTTACAATCATTTAATGCTTAAATATTTGTATAATATATGTGTTCTAGATTGTAACACTTAAACATGTATTACACACAACAAGACAACCAATTCTACAGCTCTGACTGTAAATCATGTACACATCAACCTACCCTGATCTGTCAAATTTCCACAAAACCTTATGTTGATCACATAAAAGTTTCATATCATTAGAGATTTAGGTAAGTTGATGCGGGGCCTACTGTATTTTTTATTTCACTTTCTCAGAGATTTTTTGCTGCAAGGATAATGCAACGAGAAATGTGTCCATCCATAGGGGCTAATATATCTATAAAACCTCACCTCATCTAGATAAGGCAAAAGTCTGACTCTACAGCAAAATGTTAATTAAATTGATATATTTGTGGTTTAGGTATGAAAACGCATCAAACAAACTTACAAACGTTGTTACTTTAAATATTCCAATACTACGACGAGTACTAAATTTATTTATTTAAACTTTATTGCACCAAAAAAGAAAGTACAATTGGCGGACTTAATGCCTTAAGGCATTCTCTACCGGTCAACCGCGTGGGAATGCAGAAAGATAATCAGTGGCGGGACATTCAGTATTGATACACTTTTAAGGAAAAATTAACAAAATACTGTAAAAAAAAAACTAAATGGGTTTAAAAATAAGATATCTCTAATTTTCAAATCAAGCGAATTAGCGAATAAGATTTTTCTTCGCTGGTTGTTTTAATTCTTGTTTCTCTGAATGACTTTTAAGAAAACGACTTTAATTAAATTAAGTAAGTAATTCAATATATGTATAACTTAGGGGATCGACACACTAATCTTCATTACCGATTTACCAAACTCAGTTTAAATGATTAGGCACTTGATTGCTCTTTACATATGCAACCGGCTATAAATAGTTTTAAATGAGAAGGTAAGCTTCAATATTTATTAATAATGTTTAGGCCGATTATATTTTGTACTTTCGAAAATCTATAAAATATTTTAAAATCAAAAATCTTACTAAGTAAATAGGTACCTAAATTATCAACCGTCTCAATGGGATGCACTTGCGCAGACTGCCATCTAGCGTCGAGTAGTCTAACTGAATAACCAACAAACTCTGAAAACATGACGTAGGTACTGTTGTTGCCAGAGTAACAAATTTATCGATGAAACTAAGCTCTAGAAGTTACTTTCTCCAAAAGAAATTACGATTCGCTTAATAGTAGGCTATTAACTAGTGATGGATGATCCAGAGAAGAAAATTAGTGTTCTCTGCCTCGGGCCGAAAGGGTCAGGGAAAACTACGTTACTGAAAAAGTTACAAGACGCAGAAGGGATAGATAACACGTACAGCCCAGTGCCCACGATAGGCACAAACATTTACGATGTGCACTACTTGAATAAAAACGGGAAAAAGCAGACGCTCTCCGTTAGAGAGGTGGGTGGGGAGATGGCGTCACTGTGGAGCAACTATTTGGATGGAGTTGAAAAGGTTAAATACTCTGTTAATGTTTAATTAGAAGTTTTATGTGACTTACTAATGGTAATAAAAGTTGTATTTGTTTTTCAGGTAGTATTCGTAGTAGACACATCAAACTTGTGTCAAATCTCTGCAGCGGCTGTTTTGCTCTATACTTTACTCGCTGAGCCACGATTGAAGAATGCCAAGGTTATTTGAAATAAATTTGATTATGTTTAGGTAAAAATTAAAAACAGATCAAATATTTCTACCTATTATATGGGCCTATTTCACCATCTCTGGATAAGTTCTGTCTGAGTACCACAAAAATCCTAGCTAGTAAAGGTATATGAAAACTAACGTCATCTATTGGGAAGAAGCTGTAAGCTCTAAAATAAAAAAGGCTAAAGGAAGTAAATACAGCTCAATATTTATTTCAATACTGCAGTATATCATGAGATCTCTTCTAACACTACCCGTTCTTGTAGTACCTAAAAGTCATGTTTATCATTGTTAGTATTCTTGCTCCATCTGACCACTCTTATCTCATTCTATGTCTAATTGGTGTGTTTGTTGAAACAATTTATAATTATTACTACTAATTTTGCTTAACTTTACATCTTTGCCTTTTCCAGTTCATGCTAGTGCTCAGCAAGATGGATGCGGCTTATAGACAAATGCGCAACGAGGCGCTGCTCATGCTGCAGTACGCGCGTCTGAGCACCGAACTGAAGCATGCCCCGAAGCTGCTGGAAGCCGCGCCCTTGAACGGAGAGGGCACTGAGGAGCTGAAGGCGTTCCTGCATGAGGGTACTCCTCTACCACCTAAAACTATCGTCATTTAATTTGGTTCTTAATCCTGTACATTAGTGAAAATATTTATTTTGTTCAAAGCTTCAACGAGTAAAAACAAAACTTATGTAAAAATAATACGAGGGTCAAACTGAAAGTTCTTAGAAAATCAAAAACTGATTACATTAGCCAGTTATTAGTTTTATTATATCTTTTCAAAATATTGTCCATTGACGTCAATACACCGCTGCATGCGATGGAACCACTGGGAAAAGCACTTTGCCCACTCGTCCTTAGGGGTCTCTTCAATGGCATCGCGATACGCAGCCACCGCTTCTTCAGCATTCATAAACCGCTTTCCTTTAAGTTTTTCTTTAATTTTTGGAAATAAATAAAAATCACAAGGCGCGAGGTCGGGGCTATACGGCGGGTGACCCAGTAATTCAACGTTTGATGTCGCCAAATAGTCGATCGTTCGCTTGGCGGTGTGCGACGAGGCGTTGTCGTGGTGAAGGAGGATCCTACTGCGAGGTCGTTTCTCTCGAACTTTTTCCAAGACAAGTGGCAAACAATTGGTAGTGTACCATTCTGCAGAAACTGTTTTTTGATCCTCTAACACAATTGTTGCGAAATGACCTATCCTTCCAAAGAACGAGGCCACCATTTTTTTTCCCGCACTTCGATCCCTCTTCACTTTAGTTGGCAACTCCTCGAAAGGAAACACCCACTGAGCAGATTGTCTTTTGGTTTCAGGATCATAACAGTAAATCCAGCTTTCGTCACCTGTTAGTATGTCGAACACAGCATTTGAGTCATCTCCGTTAAATCTTTCAATCATTTTACGGCACCAATCCACACGATGGAGTTTTTGAGCCTTAGTCAAATTATGAGGTATCCACCGGGCGCAAAGCTTCCTGACCGCTAAATGTTCGTGGAGGATTTTGTGCACTTGACTCATACCGATGCCTAAGCTTGTCCGAATCTGCTGATAGGTCACTCTTTTGTCAGTCTCTATCATACGCCGCACAACACAGATGTTATTTTCAGTCGTCGCCGTAGATGGCCGTCCCTCACGTACATCATCAGTGAGATTAGTGCGACCACGTTTAAACTCATTAAACCAGTTGTAAACAGTCGCACGAGATGGGGCTTCATCGTGAAAGGCCAATCGTAGTCTATCATAACTTTCTTGTTGACTTAAATGACATCGAAAGTCATAAAAAATCATTGCACGAAAATTTTCTCGTGTTAAATTCATTTTGACGTGACACAGACAATTTTCAATTTGCCGCCAAGTCGTAAAACAAATGACAAATGAATGAAATATATACTCAGTAATATTGGCAAAGAGTTCTATTTTCAAATTTTAGAATATTTTTTTTATTATATTGTTTATAAGTGGCCAGTTCTAAGAACTTTCAGTTTGACCCTCGTATGAAAACTATTATAGAAAATAAATAAGGAGGATAATCTTGTTTTTGAGTTGTTTTTAAATCAACATGATTGCTACTCGGAGATGCCGCTAATAAGCTTTTTTGTTAGGGATTTATATGTGTGTTCCTTCGCCTACTTTCCTATGAAATAACAAAACAGTTCAGTTCTTGACATTTGCTGTCACTTTAATCGACATTTGTTTGTTTACAAACAGAAAATATTGTGCGGGTACTACCTATAATATTGTTTTTTTATAGTTTTTGTAAATTTTCTATGAAAATAAACATAAAAAGATTAAAATGGACTTGACCTCAATTTGTCGTAGTTGTATGAAAGAGTTATCATTATGGGAAAAGGGGAACTTCAGCAACAAAGTGTTGGAAATGTATATTTTTTGCACAAATTTAAAAGTAAGTACTTTTTCATAATTTATATTTAATAATAGCACTAAGAGTCATCAGTATCTATAAAATATCGTTGTAGGAATTCTGACGAACTGATTTTTATTTAAAATTACAATTAGATTTCAGAGGAAGACGAACTACCCAAGCTCTTCTGCAGTGAATGTGTTGTGAAAATAGAATCTTCATATTTGTACATAACAGAAGCACAGAAAGTGGATGCGATGCTCAAAAACTGGCTATCGAGAACTAGCACAAGTATTATTGTTGAACCAGATAGTCATTACAAAAGTACTGTGCAAGAGGAACTGAACTTAAATGAGTCCAACTACTTTCCGGGTCCGTATTGTAATAATATCGACAATGTAGTGATTAATTCTACAGAAAATATGGCATTGGTTAATTTAGAAAATCAAATACATGAGTATGATGATGAGAAAATCACTGAAGATCTTCCTGCTAATCTCATTACCGCAACATCTCATATTGAAGTGAACAATGATGTTAATAGTACACAAAATGAGACTTCATATAATAATGAAAAGAACAAGAAAGTGTGTCCAGTGTGCAGAAAAGCATTCACATCTCAAGCATGGTTCACTAAGCACATGCAAAAAGAGCATAAAGAAAATGAATACAGTTGCACCCAATGCCGTAAAAGTAAGTAGTTATTGATTTAAATTGGCTTTTAGGTTTCAACATCTAAGAAAGACATTTAGTCATTGATATATAGTATCCCAGACACTATTATTTTCACTTCTTTATTTGTTCACTGTCCCTCAATGTCTTATACAACTGCAATAAAAATAATTTATATTATCCCATAATGTTTAATTCTTCAAGTATCATGATTCCAGACACAATAGAAATTCAATTGTTATCTGCCTGCCTATAGTCTAATGATCCTCGAGGCACTAAGATTGATGGCTATGAAAAGTAATGAAAATATAAATTATAATGAGTATTAGTCCTGTTGCCTTATTCTATAGTCCTCACTTACGTTTTCCCAAATATATTGTTACTTATACATGTTTATAGCATTTAGGTGTTCATTGTTTCCAGCGTTCTCAAAGCAATCCCAGCTATCATACCATGAGACCACCCACTCTGAAGAGCGCAACTTCCCCTGCAGTGTTTGCGGGAAACGATTCAAGAGGCGAAAGCATCTCGCCATACACATGCGATCGCATGACGACGCCAAGCCGTATGCTTGCGACAAATGCGCCATGAGGTAAATGTAAACAAATCTATGAACTATCTTATCTAAACCTAGCATTTTTATTATTATTTTAGACAGACAGGCAGTTGACACAACTGATACAGTCTGCATCTCGCTATAACAGCTTAGCCTATCTTTCCTCGGTATATTTGTCAAGTCTGTTTTTAAATTGGTTCATATTATGCGCTGATACCACTTCGGCTGGCAATTTATTCCATGCCTCATCCACTCTACTGCTGAAAAAGTGTTCTTCCTTCTCTAATTTAAGATTGTGGCCCCTCTAAATAATTCTTAGTAAAAATTATTTAGAATTAATTTTTTGTCGGTTTTTCTTCTAACTAAATGTATTTGTTGAAACTATTCCTAGTGTGTGTAATTAAATAATAGCATTTATAATGTTGTATGTGCAGATTCAAAAAGCGTGGTATCCTGATATGTCATATGAAAGTCCATGAAGATGACAAACAGTATTTGTGTTCCTATTGCGGTTGGGGCTTCTCTCAAGGTAATCTAAGCTTTAATAATATACTCATGTGAACTATGAAAACAGTTTTAATTACGTACGGTTTAATAGAGGCAGTCTGAAGGTCAAAGTGGGGTTAGTCTGATATGCGGCCGTTCATGTTGTTCTTAATATTAATTACCAGAGCTCTGCAGAGATAAATAAATAAATATTAGACAACATCACATACATTGTTCTGACAACAAAGTCAGTAGCTAAAGCACTTCATTATAATAATAATGTCCTCCTGGCCGAATTTCGACTACGGCGCCCTATTTCTAGAGAGATAAGCCACTGCGCGGGACGTATTATAGTGCACAAGTGTGTGCGCAATACACAGGTGCACTCTCTATTCCTTTCACTCTTATGAAATTCCTTTTATTCTTACCAACTTCCTGACTCTGGAGCTATGTCTGATTAGTTTCAAGACAAAAAATCTCAAACACTTTCGGCCCGACTCGGGATTCGAACCCGGGACCTCGTGGATAGTACCCAGCGTGCTGACAACTAGACCAACGAGGCAAACGCACTTTATTATTATCCTAGCGTAATCCCGGTTTGTGCAATCGCACACGAGGGCCCAGTGTCTGCTTTGACCAATATGACAGATCAGGTAATTACAGTAGAGCGACTGTCATCTGACATCCGTGACCCTGTTAACAGGGGAACGTGATCAGTTTTACTCATGGTTACACACTCAGTCGCCTTAATATGCAGGTTTCCTCACGATGTTTTCTTACCTATAACAATGGTGGTATGGAAACACCCATTTACCTATTAGTTGTGCAATAATATGTTAGTCATTTTATTTCCCTTTTTTAAAAATATTTTTTTTACTTTTTTTCAGCTGGCAATCTAGAAGTGCACATGCGTCGTCACACCGGTGAGAAACCTTTCGCGTGTGGCGAATGCGGCTTCCGCGCCGCCGCCGCCTCCAACATGCGGCGACACGAGCGGCGCCACCGCGGCACCAGGACGCATGTGTGTGCCACCTGTCACAAGGGCTTCTACGATGCCAGCGCCTTGGTGAGTCATAAAAGTCATAAAAGTCATTTATTTATGTATGTAGGCCCACAGGGGGCACTTATACACGTCCCAACATATTATTTTTTAAGCCCTACCACTGCTTCGGGACAAATTGTGGGCTAGTGCTGAGAAGAAGCAGCGCAAGAAACTCAGTCACTTTTGTCAAAGCCTCTTTTAAAAATAATGTTATAAAATACAGAAATTGTTCTAGTGCAAGCTGGTCCACACGTTTACATCATTCAAATAATCGTCTACTTTATAATAACCTTTTGTCATTAGGGTATCCTTAATAAATGATTTGAATTTGTTAATTGGTAATTCTACAATATTTTTCGGTAATTTGTTAAAGTAATTGACACATTTTCCCATGAAAGAATGACCAACTTTTTGAAGCCTGAATTGTGGAATAGCAAGTTTATTTTTATTTCTAGTGTTAAAATTATGCGTATCACTTTTCTTTGTAAATAAATGCAAGTTTTTACGCACATACATAATATTTTCATAAATATATTGAGAGGCTACTGTTAATATCCTTATTTCTTTAAAAAATTCTTACAATGAATCTTGAGGTTTGATGTTATAAATAGCACGTACGGCCCTTTTTTGTAGTACAAAAATTGATTCTATATCAGCAGCTGAGCCCCATAGTAAAATACCGTACGACATCAAGCTGTGAAAATAACTAAAATAGACTAGTCTGGCCGTTTCAACATCAGTCAAGCGCCGTATCTTTTTTACAGCAAAAGCAGCTGAACTAAGTCTTCCTGACAAGGCCACGATATGAGGACCCCATTGTAGTTTTGAATCTAAAGTAATTCCTAAAAATGTTATTGAATTTATAGTATTTAGCAGTTTGTCTTTTATTAAAACATCTGTTGAGGCCTGTCTGACATTAGGCATCGTAAACTTAACACATTTAGTCTTATTCCCGTTAAGCAAAAGGTTGTTAACGGTAAACCAATGCAATACTTGTGAAAGAGTATTATTCACATCGTCAAAAGTAATTTTCCCCCTGGGAATTTTGAATATAAGTGGAGTATCATCAGCAAATAATACTATATCACAAAGATCTTCTACAAAGTGTGGAAGGTCATTTATATAAATCAAAAACAATAAAGGTCCCAATATCGATCCCTGGGAGGTCCCAATATCGATCCCTGGGGCACACCCATAGTCAGAGGTGCTCCAGAAGACTCAACCCCATTGATGCATACTTTTTGTGTTCTACTTGTTAGGTAAGATTCAAGTAGATTTAATGCATTCATTGAAGCCCCATAATGTCTTAATTTTTTCAATAAAGTTTTATGTTCTACACAATCAAAAGCTTTTGAAAGATCACAGAAAATACCTAAAGCATCTTTTCTTTTATCATAGGCATCAAAGATATGTTTTAATAGAGCAACTCCCGCATCAGCAGTACTTCTACCTTTAGTGAAACCAAATTGTTTTTCGTGTAGTAGATGGTTTAAAGAAAGATGTGCTAGTAGTTGATTGAATATTACCTTTTCAAATATTTTACTGAGGACCGGAAGAATCGATATTGGTCTAAAATTAGAGGGGTCACTTTTCTCGCCGAATTTAAATAGCGGTATAATTTTACTAAATTTCATTAGGCTTGGAAACTGGCCATCATCAATGCACTTGTTAAAAATTATTGCTAATTGAGGAGCTATTGTGTTGATAATTGATTTTATAATATACACAGATAGTCCCCATAGATCATCAGTAAAGGTGCAATATTAGAAAAAAAGTATAGAGTATACTGCGGTATATAATAAAACTGTATTACCTACTTATTGTGGTGTCACAAAAGTTGTACCGTGTTCTGAACATTGGAACGAGCGGCGTCATCGTGGCACCATAACACACGCGTGTGGCACAGAGGTCTTACACCTGATGTCGTATTTTCGACTGTAGGCGTCCCTGTTTCTCATGCCAGCCACCGCGAACGAACGTGATGGCTACACTCGAAAATACAAGTCTGTGGTGCTTTGAGAGTCGTGCGGATTTGCCCACGCAAATGTTATGTAATTCAATCTATAATGAAAATGATACATAAACCGTTAAATCGTAGTACCCGCGACTGCGCAGTGTCATGTGAAATGTTCTAAAGCATCACAGATTATGTATTCAATCTCGCGTGCGTGAGTAAATCCGTACGACTGTAAAAAAGCCATAAAGCCTCAGACTTGTCACCTGTCTCAAAGGCATAACCTTTAAATAATGCCCACCATGTCCGTGCCCACTGCGTTTATCAACTAAAATGGTAAATGTAATTCGCAATATTTACACAAGCCAGTACATAAGACTTACCCACTACTACTATTTTTGTCAAAATATTACCCTGTGAAGTACTGAGGTACTAGTTTTTTAATTGCTATTTTTTACGCTTCCTTGGCAGGCACGTCACACGCGCACGCACACAGGCCTGCGTCCGTTCGCGTGCGGACGATGCGCGCGAACGTTCGCCGACAGCTGGAAGCGCAAGCTGCACCTCATGCGCGCGCACCAACGCTCGCTGACCGACCTCGCGCGACCCGACCGCGTGTTAGTGTAGTGTCAGTGTAATAGCACAGAGTGAAGAATAGTACAAGTACAGAATAACTCCGCAAAGTTACTTAAGTAAATAGTGATTCTTGCTACGATACATAAAGTGCAAATTAAGATCGCGCCACGCCAATAGCCTACTGCTATAAGCACCTACACATTTGCCTCTCTTTCTCTTGCGTTACCTCATTTTACCTGACAGCGTAGAATCGACCGACGCATGGATGCGGCCGGCTTTTGACATCCATAACGACCAAACGCCGACCGTGCGATCTGCCGAACTTGTAGCTTTAAGCTAAATTGCGGAGTGAACCAGGCCTGGTAGTAGTGTGCGTGTCACTATAAGAGCGAACGTTCGCCGACAGCTGGAAGCGCAAGCACCTCATGCGCGCGCACCAACTCGCGCTATCCGTCCGCGTGTTAGTGTAACACTACACTGCCACCAGTGTAGTAGTCTGTGTCTCACTATAGCGAACGTTTGCCGTCAGCTGGAAGCGCAAGCACCTCATGCGCGCGCACCAACGCTCGCTGCACGACCTCGCGCTACCCGACCGCGTGTTAGTGTAACACTACACTGCCACCAGTGTAGTAGTCTGTGTCTCACTATAGCGAACGTTTGCCGTCAGCTGGAAGCGCAAGCACCTCATGCGCGCGCACCAACGCTCGCTGCACGACCTCGCGCTACCCGACCGCGTGTTAGTGTAACACTACACTGACACCAGTGTAGTAGTGTGTGTCTCACTATAGCGAACGTTCGCCGACAGCTGGAAGCGCAAGCTGCACCTCCTGCGCGCGTACCAACGCTCGCTGCACAAACTCGCGCGACCTGACCGCGTGTTAGTGTAGTAATTAATGTCCACCTAGACGAATTACTTAACTAAACTAATTAACGACGGCCAACTGCGCGGTTGGCAATAAGTTGGTTTGATACTTTGTACGTAGGACGCTTAGTAGCAATTTTACGATATTAATTAAAGTTAAATTAATAAAACCGCCATATTTTCAACCATTGGTTTAATTAAACTAATTCATCTATACAAGCCAACAGTCAACGATCATAAGGTATATTTTCGATTGAAAATAATAATTTATACATTCTCCAAATATTTATATAATACATTTTCATATAAGTTACAGAAAACATTTAAAAATGGAATGATACTTAATGAAACGTTTGCTGTTTTAAATATGTCAGTAATTTAATAGTTTTTTGTTTAATATTTTTAACACTGACATCTTTCTTGTTTATCCTACCTGTGCCCGAATTTTCGTTTCTTATTTAAACTTATACGTCAGTAATTTATCACAATATTTTTATATTGTCAGCAAAATATACATATTATAGCCTGACCAAAAATATATGGGACCTCGCCATATTGCGGAAAAAAGGAACGAATTATTTACTGGCAACAGAAACGACAAATCGTCATTGGCTGTCAATATTTGTCATAATGATTTGTGTCAAAGAGGGAGTGTGATCTAATTTTCGTGTATGTGATATTATTATGTGTTGAAAAAGCCGCAAACTATTCGCTGTTGTAAAAAAAATTGGTTTAACATGTGTTTTAGTCATATTCGACAAGGAAATATAAATTCAACATAATTTCTTGAAATGAATTACCGATTTAGTTGTCATATCACAATTTTTGGGGCGTCATAAAGTGCGAACTGTAAGAATTGGCTATTGATGTAACGGAGTATATTTTATTAACGATTTTGAAAAATTACTATTATTATACTTGTTTTGAGAGATTTATTTTCTTCATTTCAACCCTGCTTAGATATTTTACTGAAATACATAGTTTGTAGTAGTTTAAAAAATTTCATATACAATATTGGCAATAGTCTGATAGCATAATAAATAAAATTATTTACAAGAACAACAGGTAAATTAACTTCTACTCGACCGTGATTTAACAAAAAATATTCTAATTTGGTTCAAACTTCAAAGCTAATATTATAATTTAATAATTACTTGATTTGCAAGTGTTCTGTCTTGTTCTTGTATCATAGAATCTGTTGTCAGACTTAGAAATGTAACATAGATGTAAACATATAAAATGTATATTTTTAAATGTTCAGTTGCCAATCTACGCTGGTATGATTATATCAGATGTTGTCATATAAAAAGGATTGGTAGCACCCTTAATTCAGGACCCATATAGTCAGGCTATATACTTATTTATTCGCTTGACTGTCGAAAACGTTGTATCGTTGTAAAATATTTAAATGCAGTGTTTTTATTTTAAAAGTTGTTATTCATTAATCAAATATAAATGTATTTTTTTATCCTGATAAAACTGTATTAAGGTATTATATGAATATAATAAGTGTAATCTAGCTATTTTATTGGTGTATCTAGTTGTTGTGCCAAATTTAACAAACCCATTTCAAATTTTAAAAAAAATTAAAGATATTTGTTTTGTGTCTACTTTGTAACTACTATGAACTCCGATAATGTAATGACTCCAATGATTACAAAGAATTCACTATTATTTAGCTACATTATTTCTCTGTAAACATCTCCCCATAAGTTATTTTTATAGCTAGCTGGACTAACTTACATCTCTGATTTTAATTGTCTTTATTTAGTGATCATTTGGTAAGTAAATTACTCCTGTGATCGAATTCTGATACTCAATTTTGAGTATCAATTCACTATAAATACTATACACATTCAGTACTTAAATATGTTTATCATAATCGTTGGCACAAAATAAATAATTAGCTAGGCTTTCTATTGTCTAAAACTACTTGGGTAATTATATCGTCAAATAATACTACACTATTATTTAAATATGTACCTACAATGGTCTACTGAAGAGAAACGAATGCCAAACAGTCACATACATAATATCAAAAGCGACTTAGGACATTTTACTGTCTTTTCTTTTGTTAGAAAATAGAATCAATGACTAAGTTCAGATCAAATTATTTCTTTTGTTGTTGTACATTAAGGCTGGCCACAGTTCGGTTATGATATTTCCAGGTTTAACTGAAAATGTAACATCTCGAATATATAGGCTATACAGCATACGCCCCATCACAGAATAAGTACTAGTACTTCGTACAGAAGTATGACTATGCAATTGTATTCAAACAAATGTCTACTCAATGTCGTCAACAATATGACGTAATTTAGTTCGCCTCAGAGTCAAGCACATTTTCGTGTAGACACCTACAAAAATCCATTGCAAGATAATTTCATACTTATTGCTCTGGAATATGATTCATAATACACTAAACCTATTCAGTGATGTAATATCACGCGACGCGATAGGGTTGACTGCTACGAGAAGCTTCTAACGCCATCTAGCGCCTCTTTCTAGTACCTTATTCATTCTCGTCCAGCCAGCAACGTAGCCGCGCGGCCGCCGGTGAATAAAACGCAACTTGTTTTAGCCCCTAAGTAAGGGTCGCCGCGCGTAGGTACGTTTTTGCTACCTACGCGGGGAGATACACAGGCCTGGCCCCATTTGTAATTTAAAACCATTCGCTTTAAAAGCGAACCAATTTTTCAACCACCCTGTAGGTACTCAATAGTCGTTACGTTCCTCACGTTACACAGCGTGTTTCAGACGGTGACCTGCACGTTCTGAACGATGTTGGACCACTCCACCTTGGAAGGCACCATGTAGAAAGCCGGAGCTACTTTCTGACCGCATGGGCATTTGCAACCTGTGAATGAACAAACATTTATTTTATTTTTATAATTTATGCAATTTTTATGCAAGTTTTTACGAAATTAAATTAAATTTCGCTCACAAAAAATTGATGGACTGTGTCATCCGCTGAGACTTCTGATAGTCAAATATTTGTAAAAATATTCCCATCGCATACAAGTGGGTACATTCCCCAAGTATTGATAAATCGAACGCCGGCTTGCTGGCGTAGCAAGCACTTACAAAAATTCTTCGACTGACTAACGTCCTCCGTAGCTCAGTTTGTAAGAGCATTCGCCCGGATAGCAAAGGGACGTGGATTCCACCGGATGATACGGTCGATCAATTTTTGTAAGCGAAATTTAATGTGCGCTGGATATATATTGATACATAAACATACACATAATATGTAATAATATTACACAGAACATATCATTTTAATAAGGAAAACTTGCAACAATTTGTGGTCCAACCTGTAATTCGAACCCTGATAAGAAGGTGGCATATTTTATACAGCAGGTAAATATTTTTTATGATAAATGGAGTGAGTAGTTTCGAATCTTAAGATGTTATTCTAACTTTCCAACATCTAATTATATAAATCAAGGGAAGTGTACAGTGTCCCAAAAATAACTAGGAGCGAGTTACAAAATAAAACACAAGTCCCAGTTAGTAAGAGTGAAATATACATTTTGAACCTTATGATCAACACTTATATGTGAGTTACAAGAACCAAATAAAATCGCGATTCAACTCGGCACAGCGACATCTATGGATGGACTTTGGAACTAATTTCCACATATGTTCTTACCTAAGATGTTTCAGTTAACATGAATTATTACAAGATTAAACATACCGCCCACTATGGACAACATGATATGTCCATCAGTAGATAAATCAATATTGAAATAACATGATTTGATTGCATACAAATCTGAAAACCTACCAAAGACAATTAAAATTAGTTTTAACATCTTTGAAGTGTTCTTAAGCTACCATACCTACTTACTACTAGACATGTGCATAGAACAAACAATGCAAATACATAAACATAACCAGAGAGCATGAATTAAAAAGTGCAACTACAGTTGTGTGAAAATCCTTACAAATATAATAAATGAAATAATTATAAACTATTGACAAAGTAACACTGAGATACACTTGGTACCACCAACTTTAAATAACAAAACTATGCTGACAAGGGATAACCTAAAACATCGGCAAATATGTAAGTACCTAACAGTTAATCAAGTTGCCACAGGTAAAACACATAGTTTCGTTACTGGTCTTTTAATAATTGAGCCTTTACATCGTAAGCTAACAACACGAGTAATTCCGTCTGCTCCTGGGTGTTTTTTAGTAATAATGCCATAAAGCCAACGGGCAGGTGGGAGATCATCCTCCTTCACTAATACCACTTCACCCTCGTTTGGTTCAGGTACTTGGGTCGACCATTTGTGACGCTGTAAAAATTGAGCTAAATATTCGTGAGACCATTTGCGCCAAAAGTCCTGAACCATTTTCTGTGAGTGCTTCCAGCGTCTAAGACTGTCTACGTTTGACGATTCGTAGTTAGAGTCTGGAGGAAGTATAAGTGGGCCACCTACTAGAAAATGACCAGGTGTGAGGGGGTAGTTATCATCTGAACTATCACTTATTTGTGAGATTGGTCTCGAATTGAGACATGCCTCAATTTGAGCCAATACAGTTGTAATCTCTTCAAAGGTAAGAGTGGTAGTTCCGATGACTCTCCGTAAATGGTGTTTTGTAGACCTCACACCAGCTTCCCAAAGACCGCCGAAATTCGGGGCCCGAGGAGGTATGAAGTGTCATTCCGTGCCATTTGTCGTGAGCCATTCGGCAATATCTTCCCTGACGAAGGATTTTTCTTCCAAAAGCAGAGCGGACAACTCACGTGAAGCCCCGACAAAGTTAGACCCATTGTCGCTCCACAAATCAGTACAGTGCCCGCGCCTAGCCACAAACCTCTTGAAAGCAGCGATAAACTCTTCCGACGTCAAGTCACTTACTGCATCAAGATGTATGGCTCTAGTGGCCATGCACACAAACAAACAAATATAACTCTTAGTAGAGCGATGTCCGCGTCCTTTACTCGTTCTGACTGCAATAGGGCCGGCATAATCCACGCCACTTTGCTGAAACGGTCTGCCTGGGTTAACTCGAGATGACGGAAGTTGACCCATCAACTGATTAGTTGGTCTAGTTGAATAGCGAATGCAAACCACACATTTATGGACATAAGCTTTGATGGCCCGCTTAGCGTTAACAATCCAGTACTTGGAGCGGATGTAATTCAGCATCAACTGAGGGCCGCCATGAAGTGTCCGTTCATGAGCATCAGCAACAATCAAGTCTGTCAAGTGTGATTTATACGGCATGATAATGGGATTCTTCGTATCACTTGAAAGTTGAGAGTTACTAAGTCTGCCGCCCACCCTGAGGATTCCTTTTAGATCGAGATAGGGATTAAGACTACGAATTGAGCTTTTAGAACTCATAGGAGATTGTTTAACGCAACATACCAATTCGTCTCTGAAATGTGCAGCTTGATTTTGTTTTACGATAATTAACGTAGTATCTTCTTGCTCCTTACGAGTAATCCATTTCCTAAGTAATCCATTTCCTAAATCCAATTTCTGATTGATTTTCAATTCTGGTAGTTGCCGCTGCGATAAACCTGCGACAGTATGAAAGGACTCTGACCAGCCGCCGCAGTGAGGAGAACCTTGAGCAAATCTCGTCCTCTTTTGTGCTTATATTAGTGCTACAAACCACACTTTTTTATCTTTTCTTCTAAATTGGTTTCTTGGTTACAATTCTGTGGACTGTATTCGATAGGCTCATTTGTTAACCAAGAGGGACCTTTCTTCCACAAATCAATTTCTGTTGGATTGCTGGGTTGAATTCCACGTGATGCACAATCTGCGGGGTTCTCAGAAGAGCGAACGTGTGACCATTGTTTTCGATCGAGGATTATAAGAATATCTGAAACTCTATTGGCAATAAATGTTTTCCACCTACTAGGATGGCTACTGAGCCATGCCAATACCACCTGCGAATCTGTCCAAGCATGCACATGATCTTTTGGAACTTCCAGCACCTCAGCCACCTCTAATAACAACTTTGCCAATAGGACTGCGCCGCATAACTCTAGGCGGGGTATGGAGACAACCTTAATGGGAGAAACTTTGGTCTTTGACGTGACGAGACTGACGTTTACTGTGCCATTGCTGTCCACTACTCGCAGGTACACCACCGCTGCATAGGCATCCTTTGAGGCATCGCAAAACCCATGCAACTCTAAGTCATCTTTGGTGCGGCTTGTATGTAACCATCGGGGGATAGTAAACTTAGTCAAAAAAACAAGCTGATCCCGATATGTAGCCCATTCCAATAATAAGTGATCTGGCAACTCTTGGTCCCATTCACAATTTCTGAATAAAAATCTTAGCCTGAATTATGGATGGTGCAATCCACCCAAGGGGATCAAATAAACGAGAAATGTCAGACAAAACCTTTCGTTTCGTTACAGGAGAGCTCAGCTCAGGCAAGCGTATAGTATATTCAAACTCATCAGATGATTTGTTCCCGCTCAAACCTAAAACTTTCTTAACTTCAGCTCCATCTTTTTCTTTACCTATTTCTAGATTTTCCCCATTGTCCTTTTTACCCTCGCCCATTTGTTTTATCAGTTCCGTATTGTTCGTTGACCACTTCTGTAATTCGAAACAGCCTCTTATCATGATTTCATTCATTTCATTGTATATTTGAAGACCTTCCTCTACAGTTTGACAGCCTGTCATAAGATCGTCCATATAAAAATCCTTCACGATGATTTCAGAAACCTTCGGGAAGAACTTACCCTCATCGTTTGCGAGCTGGTGAAGGGTTCTGACAGCTAGGTAAGGTGCACTTGCCGTCCCAAATGTAACCCGCAACATCCTGTAGTGCTGAGTCCCAAATTCATCCTTCCATAAAACTCTTTGGTAGTCAGTATCCTCAGCGGCTACTTTTACCTGCCGATACATTTTGACTATATCAGCGATAAGTGCTACCGGATGTCTACGCCAACGCATGATGATGTGCCTCAAGTCAAGTTGTAGAGTTGGGCCGATCATGAGGTCATTATTTAATGAAATTCCATTGGTACCTGGGCTAGATGCATTGAAGATAAATCTTACCTTTGAGGTGGTCTTATTGTCTCGAACAACGGCATGGTGAGGAAGATAAACGGCGTCCGACTTTGTCTTCTCTTCGGCTGGAACAGGCTCCATGTGATCGAGAGAAAGATATTCTTCCATAGCACGTGCATACTCCCTCTCTAATTCAGGGGTTTTATGTAATCGTTTCTCCAAATATCCCAATCTTTTGGTAGCTATATCTAGAGTGTTGCCATACTTGCACTGTGGATCGGAGGAACGAAAGGGAAGCTTAACAATATATCGACCACCCTTATCTCGGGTAGTTGTTTTAACATACAAGGTTTCACATCGTTCCTCTTCTTCTGTAAACTGATTTTTGCTGACAATGCGTGATGGCTCAGACTCCAATTCCCAAAATTTCCTAAGTAATTCACTGTCGTCTATTTGAGTGTGCATGCTGATGATACGACTAGGAGAACATGACTGCGAGCTGCTTACAGGTGCTGATTGAACCTGGCCAGATAGGATCCATCCAAGCTTTGTTTTTTGTGCTATTGGATAGCCTGGAGAACCCTTGATAAGTCCCTCAACTAAAATCTGGCTGTAAATGTCAGCTCCCAAAAGTAGATCAACGGGATCAATTTGATCGCCAACACCTGATTCAACAACTTTACTCGAAACCCGCTTTAGACCTAATGACTGTACGGCGGATTCCGTGATGAACGAAGCCTGAGAACCTTGATCTAAAAGAGATCTTAACGTTAAATAAGCTCCGGATCGCGACTCTACCCTTACCAGGGCAGTCGCTAAAAGAACGTTACTATTAAGATTGACGTTGCAGGTTGTAACGTTATTTGCTTCGCTACTAAGTAACGAAGTTAGGCTGCAACAACTTCACTCTTGTCGGCTGATGAACTCTCAACATTATTATCAGTCGACTTGGGACTACTGGCATGCAAAAGAGAATGGTGTTTCTTTTTACAAACACGGCACCTGGAAGATTGGCGGCAAGTAAAGACTGAGTGACCAGAACACATACAATTGTAACAAAGACCATTGGATTGGACAAAACTACGTCGTGCGTCAACTTGATCTTTTGAGAAATTTTTACAGTTGTACAATCTATGACTTTCCGAACAGAATGGGCATACAACTTCTGAAGCATGATGAACTGTAACGCTATTACGAACGTTAGATTTTACTGGTCGGGTAGGCAAAAATTCCAGCGACCTGAACCTATGTTCTAAAAAGTGTTTAAATTTACCAATTGTAGGATGGTCGTCGGAAGTGCTTATTTCAGCCTCCCACAGCTTTCGAGACTCTGCATCTAATTTGGCAGTAATAAGGTAAATCACAATTACATCCCAGGAATCTGTTGGTAAACCTAGATTTTTAAGTCCATTCAAGCAGTCACATGTAGTATCCAATAAATCTTTGATTGCCTTGGCTGATTCAGACTGTATATTTAATTGCCCAGTTAGGCGTTTTAGAAAACAGTTTAATAAATATTTTTTATTGCTAAATCTCCTGTTCAATAGAGACCAAGATTCATCGTAATTTGCATCGGTAACCGGAATGTGTCGTAATAACTGCTCTGCTTCCCCGGATAGGTGGGCTTTGAGATAATGCAATTTGTGTACATTTTGTAAACTATCGTTTCGGTGTACCAGTGACTCGAACAAATCCTTAAAAGTGGTCCATTCAGTATATTTTCCACTGAAGGTGGGAATACAAATTTTAGGTAGTTTTACCTGTGGCATATGGATAACCGATGTGGGTTGTTGAACCGTTTTTTGATTTGAACAATTTTACCCAAACTTTCCTTTAGCTCAGTCTTATAATCACAGTAGAGCTCGAGAGTTTTCTCGTACATTTCGTCTACATAATAGCTCGATTTTTCGTACTGATCCTTGTCAACGTCAGATATGATGGTTCGGTGGGTATCAATAAACGATTTCCATTGTTCCTCCAATGCTTCCAGTCGTGTCTCTATATAAGATTGGGTAATTCTTTCTTTAGGCGACTTTTTAAAATTATTTTTTCCCTTATTTATCGCAAGTTTACCATCTTCCTGTAGTTTAACTAGAGTTTCCATGCTTATTTCTGAAGAATTTTTATCCATTAAGGTGAAAGAATTATCTAAACTCTTGGACATGGAAACAATGGATTAATGATTGAGATCAGAGCCACAGCAATAAACTTAATAAATTACAAGTATTAATACCTATTAACGTTGCAACTGGGTAAAGACAACTTCGACCGCGAAATCGCCAGAAGGGTGCAACTGGGTTGGGCATCGCATCTTCTCGTCGCCTCTACCGCAATGCCTGAAGAGCAGGGTATATAACCAGTGCGTCCTACCTGTCATGACCTACGGGGCCGAGACGTGGAACTTGACAGTCAAGCTGGCCCACCGACTGCATGTCGCTCAGCGAGCTATGGAACGGTCTATGCTGGGGATCTCGCTAAGGGATAGAATCCGGAACGAGATCATCCGCCAAAAGACGAAAGTCATAGATATCGTTCAGAGGTGCAGTAAGCTGAAGTGGCAGTGGGCTGGTCATGTCTGTCGCAGAACCGACGGGCGTTGGAGTAGGAAGGTTCTCGAATGGAGACCACGTCTCGGGAAACGTAGTGTTGGACGCCCCCCTGCTAGGTGGACCGATGACCTGAGGAAGGTGGGTGGGGAGGTGGTGGCTGGATGCGAGAAGCGGAGGACCGTGAAAGTTGGCGCCGTCTTGGAGAGGCCTATGTCCAGCAGTGGACTGCAATAGGCTGATATGATGATACCTATTAATAACCAATTCAAAGGTATTAATTAATTTATAAACAGTTTGTTATTGTTAGACAGTAAGGAGCAATAGTCTATTCTAATCAAACACGTTTCAAGTCCGTTGAACATGAAGAAGAAGTCCGCCACAAAACACAGAATTTTAATGTCCGGAGATGCAATATTTTTCTAAGTGTTTAGATAATTTAACACTTTTGAAAATTGGGCATAGGTTCCCCGTATGTTCACTTTTTCACTGATTATTCTAAGTCTATATTAATAAGTTAAAATTTTACAAGTGTCTGACAACTTTACTTTTCTAAGTCCGAAGACTGTGACTTTAACTCATAATGTTTTGATCACTGACTCACGACATATATGTAGTTCCGTTTGACACCGGTTGCTGCTAGCGCCACCCGAAGTCTCGTCCTCTGGATGTGACTCCGCTTTTACCGCTCCCTTCTGACTTCACTGCTTTTAGCGCCCGCTGGTGGTTGAATCCGTCACAATTGCTTTGAGCGCCCCTTGGCGCAATCCAAACGTTGAGTAGAGCACAACATAAGCGACAATCCGCCACTTTGCCGGTGTACCAATTTGGGCAGTTGTTCAATCTCCCAAGTAACCTTCCGGCACGTAAGGACCACACTAGTGTACAGTGTCCCAAAAATAACCAGGAGCGAGTTACAAAATAAAACACAAGTCCCAGTTAGTAAGAGTGAAATATATATTTTGAACCTTATGATCAACACTTATATGTGAGTTACAAGAACCAAATAAAATCGCGATTCAACTCGGCACAGCGACATCTATGGATGGACTTTGGAACTAATTTCCACATATGTTCTTACCTAAGATGTTTCAGTTAACATGAATTATTACAAGATTAAACAGGAAGCCTGTTATTGGCCTTATTATATCAAATGTTCTTTTAATTATTTTTATATCTTAAGCAATTATTTTGCAAGTTTTTACGAAAGTAAATTGAATTTAGCTCACAAAAATTAATCAACTGTGTCATCCGGTGGGAACTCGAACCCACGTCCCTTCGCTATCCGGGCGAGTGCTCTTACCAACTAAGCTACGGAGGACGTTAGTCAGCCGACGAATTTTTGTAAGTGCTTGCTACGCCAGTGAGCCGGCGTTCGATTTCACGTCCTCCGTAGTTTAGTTGGTAAGAGCACTCGGCCAGATAGCGAAGGGACGTGGGTTCGAGTCCCACCGGATGACATAGTCGATTAATTTTTGTGAGCGAAATTCAATTTGAATGTTCTTTTATTTAATATTTAGGTAAGTAATCACTGTTAGTTTTCTTATACACGGTTTCTGAGATTAGACTCGCGATAATTTAAGGGGCTTCTTCTTTCCTAAATTTTAGAGATGCCAATGAAAAAAAAAATACAAAAAAATTTTTGGCAAATGGTTGCCACTTTATGAGGGGTGGAGTTAGAACCCAACACGGGGATTTTTTTGTCGATAACATTTGATGGGTTGTTCCCAAAGGTCCATGGAAAATTCATACTTAAATTCCCAAACGGGTCCACAACTTTTTAAATTAGTAAATTTTTCTTTCCCATTGGGTCCATGAGAATGTTTGATACAGTCAGCAATGAAAGCTTGGCTAATGGATAAGTGTATATTATTTGTATGAAATAAAAGAATACACAATCTTGTACTAGGGACCACTTTACAAACTTTGGAAGCAAGTTTTACACTTAATTTTATCGAAAAAAGCGAACAAATGTGTTTACTTTTAATTAGATTTGTAAGAAAAACATGATAGTATATACCTGTTTTATGTACGAAGACATGAAAAACCATTAAAAATCTTAAAAAATTCACCTAAGACATAAAATTAAAATTTTCTGATAAGAATTTGTTTCTACTGACTGTACTTTTGGAAAATCTCATGGACACGTTGGGAATCCATGTATGAACATTTAAAATGTTATTGAAAATATGGACCCGGTAGGAAAAGAAGAACAATAGAATCGTGGACCTCTGGGAACAACCCCATTTGATGAACTAATAGCCCATAAATTGTCGCTAGTCCAAACGCGAACACATCGTATAACTTACCCATGACCCAGCTGAAGCTGCCGAGCCTCGCGCGACACTTGGGGCAGTGCAGCTTGCCGTGCGGCGCCACGCTCACGGCCTGCATCCACGCCATCGGCTCCACGAACCACATCAGCCGGCACGCGGCCGGCGAGTCGCGCGCTGCGATGCTGCCGTCCACCAGGTTGCCTTCGCTGTACCCGTCTAGGTGCTGGAAGATAATCATTTTGCCCCTTTATTAACAAAACGGGAAGGATATTTTTTTTGTAACTCGAGCGATTATTTTGCAAATTTCAACGAAATTAAATTAAATTTCGCTCACAAAAATTAATCGACTGTGCCATCCGGTCACTGGCGTAGCAAGCTCTCACAAAAATTCGTCTAACGTCCTCCGTAGCTCAGTTGGTAAGAGAGAATGGACGTGGGTTCGTATCCCACCGGATGACACAGTCGATAAATTTTTGTGAGCGAAATTTAATTTAACAGGAAGTTAATTATTTAAAATTTTCTCTGATGATGACGATTTTTATAACATTTTGTGTAAAATTTAACCTCTCAACATCCGCGCTCCCTGGTGGGAAGTAATAAAAGTTCTCAGCTCACTCGAGTCTCCGCAGTGGGATTGAATTTATATAGAAATTAGTTTTTTGTTAAAATATTGCTTGAGTGCTGATAGATGATGAAATACTTATGTTAATATGGATAGAAAAATCAGGTGTTACTTTGCAGATATCCACGAAAACATATAATTTATTGTTTCAAAACATAAAATTAACTGACATTCCTATTATATTTTTATAACTTAAGCAATTATTTTGCAAGTTTTTACGAAATTAAATCAAATTTCACTTACAAAAATTCCTAAGAGAAAAATACCCATCATAAACTGACAATTTGTATCTTGGATTCTGCACAGAAGAAAAAGGCTAGAAACTAGAGCATCTAGACAGTCCTAGAACATTAAGTTTTTTTCTAGATTTTACAAACTCGGTAATTAGTACCACAAGCAAAACACAAGGTTTCATATTAGCAAGTGACGATATTTTAACAGAGCCTTTTACTATATCAGAGAAATAGGACTTGAACATTATTTTCCAAAAAACGGGCAATTTTTTATTTTTCCTAACAAAAATTTTAAATTTTTTTAAGATCGGACTAAACAGATAGTTTAAAAAAATACATTTTTGCCTCTGTCTCTCTCATTTTGATTTACTATTATACCGAACTTGTGTACCAAACGTAATGGCGTTTTTCTTGGAACCTAGGGTATTTTTTTTTCTTCATAAACATTTTTTTTTGTTGCTTTGCCTTTGCCCTCTAAGTTTCATCCGTTACTTAAATGTAACTTATATATTTATAGCCAACCTGACTAGAACCTTCCTCCCCTTCATTACTCTTATCGCTCTCCTGTCCGTCTGTCTCATTCCCCGGTGCCTTCTCCACATCAGACTCCAGGATCTGGCACGCCAGGCTCTTGAGCTTCTTGATGAGAATCTCCCCGTTCTCCGCACATGTCAGGCCGGTCAGCTTGCTGGGAGGAGGCCGGAGACCTTTCTTGGCTAGCTCCACTTTTACCTAAAATACAAAAGTTACACTATGTATTTTTGATGGTATACCCCAACTCTACTATATTTATTAGATGATACAGTACAATTAAAAGATAGGTATCGTAACAATTTGACACGTCATGCGGCAGCTACTTTCACATGAAATGGAACGGTAGTGAAAAAAATAAGTCTAAAAGAGAACTTTGTCGGCATTAAATTAAATTTCACTCACAAAAATTGATCAACTGTGTCATCAGGCGAGACTCGAACCCACGGCCTTTCGCTACTCGGGCAAATGCTCTTACCAACTGAGCTATGGAGGACGTTAGTCAGTCGACGAATTTTTGTAAGTGCTTGCTACGCCAGTGAGCCGGCGTTCGATTTAATCAATACTTGGGGATATTTTTACAAATATTTGACCATCAGTTAATATGAAATTAGGTTAACTTATAATTAAGCATTTTTTGGCTCGGGTAGATGTCGCTGACGTCAATGACGTATTCAAAAGAGACCAAGAATTTCGGAAGGGTGAATGGACTGCACGGTAGCTTAGTGTGTAAGAGCGTTGGCCCGGTTAGCCAAATTTCGTGGGTTCAACTCCTACCAGTGTGCGAATTGTTGGTTTCTTATTAAAACAAGTGTTATGCCCGCCTTCCACTGCAAAAGAGTAATGAGTGGGGAATAGCTGAGCGGAAAGGAGTAAATAGTCTTGACCATCCATTAAGAAAGAGTTTAAGTGTAAAATGGGTTTTGCCTTCCATTGCCGGCGAGTTTTGAGGAGTGGGCGAGGCGGGAAATGAGAGGAATCAGATGAGCGAGTTGTTTGCCTTTCATTGGCAGCAGGCATGAGCGAGGAGAACTAACCGGCAAGGACGAAAGCGGGCGAGCGAAGGGGCAGGGAAGGCGAGGGGGACGGAGGTGTAAGCAGAGTCCGTTCAAAACTAGTTCGCGATACAATGACACAGCGGACCCATTTTAACTCGCTCAGTCCGCTTCGCTTGCTCGTTCACGGTGGAAGCACTTCTATGAAATTTTGCGTTGCGAGTCGAACGGGGTCCGTACGGAGTCCGTTAACCACTTTTGTAACTCTTTGTACTCTTTTGCTCCTCTCCGTACGCACGTTCACAGTGGAAGCACTTCTATGAAGATTGCTGTTGCGAGTTAAACGGAGTCCGTACGGAGCCCGCTCCGCTCGCAGTGGAAGGCGGGCATAATGTAAGTGAGCGAGCCTCACCGGCCTGGGCAGGTGCGGTATGATGTTGGACTGGCTGGCGACGACGCGGCGGCACTTCTTGCAGCGGTACACCACCGGGTCGGGCCGCTCGCGCGCCAGCCCCGGGTCCGGCTTTACGAGGTCCGCGAACAGTTGCGGCAGGATCTTCACTGCAGTGAATAAAATTAGTTCTGTCCTGTATTCTGGCACAATAAAAAAAAACTGGTAAGCAGCTAGCAGAGGCCCAATTCTCACGCCTTCGATAGTATATCACATACGATACTGATCGAAAAAACATGGCAGATATTACAAAATTAAAATGTTGCGTGTTCTCAAAATATCAAAATGTTAGGTATTTATCACATTTTTTCATATCCGCCATGTTTTTTCGACAAATATCGTATGTGATTCATATCGAAGGCGCGAGAATTGGGTCCCAGCAGCTCACTTGATTGATAGGGTAATATTTGTATATGGTGTATCCCCTTTTACAAGAATTTATAAAAATCATTTATTTCTGTACATAAATAGACTTGTAAGGAACTTACACATCCCAAAATATAATAGAGCCCTATCCACTGCTTTGGGACAGTTGTGGGCTAGTGTTGAGAAGAAGCAGCGCAAGTAAGTCCAGTCACTAAATATCAAGTTTTTTATAATCATTTTTATAACTTAAGCAACATTTTTATAAATTAAATTAAATTTTATTTCACTCACAAAAATTATGTCAATTTAATCAATTTTTTATAAGCCTTTGCAAGTAATTTGTCTTCTGCTTTGCACTGGAGGGAATTTGATAAATTAATTTTGTTTGATTTCATACATCAAACAAACATGCATCTAGCAGAAACATCAGGGCTAAAAATAAAATACTCAGATTACCTTTCATGAATTCCAGTATAATAAGTAATGTTAGTAATAAATAATGCAACAAGAATGTTTAAAATATTATGTTATTTTACTGAATCATTCCGTTGCTTCTTGTTCAAGTTTTCTCTGATAACCTAAATAAAGTGTTTCCTACCTTGTTTTAATTTCTGTCCGGCCATCTTGAGCCTAAACTGCTTGAATCTGGGGTCGTCTCTGTTTAACGTGTAGCCCATATGCCCAAAGAGCTTCAGCTGGGCTATAAACCCAACATTTGGAGAGACAAACCGCCGCTTGCTCTTAACCAGAGTGTAAGCCTCCTCATAGCACAGGCCATACTTCTCCATTATGTAGGCGATAACCACTGCAGCCGAACGGGAGACTCCAAAGAAACTGTAGATAAGATTATATTGTTGACATATTCAGATTTTTCTAAGTATTACAAACAGTAATGCAGAATACAAGAATTAAATGTAAAATGTCGGCTATATTAAAAAAAAAAATTCTAGAAAATTTTGAGCATACAACATACACATACTACTCTCTGTTTTGTGATACACATCATATTTAGCCCATCTGACACCTATATAATAATGCAGAAAATAAATTTGGAGGTAGGTAGGTAATTGATTTAAAAAAAATGTCAGGTATATTTATTAGATCTCACTTGGAGGTAGTTTGGAAGTAGCTAGTTGTTGGTTTAAATTTCAAATCAAGTTAATTAACTGATGTGGTACTTAATAAAAAAGTTTTTGTTGTGATTGATAATAAGAGCAGTTCAAAAATGTTTATAATGTGTAGCCTTATTTGTAAGCAGGTTAGTTCTACTATTACCTATATATTCATATCAGCCTATTGCAGTCCACTGCTGGACATAGGCCTCTCCAAGACTGTGCCCACTTTCACGGTCCTCTGCTTCTTGCATCCAGTCACCACTGGCCACCTTCCTCAGGTCATCGGACCATCTAGCACGGGGGCATCCAACACTATGTTTCCTGAGACCTATACTTATTAGGTCACTTAACGATTCAGAGATCCAGACACAATAGAAAATTAATTGGTTTGCGACTGCCGGCAGTCTTATGATCCTCAAGGTGTTCAATTTGCAGTATTTTCTTGTACTTACCAGTGGACAAGAACAGTTCCCCCATCAGCAATGGCTTGTTTTATGAAATTGTTTGTTTCGGGCAAGTGTGTTATCAAATCTTCTTTCGGCATGTCAGACACTGTAAAATGTTTTGATTTATACTACATATACATAGCTATCAGACTTATTTTAAGTAAAATAGGTAACCACTCTCTAATCTAGCCTTTGATCTTCTTATTTTGTATCATAATACTATACTACTTCTAAGCCCTAAGCTTTAATAGTTGTGTTAATACTTACATTGGACAAATTTGAATGTGAGATTTGGCCGGTCCAGTATAGTCCTCGGCAGCGGCACTAGATCCAATGTCAAAATGTGAGTGATTCCCAGTTTCTGCAGCATCTTTTGGTCGCGAGCACATGCCACATTACCTAAAAACAAGAATCATATAAGTGCAAAACTGGCATCTTTAGAGAAATTATGATTTGTTCTAATAAGACCAAGTTAGTAACTGATTTCTATAAAAAAAATTAAAAGAATGGTTGCAGAAGAGAGTAGCAAGTAGCACAAATGTTAAGTGTTTCTTCAAGTTTATTACCAAGGTATAATCCATCGTCAATGGGATCCACACTCACGTCCACATCTCTTAAGTCATCTTCTGTGGAATCAGTTGCGTGGATTTCCACTTCAGCTATTTGTTTAGCCATTTATAGCACTATTTCAAACCAAGTGACCTATAACAATGATCAATCTAAGATTAAAATGAAACTATCCAAACAATTTTTTTGTGCTGTCGAAATTGGTAGATACAATGCAGTAATTTACAAAATTATGCACGTTTCAGTCAAGACATAAGTAAACATAATTGCGAAAAATCAATACTGGCATAGTAAAACTATAGTTTACGCTTAGAAAAGCAATTGTTTTTGCAGGAAATGATTTCTAAAAACAACATTTTGCTTGATTTTGATATATAATAAAGAAATATTACATAAAATTACAAACCCTCCAAAGAATAATTCACCCGCGCAGATTTTGACATTTTGTCTCGTTTCTTTAGTTTACAATGTCAAAACAAAATCTGTCAAAAGTGTGACGAAAAGAAATTAATCAATCAGTAAATAAAAGTTACAAAAAAGAAAAACGTTTTTGAAATACGTAAGCCTATTATTAGTATTATATTATTTTAAACAGGTTCAATGAGTAATTTACGACAAAACATTACTATAAACTTAATAATAAGGGCGAACGAAAGAACAAAAGTACCTAACCAACTGCTTATAGATAGACTCCAACCGGCAATAGATGCCGCTAAACGTTTTTAATTTCTAATCGAGCATTGGATCTTAAGTGGTAGCTTAAGAAAAGTTTTTAAAAGAGGTTTATTAACATTATTATTGTCATAATAAATTATTATATACAGATTTAATGAGTAAATTACAAGAAAATATCCTTAGGGAACAAAAGAAAAATACACGAGATGGTAAACAACGGTTTACTCCAATCCAACCGCTATAGATGGCGCTAAAAGTTTCTAATCGAGCAAGCCTGAGTGGTAGTAGTTAGTAGCATAGAGTATGTTGAATTGGTTAGTAGCACCATGGTAGCACGAATCCGTTGCAGAGACGAAGCAGTCCTAGGTTTGAAACTTTGAATTTATTACACCAAAGACTACTTTTAGAATTACACACTTTTAATTTATGAGATCGGGAAATAATCGTATTTGGGTGGATTAAAAAACACGTTATTATCTACTTATTAAAGTTACTAACATTTTTTTTAACTATTTGCGATATATTGCCTGTAATGCCGAAATCATGAAAAAAGATAGGCATCTAGTTCAGTACCATACCTACTTAAAGATTCCAAGCGTAGCCACATTTTTGTTGCTAAAAACATTAATAAGACTTAATTTCGTGCAAATGTTTATCTTCATGCTTCATGCTTGCTATTTTACGCATGCTCTTCGAACTATGAAAGCTACCTAACCTTGACCTTAAGAAAATGTGACAGTCGGTCCAAAGTCCAAAATAAAATATCAACTCATTACACAGTCACATCAAGTCCATTGTCCACAACCACACCTCATGCCTGGTAAATTACAGCATTGCAATTTAGTACGTAAGCAATCACAACAGCGCGGCTGGCTGGTGCAATCTTTGGACCTAAAAGCTTACATTAGGTCCAAAGTCCACTAACTTTTGTTTAATTGTAGCTGTTAGACTTTGCCTAAAAGTATTTTCCTACTCAAATACATATCAGGATTTATTTTAAACTAGCGAGTTTTTAACTAGGAGTGACTTTATGTGCACAAATCCCAGATTGCCCATACAAATTGTTATCCCACATTGAAAATTTTCGATGTTTTTATAGTAGTTATTTTTTATTCGGAGAGGACACAAATCTATAAATCAAAGATCACAAAAATCGTCCCAGCTGATTTTACTTTATTTTATGTCAATAGGGACTGCGAGTTTTTTTTAGAGTTTTCGTTATTTTTCCCATTCATTAGAATCAGTTTGGAAACTCGCATGTAAATACGAAATTACTTCATTTAAAAATATTAAAGGAACTTTATGCAGTCAATTGATCGCAAACTACTAAGTTATGTCATCGAACATCATGCGCATGATTCAGCAAGATGGTGATGTCGCAAAAAACAGGATTGGCCAATGTTATGTCAAAAAACTTCTGCCATTTCTGCTGTTGGTCAACCGTGAACTATGGTCGAAAAATTGTGCTGCTTTGTGGCTTGGTACTTATACAAATATGCAAAACATGTCAACCATGCAGCCGATTGATCTGGTTACTATAGTTGTAAAACGGTTTGAAACCTCAAAACTTACCGTTAACTTAGTTGAATACCGAGTACGTCATAAAAAAGAATGGGTTATTTTGTTCAAAATAGTACCACATTTAGCGGTGGTAACGTTGTTACTCTCTTTTTTGCGTTTGTAAGTGTATTATTTTGTACTAGCTGTTGCCCGCGACTTCGTACGCGTGGACTCGATGATACAAAATATGTTATACTCCCGTCACCATCCAGCTATCATGATCTCTTAGTCTACCATGTCGTAAGAAAAAGAGAGGAATGAAAAATCAAGGTCAATCGGCACTCTTTTTTTAGATAGGTTACTATCACATCGCCATCTTTCTCGGTAAGAAAATTTCGCATGGCAGTGACACCGACTCCAAAACTAAATTTTGTCGTACCTATATCTTTGTTTAAAAAAAGTGTATAGGTTTTTTTTTACTTTTAAGTTTATTGAAGGCAGTTTTATTCGTCTGTAAAAAAATTTAGGTAACTAACTTTAGTTTAGTGTTCAGAAAAAAGTCGAACTCAAAAAGCCTCCCTACCGCAATAGATGAATGCGGCTTAGCATTTATTTATTGTGTCCCTAGCCTACTCAAAGGTCGGTTTGTAAGTTACTACTATCGTAAAGTTATTATTATTATTAGGAGCCTGTCGTGTTTCTTCTATAACATAAAGTAAGTAAGACTATTCTTATACTCGTAGTTCAATTTCCGTAAGTTAGTGTTAAGTAGTATAAAATATAGTGCCAATTGACTTTGATCTTTCATTAATAATACAGTACTTAATTCAACAAAATTTCGGAAAACTGTTTGTGGTAAAAGTATCCACAAAGCATTATGTTGAGTATCGGAACCGTTGAGTTGGACGACTGCAATTTTATGGCAGACAGTCTAAAAAGTTTTCCTGCAAAATTTCCATCAGCGGAACCTAGTAGTTTACTTATAAAAAAATCCTAAACTTTAAACTTTTACATACTTTTTTGGTTAGAATGTTTGTTTTGTCGTGTTTTTTATTACAAATGTCTTTCGCGTTTTGTTTCCTTCCTGACACTATTCATTAGCAAAGAAAATAAGTACCTATGTACGTTCAGCAATATAGTTTGTATTGTATTCATTGGAAAATGGGTAGAAAAAATATCTAACAACCCTGAAAAAACACAGTTTGGTGCTTCATGATATGATAAACACGATGGCATAGTTAAATCTGAGGTCCTGTTAAAACATAGTTTTTGACCATTTTAAACCGAATCTTTGGGTTAAAAACGTTTTAAAAGAAAAATGGTTTCAAACCGACCTGTTGATTTGGTTTGAAACCTGTCTAGCGATCTATGCTCATACACTTTTCCTTTTTGATTTAGGTATTCAAAAAGCCGCATCACAACTAAGTATGTCCATAGCTACGTGAAGTCACTACGAGACAAGTTCAAGTTAGGTAATAAGTGCACATTAGTGTTGCCGAACTATCGATAGTAAAAATATCGATAGTTTACATCGACAATCATGTACCCTATCGATATGCCTATCGATAGTATCGATACTATCGATAGCACAAAACAAAGCAACAGTATCGAATGATTGCAATACTATCGATACTATCGATAGTATTGTAGTTCTTTATTATCAAACTATCTATAGTATCGATACTGTCGATTTTATTTGCAACGATACTATCGATATTGTCGATCGATTGTAATGGACTATCGATAGTTTAAAAAATTACAATAGTATTAGGTAGATTTTATTAGTAATGAAGTTGAGGTAATATATTTTTATAAACATTTCTAATATCGAGCTGTGCTTATTCTTACTACGTAAAAGGTAAAGAAGCAGCGTTTTGAAATGACACTTAAGTATGAGTATTACGACTGACTAACGTCCTCCGTAGCTTAGTTAGTAAGAGCACTCGCCCGGATAGCGAAGGGACGTGGGTTCGAGTCCCACCGGATGACACAGACGATTAATTTTTGTAAGTGAAATTTGATTTAATTTCGTAAAAACTTGCAAAATTATTGCTTAAGTAATAAAAATATAAAAAGAGTATTACCTTACCTAAAAATTGTAAACACTACTGGGCTCAATTCCAATGCGCCCTGTCTAAGATTAAATTTAGGTTCAGTCTCTCTCTCTTTCTATATTAAACAAACGATTAAGTGATGTGATTTCTAACTTATTTGTACAAGTTTTTGCGTGTTTTCGTCTAACTTTAGTCGTCATCGAATGACATCCCTACTAAATTGTTTATCGGTTCTCTAATTTCCTTAGCAACGGTCAGCTGTTTAGTCTGACGTTTCTAAATTAATATAGTCTGTCTCTTTTCGTTCGTTTGGCAGTGAAAGAAAGACTGAACCTAAATTTAATTTTAGAATTGAGCCCACTATTGCAAATTGTTAAACTATCGATAGTCCAAAACAATCGATAGTATCGATACTATAGATAGTATCGACACTATCGTTGCAAATACAATTGACAGTATCGATACTATCGATATTTTGTTATTAAGGAACTACAATACTATCCATAGTATCGATAGTATCGATAGTATTGCACTCATTCGATAGTATTGTCTTGCTCTGTGCTATCAATAGTAGCGATATTATCGATAGGCCGATCGATAGTCCTTCTATTGTCTGGCTATCGATAGACTATCGATTAATAATCGATAGTCGACTATCGATCGGCAACACTAGTGCACATTTGCTAAACATTTATGGTGAAGGTACTTAACTTCTCGTATGTAATGTTTCGCACCTATTATTTTATACTTAAATGTCTTTTGCACCAATCACCCCCTTCCTGTGATTAAGTATTTCCTATACCCAAAAGTTTGGAAGAGATCCCTCTTAGCGATAAGACCATCTAATTTGTACATCTTTCTTTGTAAATTGTATTGTTGTTACTTTTATGGTGTGCAATAAAGAGTTATCTATCTATAGTACTTCTATTAGTTATTATACCTACATAAACAGTATTTCTAAGACCACATGAAACGAATTACTTACGAGTACCTACAGTTAACAGTAAGTGGTATTCATTAAGAACAAAGGCTTCTTTGTTTTCCATACCATCTCTAATTCTGCCGGTCTCCTATTGAAGATTGTTTAAACATTTAACAAAGGAATTCCAGCAGCAAAGCGCATCCAATAGGTATTTATTATGCGCAAAATGATTCTTACCTTTACATTATACGGGGTTTGTCTAACATGGTGGTGGGGTAAAACTTCTTTTGTTTTCATCCATCTCACTCTGTTCTTGACATCATCGGTGTGTAGTCCGCACTACCTCGTATTCAATTAGGATTAGAATACCTAGTTATTTTGGGGGATTGCTACCATGTATCTTTTCTTTTTATTTGTAAGTTCCCGATATTTCGGCACTGTTGCAAGCGCCATGATCGCGGAATAATTTAGGTTTTGGATTGTCAGCATTAATTGGAAAGTGAGAATACCATTGACTCATCGCAAGGCCGAATCTCGGACGTGGTGTGCCCGGTCAGCTTGCATAACAGCCACTCTTGCGCATTGCTAAACAAATACTACTAGATGCCTTCGACTATACACCTTAAAAATGTACATACCTAATACGTATTAACAGGCCTGGATAGATACTTTTATGATTTTATGTATGAATACCTATGTAAAAGAATATGAAAAGAGAGGCAAACTGAACGTACAGTTATTGGCAACTCCCCGAGACTTCGCCCGCGCCAAAGTCGGATTTTCCATTGATAGATAGATACCCTTTATTGCACATCACACACAGTATAAATTTAGATACATAAATGCGCATAGAATGGTAAAATTTAGGCGGTCTTATTGCTGAAAGCAATTTCATCCAGACAACCTTCCGGTAGAGGACAGTCTAAAATTGAATTGGGTCGGCGCTGAAACTATAAAAAAAAGGTAAATGAGTAAAGAATTAAAAAACACGATATAAGCATTCATACATATACATAAATTACTAAGGCTATTAAATGTTAATAATACTAATAAATATTTTAACATACAAACAAACTTTCATTCCCCATTTCACCACCCTCATGATTTTATATCGTGACAAAGTAGCCTTGTGTCCTTCCCAGGGTCTCACACTATATCTGTACCAAATTTCATTTGAATCGGTCCAGTAGTTTCGGAGCCTACAATACAAACAATCAAATCTTTCCTCTTTATAAAATTAATGTAGATGTGTAGGCTATACAGTGTAGCTTTCCTACAGACACATACATCCATACTATCCATACTAATATTATTAATGCGAAAGTGTGTCTGTCTGTCTGTTACCTCTTGACGCTTAAACGACTGTACCGATTGAGATGAAATTTGGTATGGAGACAGTTCGAGACCCTGGAAAGGACATAAGATACATTTTGTCGCGATATAAAAACATTAAGGGGGTGAAATTGGGGATGAAAGTTTGTTTGTATGTTAGAATATTTATTAGTATTATTAACATTTAATAGCCTTGGAATCTATTGGAATGGAAAATCCAACTCTTGCGGGCGAAGTCGCGGGGAACCACTAGTAATAAATATATACCAGAACTACCTACAGGGTTGTACGACACAAGGTCAAAAGGCTAGGATGACATTATTATAGCTTATGTATGCCTAAAGTCCTAACTGTCCCATTGTTTCATCGCTGCGCAGATTTCGCTAATGAAAATTTTTGCAATTTCATGAATGAAAATTTAAACAAAACGAGATCTTTGTCTACGCGCTCATTTCCTGACCGAGCTTCTCATACATTTGCAAGTCATAGAGCATTTTTTTTTTTAATTTGAAATGGGTTTGCTCTTGACTCTAGACTAAGCCAAACGTGGCATACTGTAAAAACAGATATCGACGCCCAGCCAATTTTACCTGCTCTAAGGCTGGCAGAGAAAGCATATGGCATGAAGTTCGCTTTATTTCATTGGTAACAATAATAATTTTAAATCACCTACTAGTTTAATGACACACGTCTAAGCCCATAAAGGAAGAAAAAGCGCGCAATTATGTGTCTCAGTGTAAATGTTTAACTGTTAAAATGTATTTATCTCATTGTTTATTGCGTCTTGCATAACGCTAAGCTGTTACGTAAAGGGCGCCTTTCATCGGGTTTCCGCGGCTCAGCATTCGCAAGTTAGGCCTAAACATACCTAAACACAAATATAATTTAGTAAGAAGAGTCAGGAAATCGGTGGTGTTAACACCCCCGTGCCTCGGAAAGCACGTTAAGCCGTTGGTCCTGCGCCTGATCTCTCTACGGTCATGTCGGACTACCGTCTCACCGAATTATGAGAGTGAAGGAACAGAGAGTGCACCTGTGTATTGCGCACACACTTATACACTATAATATGTCCCGCGCAGTTGGCTAATCTCTGTTGAGATAGGTCGCCGTAGTCGAAATTCGGCTAGGAGAACATTATTATAATAAGAAAACCTGTATTAAATTAGAAAATTTGTAATAAAGATAGTTGTTATAAATAGGACAGTGTAATAAGATTAAAATTGTAATAGATAAATATATAATTATATGAAGCTCACCTTATTGAACAAAGACTAAACACCACAAAAGAGACTTAAAAAACCCTTGGAAATCCATTCCTGGATCTATCTAAATGTTTATAGCCCCTTCAGAAAAAAGACATAAACACGCTTTAAAAAAAAAACAACTTATGACCATTGCCAACTTATAATTAAAACTATTTTTAACATTCTAGACCGCTATCAGGGTTTTTATGTGAAAACTTATACGCCGTCCATTTTTCACGAATAAAAGTTCCTAACTATTCAGGCTTTTGCCTTCGCGCATCCAACCACCGCAATTCTTGTCCGGCAGGTGTATCTCCAGCATGACCTCAATGATACAGGGACCAGTGAAGGAAGATAGTTAGGCTACCCTAGTACCTTAGCCCGAACTCATATTTGAGTGGTGAAAATATACTTAAATAAGTGATTCTCCGAGGGGCGTTTTTTGGCGTTTATAACTCCTAACCCATTCAATAAACAGCTTTGGAGTTAACTTTAAATGATTCTCTGTCTATTCATCTACAGAGACATAGTTTTAAACATAAAATAGGGCTTACAGATATTTTTAAATAATATTTTACCGCCAAAAACGGGAGCAAAACCGGTGTTCTCCGCGCGTCCAAACGACCTCGCGGTTAGTTTAACCACTAATATCTTTATTGTTTGTTGTGTTATGTACACATACTATATGTCAAAAAAAATGTAAATAAGTCAAGATTGATCATTCAAAAAACCAGTATTGATATCGTTTAAACAGAAAGAGTTAGAGAATATTTTGTCTCGGTCACACGATTGTGGTAGATTCGTGAACGCGACATAAAAAGGTTCATAGCTTAAAAGAGCCTCAACTTTTAGACACGCTTAATGGCCCTACGGAAACTTTAGTTAAATTACAGCATCATTGGAGAACAAATGCCTTTCTTATCGCTTTGATACAGAAAATATAGGCACACAAATTCATCAACTTTTTTCTGGCAACCTTTTGAAGAAACCCTTCATGGTTAAATTTTAAAGACAATGGAATGATTTAGATGTAAGTGTTGAATATTCAGTATAAAACCCTTTTTTAATTGCTTCTTCCGCTTTTTAGTTTTTATATTTGTCAAGAAACAACCAGTAAATTTTTGAAAATGAAAAGTTTTCGTAACTTTCGTGGCATGGTTTTCGTGGACATTTGACCACGAAGGATATCTTTCACTCCACGTAAGGTTACGAAGGTCTATTTATGCAGTCTTATGTTACTTCTCTGTCGGTCTGTAAAAGTTTATTTATAACCATGTTAACGTTTTCTCCCAAAATTATTAACAAACTATAGTTTGAGTAGGTATAAACATGAGTTTTTCTTGTATTTATCTATTTTAGTCAAACAAGGTTGATATATCTAATTGATTGAACCCTGATGTTATTCTTACTAAATAAATGGTAGCTTATCAATTTATCGACGTCAACAAGGAAAGTTCTCCATATAATTCATATACGAATAACTTGATAAAACACTGTCCATGATTGAATGTATGCACATGTGGAATAAAAAGTATTACACGGAAACTGTGATCTACAGTTTTAGACAACAGGAATACGTTTACTTCAGGTAAACAAGTGTTTTTTTTAGGTAGATTCACCTTGGCTGGATAGAGTCCGAAAAACTAGGCGAGGGCATTTATTATTAAAAATTTTGGGCCAAGTATAAGCCAGCTCGACCAGTGATTGGTCTATTGCGGCAGCCCTTTTGATTATAGCTCACTGCTTATACCCGTTGAATCCAGGAATTGCCAGATTTTTCGGGGAGTGAGTTCTGTTCTCTCTCTATCTCTTCCGGGTGCATTATATGCTGCCCTAAATGGATACTTCTTTTGCTCATACGAGCGTTTTAGAGTGTTTTTGTCCTGGTACGGACTTCCACAGCTCAATAGCCTCTTGTTTACTAAGGGTAGTAAGAAGTGTAGTGGCTCTTTGTTTGGTAATACCACAGAACGGTTCTGGGCTGATTTGAGGGCCGTTGGCTCCTTTTCTGACAAGCTCGTCGGCTACTTCATTACCGTAAATGTTAGAATGCCCTGGCACCCATGTTAGTGCTACTTATTGGAGTAACCCAGGGCATTCAGGTTTCTGTTAGGTTTAAAGATCTTTATTCTCATACGAAATTACATTTCATTTATAGTGAGATGAGAAAAAAAAAAACTTATGTAATTAGCCGGTATTCGACTCTAAATATAATTTTAGCTTATTTTTAAATATATTCATACTTTCACACTCTTTTATGGGGTTTGGTAGCATATTGAATAGCTGTGCTCCCTCAAACAGTATAGTCTTCTTTCCATAGTTAGTTCTAGGCGCTGATAATTGTATTTTATTTTTGATTCGGAGGTTATGGGGGTTACTTTTTATAAACAATTTTATATTACTTTTAATAGAATTTGTTATTAATTTTTTGACTAAACTGCATGTTTGGAATTTGTATAGTTGGGATAAATTAAATATTTTAGATTTCTTATATATCTGATTAGTTGGTGTATGAAAGGGATATTGAAATAAAGCTTTTATGACTATGTTCTGGGATCTTTGCAATGGATTAAGGTTCGTAAATGCTGCAGAGCCCCAAATCTCGATAAGGTAGTTTAGGTATGATTTCGCCAAAGCATTATACATAGTTAATTTAACTTTTCGGGGTATGCAGTGGGCTATCTTACGTAGTGCTCCTATCAAGGATATCAATTTTCCTCTAACATGGTTAATGTGCGTCGTCCATATTAATTTGTCATCAATGTATAGTCCCAGGTATTTTTCCTGACTGGATCTTCTTATGAGTTCATTATGTATTGTTATTGGAATAAAATCAGGGATCACTTTATTTTTTGCTGACAATATCATGTATGAAGATTTAGATGTATTTGCATATATTCTATTTGATTCTGTTGCATATTTGAACTAGTTTTGAGTTTAGTTCAAAGGATTCTAGAGCCAGCTGTGCTGCTCAGCTATTCGAGTTGATGTAGATGTGTTGGTTACGAAGCCTCCTTTCCAAATTTATTTCCGCGCATTCGTTGATTGCAAAGACTTCGGCTTGGAAGACAGAGGACTCCGTGCCCAGGTTAACGCTAACCTTAAGCTTGGGCCTCTCCGTATACCCGACACCCAACATCAGATCCTTTCTTGGATCCATCTGTATACCAGACGTGGCTTCCTTCTTTGAAGATCATTTGGCCCTCTAGCCCTTTGCCCCTTGTCGGAATGTTTACTGAATACATCTTATGGGATTTGTATTCTGTGTACATGTCGTCGCTGGACATGCTAAGTGGTATGTGTTTAAGGACTGATTCCTTAAGTTTTGTTAGTGTCTGAGAGGTCGATCTGTTTTTTGTGTGGGTGCATATTCTGTATATACACAGCTTGGCTTCCTTTTGTACCTACATATGTAGTGGTCCAGCAGTGCATTTAGCGCTGCCCCTGGTGTTGTTGGCAGAGCTCCTAGCGAGGGCATTATGACCCAAACACTTCAGTACTTGAAAACGAACGTCTACAACCAATCCAAAACATGGTCTCTTACTATGGGCGTTATAAAAAAGTTTAAGGACAAACAACGAGCTATGTTCAGTATTTTACCACTGGATTGAATTGAGAAAGATACGTAGAAGAACTTAGGTTACAGTAAGAAACATAGCCCTGTAGACCACTAAGCTCAAGTGGCAATAGGCAGGGCACACTGCAGAAAGGTTCTTGATTTGATTCCATTTGGTCAAGAACGTAGAGAACGCCCTACTGGGCGTCCAACAGCAAGATTGACAGACGACCCTGCAAAGGTCGCATGATTGCACTGGATACAGGCCGCTTGTAACCGGTCACGTTGGAAGTCTTTGGGGTAGGCATATGTTTATCAGTGGACGTCCTGCGTAAGATTATGTTGTTGATATGCATGTGTGCAAAAGCATTTAGTACATAAGCTAACAAAAATAAACCTTACTTCGTCGTCATAGCGGAACTTTTTACTATATAAAAGGTCAAGAGATTTAATTGTTACTGCTTTTTATGCTCTTTACTATAAAAAAAAACTATTAATTTTCGTAAAAGCAAGTATTCTTTTAAATATTTAGGGTTAATTTGAAATATTTTTATGTAATAAAATGGAACTTCGCTGTGAAAAATACGTTTCGTAACTTTCGTGGAGTTAATAATAACTTTCGTGGGTACCAAAATTTCAACATTAAATATCGGAATGAATAATAAACAAATTTGTTTGATTCCAACAGAATTCAATATACTTTTAGGCCTTCTTTAGTGTAGTATTTTTCTATTTAAAAAAAGACTTAAACTAAAAATCGCCACAAAGGTGACGTGGACAATGCTTTCCGGAGAATCACTCAAATACTCATGTATTATAATATCTGTGATATAGGTTTGTGTTCTAGCTCGCACCTGCAGCGGCTGCAGCATAAATTCTGTCCTAAACTAAGTTTTTAAAAGTCAACTATAGTGACAGTTTTTTCCGCTGCTTCTTCCCAACACTAGCCCACCATTTGTCCCTAAGCAGAAGTAGGGTCTAGTAAGGACGTATCAATGTTCCCCCAGTGATAAATATGCCAGTCTTCTACCTAGATGATAAGGTAAATGCCCCATATGTCGTCATAGTAAATCCACCCACCATTCTCCCCAGTCGTCCGCAATTAAGCAGTGGAACAAGGCTTTCTTAACAGCCGCAGCGAAATGTAGAACAAGAGATTGTTACGTGAGCGGCGCGCGCGCACTCGCGCTCGCAACACGAGAAAAAACACTATCACCGATCGGGAGCCTTCACACACCCTATGTTTTGATGTAGAAGCCTAGTTGTGGTACTTATACAGGGTGAAATTTTCAAAAAAAAAACCCTTACTAATAATGATTTTGACATTAATATAACACTTGGATAAGTATGAGGCGGCTAATTTGAAATGTTTGTTTCGACAACGTCATGTCACCTATCTATCATTAATTCCAAACTAGCCGTCTCATATTTAAAAAGTGTTATAGCAGTGGCAAATTCATTATAAATGTAAGTAGATAAATTATTAGAATGCTTCAGAAGAACCCTTCGTTTTGTTTTGAAATGAGTAGGGACTGCTGCATTGCTTTTTAGCATTAGGCAATAAAAGTCCCAATGTAGCGAGTCTGTTTGTAAAAAATATATAGAAATTAATGAATTTCTTGTTCCTATAGTATAAGCTCCTTAGCGCCTTTAAGTTTGTATTATAATTACTTATTTATTACTACATATTTTTAAGGTAAAATAGCATTAGCATCTTGTCTAAAGAACTTGGGTACCTATCTAAACTGGTTCACTGCTTTCTATAATGAGAGCTATTTCAGAACTTTATAGGATTATTGCAATAATATAAATGGTTTATCGGAGTGTACACGCCAATCGTGTTATGAAATATTCCGTCATTTACGCAGGCAGTCCAAATAACGTGGGTATGATAAATACTTCGTTGAAAATATTCAAAGTTATTTCGGTGACAAGTTATCACGACACGATGACTTGGTATTTTATTAAACTACCTGAGTACTTCTTTTGCGCCTGTTGAGTCAACGTAAAGTCGACTAAAAACTAGTGACTCGTCACTATTAAAGTGCCTTCTTTGAGTGTATTTTTTGAAGTACTAAGTGCGTAGGCAACGATTGAAATTAGCTACTGAGTATTCATCGTACTTCATCGCTTTTTATGGTGACGTAATTTTACCAAATGAAAGCTGCTGAATAATGATAAATAAAATAAATCAAATTAAATCAAATTTCACTTACAAAAATTAATCGACTGTGTCATCCGGTGCGGTGGGACTCGAACCCACGTCCCTTCGCTATCCGGGCGAGTCCTCGAGGCCCACCGGATGACACAATCGATTAATTTTTGTAAGTGAAATTTGATTTAATTTCTTAAAAACTTGAAAAATAATTTCTTAAGTTATAAAAATATGTATAAAAAAAAAAGATACCTATTTAAATAAAATAAGAATTAATCGCGAAGTTATCGGTAAAAGGCTGGTAAAAGGGTACCCTGTAGCACCTGTCCCAAATCCCACGAGACCCGCGGGCGGGCTGAAAACAAATAATTTTATATTGTGTCTGGAAACATGATACGTGAAGGTTTAATGAGACGTCTTTTTTTTGCCCTGCTAACTAATACTATTATTATTTATACATAGTCAGGCCATAAGTACTGCCACACAATAAAAACTTTTGAATTTAGAATGCTGGCCACAAAAAAGTTTATTGAATTCGAATTTAGAATTTTTCATGAAAATAAAATGTGTGCTTTTTAGAATATTCCTCATTTATAAATACTCATTTATAAATACACTTAAAGAAGACCGTGTCGCGGTTATTGCGTTGTATCGTTGCGGTTACGCGCTAATTCAGATTTTAGACTTACTGAAAATTTTTAATATAACCAAAAGATTCGTTTATCGTACCATAAAACGATACAATAAAGACTCTAGTGTAGATGACAGAACAAGAAGTGGTCGCCCTCGCTCTGTTAGGACTCCATCAGTGATAAAAGCTGTGAAGGCGCGAAGTTAAAGAAATCCCACGTAAGCAGAAACGGTTGGCCCTTCAGATGGGGTCAAGCAGGACCACGGTGAAAAGGGTGTTAAATGAAGACTTAGGGCTTTAGGCATATCGAAGAAAAACAGGACGTCGTTTGAACGCTCGTTTAATGGACCTGAGACTGAAGAGATGCCGCGCTTTGTTGAAGCGTTACGCGGGAAAAAAGGATCGGGAAATTCTTTTTTCGGATGAAAAAAATTTCTAACAAAATGATAAGGTGTACGCACACAGCAGTGAAGAAGCGAGCAACCGTATTCCGCGTGTCCAACGAGGTCATTTTCCATCCTCGCTCATGGTTTGGTTGGGAGTCTCTTATTGGGGCTTAAACTGAGGTTCATTTTTGTGAGAAAGGCGTAAAGACAAATGCAGTTGTGTATCAAAATACAGTCCTCAAGAAACTTGTGGAACCTGTTTCTCATAACATGTTAAATAACAGGCACTGGGTATTCCAACGAGATTCTGCGCCAGCTCATAGAGCGAAAAGCACACAATACTGGCTGGCGGCGCGTGAAATCGACTTCATCCGGCACGAAGACTGGCCCTCCTCCAGTCCAGATTTGAGTCCGTTAGATTACAAGATATGGCAACACTTGGAGGAAAAGGCCTGCTCAAAGCCTCATCCTGATTTGGAGTCACTCAAGGCATCCTTGATAAAGGCAGCCACCGATATTGACATGGACCTTGTTCGTGCTGCGATACACAACTGGCCGCGCAGATTGAAGGCCTGTATTCAAAATCGCAGGGGTCATTTTGCAAATGGTTACATAAATAATAAACATGTCTAAATTATTTCATATTACACATGTGACAGAACTTATGACCTGACTAGGTGTATTAGGTGTTTTGTTTAAAAATCCTGAAAGGTAAAGAAAGAGTTTGACTCCAGCTAGAAGTTCGTTCGTTGTTGACTTTTCGAAAGGTTGCGTGATTAATATTTTGTCTCTAGCTTTTCTTATTGAATAAAAGGACCTGAATAATAATAACCTAGGCATTTACGGTAACCGGCTACCCGATTTTGACTCTGTCTATCGGTCAGTTTGGGTCATCCAAAAGTGCTTTCGTCCATGGAATAACCCCCATAACCTTGCATAAGAAAGGAAACAGAATAAGTCAGCTCGTTTATAGTATGTATTACAATTTAACTGCCTCGACGGCCTCCGTAGCGGAGTGGCTCGCACACCGGTTTTCAAAGTGTCGCCATCTCTGAGGTGCCAGGTTCGATTCCCGGTAAATTAAAATAGAAAAATACATTTTCTATATTGTCTCGGGTCTGGAGGTTGTGTTATACCACCGTTATTTCAGATTCCCATAACACAAGTGCTTAAGCTACTTACTTTGGGACCTGAGCTATGTGATGTTGTCCAATATATTATAAAAATGTTTTCATCATGTTATCCTATGCTATGACTATACCTATATGACGTGCTAAGCGAGATTTTTTTCTTATTACCTAGGTGGTTTCAGAAATGAAAACCAAGTTGCATAAAAATATATTTCAGTAAAATAATCTTTGGGTTAGGATTACAGTCGTTATTAAAGTGAAACTTTAATATTTTTATAACTAAAATAGCCCTAGCCAAGCTCGTAGAATGTCATTCGTTCGTATCAAAGTTTTTTGAAAAGGTTTCAGGCCTTTTAATTAAACTTTTAAGTACAGTTTTTTAGGCAAATAAAACAACTCCCCTTACATACAACTATTTATAGCTTTGTGTAAATATATTGCGTTAAATGATTTTCGTAATGACAACATAGGTACCACCTTTTTACTGCCTTGAATTTTTCTTCACAACAAAACCCATAGTCATCGTAAGCTTATACGATTGTCAACAATGGGAATGAGTAAATGAACAGAAAATATGCGCCTAGTATTATGTAAGTTGAATAAGGAGATAATTGCGGCATTGTGCTAGACTAAGTAAAATGTACTTGTGCACAGACTTAATGTCTTCATACAAAGTAAACACAAGTTATGGTAGCCTGTGATTAAAATCTCTCACGTACTCTACCTACATTTGCTCCTCCACATAACTTGAAAAATTATACCCGAAATTATTTTTTCTATCGTTCCACCAACATTACAACAATGAATTCAGTGACATTGATTGCTTACCATATATCATATGTAAAGTGCTTTTAAGTTTTTCTTTTACGAAATCAAATTGAATTTCGCAAATTAATCGACTGTGTCATCAATACTTGAGGAATGTACCCGCATGTATCCGATGTCCGCATGTATGTGAGCGAAAGGACGTGGGTTCGAGTCCCACCGGATGACACAGATTAATTTTTGTCAGCAAAAATTCAATTTGATTTCGTACAAAACTTGCAAAATAATTGTTATAAAAATAGCTATAAGTTTTTCTTTAAGCCTATTATGAGTGATAACAGGCTTAAAGAGAAGAAAGAAGAAGAAGAAATTAAAGAACTACGTGTAATATTTAGGTATTATGCTAGTTATTTATTTGCACAAAAATTTTAACATTTTTTTTTGTTTTTTCTAAGCTCTATTCAAACTTAATATTAATGTATTTAACTTCTAGGCACTAAAAGGTCTATTATATAACACGATTCTTACCTGTTTATGTATATGACTGTTTGATGCCAAAATAAATTTAAAAAAATCTCAGCGCCGCATTTGTTAGACTTTGAGCATGTAGGTATTAAATGAAATTAGTTTTTTACTTTCTGCTTGAATTCTGCTGTTCCTGATATGTAGGTAGGTATTGATGTGCATTAGTAGTATCGATCCCGTAAACTGACTGCCTCAAACGATAAAAAACACAAGACTTATTCCCTATCAATCAATGTTTAATTTTTATATTCGGAGTTCCCAACGAATTATACTCAGCTTGGAGCAAACCTCCAAGCTGAGTATAATTCATCGGAATAAACCTCCACAGTACCTACGAGTATTTATCTAAGTAAGTATTTATGCGCCTGATCTCTCTCCGGTCATGTCGGAAGGAACAAAGTGCACCAGTGTATTTCGCACATATTGATCACTATAATACCTCAACCTAACTATCTCCCGCGCAGTTGGCGAGTTTCGTTTGATATTGTCCGCGTCGTGGTCAAAATTCAGTTAGGAGGATTTTTTAATTATTCATTTATCTCAAGATTCACACTGCAAAGTAGAGATGCACAAAATATATCAATGAAAAGAAAAGAGTGATTCATATCATTGTGAGCTTCTGATATATATCACTCTTTTATATCTTTAGCTCTTTTAACTCAGTGATACAGGATGCGAATCATGGATGAATGAGTGGTTTATTTGCTTGCTGAGCTAGGGATATAGGTGCTGAGTGAGAGAAATAGTAAGCTAGCTTGTCATGTCTTAATTGAGTTACCAAGTCAAAAGTGAAATTAACGATTTTCCGGTTCAATTGACTGTTGTTTATGAAAACAAATGCTTTATTTTACAATTTAACATAGGTTAATATAATGAACATTATTGCATACACATACAGTGCATTTTAGCTTCTAAAAATAACACGGCTCAACGCTCAATCCGTCAGTCAACCGATTTTGAGTAAGACCTCAAACACAGCTATCCTATTTTTCTCTCTCTTTTACATACTAGCGAGCAGTAACACCGTCTCACTCAGTCCTGTAGTTCAGTTCATTTCATTCAGTCGCTCGAAAAGGAGTCGTGTATCAAAAGAGTTAAAGATATATTTGAGATGCAAGTGAGTGATTAGCTTCTTTGAAAAGATATATATCATTTTTGTCATTCACTCAGGAGTTACACAAGTCTACTGCAAAGCGATTAAAGTTTTCGTTTAGTAGCGTTTTCTCATTGCAGGGCCCATAGCCAAGTGGTAATTTATCCTCAAGTGAAGTTCGTTATCGCTAACACAATTACACAATCTATGAAACTGACATAAGCCATCGAAACATTACGTGACTTTTGCATACATATTTTGACATTTCGTTGACGATAGCGAAGTTCGCTCCAGAAAGATTGCCATTTGGCTACGGGCCCAGTTAGTTACCACAATTCATATTAATTCAAAATTATAGCAGTAATAAGGTCACCACAGATTTTAAACGATGATGTCACGTTACATAAAATGCATTAATTCACGAGCGCCACAATTATCCGGGTTGCATAAACGTGTGTAATATTTACAGTCATAGCAGAGCATTATCTGGCGCCTCAGACCATTGCGAAGGGAGATGCACGGTCTACTGCGTGTGCGCATATCAGACGTACAGTGGGTCTCGCATTAACATTCCCAAATCTGTCAAAATATCTCTAGCTATATGGAACTTTATGGGATCAACATAAGGTTGAAATATGGTTACAGAATTTTACAGATCAGGGTAGTTTGATTTGGGCCCACTGTACGTACATCGGCGCCACAGTCGATACGTGGCCAAGCAGTAGGTTTCAAGTGTAAACTCGTAACACCTTTATCATGCTTTGAGCAAATAAACTCATTTCATTTCATTTGTAAAACCACGTTGTTTGTCAGTTTTCAGCAGGACTAGGACTAATCACGATTAATCCGGTAACGTCATATTAATATACCTAAAAAATTAATCCACTTTAACCTATTATCATAGATAGAACTATACATTCTGACGGTAAGTATTTTTTAAAGATATCGCTGAACGGTCAAGGAAAACATCGTGAGAAAACCTGCACACTTGGGTAGTGTGTGAAATGGAGAAGGTAATGGCAAACTACTTCATAAATATGACAAGAAACTACCTACGACTGTGAAAAAGCTGGAATCGGGACTTGACTCGTGTTACTGTATTAGTCAGACACTGTGTCTATACAATAGCCACCTGCCCCTAATTGGAACCATTTCTTTGTTCCATTCTCAAATAATATGTTGGTAAGTAAGTGGTTTTGAAAATGTAGAACAATGTCTAACTAATACATTGTTCTTAGCTATATCTAGCCAATTTGGTGATGGAAGCCATTCTTCGTTTTCTTAAATCTTGCAATGCTTAGGACCATAATCATGTCAAGGAAAGTAAGTGAAACGCCAGTAAATTGTCCATCTGTTTTTCACAACGTTAAAAAATATTTACCATTTTTGCAACTTCATCTTCGGAATTAGTACTTGAGAGAGAGTCTTTTGATTGATCGTACAGGATATGCACCAAGGTTTGAGCTATTTTAATATTACCTTACTACCGAAATAATATTTATCTGAATTTTTAAATTAGATTTTCTATTTAGACAGTGTTTTCAAAAAAAACATCACCCTTACTTTTGGCGCCTTCCGCTACTAGTATTAAAAGACTATTCATTCTTGATTGAGTTGTGTCTGCTTCATCATCTGTTATTTATATTTTTTATTGATCCATCAACATCTTACCTATATGCTTTTAATACAATGAAATAAAAACTAAAATTTACATAACGGGCGGACTCCATATGCAAATAACCTAATCTTAATAGCTATGTACTTTAATTACTTGGATAAATAATACAATAATAAAATAGCCTACAGAACTAAACCCCTTTTTATTTGAGACAGACAATGGCTGGCACTGTCATTACTAGAAGTGAGGCAAGATGCGAGTAATTAATTAAGATAAGATGGACATTAAGGAGCAATGATGTTAAAAAAAACTTAGGCATTTCATCTAAATTGTAACAATATTGCTTTTTAATTACTTTCGGTACTATCGTTGTATTCGTCGTTGTAAGTCGTTTGACATTCGTCTTACACTAGTTGGCTTGGTCCTAACACGTAGTCACTTCACTAACCTCATTATTGCCTAACTAGCAGTTCCCCGCGACTTCGCCCGCGCCAAAAGTCGGATTTTCCACACAAATTTTCATCCTCCACTTCACCCCCCTGATGATTTTATATCGCGACAAAAAGTAGCCTATGTCCTTCCCAGTGTCTCAAACTATCTCTGTGCCAAATTTCATTTGATTCGCTCCAGTAGTTTCGGAGCCTATTCGATGCAAATAAACAAACAAACAAATCTTTCCTCTTTATAATATTAGTATAGAAGTATAAATATGAAGGCTTCATGCTTATTACTACTTAGCTAAGCAGGTACACGCTTTACGATCTTAATCCACCACCTTTCTTACCGTCTCTGTCTGTGTTTCCATCTGCATGGACGAATGCTATCTGTTTGTCATCGAGCTGTATCTCATGAACCGTGATATCTAGACTAGTATAAATTTATTTCTGTTACCGCTATAACAACCAATACCAATGAACGTGAACGTGAATGAACGTGATTTTTTTGCCGAAATGGTTAATGGTTAAACGTGCTTGAAATGGTTAAATATTATAATTTAAAAATATGAAGATAATGGTACGGAACCCTGCGTGCGCGAGTCTGACTCGCACTTGGTCGGTATTTTTAAAGAGTTTATAGCGGTCACTGATGGATGAGATAAGCGTCAATCGGTTTATTGGTAATTTACAATCTTACAAAAAAAACCTATTTTGATAAATACATAAAATCTCACAATATATCGCAGGCATAATTCAATAAAAAAATGTTAAGTTTTGGACAAGTGTTTACTTTTATCAAAAATTATTAATGATTAATCATGGCTGTTACCCATCACATTATCAATTAGTAAGGATTTTCTGAATTAGATAGATAGATAGGAAACTCTTTATTGCACACCATAAAAGTAACAACAATACAATTTACAAAGAAATTTAACAAATCAAATCTTTTTATTTACGACTACAATGTCCAGGTGTTAGTATATAGGATCATCTTCAGAAATAGGGGTAAATACATTTATTTATTTTAATTGTATCATGTACCCAAAATACCACTCTCTGCAGTAGTAACTGCCGTACTCAGAGACGTCAATCAAAGTTAATCCTTCATTAAGTCTCATGCCGCCCTTTTCTATTTCATTGACAAAGAAAGTGTCAAAACGAGACTTAATTATAGATTAAATTTAATTGACGTCTCTGACTGTGGCAGTAAGTGTCCAATATTTTTTTTTGTTCTTTAATTGTAAAGTACAGGGTGTTCCAAAAAGTATGGTAAAGAGGACGAAGCTTAACGTCAATTAGTAACAAGCAAATTAGTAACTACTAATTAACGTTAAAAATGCAAAAAAAATATATTATCAGGTGACCAAATTGTTAAGAATTTACTAGTTACCTCAATGCCTTAGGATGCAAATTTTAGCCCAAAGTAACCTATTCAGTGCTACTTTTTTAAATGATTATGAAGGCTGAGAGTCTGGAAAATTTAAAGCCATACTTTACTTATCGTAAATTTTATACTTTGGACCAACATTTTCGTCAAAGTTGCGAATCTGATTATTTTAGAAAAAAACCTTATGAAAATTAAGCTGCGAAAAAGAAATCTCGAAAAGAAACTTAAAAAAAAATGTTTTTGTTGTTCTGGTCGAAAATTCTCAAAAAAAAACAGCTCGAAAACGATGAAAAATACTCAAAGAGGTGTTCTATCTCTGGACTTTCACTTTATCAATCATACTTTTTGGACATTGGCATATACTCGTACAAGCTATACCCACCTATCATACTTATAATGCATGAAAGCTAAGGATATCCACGAACAAAAGGAAGAAATGTTAAAATTCTTGCCAATTTGGCAACAACATAAGTAACTACTGTCGTTGATTACTCAGGTCATTCCAAGCAATGATGTCTTCAATCACGGTCTTGTTCGTCTTTCACTCACTCCATTGCACCTCGATCAAATCGATCTAGATTAGTCTTATGATTGGGAAAACGCGTGTTTTCAAGTTTTCATGCGCTTTTCTTTCGCAATTGTTAGACGCAGGATATGGTCGCTAATTTCGTCCCAGTCATGAGCGTCATGACCGAGTGCATGACGTAGGACTGAAGAAATGTAGAAGACATGGGTTTGAATTTCGCTTGGTGACGAAACTTTTTTCCTTTTGTTTATTCAAGTTTATAGCTTTTTGTTTTTTAAATAAGACTTACGAATAATAAAGCTTTAATTAATAACCGGGCAAAGCTCTCGCCCAGGTACTGTTTGGTAATCCCGCCCACCGTTGCAATGGCACGGTGCACCCATAGCGATCAATCACCATGCACTAAGCGTGTCACACGGAAGAGTGCCCTCAAAAGTAGCTCTTCAGCAGAAGACAACAATGGGTATTGTTGCGACATGCGAAGTGCCAGCTCGACAGGTTCTTGTGTGACATTTTGCTTCTGACCCTCCTTAAATAAACAGTATATGTTATTTACAAAGAAAAGAACAGAAATACAACAGAAATTACCCTAAAACTAAGCATAAATATAACAAATAATTATAAACTAAATAAAAACGTACAACATATAAATTAGATGGCTCTATATAGGTAGTTGTAAAAATTGTAGTTGAACAAAGACACATGGACCAAAAAATGGTCAGGAACTTTCAATTGCTGATTGTTAATCTACAGATACTCATATCACTGATAGTTTTTTGGGTTTTAGACCTATGATTCACTGGTAGAGAATACTATTGGCTATAATTATTTAATTTGTGCAGAAAGTATAAAAATATAAGAAATTCGGCAGGCAAACCACTGTAATTACTAATCTATTGTTTAGTGGAAATGTAAGACCCTAACAACAAACCTAAAGATGGTGAACCCTTGAAATTGAGATGAAATGCATGGTAACTGAATAACATGTCTGCCTAACGCTAACTCAATAGATTTTGATTAAGTATACTTCATCTAAGCAATAGATCATAAAATTAGCGAATCATTTATTCGATTTCTGTGTGTCAACCAGTTGAATCAGTCAATAATGATGTAAGCCTAAAAATTCGCCACTCCCAATAAGGTGAGAATAATACATATACGTAAGATAAAAAATAACATTATGTGCTAACAAAAGTCATAAGAGCTTCGCCTACAAAATCAACTCCTTGTAAGTAGAGTTAATGAGTGGCAAAGTTCACTAACTTAGTTCCGCAAGCTAATGATAAATGCACAACCTTCAGTACAATTAGAATTTCAGGTTATTTCACGCCTTTTGCCATACTAACAACCACGCCAACTTAACTAGTACATGCGCAGTATCAGCAAAAACTGGTAAAAACAAATGGTGGGTAACTAACGTGTGAAAGCGAAGCGCACCGTGGGAGGTGAATTTATAATACAATTTAATTTGTGGGACAATAAGAGCATATTCTCAATTGGAGCTGTTATGAAAGACATGATGAGACCTAGCACGCATATTTTAAGTCTAGTTAAAAGTAACTTGTAACTATGTACCTGATGAATTACTTTTAATTCTGACTCTCGTGGTTACGATTTCATTTTTGGTAAGAGCAACCCCATTTTTTGTCACGTTATAAAATCTTTTATTCCGGCTTACACAATCCACCCTAATCCGAATAAGCTTTACGGCTGAACTGATACATAATCACAGTAACAGATACTAGTAACAGTTCCGGGACGCGCCACCGTGCGGAACGGTGCAAAGTACTAGGTACGATAACGGGACCCAGGGAAAGTGATTCCGCAATGCTCAGGGGTTAATTATCAGGTATTCTTATTAAGTGACACGAGTTGTGACACGTTTTAAGATATATTTGCTATGTCACAGGTTACGCCAACTTCGTGTCGCAGAGAGAACTTTAGTTTTTTTGTCATACAAGTCGTTTTAAAGATACAGGTACATGCACTTGTATCTTTAAATTTCGCTTACAAAAATTGATCGACTGTGTCATCCAGTGGGATTCGAACCCACGACCCTTCGCTATCCGGGCGAATGCTCTACATTAAACTAGTTCATGGTTTGCGCACATCAAATACTTGGTTAATACTAATACCTACTACTTATAAGATGAAGAAAACATACTTAGATCTCGTGACCTCGTTTATTTCATTCATACCCTAAAGTTCGGTCCGCGGCTTTCGAAAGGTTGCCCATACCTAAATTAACCCGTAATATAAGTACGTTACTTTAGACCATGATTTAAAATGTGCATTATTTACTAATTTTTAATGGAACAAACTTGGTTTACCATGAATCTAAGAAGATCTTCGTCGAATGGCATAGATAAACATCGTTACAGAGTCTCGCGTCTAAAAAGCGTATGCGCATGGCCCAATTGCCTGTATTTCTTAGACGCGTGCGCGTAACAAACTTGTTTCATACATTACGAGAAGACGTTGAGCATTTGTGCTCAACTATGATATAGGTACCTATGCTTAGTTTAAATAATTCGTAAAAAAGGAGGCTTAAACCGGCGTTCTTGACTAACTATGAACTTTTGACACAATATAAATTATTCCTTGGTTGGTCGTTGGCCAAGTGGTCAGCAGCACCCTGGGTACTATCGACGATCGTCGACCCAGGTTCGATTCCTCGGGCCGAAAATTTTGGGTGTTTGTGCCTTGAAATAACTCAGACAGCTTCCGAGTCAGGAAGTTGGTGGTGTTAACACCCCCGTGCTTTGGAAAGCGAGTAAAGACATTGGTTCTGCACCTGATCTCTCTTACGGTCATGTCGGCACCTGTTCATATATTGCGCACACATTTGTGTACTATGTACTATGGCCAATCTTAACAGAGAGTTGGCTAATCTCTGTTGAGATTGGCCGCTGTAGTCGGATTTCGGCTAGGAGGACATTATTATTATTTAACAACTACCTTTTAGAAAATGGAAATTAACAAAGGCCAATGTAATTCTGTTATAGTGGGCCTCTACTAATTAGATGCTGATATAATGTGTGAATGTATTGGATGTATAAATTAATACGTGATGTGCGAATTTCAAAGTCTCACATACCTGTTAAGTGATGTGATTTTTATTTTTGCCATTGCTAAAAATGAGTCAAACTATTAAGTAAGTACTCATTCTTTGAGTACAAAGTCTAACCAGAGCATGTATTTACCAAAAGAGATCAATAGTTACGAACTAACTATAAAGATTGGTCAGAAAAAAATTCTTATTTCTGTTCGACCTGAAAACATTTAGGTCACTAAACCAAACAGCTTTTTTGAATAATACAATATATTTCACCATTATAAATACAAGGACGCCTGTAACACGCCATTGTCAATTCAAACACATACAATATCGAGCGATGCGCACTCAGCCATTCAAATTGAGAGTTCTAAGTCAAGGACCCGATTGGGATTCACTTATCGAAATCTTACGTAATCTTACTCGACCCCATGCAAAAAGCAAGCTGCTCTAAGCAACGCCTTCTAGTTTTTATTTCGAAACTTTTATGCGTCTTGTTGTCATAGATGACGTGTTGGTTTGTTTCAGTAGAAGGAAGTCCACTCCTGGATATACGAGAAGCCGCGCGGCCTTCTACTATCTTAAAATACTCAATATAGATTGTTACGAGGCAACAAAAACCATAGCCATTGCTATAGCAATAATTGCTCCGGCCATCGAAACACTCAAAACTTCTTTGTATGTGTGTACACATTGCCCCAAAGGGTTCCTGCTGAAAATCAGTATCGTGTCATGCCTCGCGCTGTCACGATTAATGCTGAGCAGGGACCTTTTTGGCACCAGTTGGTCTAATATGTACCACCTAATATTCATTATAACTGTTCCTATAGCAACCGCAACCGTGTCTTACAAAGATGGTTGATACCTTAAGATAAAGTACTTAAGTATCTACACCGTTTGTGAAACACTTAACTGTGCCTTCTAGTTTCAGTTTGGAAACTTATACGAGGGTCAAACTGAAAGTTCTTAGAAAATCAAAAACTGATTACATTAGCCAGTTATTAGTTTTATTATATCTTTTCAAAATATTGTCCATTGACGTCAATACACCGCTGCATGCGATGGAACCACTGGGAAAAGCACTTTGCCCACTCGTCCTTAGGGGTCTCTTCAATGGCATCGCGATACGCAGCCACCGCTTCTTCAGCATTCATAAACCGCTTTCCTTTAAGTTTTTCTTTAATTTTTGGAAATAAATAAAAATCACAAGGCGCGAGGTCGGGGCTATACGGCGGGTGACCCAGTAATTCAACATTTGATGTCGCCAAATAGTCGATCGTTCGCTTGGCGGTGTGCGACGAGGCGTTGTCGTGGTGAAGGAGGATCCTACTGCGAGGTCGTTTCTCTCGAACTTTTTCCAAGACAAGTGGCAAACAATTGGTAGTGTACCATTCTGCAGAAACTGTTTTTTGATCCTCTAACACAATTGTTGCGAAATGACCTATCCATCCAAAGAACGAGGCCACCATTTTTTTTCCCGCACTTCGATCTCTCTTCACTTTAGTTGGCAACTCCTTGAAAGGAAACACCCACTGAGCAGATTGTCTTTTGGTTTCAGGATCATAACAGTAAATCCAGCTTTCGTCACCTGTTAGTATGTCGAACACAGCATTTGAGTCACCTCCGTTAAATCTTTCAATCATTTTACGGCACCAATCCACACGATGGAGTTTTTGAGCCTTAGTCAAATTATGAGGTATCCACCGGGCGCAAAGCTTCCTGACCGCTAAATGTTCGTGGAGGATTTTGTGCACTTGACTCATACCGATGCCTAAGCTTGTCCGAATCTGCTGATAGGTCACTCTTTTGTCAGTCTCTATCATACGCCGCACAACACAGATGTTATTTTCAGTCGTCGCCGTAGAAGGCCGTCCCTCACGTACATCATCAGTGAGATTAGTGCGACCACGTTTAAACTCATTAAACCAGTTGTAAACAGTCGCACGAGATGGGGCTTCATCGTGAAAGGCCAATCGTAGTCTATCATAACTTTCTTGTTGACTTAAATGACATCGAAAGTCATAAAAAATCATTGCACGAAAATTTTCTCGTGTTAAATTCATTTTGACGTGACACAGACAATTTTCAATTTGCCGCCAAGTCGTAAAACAAATGACAAATGAATGAAATATATACTCAGTAATATTGGCAAAGAGTTCTATTTTCAAATTTTAGAATTTTTTTTTTATTATATTGTTTATAAGTGGCCAGTTCTAAGAACTTTCAGTTTGACCCTCGTACCTCTTCTTAATAGTTCAGTTATGAGAGTTGTGCCAGATAAACAGGCATAAAAGAGACGTAATTTATTTGAGTAAGCCACGTAACTATTAAATTGGGGGCTGTAAGGCGCTTACATCAAATTGGACATTAATATCTTCAAAAGAAAGAAGGAAATATTTTTAAGTTATAGTAATCTAACGTCCGACTGGTAAATGTGGCCGAAATAATCACACACCAAAATGTCGATGAATATTTTGTGACAACATCTAACCCTATTCAGTATAATTTTTAATGAGATGCTAATCAAGACCTCCGTAGTCAATCATATTAGATCGTCAACTTAACTCGCCCTACAAGGATGCCGCGGTCCCACCTGCCACGACGTGTGCTGTCAGTGAAAGTGCCGCTGTAACTTCGTAACGGCGTTATGTCATGCGCCTGCGCCGCCTGGCCGCCGCGCGCAGTCGCACCGACTATGACGCCGCGCGCGCACCTCTGACACCGCGCGTCTACCCCAACCGACCGACCAGTGCGGCCAGCATGTGCGTGTAGTTAAAAAAAGAACCAAAAATGTATCGTCTAGTGATTTTTTTGTGTGCAACCATCCTCGCCGCGGAAAGCATTGAGAATGCTCGGGAAGAAAAATTACGAAGTGCCTTGATAGACGCTTTTCAGAATATCAAAAAAGCGTCCGCCAAAGGCGGGTTGGAGGACGAGGATCATCTGTCTTCCGACCTTATAGGGTCGATATCCGCTCCGAATTCGAGTAGAAACGACAGAACGACTACAGATTCGTTCGATCTGTTCGCGGATGATGAAGGACTGTCTTTTGGGGACGCGTTCGGTGATGTTACTAATGAAAAGAAAGCTCCTACGACGGAGAAGTCTCACAACGTGCAGCACATTGTAAAGACAACGAAACAGGCGGAGAAGACGACGTCGAATCCGAATAAGGACATTTGGAGCAAGCTGAGTGATTCGATACGGACGACAGTGAACGAGTCGAAAAATGTGTTGAAAAAGGAAAATGTGAATATAACGAACTTGTTGGGCATCGAGAGTATGCTGAGGGTGTTTGATGCGGAGATCCTGGTGAAGCAGTGGAAGGACCTGCAGAGGGCGGTGGAGGGGCAGTGCAGGGAGGACTTGCAGGTGTACGTAGATGGGCTGATTGAGAAGAAGCTGTGGGCGCTTAAAAGTAAGTGCTGTGTTTCTTATTCCCGATTGAAGATCTTGTTTTTTTAAAATAGGAATTGTGCATTGCCAAAATTTCGACCATTGATCAAAAAATCAAGTTCGCTAGCCAAATTGTCATTGCAAAAACTTTGTAAAGTAGGTTATTAATACATCCTCCTCCATCCTCTTTACCTCACCTAATAGATTTCTTAAGTTTCTCGCACGTGCTACTTTGGAATGGTTGAAATCTTTAACTAAGCATTAGTTGTGCAACCTTACGAATACGAATATTTAGAGAAAAGACACTCACTCATATTGTTAAACATGTGAATACAATGAAGTGAAATTTCCGACACCTTAAAATCACAAATCTCAATGTTGACACATATTTGAATACCTACTACATAAAAAAATATTTTCCATTCCAAAATATTGCAGCTGGGTTTTATGGAACGAGACTTTTGTCATAGTGGTCAATGCTTTAAAAACTTATATTTTTTATCCATCTAAAAACACTAGAATTTCCAATCGAGGTTTGTGTGTCTCATCATAAAAAAATACCTTTTATTTTCTGTTGTCTTCTTTTTATTCTCTTAACGTGCTTCTCTGCGCTGCGGAGTGGTTGCGCAATGCCCGCCAAAACTCGGAAACCAGGCCAACAGAGAGATTTTAATAAGACCAAAACAGTTTGTTTACTTACACAATCCACTGAGTGTTGGGTTTTTGTGAGTTTTATGTCATAATTAATCAATTTTCGGGTTAAGAAGCCAGTAATTAGAACAGAAAATTGCCCTAAATTTTAAGTTTTTATTGTCCCTTTTTGAAAATGATATTACAAAATCTGTTTATTCAAAATTACCGGTAATAAATAGAAGGTATATTTCTTAGATTTCTCAATCTTAAAAAAGCTGGAAATCCTTTAACACATCTTAAACAGTTTAGGCCCATAGACGAAGTTCCAAGATGATTGATTTTTATTACTCACTTTTGTATAACTTATTGCCTAGCTATCCCATTTATTATGCATGACAGCACAACTTACCAAGTTATTCGTTTACTCAATATTGCGCGTTAAGTAACAGCTACAATATTACGATATACCTACGGTCACTGCTGACTTTTGGCAATCAATATAGAACAGTAATTGCTAGTTCTTTGCATCTTTCTAACAAATACATTAAAATAAATAAACTGGTTGGAGAATTGAAATAAAAATAATTTTACAGAAAACTTCATCACCTTTCTAACACTAGTATTTATTATTTATGTGATGTTATAAAGTAAAAATATATAAAATAATAAAAAACAACTGTCAAGAAACACTTAAACAAGATTCAAATATATTTTTTACACTTATTTACATTTTAATGTCTGGTATTGCCTCCTCGGACCTCAATAACAGCTTCGAGTCAATTTGGTATAGGTACTCGGAGCAATTCGGTAAAGACTCTTATTTTGTTTATAATTAAAATTATTATTATTATATAAATTGGGAGATTTTTAACAAAAAAGAAGGCTATCAATAAACTATAAAAATGTATAAAAAACAAATTTTCTTTCTAATTATTTTTACTTCAATAAAATCCCTCGCGTATTTTAAAACTTATTGCAATTTTAAAAGTGTTGTACAAACTTTTGCAGGCCAGTGATAATGAATTTTACCCGATAGCTTAGTATTATGTAGGTAGGTAATATCGTATGTACGTTATTTTAGCATCACGCCATTAATATTGACCATTGTAATTTTAAGCGTAGGTTTGAGGATTTAAAAAAAGTGGGCACTTTACTGTGTGCAGCGTGGCGAAGATTGTGTAGGTTCTGTTACTGTGTCTCATGTATAATCTCCGAAAAAATACTGGTAATTACCAGCTAGCAACTGTCACGCTTACATCACATACCTAAATCACAATAGACAGTGTTACATCTATATACCGTGCCTAAACAGGTGGCCCTAGATTAAGGGTTCAAAACTGTATGGGAAGATGCTGACTAAAACGATTTTCCGCACCATTAAGATGCAACGATCTCATGTCTCAAGGATCGATTTTTTGCGCTGACTAACATGACTAGGAAGAAACTCCGTTATTCTACGAGTTTATAGCTATGCTAAAATTATTATCGATATAACTCATCCCATAAATGTTAGTAAGATCTTATTTAATACTAATGAATCCTCTATACTTTACATTGGGCAGTGACGATCGCATTCCATCCAAGTCGTTTGTTTGCTTAGAATCAGAACTAATATTGATGTTTCCACGCTAAGGATCTTCCCTGTTTGAAGTAGTACAAGCTGTGACAACATTGGCATGCTAAACTCCTACTTATATCTAAGGCAGTAAGTGGTATAATTTAATTACTGGTTGTACAATGAGACAGCAAAGATTCTTGCCTCTTGATGTGTTAAACATCAGGCGTGTTCAAGGTGACGATATTATTTGCACATCCAAAAAAAACTTTTATTTTGACATGCTTGTTGCTACCGAAAATTCTTCCAGCCTGCTTCCAGCATTCATTATGAAAATCAAGTGAAATATTTAAAAGAACTGTTTTAGAAAATATTTTATAGGTACTTTTCTATCTCTGCTTGAAATAAATACGTTTTGCAAGAAATCAATAAGTAATTCAGGTCTAATTATCTACCTACCTTAAATTTTACTTACGAGTATTAATTAGTCGGAACCACAAGACGACCTTTGTTTAAAAACTTAAAAGTAAAAATAAGTTAACTAAAAACTAAATAGGTAGTACACGTTTTAAGAGTAAATAAATATTTTTGAAATTCTTATAATATTTTTTTATCATCTTTAGCAAACTTGTGAACGTGACAACCGGTTCAATCAGGAAACTATTGTTGCAATAACTAGCAAAGTCTACTCAAAATGCCATTAAAGATTTATTAGTACGTTAAACAAGTCAATATTGTTTAATTGTTTACGAGACATTCTTTTAAAACTTGTGAAATATTCGCTGGCCAAGTGACTGTACCTAAAGATTCCTTATGCATGAGTGTGTTTCTATTTTACGCAAGATGCTAGCAGATGTTTCAAAGGATGCTTAAATATTAAAGATGAGATTTTACAGATGGAATCATCATCATCATCGTCTTGTTTTTTAGCCACAAGGTTTGGCTGGGGTGAACAATTTAGGTATATCCCCTTAATATATTATTGCACTTGAAAAAATGACCGCCAGAGGCAATAATATATTTAGATAGCAAAGTGAATGTTTATCACTTAAAAACAATAATTTATATTATATCCCCTTATTTTAGTTACCAATTCAGGTATATCCCCGGTTTAAATCTATGCCCCATGCTTCTATAGCATTAAATTCAGACCTTAGTCGATATTCTCGCCGCCTCTAACGTCTCCCTCTTAGTCTTTTGGTTGACTGGTAGAGAGTGCTTCCACCATTAAGACCGCCATTTGTACAACAGTTGAATTTGTGCAGAAATTTATGAATAAAGTTGTAGACCCAAAGCTATACTTTGATCAAACAGTAGCTGTAATGAGACTCATTTTTTATATTCCTATGACTTTGTTTATATTTCTTTGACTTTGTCATTATAATTCTTTTCTTCCCGGACTTTAAGACGCATTGCGGTATACCACCATTATCGCGTTAATATTCCAACGATTCGAACTAAGCGCTTCGCATCAACATTTTTTAATACGCACAGCTAAGGTGAGGAACTCAGTGTGGCTTCAGTTTTTCCAACGGATTACAACCCAAAAACCTTTTAAGTCGGAGTGAACAGGATTCTTCTGGGTGAGCTCGCTCCACCATCGACTCTGACTGCGCCACGTCTGGCTTAGTCTAGAGTCAGGAGCAAACCCATTTCGAATCATCATATCAGCCTATTGCAGTCCACTGCTGGACATAGGCCTCTCCAAGACTGCGTCAACTTTTACGGTCCTCCGCTTCTCGCATCCAGCCACCACCGGCCACCTTCCACCCATTTTGAATAAAATAATAATATTTGGGACACAACGAATCATGTTTCACTCATTCCTTCAAGTGTCCACTCCCAAACAATAACAAAGTGGCCGACCTTATGGCGCGCAAGCTACCCGACCTTCAGCGCACTTTCGTGTTTCCCAACTTCTTTCTCAACGTGCGGTGCGCCCGCGCAGCCGCGCCGCTTATGTAACTGTGCGGACTCACAAACAAACTCACTGGTGGACGTGTTATCCTCCTTTCGCTTTTATATTCTAGTAACTAGTAATAGTGATGCACTTTTCTGAAAGTGCCTAAAGGCAAGATTCCTGTTGAAAAAAAAAACAAGTTTGTAGAAGACAATCTTACCAATTTAACCCGGGTATGACCTCTTTCTTGTTTTAGGGTTTTTTAATTTCCAATTACACAGAAACGCAGACGGGTTTTTTAGTTTTTTAAGTTACTGTTTTTTATTTGATTATTTTTAGTTTTCTTATTAGACTGCAAAAATTATTATATTTTTGAAATGGTCTCTTTACTGACTTTTATTTGATACCCATATTGCTATGCCAAGGAAAAAATCAATCCCCCCTCTCCCCCCTTTATTTCCATTTGCGGGCGCCATTTTTACAATTTATATAGCCTATGTCACTCTCACAATTTTGACAAATTTAACGACACCTCATATGTCAAAAACTGTCGAGCCGTTTGGGCTGTAGGGCGTGCCAAACAATTATACATACATATATACTTACATATATACATACTCTCGAAAAACATAACCCTCCTTCCGCAGTCGGGTAAAAAATAAACGTGTTGGTGAACTCTAGGCTTAATCATGCTCGGAGAAAAAACGTATCTTTTTTGTACTTATAAATAGTTGACTATTATGCAAACATGTCCTTGGTTTGTTGAAAGAAAGTACAACCAAATAGGTAAGTGTGATCCCGTTTAAAAGGCACCAACTGCATACTAATTATAGCTTATAATTAAAATAAGGCCAACCTTATATTTGGAGAAAACAGAACACGTCTACGTTTAAGAGTTAATTTGTACGTGATGCATTTTTTAAACTTGTCTTAAAGTTGTTAAAAAGTTTTTGGAAAGTTTCCACTCTGCATTTTAGCATAATAAGTACAGAATACTTTATAGTCTTAATTTAAATCAAAAAGGTAAAATTTACGGCGAGCTCATAATTGCAATAATCAAAAATTATGTCCGAGTCAACCAACAGCATCTCCACTTTGCTTAGGATCTGACTCCGATAGCGACGTTATAAAACAAACAGTAAGAGTGGTCGCCTCCAGTGGTTCAATGTGCGCCCCCTCTTATTGAGAGCAAAGTAAGCTTGGATCTCGTATAATTATCGGGCTTTACATGAGGCGCATAATGAAATTATCTTAAATGAAAATGGGTACAGCTTAGTTGGAATTATTATTTTATATTGAGTGCAGCTTATCATCTCTTTTTACCCGACTGCGTTAGAAGGAGGGTTATGTTTTTATTCTACACTAATATTATAAAGAGGAAAGATTTGATTGATTGTTTGTTTGTATTAAATATGTTCCAAACTACTAGACCGATTCAAATGAAATTTTGTACAGAAATAGTTTGAAACCTTTGGAATGACATAAACTACTTTTTGTTGCGATATAAAATCATCAGGATGGTAAATGAAAATTTGTATGAAAAATCCGAATTAGGCGCGGGGATGTCGCGGAGGTGCTTGTGGCGCAGTGGCGGCAGCGCTTTGGTATTGATACCAAAAGTTAAGCAACCCACGGCGCGGTCGTGATTGGATGGGTGACCATTCCGACCATTTAAGTGACGTCCATGACAAGCATCTCCGTGCTTCGGAAGGCACGTTAAGCAGTTGGTCCCGGCTAATATCTGTGGTATTAGTCGTTAAGCCTAGTCAGAGGCCCTAGGGCGGCTTGATAACTTCTGACAGTAAGGTTTGTCACTTGCCTTACATACACCCCTCCACCAATCCGCACTGAGCCCGCGTGGTGAAGTATGGCTCGTTCCTCCTCATAGTTGAGGTGAGGCCTTTTCCCAGCAGTGGGATCTAATAGGCTGACTTATAAGTCGCGGAGAACTGCTAGTTTAATCTAAACTAATAGTCAGATATAAGTTCGTGGAATTTCTTATTTTGTGGTTATTTTTTATCATTCTAAAAAGATTAGTGGCCCACGCTCAATAAGTAGACTTAAATCTCTACTTAAGTACCACTAGATTTTAATTTGCCTAAAAAGACGCGAGATGGGCGAAATATCTTGAGTACCCTGCGCTTGATAAACGTTAGATGCGAATAACTTACGAATAGGTTAAATCTGGCTTACAATAGAGACTCCTTTCACGATAAACATAATCTAGCATAGCCTTGTTATCTACAGCAAGGAAGTGAACAAAGCACGTCGTGCGCAATCACTTTCATCTCGAACCAAGCGCGCTCTGAATCTGAGATATCCCGTAGTTTAGCCAGTCCACGGGAAGTTTATTGTTAGGCTTGATATTGGTATATAGATACGGGTGATTTAGAGGAGATAAAGCTAGGATATCGTAATAGTTAATCAAATGTTGTTTAGTGGACAGTTTATCTGTAATAAATTGGTTATTGATGTCCCTAGTTACCATTCCTAGACAAATCTTTTTAATGTATTATATTGGCCTTCCTATTTAAACCTATTTATTAAAATGCACAACACTTGTGTCTTACAGGCTATCATGTCTTGTCAGTATGATTTATTAAATATAGTAACATCCAGACAATCACATTTTATCAAATTTTTGTCAGAAAATATTTGATTTATACCGACTTCAATACCTGCTAATACAAATTTCATGTAATATCTTATTAGGAAATCGATATTAGCCTCACATTGAAATCTGCACAATAAAGACAGTTCTTAATTCAAAAATGAAGCAATCTCAAATCATAGAGCAACTTTTTTAACAATGCAATAAATTACCCAACCTTGTTATTAACACTTGATTAGTATGTATTATTTTCCTAAGTATCGGCACAAAGCTCCAGCGCGATGTGTCGCAAGGTCTGTCAACAAGGAATTTGTATGCGTGTGGCGGTCTGTCTGTCAGTTGCCCCACCTAATTACGAACTTGCAATGTACCAAGAGCATCACGTTAGGTTAAACACTGCTGCATTTTGTGTAGTTGTAATAGGGGCGAGTTTGCTACAAAACTGTGTAGTTTAACACGCAGGCCGCAGAGGCACAGATCTACTAGCATTGCAAAATGTTTCGTATAATAACATTTTGGAACGAACTTGTCCCTTGAACTGCCCTACCTTGCGTCATGGAGTTGCTACAGATACATCTCGTGTAATAAGTTGGTAATGTATGAAGATACCAGTAATTTAATTGCTGCCGTTTATTGCATTCATGTGAAATACTGTTATCTAACCTGTGATTTAGCATTTAAATATGTGTTAATTATACATAAACTCTTTCACCATGCAGTAGAGCCAAATACTAGGTCTTAGATCCATTCGTAGGGTAAGGCGTATGGGAACGGGCGAAGCTACATCGCGGGAAAACTGGATTTGCTCGTGTTTCAGGTCACCCTATGTCAAATTCCATTTAATCATGAAGCTATTTGTTGACGTTCACTTTGCTCGCATACACAAATTTCATCCACGACACTAATCGATAGAAAGATACAGTTTGTGATGGCGGCTGAACGATCCTATCAGCGATGGTAGGCTCCGTTAGGTGCCGCCTGGTAGCGGCCACACTCCCAACGGAGCCCAGCGCCAGCTCGCTGTATACCGTCGGTGAACAGGTGTAGTCTTAGTGCCAGAACCTTTCTGGGTGAGCTCGCTCCACCGTCGACTTTGTCTACGCCACGTCATGAGCAAACGTATTAAAAAATAAGTTATGAACTCGCTTCGCTCGCATTTCGTGACCCTTAATATTAGATATTATTACACTTGAAAAAATGACCACCAGAGGCGGGAATCAAACCCGCGTACCTCGTATACCGGGCGATTGCCTAACCTCTCGGCCACCCTGGCGTTTCCGCCTCTGGTAGTATTTTTTTCAAGTGCAATATTATCTAATATTTAAATTGCAAAGTGAATAATTATAACTTTGTAACAATATTTTATCGTACTTGTGACCCTATTTCAGTCGCCATAATATAGTGAGTACCCCAAATTTGGGGCAGCACGATGGTCAGGTACTACGTCGCGTATTGCTACGTAAACTCTCTGTGTGTAAAGGGCCTAACTATGGTCTTTGAACCTTTTAGGGTTTAAGGTTGTCGCCCGACCTCGGTCCTGCGCCCGCGCCGACCGGTCGCGCAGGATGAGGGAAACCGCTTTCCACACACGTCATTGCTAAATATTCCTTATCAGACAGATACAGACAGTTCCGCTAGCTTAGGGTTAGGCTGAGTGACCAGCGGTTAGCGAGGCGATGGCAAAGCGTTGTAAAAAATTTGGTAAATATTAATTGGCATAGTTGATGATGATGTGATGAGGCATGCGATGTGAGAAAAATGTTGTTTAGATAATTGTTAGTCACTCGTACCCACAAGTTTACATCTAATAAATAGTTTTGTAAAGTTAAGTTCACTTTGGACTGCCAACCGAAAATTCAAAAAGACGTTCCTTCTTTTCGATTTTTTTAATCGGGTGGCTGAGAAAGTTTAGATCCTGTTTCGCACTTCGCCGTTTGTTCAGAAGGCACATGTGCCCTGTTCTATGTATAGAATATCGGACACCTACGAATTAATCCCGAGAATAGACCGATTATAGTCTACAATTAGTCATGTGAAACAAAATTTTGCTCATTAGAAAAACAGGAATTTACAGCTTTTCGTGGAATGTGGCCTAAATAGCGGCTGGTACGGGCCCGGCAGGACGTGCCGTACGCTGCGCCGGCGCATTTCACTTTCTATCCCGACGTAACTCACCACAGTGAATGTTTGTTTTGCGCCGCGTTAGCGACAACGCGATAATGTCTCGCTACGCAGTTTCCAGGTCACTTTTATTGGAAACAAGTCGTAGTCACATATGGAAGCAGGTGTAAGTCCTCGTACTACCTATCATTCATGTAGTGATCATTTGTTGATCAAAGGTGTTTAACCGGTCGCTAATCCATATCCATACTAATATTATAAATCCGAAAGTGTGTCTGTCTGTCTGTTACCTCTTGACGCTTAAACCACTGAACCGATTGAAATGAAATTTGGTATGGAGACAGTTTGAAACCCTGGAAAGGACATAGGCTACATTTTGTCGCGATATAAAAATATTAAGGGAGTGAAATGGGGGATGAAAGATTATATGGAAAATCTAACTCTCGCGGGAGAAGTCGCGGGGAACCACTACTACATAATAAAACTTAAAGAAAGAAAGAAAAGACATTTATTCGGCATCCACACACAGAAAGTTTACAAACAAAGATTACAGGACTAGTATTACAATGGTGAGTGCCGAAAAGGCATGCCAACTTCGCTTTTTAACAGCTCAAGTTAATATTAGGTAGACGCTCTCCTATAGACCCTATGCAAGTCCGACTTAGGCTTGGCCTGGAGCTCATCAACACATGTTTATTTTTTAATCAGCCTGTTTAGAATTATTTGACATATTTTGTATGAGAACTCTGTCAAATTAACCGTCAATCGATGTTTACCAGTTATTTAAGCATTGTTTTTACGTATTATCTGGGCCCTCAGACAAGATATTGCATCTTGTCTGATCAATTCTACAGCAATGTTTACTGTTTGTCTAAAACTCATATAAACCCCCGAAATATCACAGAATAGATTGCATCTTGTCTGGGGTCAAGTTGTGTTCAAGTGGTAGAACTCTTTCCAAACGTAAACTGGTAAAATAATACTTACATTTGACAGGGTTCTTTACATTTTCACTCTATGAATCTCCAACGTCGTCGATGGACCACAGGTTAAGGAACCCTGACTAAGACTTAGAGACCTCCAGAGAAAACGATTGCTTATGATTTATCATTAAACTATGCCTAATCATTTTAACCAGGTGCTGTATCTAAGTTTTATATTAACACTAGCGGTCCCCCGCGACTTCGTTCGCGTAAATTTAGGATTTTCTGTGGGCATTGTTAGGAGCGGAGTATTTTTTTAAACTGTGATATCTTTTAAGATAAGAATCAAAACGCGTGTGAATAATAATAATAATATAATAATATTAAAACGTTTATTTCAGACCAAATCAAAGATCCATAGCTACAGATAGTTGTTAGTAACATATAACTTAAAATTATTGTTAGTACTACTTAAAAATAAAAACTTAAAACTACTACATACAAAATAAAACTACTAAGTGCTCAGTCAAAAAACCGATTCCTGAATCCCTGCACATTTTTGGATCCAGTGCTTAAAGATGGAACATGATGGCCTATCTCTGGTAACCATCAGAATGCTGTTGGGGCTCCGCCGTATCCTAGCAAGCATCGACGACGTCCGCTTCCGAATGATAACGTAGAAGTCATTCACATGAGCTTCAGCGAACATCGACAACGCACTGCAGAACCTAGGTAGCCCCATCAGCATCCTGAAGGCATTATTGTACTGGACACAGAGAGCGTTATAGGTCCTCTGCGTGTAAGTACACCACAGGCTGCAGCTGTAAAATGTCTGGAAGTGCCTTAAAGAGAGTAATTTTGACGTCTCTTGTACACCTGGCAAACCTGCGAGCGAGCATGTTACATCGGACCGCTAACGCCCTCCTCTCACGTTCTATGTCACAGTCATCAGATAGATTTTCAGTAACAACATGTCCCAGGTATTTAAATTGACTAACTCTCCTCAGTTCAGTATTTAGGAGTTTTACTGGAGGTGCAGGAATCAACTTCCTAGTACCTGAACGAAAAACCATTAGCTCACTTTTTTAACATTATAGAGAAGTCCATGTTTAATGTAAATGTAATTTACACAGACCATTCGCCGTGGGGCACAGCAACACCATGTCGTCTGCGTAACTAATGCTGTTGACCATGAGACCGTCTATTGAGTAGCCGACCCTGATGTTGCTGAGCTCCACGATAAGGTCATTAACATAAAGGCAACATATTGATTTCACTCCATTCCTGAAAGACATAACGTGATTTTTTTAAATTACCTATCTTATAGCCTTGCTAGATACGTTGTACCTTACACAAAGGTTTTTCTCAAAATCGGACCATGAATAGGTAATTCTGATCTGAGATAAGTGCATTCAAACAATCAATCAGACAAAAGTCAAGAAGAAATCAGCAATATTAAAGTACTATCCTGGTCACCACCGCCTTACCACGATGGCCAAAGAAAAAGCATTGCGTCTTGTCGTATTGTGTGTGCAAGCGACAATAAGTGAGTGTACTAAGGGAGGCGGCAGAGATATCTTTGCTTGAACTTCAATTCAACACATCGTACGTCCTAGTAATTACCTACTTACTTATTAAGTTATTGGGAAAAACTCAACTACATTATAATATTTTGTTGGGTCTTTTAATTTCTATTCGACTACATTATCCTGCACTTTAAAATTTTTCTGCATGACTTATAGGTATGATTGGGGAAGAATACTTTTAGCATTGAGTCTACCTTTTGTACACTGTTTTAAATGCAATAAAGTTTTTAAATAAAAAAATAAATCTATTGACGATATAGCAAAAGGCCAACTTTGCTGCCGTCCTAAATTTGATACAATATTATATTACTCATGATATTTTTTTTATGGTATGTCCGATTTGAATAATTCAAAAAATAATTCACAGGTAATTTACAGGCCTTGAATATGACGTGATTTATTTGGATAAGGATTAATACCGACATACTGAAACGGTGGCTTTCTTTTTGCCGCCGCAAAAATTTCATATTTTTCACATAAAAAAGGAGTTATTGTGACTTAACTGTTATAGTTAGACATATGTTATCGCAGACTTTATTGTAGATAATGATGTCTTCTACAAAACTGTAGAAAATTACTTTGCTCTATTGTCAATAGTTTTCGCAGCGTTCGCAATTTAATGGTTTTCCTTTTACACCTTTGGTTGCATAATCGAAGTTTTCATACGGAACCCTAACTTTTTTGACAATGTAATATAGCCTATGTCCATCGCTGATAATGCAGGATTCTAATGGTGAAAGTAGTTTCGGAGCCTATTCGTTGCAAATAAACAAACAAACAAATCTTTTCTCTTTATAATATTAGTATAGATTGGCTGCCTCTTTACCGGCCTGCACAAAAACTGCGCGTGCGTCCGTTGCATACTAGTACTGCCGCAAATTACTGCGTGGGAACTATTGTGTGCAGATACCCTACTATAGCTTCTGTAAGACGCTGTCTTTACTTTCGTGTCTAGCTTTCTCGCTCACTCGCACAGCTATGCTGGCATGAGTGACAAGGACCACTAGAGTCGATAAAATGGACATAATCTTATAGAATATGGCTTCAGGTACACTCTGTTCTGTGCCAACAACTTAAACAACTAATATTAGACAATTGTGTGCCGTATCGCTGACCTTATAACGTGTACCTATATCTTAAATTAATTAGCAGGTAAAGACTTTAATAAATCAAGTATACCTACTTACCACAACCAGGCAATAACAGGAGTTACAGAAGTGTCCCTACCACTGTAAATCCTGTTTGAGCCACAAAAAATATTTGACATCACTTTATCTAAGGTCTTCTTGTCTTCTAACCTCCGAATCATTACACGTGTTTCTTGTTCTCCTGATTATTAAAAATTGTGACCAAAAACTTCAAATGAACATGCTAATCATTTTAAAACCCAGGGTTTATAAGCTTATTGTATTACTAATTATTTTCCAAAAAACGGGCATTTTTTTTAATTTTTTCAACAAAAAAAATATTTTAAGATCACATGTTTAGTCTTAACTCTACACCTTTGAGTTTTAGCTAAGCGATTCCGCGAACTTCCTGGCGTCTGTCACTTCATAGTTTATGCGACTCTTGAAGTAATTAAACGATTCTCTCTTACAGCGGAAACGTAAAGAGAAATTGATTCTAATGACTTTGATACATTGACACGATAAAGTATCGTAAGAATATTATCAATATTAGTTTGAAGTGCCAGGCAAGTACAGTAATTAGAAAAATTATCTATCTTGAAAACAATATGCTCTTTTTTGTGCAATTTTTTGGGAATTGGGGTCGCCTTGACATTTATCAAGGATGGACACATTATTGCCCAAAATGGTGTATTTCATTATAGATTAAAAATACTTAAAATAGGTGCCAGTTGTCCAAGAGTTCATGATTCTGAATTTAGCGGTCTCGTCTCTACGTTAGTCACTCAGTGATATATACTTACATAAAAGATGGTATAGTAGATTAACTTTAAAGTTTAAATTGACAAAACAAAAAGACCACAAATTGTATAGTTCGTCAACCTGCAGAACAATAAAAAGGGTACCTAAAAATATAATTATAATTACTTTTGTTTAATAAAACATCCCAAGGACTCCTCCAGCATTAAACATTATGAAGCAATTTCACTATTCGGGTTGTAATAAAATGTAATTTATTTATTACATTACATTCGTTTCGGAAATTAACCCTTTTATTCATTACAACATTGTCACCGAGTGACCTACATATAGTGAATTGAATAAAAACTTATTACTCCAATGCAATATTGAGTTTATGAGGGTCACTAATGCAGGTTCCAATTTAAATTATATGTCATCCATGAAATTAAAATTAGTATAACTGGGTCAACATCCATTACTATACTATAGATCAGAAGCAGCTAACATTTTATTTTAATACCTTCTGTAACACAGACAATTATAATTTTAATGTTACTCGTATGTATTTCTATATTGTTTCTCTACATAAGCCTACGAGGGACGAGAGACCCATAAACATTTTAATTGCTCAAATTTAATTATTACTTCCGAATAAATTACCTGATTTGAATAGCGTTTAGATAATGAGATGTCGTTAGCAAGTCCAATTGTAAATTAAGTAAAGTTACATGAATGGCATAAATATGACAGTTTCTCCAAGTAAATCGCTTCGCAGTAGGAGCTTTGCGCGCGCGCACATAATGCATGCGTTATTGCGTAACGCGTGAGTGGACAAGTGCGATCTGCGGACGTTGGTAGGGTTGCCACTTTCTTAACACTGATATTCCTGTTAAAACAGGAATCTGAATATTTAGCTTTACTGATAACCAGTGAAAGCTAGAGTCCATGGAGAAACTATTTATGCCTAGAATTCACCAACACAATGTTTTATTTTTAATCAGCCGGTTTAGCATTATTTGACATTTTTGTATGTAAATTCTATCAAACTAACCACTTTACCTTTAATTAAGGTATACTGGATGTTTAAAAATTGCTGAACTCGGGTATAAATATACAGGGTGTGGCGTAAATAGTGGTCCAAAGCAAAGGTGTGGATACACTGTACACTGAAGCACCACATACCAGTATTTAAAAAAAAAATATGTACAGGGTTTTCAAAAAAAAAAATTTTTTTTAATTTTTTTAGAAATCGTTACCTTGCCTTACAAATTTGGTTATAATTTCCAAAAATGACGGTTTTTTTTATCCATTTTTTTTATTATTATTGCTGATCACTTGTACTTAGTACTCCATTCGTTTTTTTTTTTACAAACTGAATTTAATAAAAAAAATAAGTTTCTTTCAAAATTCAATACTCACTGCTAGCAAATCGTTTGACTTTCAATGCTTTTGGTGCAAAAAAAATGTACCACACTGTCAGTGCCCATTGTTTAAAAAAAATGCCCATCTTTTGCAGATTCTAAAATGGTGCAACAATAAGTGTTACGACTTACAGGAAAAAAGTTATTGCTTTTCGAAACAAAAAGGAGCCCAATTCAGAAAAACAATTTATTTGAAGTTCAAGGGTTGACAAGGGTTGTAATTTTTTTCTGTGTGGTCCAAAGCAAAGGTGTGGATACACTGTACACTGAAGCACCACATACCAGTATTTAAAAAAAAATTATGTACAGGGTTTTCAGGGTTTTTTTTATTAAATTCAGTTTGTAAAAAAAAAAAAACGAATGGAGTACTAAGTACAAGTGATCAGCAATAATAATAAAAAAAATTAATAAAAAAAACCGTCATTTTTGGAAATTATAACCAAATTTGTAAGGCAAGGTAACGATTTCTAAAAAAATTAAAATTTTTTTTTTGAAAACCCTGTACATAATTTTTTTTTAAATACTGGTATGTGGTGCTTCAGTGTACAGTGTATCCACACCTTTGCTTTGGACCACACAGAAAAAAATTACAACCCTTGTAAACCCTTGAACTTCAAATAAATTGTTTTTCTGAATTGGGCTCCTTTTTGTTTCGAAAAGCAATAACTTTTTTCCTGTAAGTCGTAACACTTATTGTTGCACCATTTTAGATTCTGCAAAAGATGGGCATTTTTTTTAAACAATCGGCACTGACAGTGTGGTACATTTTTTTTGCACCAAAAGCATTGAAAGTCAAACGATTTGCTTGCAGTGAGTATTGAATTTTGAAAGAAACTTAATTTTTTTTATTAAATTCAGTTTGTAAAAAAAAAAACGAATGGAGTACTAAGTACAAGTGATCAGCAATAATAATAAAAAAAATGGATAAAAAAAACCGTCATTTTTGGAAATTATAACCAAATTTGTAAGGCAAGGTAACGATTTCTAAAAAAATTAAAAAATTTTTTTTTTTTTGAAAACCCTGTACATAATTTTTTTTAAATACTGGTATGTGGTGCTTCAGTGTACAGTGTATCCACACCTTTGCTTTGGACCACTATTTACGCCACACCCTGTATAAAAAGGAAAACTGACTTAATAATTTACTGATATAGCAATGCATAGCTCAAACTATTAGGATTAGTAACTTGAAAACACTAAGAAAGGATTTTTGAAATTTCAACCGCTAAGGGAGGAAGGGGGTGGAAGTTTGTATAGGAAATTCTACATTTGCGCAGACGACGTCGCGGGAGTTCAAAAACTCCTTCCTTCCTAGTGAGACAATTAGAGGCTCAAGCGGAATCGACAAAAATCATTTAAAATATGGGTGGCCAAAGTCATTGATAAAACGAAATATACACTAACCTACTCGTAAAACAAAACTGATTTAAATAACTTTTGGTAATTAATAGAGCGTACCTGGTTAATCTCTGTTGAGATTAATGGTTTGACCCGTTCGTAGCCAAAAAATCTGAAATGTTTTTTTTACTAATAAAGTACATCTATGGCTATTAGCCATAGCCAACCCTGTGCCCACTCGTTTGTTCTGCAAAGCGTCGCGTGCGCATGTTGGATAACAGCGGATCTTGGCGCGTAGGTCAGGTACGTAGCGGATCTAACTGCTTAAAAATGTATCATAATCTTATGTTATCTTCCGGTTTACCAGCCAAAATATTGTGTACGGAATGCAATACTTACCTGCTTATAGTAAGAATTTACAATTGGAACTTTATCTCCACAGCCCAATATTTGTACCAGAAAGGGATTTTTTGGACTCCAAAAAAGTCTCCCATTTGAAATCCATCAGTATATAAGATGTTTGACATTTACAAACATCTAAGTACGAGTAGTCTGTACGTATCGTGTGTTTGTACTCTTACCTTACAAAACCTTACAAATACTTCTTTAGTCCATCCATAAAAATAATGTCCTCCTAAGCGAATGTAGACTACGGCGGCTAATATCAACCGAGATTAGCGAACTGCGCGAGATTTACTGTACAAGTATGTGGTGCACTATCTAAGTTCAGTGAGACGTCAGTCCGAGATGGACGTTAGGCGCTGGACCAAAGGCATATCGTGCTTTCCGAGGCAAGGTGTTAACACCCGATGAGCATCCAGCACGCATGCAGAAGGCATGCAGCAAGTATCCAGCAAGCATCCAACAGGCATGCATGAAACTCAAATACAATAACTTAGAAACAGTTCGGAGAATGCTGCTGTTTCTGATTTATTTCAATACAGCTAAAGCGACCCGACATTAGGGGGATGCGAACCTGTTCAACAGAAATCAAGGTGCTGCCTAATAGACCAACAAGGCGGACTGCCTTGTTCCACCACACCTGAACGTAGTCGTATCGATATAACAACAATAAATTTTACTTTACAATAATATCGTGTTACTCCGATTCGTCCAAATCAATCAATCCACGGTCAAACCATTAATTTTCATAAGAAAGTTACATCAACGGAAACCGGCCACGGCAGTGGGTCAAATCTGGAAGACAAAGACGAACGTATACAGACACACCCACGAGTGAGCAAGACAGACAGCGCAAAGACGGCAATTGCATAACATACGACTGGCATCGATTCTTGCAGATTTTGAACGTTTTGAGAGAATCTGTTGCAAAATGGTATCCAACACGTGAAAGTTTGAATATGAAACGGTTGAGATTTCGCAGATTTCTTAATATTTTTTTCAGCGCAATATCATGCTCACGACAATGATAATCAAGTAGGTATCTACTTGCTTGCCTTCCGAGAGTGCACCACCCAATCTCCTGACTCCGGAGCTAGCAGAGTTATTTCAAGACGGAAAAAACCCTGAAAGTTTTGACTCGACCTGGGATTCGAACCTAGGACCTCGTGGATAGTACCCAGCGTGCTGACTGACCACTAGACAAACGTGGCAGTGAATAAAGCTTGAATTAATAAATAATGCCATCAAAAACAAACTTGTAAAAAAACAAGTCTTGCAACTCAGTTCTTCTAGGCGAGCGTAAAAATTCCTACTTAAAATCCTTTTGTCTTAAGTCATTCATTACGTTATAACTAAACAACATCTTATAGTGACCATATCAATGTTAAAAATATTCGACGTTTTAAATAAATGAATAGATTGACTTGGCAATGAGAGATTTTCAAACAACTCAAAATTTTAGCTTTATTGTATGTTGATAGATGGCGCTATACTAAGTTATACAAATATTACATCGAAAACAATGAGCTTATATTAATTTAGCAATATAAATGAGCTTTATTCTTTCTAGTCGTTCCCTCAATGCTGAGGATCGTGACTGTATGTCAATTTTTTCCACTCGGTCCGGTTCTGCGCCATATGTACCGCTCCCTGTATCTGGCCTCCAGTCACCTCCTTGTGTTGGTCCACCCATCTAGCTGGCGCTCTTCCTCTAGCGCGCTTCCCCTCCATTTGTCCGAGAATGATGAGTTTCTCCAGGCTGTGCAATGGGGATCGCATTATGTGCCCAAAGAAACTCCGGATCCTTTCCTGGCACGTAGTCAGCAGGCGCTTGGTGACCTAATGAGCTTTATAATGTGTTTAAATACTTCCACTGCATGTTTATGCAGTTTAAGTATTTACGTTAAAATTTCAAATTGCAGTTAAAAATAAATATTATTAGAAAAAACGTCTTGATGATTACTAAATTGTTAAAAAACGACCTCTTAGTAGGCGTGAATCAAAAACATGCTAAACAAACATTTGAACATATTAAACGCGTCTTTTTCTGAAATAAAAATCTTCCTGACTTAGATGGGTCAACGCCACCTAGCGGATTTTTAAGTACGGATTTTTGACACTAGGAAAATCTCTCATTGCATGAAAACACAATGGAGATACATTGTGTTTCTAATAAACCAATCTAGTTTAATTTAAGTATTATGTGTTACTTATGATCTCATAACAATAATATGTGTTACTTAAATTAAATTAGATTGATTAGTTAGTATGATTGCTAAGAAGTGATCCCAAAGCAATGAAATATGAATTGTTTTAATCAAATTGTTATTATTTAGTCTTGAACTTTCTGACTTCGAAGCTATTTCTGAGTTGAAGTCAGAAAACCCGGACCAATTTCAGTTTCACCCGGAATTTGAACCCGGGACCTCGTGGATTGAAGCCAGCATGCCAACTATCAGACCAACGAATATATTCTTAGCCAACGAGGCAGTAAGTTATTATTATTAATATTTATTCTTTATTGCACAAACAAAGAAGTACAAATGGCTGACTTAATGCCTTAAGGCATTCTCTCAACCACTGGGCGAGGCATAAATAGTCGTGGCGGCGTAAAAAGAACAACACAAGTTTTAAACAATACCTTACATAAAGCTGTAGTATACCTAAGATTAAAGAGAAAAAAAGTAATGATAATTCTTAATTAAATATTATTTAAGACCAGTTACTTACAACACCAGCAGTTAATAATCTCGTAGTACGACGATGTGCACTGATTGCCTCATTACCAGGTTACTGCCTAAATGCCGCGTTGGGAAACGTTAATAAACATAATTCGAACAAAAACCTCAAAATACGGTCCCACGGGCCTCGAAAATTACTATTTTGTACGACAATTTACTTATAGGTGCCTTGAACTCGTGGTATTACCTCATTATTATGCATTCAAGTCGAAATGCATCAATTTTGTGTCGTTCCAAGTCTTAACTCTGCCCTTAGGGCGCCGTAAGTCCAATTTTACCTTGAACCCTTAACGCAAATCAATATTAAAAGTTGATTCTGCGTGAAGGTTAGTGAAATCTTTTTTTTAGTTTTCCTGGTTTAAGTAATGAATTTTTCATTCAATACTTGTATTGCAAACATAAGGCTAACATTTAATTAATTATATTCTAAATTCTGTCTCTCCGTTTCTATATTTTTTTTTATTTTAATTAAGTCCATCTTACGAAGACACCAGAAATACAGTCAGTTAGACACCAAAATAATGTACATACTGTTTGTATTACGAGTAAAATTCTTGGATTTCAAGTTAATTGAACTGAAAAGTGATTTTGAAAGGAACTGAACCCAAATTATTTGGTTTCGGTCTTATTTACCTCTGAATACTTATATACGTATTTAACTTCCTGTAAATCAGGTCCAAGCTGCCATCGATGGAAATAAATTGGTGTCATTGACAATAAATTGAGTAAGTAGGTCAAATAGTAATGAGATCAAGTTCATCACGTTTGGTTACTTCCTCTTTAATTAATAATTTAGCATTATTTTTAATTGTAAGACACCTATTATTAAAACAACGCTGGAAACTAGTTTAAATATGAGACTGCTAACTAATTAGAAATGTAGGTATTTTGTATTCTGTATTTAATCTATTCTCCATATATCATGTCACTTTTCTTTCATTATTTTAAAAAGCTGTACCCCGCGATTTCATAGAATCGATTATATAAAGATTGTCTGGAAGAAATTGCTTTTAGCAATAAGACCGCCTAAATTGTACTATTCTCTATGAACATTTATGTAAATTGATACTGTGTGTGGTGTGCAATAAAGAGTATCTATGTATCTATCTATAAAATGACTTATAATCCCCCGACCAGTAATCATGACCTCTTATTGGACCATGTCGTATGGTGCAGAGAGGTTGCCCTTTTATCTCTGAATGTAGTTATTTTATTGAGATGAAATGCCTAGGTTATACTTCAATTGTGATATGAGCATTAAAATCAATTCGGCAGATTTTGTTCTTATGAACACAAACAATTCTTTCACTGACCTAAACTTAGGCCTGGGCTTAATACTTGTTTTTTTTAATTAATGAGAATTCAACTTTCTTTATTATAATATAATTAGCCGTGTATTTATTGTAGTGTTGAACACAGTTATAATAATTTTTAAATTATGTCCACATGACTAAGATGTTTTGGGAAACTTGCTCAGAGGTGGCGACAGGCCCTTAACCTATTGTACCCGTTCGAGTGGTTCAGCCGAACGAAACCGAATATCATCTATTAGCTCATGCTCATTGTTTTCGTCCTATTACGGCTCCCAGAAGTGAAAGCTGGGGTCTTTACCCCAGCCCAGTGCCACAATGTCTGTATTATGTCAGTAGGCTTATCCACACTCGGCGCATAAACATAAGAAATATCAATAATTAGCGCGACTACGCCCGCGCCAAATGTCAGATTTTCCATATGAAATTTCATGCCGCATAACACCCCCCTAACATTTTTATCGCGACAAAAAGAAGCCTATTACCTTTCCAGGGCCTTCAACTATCTTTGTACTTAACATCATTTAAATCGGTTTAGTGGCTTAAGCGTCAAGAGGTAAGAGACAGACAGACACGCCTTTGCATTTATAATATTAGCTAGGAACAGGTGTGCACAGGTTCTCCTGTTAACATGGTTGCGGAGGTCAGATGACAGTCGCTCCACTGTAATTACCTGATCTAGCATATCCTGGATCACGGCCCAAAGCGAACCCTGGGCCCTCGCACGCGAGTGCCCAACTGGGATAACGCTAAAAAGAAGTAAGTGTGCACGGATGCGCCATTTGCTTGTGTATCTCTGTGACGGATACATAACTATGTCTACTTAGTACTAAATAAGACGATTTTGTGCTGTAAAGGAAACGTAAAAGCGTCGTCAGTCAGGTTGAGAGAGTGATTGTTGTAAAAAATGTACTTACTCGTAATCGCAAAACCCACAGAACTTATTCTACGCTTTTATATCCCATATATTTCACACGTTCATTAGTAATCGCTTGATCAAATACAAAATTGACTGTATAGCGATCAGTCACAATATAAGAGTTCCATGTCAAACGGAACCCTGATAAAATCAGGCAGGTATACCTTACCTTCTGTATTTAAAGTCTGTTGTGGTAGTAGCTTACTCCTCACCTCGGTTCGGTATCACAAGTTTAGCGGGCACCCTGCTAAGTGCTGGTGTTTAGCAACTGACAATTGTCGCCGCTTTCTTTGCTTCAAGGCACGGTGGTGACTGATGACTTCCGCGGTTTTACGTTACCATAGTTTGAAGACTATGCTGTTTTCTATCGAACGTAGCGTCAGTCAAGAAATGTTGGCTTTATCACACTTCACTCTGAAATAAACTTGTGTGAGAAAGTACGCATTTAACTGTACATCAAACTTTTAAAACTGACTACAATTACAAAATAGATACAGTCACAATCATTAATTTGTATACAGACGCATTTAACTTGAGATCTTATTTATTACAATGAAATAAAATCGCACTCTACACATTTTATTGCTAATTTGCTAGTGACTGTACTCGAAACAGCCTCTGGTGGTCACCAAAGGACGTAACTCGACAAAGCCGATCTCTCTATGGTCATTCAAACAGGTGCATATTTGGGCCCAGGAATGTGTGTCAGGGTCGAGGTCATTCACCTCTAGACAGTGACCACTGGGCCCTACTGGGCAAGCGGCAATCAAAGGACGCATTCTTTTCTCTTTTTGAAAAGGGAATCGGGTTTTATAAAAATCTGGAGACACCTTTAATTAGGTTTTTATACCTTTTTATAAGCCCATCTTATGCCTGGAGATGCATTTAATTATGTACCTTTTTATAAACATCATTATCATTTCCTTTGGTGTGTTTGGAGGAAGTAATAAGATGGGTCTCGTTAGCTAACTGTCTTTATAACAAGGTGGGGGCGAGCCGAGATGAATACTTTGTTTTTTACCCGACTGCGTCAGAAGGAGGGTGATGTTTTTAGAGCGTATGTATGTATGTATGTGTGTATGCCCATTTCTTTGGCACGCCCTACCGCAAACGACTGGACAGTTTTTGACATGGGAGGTGTCATTGAATACTGACATTTTAAAAATGGTGCCTGTAAATCAAATAAAAAAGAGGGGGAGTGTTTTATTTTATACCATTGCAACATAGGTATCAACTAAAAGCTAGTAAAAATATTATTATCTATATATAAAAATATACATACTTATGCAGTCGAAAGTTTTGTGTTTTAAATAATTATATTTATTTATAATATAAATGACATCTAGTCAATGTGAATTAAAGGCTTCAGGATAGGATTCCCTTTTGGACTCAGAAACTCTACGAGTCGCGATAGGTCTGCGTGTTGGTGCTGAGGTTTGCCTTCCGCATAGATGTCCTTGTGGTTCTGATGTAGGCTCGTTGGGACATCACGGACTCTCCTGTATTAAAAGTGCAGGCCGCTTTTCGCGTCATGCCAGCATCAACGACATCATCCGTCGGTCTCTTGCCTCTATCAACGTGCCGGCTTTACTCGAGCCGAACGGTATCGCGCGTGATGATGGCAAGAGACCAGACGGGATGTCACTTGTTCCTTGGCGGATGGGTGGATGGGACTTGTTCTCTTGTGTGGGACGCTACCTGTGTCGACACACTTGCAGCCTCTCATCTGCCCGGGACAAGCCGTGATGCTGGTTTGGCTGCGACAGGTGCCGAAAACTTTAAAAAGAACAAGTACAGGCAGATCGACTCCCGGTACCACTTTGTACCGTTTGGAGTCGAAACACTGGGTTCGTGGGGTCCCAATGCTATCTCTTTTTTCAAAGAGATTTCCAAGAGGCAAGTTGACATCAGTGGTGACCTAAGAGCTGGCAGCTACCTTGCTCAGCGTATAAGCATCGCTATCCAGCGCGGTAATGCTGCCAGCATCCTAGGAACCTTACCACAAGGACCCTTTTTATAATTTTTGTTTTTGTGTTGTATTAAGTATTTTTTCTTAATTTTTATTAATAAGTTGTATATATAGTTAATGTTTACATTAAATATAATTTGATATCAAATTTATTAAAGGAAACTTAAATTTGTTCTGACATAAGCTGTAATCGTTTTGGAAACTCACCTTATCATGAGGTTGCACAGAGAAAGTGCGAGTCAAACACTCTTGCGCAAGCGTAAGCGGTTCGCGACCGCTCGTGGGTCAAGTGTGCACGCCCTTATTCGTTAGCGGAGATCAAACGATTTCGGTCGTGAATTAATACCTTATAGAGAACTACTTGTCACGAATTTGTTCAGTATTGTTTTTTATCATACAAGTAGAAGTACGACAGAAAAAGTTTTATACAAACATCTATACAATATAATCAAAATCCAGCCTAACATGAAAAAAATGTTCAAATAAAACGTATACAACCAAAATAGAATAATAGCAAATTTACTTTACGACACACCGCCCATACAAAAGACATCAAGGCGCTCCATCAAAATTTTATACCTACACCTGACACCTATAAATTATTATATTGCTTATTTGAGTTAAAGCACTATAATAGATATATTATATTTATAGATAAAATTAAGTCTAGTTATGCTTGAATGCCTGTACCATATATGTATGACTTATTTACTTCATTAAAATAAAAAAATATAAAAACATATTTGTTTCATCTTTTTTTGAGATTCTTAAGAGCAAACATTACAATGCATATATGTTTTTGAAAAATAAAATATAAATCCATGCAATAAGGGAAGGGGCCAAAACTATTACTGATATAACCTAACCCAATTGCAATGAAATAGCGATCTAGCTAATCTAGCTCATCGATGACGAAGCATAATGGAAACAAATACATTTCAAATTTTTCACGAAAAATCCTAGGTTTAACCAATGTTTTAACTTATTCTTAACTATTGATTATACAGCTATAAAATGTCACTCACTTGTCGCTCACTTGTGCCTTGGACCACCTATCAATGTCAACATCGACAGCCGACATGCCGCGCGTTTTGGAATAGTGAAATTATTACAACTCCTCATTACAATGACTCAATACATTATTGGCTAGTATTTCTTTTCGCAGTGATACGCATTTATTGTTGAGCGCTATTGGCTTTGAATAACAAGCTCGGTAGAAATAATGAAAGTTACTAAAGAACAAACAAGCTTATCCGATATTATTCGTAGATTCTTAAAGATATCAATATCCAGTCTTTTTTTCTTTACTTATTAACACAATATAATTATAAACAATAAAAAAATAAAAAAATATAATTATAGTATCAACCCCTCCACCAAGTTGCTGGTGCCAAGAAGGCTGGCAGCGTTACCCCTCTGAATGGCCAAACTCAAACGTTGGCCGAGGTAACAACCAGCCTTCTTGTCACCAGTTACGGTGACCAGCCGCTCAGCCAGCTCGGCAAAAAGTTTTTTGGCTTCAGGCCCCCATGGGCCCAACGTCTCTACTCCAAATGATGCAAAGCGGTAGCAGCTGTCTAAGGCGGAGTACTTTCTACTTTTTAAAGACTCCGCCGAGGCAGCCGCTGCGCCTGCAGACCTAGAGGGAGAAGAGACGTGAGAAGGAGCCAAAGTGTCCACGCATCCCAAACCAAAGCACGTCCGTTTCTCCAGGGAATTATCGTCATTCCATCAGGCCTTTTACCATCATCTCGGCAAATACCTAATAGTTCTAAAACTGCCGGGACTCTAGCCGAGTATCCAGTCTAAAATTCAGTTATAGGTGTACAGTACAATTTGTCATTGGGGCACAGGAAAACATTAACTCTGGGTCAGTATCACCAGAGATAAGGACAACTGGATGTGCGATATTTATAGTTCACAATACACTCAGTGCACTCTCTGATCCTTCAATTCGGTTAGTATCAATCCGGAGAGAAACAAGCGGCATAACCAACGGCTTTATTTATCTATTTATTACCCATCCAATGCACTAACTCTAATCATAACTTGCCTAATTAATGACTGCCTCGTTGGTCTAGTGGTCAGCACGCTGGGTACTATCCACGAGGTCCCGGGTTCGAATCCCGGGTCGGGCCGAGAGTGTTTGGGTTTTTCTGTCTTGAAATTACTCAGACACAGCTCCGGAGTCAGGAAGTTGGTCGTTTTAACCCCGTGCCTCGGAAAGCACGTTAAGCCGTTGGTCCTGCGCCTGATCTCTCTACGGTCATGTCGGATTGCCGTCTCACCGAATTATGAGAGTGAAGGAACAGAGAGTGCACCTGTGTATTGCGCACACACTTGTGCACTATAATATGTCCCGCGCAGTTGGCTAATCTCTATCCTATTTTAGCAAAAACCAAAGCAACACCTAGCACTGCAAGATCTCAAGACACGGTTAGCTCTTTCTGCGTAAATAGGAACGTAAATTAATATTATCGAGTGACGGTAGTTAACATTTTACAAAACTTTGTAATGACAAATAATACCTTAGTCTCCCTGTGACCACGATCGCTGTAAAGTGTTCGAAACGTCAGGTTTTAAATAAAATGTAAATAAATCGCGAAGTAATCCGTAAAATTGTGTTTTAATGAGTTCAACAATTCGCGTAAACGTAAGAAACAAATAGGCCACGATATGCCATCATTATCATTACCCTAATGATTTTATTCGTTCTAAGTAAACAATTTAGACTGCTGCAAAAAGCGGCCGCGGTGACATTATCCTGACAGTCTTGGGAAATGAGTTTCCTAACAGTAGTAGCTCGACCGTCACCCAGTGCTGAGATGCATAGCAATTTAGTATGTCACTGGGGTGCTACTCTACAACACCGAATTCCTTGTCTTCGCTTTCACTCATGCTGTCTGAAAGAGAAGGATGATATTGCGGGGTGTCCCTCAAATATGACTTAAGTGGAACAAGCGCATAGCATTCCCAAGCCCTATTAATTTAAGTTTTATGCGTTTTTACATATTGTTCTAAAACAAGACTTTACCAAAGAGTAAGGGCTGTTACCTCATAACTGGAGTTAATATCTATCCAAAGGTTGAGGGTTCTTTCCTCATAAATAGAGACAAAACGATTCAATTCCCCCTGAGTTCCTATTGGAATTAATCCATTACTTTACGGAAGCCTGTATGTATACACTGTATAGAGCTGTTAATGCGTGAGGAGGACAGCACGTCAAATTAAACACTGTGGTATCTTAAGCTGTGGTAATAGGGTTGATTTTGCAGCAAAAATGTAAAGACTCATGTGCAGGCGACCATCATACATAGTAGGGCCCCTGGACCGCCCGCGTCCGTCACACGATACGTATTAGCTATTACTTTACTATTTGAATGCAACAAGTTGTTCTCTTGCAAAATATTAGTACCCTTGCGTGGGCTGAAATCGCAAATGTGCGAATCTAATGATGCGTCCGTTGGTGCGCAAGGTCGGTTTCGAAAAAGACCGTTGTCAACTAGATTAATCGATTTGTAGTACCATGGACGAAGTTAGTACTCGTATGTACTCTGACTGACTGAATTGAGAAGGTAATTACGATTCATATATTTTTAACTCCTTTCTATACAGGTATGTGACCGTAGTTACACTCATAATCACACATAATCGTGTAACATACACTTCTGGACACATCTATTGGCCCACCTTAGAGTTTAGGTTTCGATGGCCCCTACCGAAATATGATTGTTAGATTAAACAAAAACTGTTGATGCAAGTTTTAAACCTGATACATTTTACCATCTTTTTCGATCGTATTATTTTAAATTTGAATTCAGAATACCATACGACATGGAGCTACGCCTCACAAGTCGGATATGCGCCTTGTTAAAGGCAATTGATTTTTGAATAAAAAACATGTTTTATCAAATAAAGGTTTAATTTAATAACGCGTGTTGCCTCCATGGGCATCTACCACAGCTCTCATACGATTAGGCATAGAGTTCATCAACCGCTCTATGAAATTTTGAGGGATCATCTCCCATTCCTCTTCTATTGCAGTTTTCAACTCCTGTATCGTCTGGGCAACTGGCTGACGAGCCCTAACACGTCTTTTTAGCTCGTCCCACTTGTGCTCAATGGGGTTCATGTCTGGTATTCTGGCTGGCCAGTCCATAACTGTGATGTTCACATCCCGAAGATATTCCCTGATGATGCCGGCCGCATGGGCTCTTGCATTATCATGCATAAAAAGGAAATTTGGGCTCACATAGTCCGCGTATGGTATCACGTGAGGTTCTAAGCACTCACGAATGTACCTTTCAACATTTAATGTTGGCAGCCGTGGTCCTGTAAAAACCTTAAGTTAAGTTTTGCCGCTCGCGGGTATACCGCCCCAGACAGTCCATGAGCCACCGCCATAAGCAACCCTCTCTTCAAAGCAGCATTGTGCGAAACGCTCTCCCTTACGTCGGTAGACCTTCTTCCTTCCATCATTACCATGTAACACAATTTTAGACTCATCAGAAAAGAGTACACGGCTCCAATCTTGCTGTGTCCAATTTAAGTGACAGCGTGCGAAATGAAGGCGCGCTGTTCGGTGGGCTCGCGTTAGTTTGGGCCCATTAGCTGGCTTGTGTGGTACCATATCGCGTTCTTTTAACCTTCTCCGAACAGTTCGAGCGCTCACAGATACTCCGTGGAAGTCGTGAAGTTGGTTTTGTATCTCAATGGAGGTAAGGTGACGATTTCTCAAGCTGGTCGTCACGATGAATCGATCCTGCCTTTCAGTTGTGACCCGAGATCGTGGCCTTCCTTGGCGACGAACAAAGCCGCCAGTCTCTAGGTACCTCCGATAAACATTTGGGACCGCAGATCGACTTAAATTAAGTTAAGCACTCACGTTTCTTTGGCTGTGTCCGGCCTGAATAAGTGCCACAGCTTGGGCGGCGACTTCAGGTGAAATATCCATAGAATATTGATAGAACCTCACCTTAAGAATAAGTAATGTTTGTTGGAAAACCAAAGATATCAATCACTTTTTCAAGAATTAAATCCAAGTAAACCAAAGAAAGAAGAAGTGTTAGAAGACATGAATAAATTATGATCTAGTTTAAAAAAAAAAAAAAAAGTAAACCAATAAAACCAAGTTTTCTTAGAATTCGATTGTTTGATATCAACAAACAGGCTCCAAATTGTCTTTTGTTTCTTTAAATTCTGTGTTCGAAATTCAAAAAAAGACTATTGAATGAAATTGTGAATGTGCCAGGTTCAAAACTGCATAAAAACTTTTTGCTCGACCCAATATAAAATTTTAGCTAGGACCAAACGAAACTGAAAATACAAGGTGGGCCAATAGATGTGTCCATAAGTGTATATTAGTGCGAGGTATAGACACGGTCTATAGATCGTCTTTGGAGGGTGGTTCATATCTGCCTAGTAAACACCTATTTACACTTGCTTTAAAGGGTCGTTGCTTTAAAGGGACCCAGGTCGTAATTTTAGGGAAGATATCAACAGGCAGCGAGTTCCAGTTTTTAGATGTTCCCATGAACAAAAATCACATTTAGTTTATATAATTTAGCTTTCCCTTGGGATGGATATTCAGCGGTAGTTGACAGTGAGACTACATCCTACTCAACTTTACTTTTTTATCTGTTTTGTGATAGAGATTAGTTAACACGCGTGCATAATTACGATATCCCATTAATCCTACATGGATTATTGATGATACGATTAGGTAGTTGATATTATTTAAGTAGGTGTTGCACATAAACACAATGAAAGATTTGTTTACTGTTTGCTCCTTGTTAATTTACACAAATATTTATCTATAAATCAGTCTAGAGTCGGTCGAAACAATAAATCGACAAATAAGCAGGTGCATACTGCTGGCCTTGGCTCCTTCACAGACAGGATCGTGAGCTTTGCCTTGGCCTACATCGATATTGATATTATATATTTTCTATCGACATTTCGCTGCCCTTCGGTCGAATAGATGGTCATAATACTTGTTATTTTTGTATTTAAAAACAAATAATCGTAGAAGGTTTAGCAACGTTTTGGGTTTGATTTTATTTTATTAAGGACTTAATTTTCCAAAATTCCGAAACTTATGTTCAAAAGACACTAAGTGGAAGCATTAATTATGTTAAATTTCGCCAATATCCGTTCATTGCAAAAAAACGAAAGTTTTTCTCACGGTAATTAGAGTTAATCAACCTAATTTGCATAGTCAATTACTTTTCTCTAGCTATAACAAATGTTTGTGCATTTTGTAGTAAGTTTCTTATACTTTTGATCCTATCAACATCCTCCTGTTATTGCTAATTAATTTCTCAATCTTAAGTCTAGCATCTAACAGAGATCTCACAGACAAATTGCATATTCTACCCTTACGAGAAACGTATTAAGGACGGATTTCAATCAAAAATTTTTTTTTCACTTATGAACTCATAATCTGTACCTACTAAATAAGAAATACTGTAAACATTGACCCCAATGAAGTTAAAATAATGTACGAAACTTTCATCCAAATGTCGCCTCAGCCATCGTAAAATGTCGAGGTGATTTCATTGTGTGCAGTTTTTATATAATTATATTATAATGAATAAAGTTTCATAGCCCTCTAGATTTCATATAAGTATCGCACCGGAGCATGTTAAGAATTTTTAGCAAGGGTCATCATCCTCCTAGCGTTATCCCGGTTGTGCACTCGCACGCGAGGGCCCAGATTCCGCTGACCACGATCCAGGATGTGGCAGATCAGGTGATTAGAGTAGAGCGACTGCCATCTGACCTCCATGACCCTGTTACCAGGGGAACCTGACCAGTTTTGGATCATGGTTACACATGCAGTCGCCTGAATGTGCAGGTTTCCTCACGATGTTTTCCCTCACCGTAAGAGCATCGGTTAGTGAAACAACTAATGCACATAACTGAGAAAAAGTCATTGGTACATGGCGGCATGTGGGATTGAACCGGTGCCTCCCGTATGAGAGGCAACCCACTAGCCACTGCGCCACCGACGCTCTCATTTTTAGCGAGGGTGATGACAATATTTACAGCGATCTTCAAGTTGCTCGTATAGGTTATTTGGTACATTTATTAACGGTAGTACCTACGAGTAGGTAGACCCAAAAAGAGATGGTGTGATGATAGTGAGCTTGAGGTAGTGATTCGATACGTAGATATTTGAAACTGCCTCGTTGGTCTAGTGGCCAGCATGCTGGTCTGAGTCCCGGGTTGCCTAAATATTAGTGGGGTCTTCTTTCTTGAAATAAATCATATACAGCTCAGTCAGGAAGTTGGTGCTGTAAAGACACACCTATGCTTTGGAAACCACGTTAAGCCGATGGTCCGCCTGATCTCTCTCCGGTCCTGTCGGGTTGCCGTCTCACCGAACTTGAGAGTGAAGGAACAGAGAGTATGAACACTAGTGCATAGAGTATTGTACACATACTTGTGTAGTATCTCCCGCGCAGTTAGCTAATCTTTGTTGAGATTGGCCGCCGTAGTCGAAATTGAACTATAAGGACATTATTTACTTATTTATTTATATTATATGAAGATATTTGTTCAGCAATGAGGTAAGGTTGTAAAGTAAATACTTACGATCGACATGCCATTAAAAATATAATATTGCAACTGCTTCAGGTTTCAACGACCCGTTTGCTGCGACCCTGTCCAACTTAACAGTCATGCGTCATTGTTTCAGCCACCAAACTCGGTTTCACACCTCACATCCTGCATTTCAGTCAGTAGTCAATAGTATGCCACATTAGGCTGTGTGACCCGTTTTCGAAATCGAGTTATTAATGCGATAGTTTTCACGTTGAAATTAAGTACATATATATTACTAAAGCAATATCCTTTGCTGTTAAAAAATTTCAAGTACTTGATACAAGCGTACAAGTAAAGTAGTACTCTTCTAGCACGCGAACCGCAGGCAAGTGCAATATTTTAATGTGGTAGTAATGTGTTAGTTATTTAAATTATAGTCTTCGTGTGTAGTCCGTCGAATGCTAATGGTATTACTAAAAGGATTTTTTGTTGCATCAATATTTCAAAATAGTGTTTGATAATAATGTGTTTGTTATATCACAGCAGTTTTATAAATCTCTCATGCGAAAATTTATTTACGAGTTTTGTTACAAAAATATTTTGTGATTATTTATGTTTTTTTCTTATACATTCTCCTTCGTGACATTATGCTGGTGTATTTATTCTTGGCATACACACCAGATCTGTGCTATCACTAAATTGTTTTTCAGACTTTAAAAACTAAAAGGCATCTGACGGGCTCGGTCGGTCCGAATTGATTCGTAACATTTTCCTTCTTAGCTCAGTTACGAAGACATTTTTAAGCGGTCATGTCAGCAAAATGTCGTGTCTTCGGAACTTGATTGACCTCATTAAATTGCATTTATTACGATATCGGTTTCAGATAATGAACAAAACAAAGGTCAGAGCGGTGGCCAGCCGTGACTCGAGTTGATACACCTTCGAATGTTGGCTATTTTTAGCTCTGAAGTACCTATACGCAATAAACACGAAATTATTTTTAAATAAGTAGACACATTTTTGGGCCATTTGTGGTTATTGTAGTCATATATTTTATTTTTATGAAATATATTCACAATGAAATCAGTCACTCTCTGCACAGACGTAGACACTTTCCCCCTTACTGATAATGAATTTGTCACTGATAAAACGCTTGTTTATAAATGCGACGGCTAGTTTTGAATCAATGACAGATCGGTGACATAACATAGTGGAGACAAGCATTTCAATTTAGAGGTCTCATAATAAAGTGGTATATCATTGTCAAAATCAATTAGTAATGGGGTTGGTGTTTCTACGACGTCTGCTTCTACTTGACACATACCCATCTCCGATTAAAAACTCGGTGTCCAGTGATCGATCGCGCATGCCGGGTCGATAACAAAAAGTGTTTAAGTTTGCGCAGCAGCTCAGCCTATTACAATTCGACGTATGTTTTAAGATTTCCATAATGTTTGAAAACATGTGAGACAGTTAAAAGGCAGATCAAACGTGTCGATCTACGCCGTGTTTAAGGCTTTCCTACTATGGATGGTTACACACTTGTATTACAAGACTTGTACCTTTGTACAAGTGTGTAACCATCCATAGTAGGTATTCGAAACAGTTACCGTATGTTACTATGGTTACACTGTACACAATTATATTACAAGGGTTGTATTTGTACCCTTCCTTAAACATGGTCCTGACCTTTAATGTTGTGTAAGTAGGTATTACAGCTACTACACCCGGTTAGTTAATGAATCAAATCAAGTATGATACATGCAGGATATCATAATTGGGTATTCCGTTTGATAAGATCGTAGACAGTAGGTAGACTGATAAGTATAGATACTTAATACCCAGACATGCATAATTATTGAGGTATATAATTAGTTGTCTTGTTAGGTTGGGTTAGAAATTGTATATAGTGAGCTGATTTTTAACTCAATTTGATGTGATTTTAAAATAAAAACAATGCATTTAAATGTTTTTATCACAATCATCCTTCAATGTTCAATACCTGTACCTAAACGAAGTAATAAAAAACGTCAATAATGCAATAAAATGCATTATTAAAAAATCCATCTTAATTATCTTCCGATAAGAATTCTCTCATTAATTACTGTTATTAATTGTAGTTTATTAAAAAAGCTCTTTCCGCAAAAGATCAATCCCTCTCTTGAGTGCTAAAGTAGTGGTAAGAGGAAATGCAGTATCAGGGACACAATGCGGTGCCATCTGTGGCATGTAGGGTTGCCAACGAAGCTTACTTATTATATTTTACAAACAAATATTTATAAAATCCACGATTTAGATGAAGCTAAATGAACCTATCCTAAAAGTTGAGAGCCTTTCAGGTAATTAATTTTAAATAATAGTTTTTAGTATTTTTTTAACACTCACAGTGTTCTTTCTTAATTATATAAGTTTAAATAAGAAACCAAAAATTCGCACACAGGTAGGATTTGAACCTACGACCTTTGGCCCGGTTGGCTGGCCAAAGGTCGTAGGTTCAAATCCTACCTGTGTGCAAATTTTTGGTTTCTTATTTAAACTTATATTTTTAAATAATTTTAAATTATCATACTTTATACATATCCACCAAGACTTATATAGCCAAACCGGTAAATTAATATTAAGGACGGTCATCATTTTATCAACATTTTACCGTTAATATACGACTAAAACGCGTACTTATATGAAGCTTCTTCATTGATATTTTAAGTTTTATAGCATAAGCAGGATAATTCATTGCTATCTTGCATTATTTATTTAAATTGTTTATTTATCGAGACAACCCTACTCGTTTACTGCGCCTGCGCAAATGTCACGGCGACGGCTTCCGGGAGGAAGTGAACTCTCGAAATTATAGTGATTACTTATGAATGAATGCTTTCTTCGAGTTCAAGGGCTAGCGGAAAATGGCGCGAAGTAATGACACTTTTAATTGGGAACTATTAATGTTGCTCGAATACTATGTTTTTGCAAGTTCATAATTTTTCTTACCTACATGGAAGAGTTAAGTAGCATGGATATGTAGTTATACATATGGGTACATTTAAATTAGAAATTACCTAGCAATTACGTATTTGATGATACGTAGAATTATTTAATTCATTGCCTTCGTTTACGGTTCTTATACTTGTTACACTATACAAGTAGTTAGGCGCTACTTACTATTGTAATATATTACATAACTTTGAATCAAATTAAGCGTACCTATACATTGTCGCTAAAACTTTAATGATATAAATTATAATGGATAACTGTCTGAAGTATCGTTTAAAAGATTTACCATGTTTTGGTTTTGATTTAGTAGGCGTAGTAGTGTAACTCATCCATGTAAGTCTACATTAGTTACTACAGTTGATTAAGTTATTGATATATAAGTATAAATAAGCAACCAAAAATTCGCAGACGGATAGGATTTGAACCTACGTTCTTTGGCCCGGTTAGCTAACTGTGAGTGTTAAAAAAATAAATAAAAATAAAACATAGTTTAAAATAATAATGTCCTCCTAGCCGATTTCGACTACGGCGGCCTATCTCAACAGAGATACTGCGCAGGACATATTATAGTGCACAAGTGTGTGCGCAATACACAGGTACACTCTCCGTTCCTTCACTCTCATACTCGTAATTCGGTGAGACGGCAGTCCGACATGACCGTAGAGAGATCAGGCGCAGGACCAACGGCTTAACGTGCTTTCAGAGGCACGGGGGTGGTAACACCACCAACTTCCTGACTCCGGAGCTATGTCTGAGTAATTTCAAGACAGAAAAACCCAAACATTCTCGGCCCGACCCGGGATTCGAACCCGGGACCTCGTGGATAGTACCCATGCTGCAGCGTGCTGACCACTAGACCAACGAGGCAGTTTAAAATATGAGGATACTAATGTTTTTTTGACCGCACTAAAAAAACTATATAAAATATTGCTATTATACACTAATATATGCACTAAACAATTTTGTTTGTAGATATTTATTTGTTAACTTTTCAATCTTTACCTTCGATGTTATAACATTGGCTTTGTTAAAAGGCTAACTTGTCAAGTGCGTAATAAAATAGTTTATTGCCTTAATCTCTTTGACTTAGTCCGTTATTTTTAACAAGTCAGTCAACAAAGAAGTTCAATTTGGCACTTGCGGGTAGCGGTAATATTTTAGCACTTAACTTTACCGCTACGTTCCTAATCTTCAAATTTTATTGCTTTGATTACTGCGATGAATACCTAGTCTAGCATTCCAGTTATAATATTTTGTTACTATATGACTGCTCCAGAATTATTGGATGCGATTTTTGTGCGCACTTTTACACCTCTCTATCAATAGACACTGATTGGAAACTCTATCAAACTATCGGCCGACAGAAAAAAAGTATTTTACGGATATTGGAATAACGACTTATTTTAGTATGAACTCCTTTAGGCTTACCGCTTAACTATAAAACAAACGCGTTTTCGATTATTATTCCAAAGCAATGACACATGATTAAATTGTAAATTTTTCACAATTGAGAAAATGTAAAGTGATGTCATTAAAGCTATCGTTTATTTCCCGCACCAGCTTATCGCAAAATTACGATTGCAATGACATAATATGTGACTTTATATTTTTAAATTATTTTGAACGCTGTTATGGCTTTCTAGGCGACACTTTTAAAGCTTTCATTGCTTTACTGAAAGCTAATAGCCAATAATTTTAAATAAATAGTATTGCTTTGGTCAGAATGGTTCCACCATTACGAAAAAAAGTAATTTCCATCATATTGATGTAATTGTATGCTTGTTGCAGTGGAGGATGCGAGCGGGCGCTACACGTCAATGTTCTACTGGGGCAACAACTACTGGACGGGCTCGGCCGAGCTCTGCCAGATACTCAACGAGCAGCATGACACCGCGCCTAGGAATAACAGTAAGATATACCTAACATATCACACTACTAAGCATAGTAACTAAGTAGAAGAACTAACGTGACGGACATAGCCCTGCGAAACAGTAAGCTCAATTGGCAATGGTCAGGGCACATAGCGCGAAGAACTGATGGCCGTTGGGGCAAAAAGGTTCTAGTTCTAGTGGAGACCCTTTGATCCAAGGCGAAGCGTAGGACGTCCACCGGCAAGATGGTCAGACGACCTTGTAAAGACCGCAGGATCGCACTGGATGCAGACCGCTTGCTACCGGTTGCTGTGGAAAACCGTGGGGGAGGCCTATGTTCAGCAGTGGACGTCCTGTGGCTGACAATGATGACGATGATGATGATGACTAAGCATAGTACGAAGGTTCCGCGCGGATGGGCCACCGGTCCCGCGCAAATGAAGGTGGTCGGTGGCCGCTACTCGCGACTCCAGTGTTCGTGACACGCCACCGGTGGCGGCCACTCGCTATTTTTGGCAGATGGGTGTCAAATTGTAGCGGCCACCCACCACCTTCATTTGCGTGGGACCAAAGGGCATGGCACGTGACAGCTACCGGATGCGGTGGTCGGTGCCCATCTGCGCGGAGCCTTTTACTCGCTTTATCCATCAACGTTTGTATTAAATGTTTTGTCCAAATAGGCACTTGAATCGTTGGTTAAAATCTTTTGGGTTATCCTTTTCCCGCCGTGTACAGATATCACAACACAGAATTCTACGAAACTAAGCATCCATACTAATTAATATCATAGAGGTAAATGCGAAATATCTCTATGTATGTCTGTTACCTACTTACGCTTAAACCGCTGGACTGATTTGGATGCAAGGTAAAGAGATAGTTTGAGTCCTGGGAAAGGACATCGAAAGGACAAAAGGAAGTCGAAGGTTGTGAAAATTGACATTTGCGCGGTCGGTCGGTTGCATAGTTGCGGGTAGTCGCTAGTAATCACATACTACGTAAACTTGGTTGGTTCAAGTCCCACTTAAATATGGCTGATGAATATTGAGTGCAAAATATTAGGACTACTTATCACGACTACCTTAGAATACCTATCTAGTAGAAACGCACTTTACCGCCCAAACCCCCGTTTATAAACGAAACTACCATCATTGTTAATCTCTCAGTCGTCCTAAAGTTTCAAAACACATAGCATTAAGTCCGCCTTTTGTACAAAATTTTAGTTATGCAAAGAAGTTTAAATGAATAAATAAAATGCTCGCTCTGATAATTTCGAAGCGCAATCAAACGCGAAAGACGCGTCTTGACGGACTTTACGAGAACCATAATCTTCTTGAGATAAATATGTTGGTCCATATCTGTTTCAACTTTATAATTTATGCCTGTATGACTCCACTAATATTATAGCATATTAAAACGATAATCTAACTGTCGACCATAAATCTTCCTGTCATGTCATCAGCTGAATACATGCTCTGATAAATAATTTAATGATACCATCACTTCTCAAGGCTAAGCGCAATACAAATATCATAATGATTGTAATCGAACCCGTAACTATAGTGATGAAGAACGGTGTTAATTGATCGAGGTGTTGACATACATTTTAATAAGTCAGCCTATTAGATCCCACTGCTGGGAAAAGGCCTCACCTCAACTATGAGGAGGAACGAGCCATACTTCACCACGCGGGCTCAGTGCGGATTGGTGGAGGGGTGTATGTAAGGCAAGTGACAAACCTTACTGTCAGAAGTTATCAAGCCGCCCTAGGGCCTCTGACTAGGCTTAACGACTAATACCACAGATATTAGCCGAGACCAACTGCTTAACGTGCCTTCCGAAGCACGGAGATGCTTGTCATGGACGTCACTTAAATGGTCGGAATGGTCACCCATCCAATCACGACCGCGCCGTGGGTTGCTTAACTTTTAGTATCACTACCAAAGCGCTGCCGCCACTGCGCCACAGGCACCTCAATACATACATACATTTTAGACATACATTTTAGATTGAGTCAAAAGCAATAAGTTTAATGGTTTGTGTGTCCCTAATTTGCATGTATGGTTATTATGTCACTTTAGTTTTTGATTGCTATAAATATTCTATTGATCTTATCTATATCCGTATTGTACCACCTCTAAAGTCCCCACATTCTTGTACAAGTAAGTACAAACTAATCATAGTAGCTTATAATGTATGTCTGTATGACTCTACTAATACTATAGAATATTAAAACAAACTAAACATAATAGTTTGTACTTGGTATAGTAAATACACCCGGCAGATACGATTCTGTTGTAAAAGCACAGGACTTACGAGAATAAAAGGGATTACATCCTTCAATAACTGCATTTAAAATTAGGCCCACTGTCCAAGTTTCTAATATACTTATCCTGTTGACAAATCTGTTATTAAACCAGATTATTTTTACAGCTGTTTTAGATGGTGTAGGGCACAATTTTTTTCCAATGCCTTCAAATAGTCAAAATAACGTGATGAGTTGTTACGGTAGCGGAACTCAAACTGAAGCATTCGAGGTTAAGTGCAAGTGGGTGACTTAAAATAAACTTTATAAGTAGGTACTCGCATCTAATCAGGAACTGCAGTTTTTTGCGTCCAAGTTTGTTTTATATGTCTATGCACCTCGTTAACCTTGTAAGCTTCTGAAAGCACAAATTATCTACTTATAATCCGGCAATGAAGCTCTTTGTGTATCACCTACTACTATAGTCGTTGATTGTTATAATTCAGTAAAACCGACAAAGGTATTGTAATATAACTATGTTAATGATGACCCTAGTGGTTCACGGTCTAAGTAGAATGGGAACGTTTAATGATGGACATTACAGGCGACCAAATTTCTAGGTACAGCCCAACTGGTTGTTGTGTAAAATGAAAAATGAAATATGTGTTGTTTCAAAATGTGTTTAGTGTTTAACCGTAGGTACCTTTTAAATTTTGATAATTTTCGTGTGATACCTATTTATTTTATTTACGCATTTGGTATCGACCTGATAAGAATTGATTGCCTATTGTGTCCATACATAAGTTGTTTCCAGAAACATGATACTTGTAGGATTAGTGTATTTTCTTCCTGCCTTAACAGTACAGCTACAACATTGCCACATTACGATAGTTGTTGCCACACCAATGAACGAACACGTAGCATTTCACCCGCGGTACTCGCAACTGGAACTGGACCCGCCACTTCTGTGGCGACACCATTCGTTACAAATGACTGTTGTTTTGTGCAGACACGCATAATATCGGATACTACACTAGTACAATAGGATAACATACCGTACATTCAAGCCAAGCACTTAATGTTTTGAGTAGCTAGCTTCGCAGTTGATTTGAGAACGTGGGATTATGTAAACTCCTCGTCTGCTAAAAATAGAGCAGTCAGCAGCAGCAATAACTATATTATTTTTCATTTCATGCCCGTTATCTCTAAAAGATACCTCTTTGACATTTTAAGGAAGGATGATTAGTTCTTTTCATCTCACCACTTCGGAACGTTGAACTTTCATGTGTAGATAGCCGGGTGGGAAATAGATTTTCCCTCCTACTTTATAATCCACTCCTACTATTGAATAAAAGGCCACTATCAAGAGTATCGATAGTTATTGCAATAGATAGTGATAGTCAGAGCTGTATCAGCTACCGATAGTGATTTTAGTATTGAACTTTGATACTGTCGATAGTATCGATAGTATTGCTATGTGTCCGATAGTATTTATATTAACGGAGCTATCGATACTATCATTACTTTCGGTAGACTATCGATACTTTCGGTAGACTATCGATACTATCGATAGTTTATCGATATTTTATCGATACTATTGCTTTTGCCTCAACTATCGATAGTTTTTTTTTCTCTTTATTTGGGACAACAAACAATTACATTTTAAGCTTATTATAAAACTATATTAATTAAAATTACTTTAAATGTAATCAGCACCGTTGTCCACAGATAGATTATTAAATATTATGAGTAACACAATACATACAAACGGTGGAGCGCACGAAATTTACAATTCATAACCAATTATTGGCACTCCAAGGTGCAAACGATCTCGTAAACTTTATCCTTAAAAATATTCGGTAAACTGGCGAAAGGGTCGACGTCATAGAAATGTTTGTTGTATAAGCTCATTAGTCTATACAGAGGAGATCGTTCGCCCGCGTGCGTTTTAAAGTCTTTGGGCGCAAACAAAGTTGGTTTACGAGATTGACGAAGAGCGTAGGAGCGATATGGCACGTGTATGTATATTTGATTGGTGAGCGCGTTACAATCAAACTTATTGTTTAAAATACTATATAACAACCTGAGATCTAGGAGAATTCTTCTCATTTCGAGCCTAGGAAGACAGTACTTTCGAAGAAGAGCATCGCAAGAAGACTTCGAACGGAAGCAACGAAAGTGCATTGATCGCACGAATTTGCGTTGGACCCTCTCAACTTGATCTTTGTATTTAGTGTAGAATGGGTTCCAAATAGCAGTCACATATTCTAGTTGAGAACGCACTAAAGATTTTTATAGTAACAGATATGAAGAGGGACACTTAAAAGATTTGGCTGACCGCATGACAAAACCATACAATTGAAAAGCTTTACTTGTGACATGGTTGATATATGCATCAAAGTGAAGTTTAGAATCCATGAAAACACCTAGATCCCTCACTAAGGAGACTTTCTCTAACGCAGTGTCACAAAGAGAGTACTGAAAGATAGTAACATTAATCTTTTTAGTGAAAGTGATTGATTCACATTTAGGCAAGTTGAGTTGAAGTTTATTATCCTTACAGTAGGCTGAAAAATGGTTGAGATCAGATTGAAGTTTATAACAGTCATCCAAAGTGGAGATTCTACGAAAAATTTTGAGATTATCGGCGTAAAGTAGAAATTTTGAGTGTTTAAAACAGTGCTTAATGTCATTTATGAATAAAACAAAGAGTAAAGGCCCTAATATTGAACCTTGCGCTACACCAGAGGTTACTTTAAATATATCTGATCTGAATCCGTTTACAACGACAGATAATATATCTGTCTGTGGTAAAATGTATACAAAAAGTAATATACAGTAGATGTTATTGCCTAAATAAATTACACGCAATATTAAATTCCAACTAATGTTTCACGTAAAACATGAAACATTAGTCTCCAAAAGTCTAAAGTTGCTTAGAACATTCTTTAGACTTAGCAATAACAAACTGTCTACTTTTTCCATCGATGCGATACGTATTAGTTTCATTGCAGTACTAGCTATCTCAACTCGAGTGCGACTAATAATTTCTTTAGCACCTCAATCCTAGCTTTTGTAAACAATTCGCAACGTTTCCGAAATGGTCATCTTGGTCAAACAATACGCAAGCGTGTTTGCGTGTCACTCGTTAGGTAACGATGCGCTGACGCAGCCGGCACCTCCTCATTCTTGCGCTGAGCACACTGGGTCAAGGGGAGGCGATGACCGCTTGTTAAGAGCTATGGGGTCAGAGCAAAGCATTGCAAAAGCTTATATCTTACAAATATGCCATTTAGAAATTAGATTCTGGGTCAAAGAGAGGTAGACCTAGAGCGGTTTACGTCTTTAGGTTTTATTCAACTGTACTCCATTATTGAGATTTCGAGCTTCTAAAGAATTTGTGGGTATAGCTCCAAAGAGCAAAACATTACCAGGTTTAACTAAATTGGTCCTTTTATTGACATGTTTTTATTATGTACAGTTGCCAACACATCAGATAATAAATTTTAAAACAAAATCTACATTGTTTTAAAAATATATGGCACTGCTGCCTTTGATGTGTGTCGTTCGCAATTTATTAAAAAAAAACTAGAAAGAGGAGTTTTGCTACCACCTTTTATAAGCATATTTTTATGAAGCAATTGATGAAGCTATTTTCGTAATAATTCAACATTATTAATTGGATGGTGGGTAATTTATGTAACTTATTGAAAATAATGAAAATTTTTAGTGAAAAGTTGCAGGTACAGTCAGCAGCAAGTCAAGTTACCTATTTGAACTACGATCACAGCTTGTATTACGTAGGGAATAAAGGCGGTCTCAAGGTTAGTGGGGTAGTCTGACGTACCGCCGTGTGTTCATAACCTATTATCAAATGTTACACGTGGGTACTTATTATGCAATTTAATGCAATGTACATACTACACGTCTCGTGTGAAACATTTCCACAAAAACCTTGTCGACCTTGCTGTCGCAATTAGGTGATACCTTTTAAACCTTCGTTTTATTATCTTGGGCCGTATCTACCAGAACTTACTACCACTGGCATTGTCACAAAACATTTTGATTAACATAGGAAGGTCTTTGCGAAGGTACTCTACAATTACGTAAGGTGATCGTGCTATAGCAGTAATTTTAGGGCAAGTATATTTCTTTGATTTATTGAAGGTAAATCAAATTTTGAACGTAAAAAATAGGTATTAAAAGTGTTGCCGCAAAACCTCGATTAAAGTTACATTAACTTGAAACTCCTGCAACATAAAATTTGTAAACAACGTAAGTATGCCTAAATAATTTTAATTTTCTACTATTAAACTTATTATTAATCACTCGGGCATCATGTTTCCAGACACAACAAATAATCAATCGTTATCCGACCGCGGGCGGTCTTATGATCCTCAATGGGTTAAAAACGAAATTAAATCAAATTTCGCTCACAAAAATTAATCGACTGTGTCATCCGGTGGGACTCGAACCCACGTCCCCTCGCTATCCGGGCGAGTGCTCTTACCACTAAGCTACGGAGGACGTTAGTCAGACGACGAATTCTTGTAAGTGCTTGCTACGCCAGTGAGCCGGCGTTCGATTTCATCAATACTGGGGAATGTACCCGCATGTATCCGATGGAAATATTTTTACAAATATTTAACCATCAGTTAAGATGAAATCAGCTTAACTTATAATATTTTTATAACTTAAGCAATTATTTTGCAAGTTTTTACGAAATTAAATCAAATTTCGCTCACAAAAATTAATCGACTGTGTCATCCGGTGGGACTCGAACGTCGTCGTCGTCTGACTAACGTCCTCCATAGCTTAGTGGTAAGAGCACTCGCCCGGATAGCGAGGGGACGTGGGTTCGAGTCCCACCGGATGACACAGTCGATTAATTTTTGTGAGCGAAATTTGATTTAATTTCGTAAAAACTTGCAAAATAATTGCTTAAGTTATAAAAATATTATGGGTTAAAAACGTATATAAGTTAAACCTTTTCGTATTTGTTTCCAGACACAATAGAAAATTAATTGTTATCAAGCCCGCCCGCAGTCCTTATGGGGTTTGACAGTATTCTGTATTAATAGTCTTATTCATAAGCGTCCAATATATGACTATTATAGCGGATTTGACACTAAAGTTAGTATGTCATTGTTTGTCCTATTTGAAATTGGGTTTGTCAGAAAGGCACCTTATTAAGACCTAACCACATATAAGTTAGAGGCTGATAAGTTATATGAATAAAGGGGTAAAAATTTTGCATTAAAGTTTTTACGAGGTAAAGACTTGCGCGCGTTGATGTCTTTTGTATGGGACGTGCGGTTTGCGCGGACGCACAGCGCTGTAAATGTAAATTATACTGTGCTGTTATCTGAGGAGCTATTATGATAATTACATTTAACAAGACAACGTTACGTAGTTTATAATTTTGGCGTCTCAAATAAACACGCTTTTACTTAGATATATTTATGTAGTCAACAATTTTTTTGTGAACACGAATTTTCCCTTCATCGTTTTAGAGCAAATGTAATTTATTGCGGGCTTTTTAAATTAAGGCGCTTTTGTAAGTTTACCCTGATTATGCTCAAGTCGTCGACAAACCTATGATAAAGTGGCATTTCGATGTCAAATATTTAAAACGACTTAAGTTTTTTAATCTAATTGTCTCTTGATCTCTTGTTGATTCAACATATTAATAACTTGGTGAAAAGGAACGTGATTTCCTTTTTTCTTTAAATAGCTACTGAATTGACGAATATCAGTAACTCTAAACGTCTTAAGCGCCATGACATTCAGAACCTGAACAACAGATGGTGACATTATTATGAGTGGGGCCTCCCACTGGGCCCCTCCAATAAAAAAATCACACTACACATCTGCTCATAATTTATGACTGATTGCAGATCACAATGAAAAAAAAATCTTACGTATAAATCCCTTGTTCTAGAGAGCAGCGGGTCGCAGATCTTCAGCGAATGGCGACAGGATGTGTCCATGTCGGGATTCGGGCCGCCCTTCGCCGCAGCCTTCTACACCGTTCGCCTCACCGTAGCTAGTGAGATCTCTGACATCGTCACCAACGTAAGTCAACTGACACTACCTAACTCACTATTTACTCACGTCTTTTCTCTAGTAAAAAGTGAGTTTCCAGACAGACGCGAGTAAATAGTGAGTTTGCAAACAGTTGAACGCAATAAAAGACTTCGAAGGGTAAACCTATATGTTTGCCCATAACATCCCACCCGCAAGATCTTCAGTTATGATCATGGCGCTTGTAATAGTGCTAAAAAAACTATTCTAATGAGTGACCATGAAAGATTAAAACAGTATAACTGAGTTCTGTCAATCCGCCTCGGAGGCTTCAAAAGTAGAACTCTACGCCTCGAAGTTTGTACATCACTACTCGTCATGTCCAATACTTATTACAATGTAGATCAATTTGCCTACCAACAAGTTGTGCATCGTCCACAGCGGCGCACCTTGCACCTAGGCTTGTGCCTGCCACACTCCTGCTCGCGCGAGAGCATTGGCGCGCTCGTGGGAGCTGCGCGCGCGCCCCTGCTGCGACAGCGCATAGTGGCCGTGCGCTCGCCGCAGCACGGAGGGTACCAGTACTCCACCGACCCTACCTTTCAAGTGCTACTGTAAGTATAACCAGCGTACCTACTCCCGAGCTCAATCGAATCGAAATCAGAATAGAGTCGAAACCTAAAATGGCGATCCGAAAAACATTAGCTCAAACTTAAACTCGATGGCGTCGGTGGTAAGAATGGAACGGGTGTTTTCGATTTCAAGTACTTCACTATTCGACCAGAACTCGATTGGCGCTATAATCGATTTGCAGAGTACCAAATCACTGATTCTTGACGTCAATTCGATAGTGATCGTAACTTGAACGAGTTAAGAGTAACTCCCCTGGCAAGTAAGGCTAGATTATAGTCCGAAAATTTCATGCGCGACTATCCTGCGGGGTACGGGGTACGGTAGCGCCAATCGCACGCGCCTGTCACAGACAGCAAATCCTCTTCTTCGCAGCACATCTAGCATTCCTCGCCCCCCGCATCTCTTACGACCAACCGAAGGACGAACTTTTCGGACTATAGACTAACAATGTTATGTAAATTTTACGATTTACATTATTATTCAATTGCATTCGAACATACCAACAACATCTAACAACATACCTTATTGAAATACAATAGGTAAAGTACATACCTACGGCCGCACGTCAGACTATCCCACTTTGACTATGAGACCGCCTCTATTCTGAGTAATAACAGCTGTAGTTCGAATGAAATAACCTGACGGGCTACATACTGTACCTAATTTATAGTTTGTAATTTGCAAATGAAAATACGTAAAAAAATATTAATAAATAATAATACTTATCCTCCTACCGAGCTTTCGGCTATGTCCTTACATAAATAAACTAGATACGCAGTAGATATTATAGATAGTGCACAAGTGTGTACACAATACACAGGTGCGTGCACTTTATTTCTTCATTCTCATAGTTCGTTGAGCTAAACAATTCGACATGACCGGATAGATTAGGCGCAGGACCAACGGCTTAACGTGCTCTCCGACGCACGAGGGTGTTAACACCGCCAACTTCCTGACACCGGAGCTGTCGAGTTATTTTAGGACAGAAATACCCAGAAACAAATTTCGACCTCGTGGATAGTATCTAAGCGTGCTGACCACTAGATCAACGAGGCAGTCATTTAACCATTAAAGTACTAAAATCATTTTACCTAACCATTGAAGTACTAATATCTTTCCAGCGGCGTGTCCATCATTGTGGTAGTGCTGCTGATAACTGCGACCGCATACGACATGCGACTCGCACGCGAGGTGCGCAGGCGCCGTCGCCGCGCCGCCAACATGGCCGCCGCCGACAATGCTGCGCGTGATCTGAAGCTTGACCTCAACGGGCTTGATGACATCAGTACAGCCAACGGTATGTAGGAAAATCTTTAGATTGTAAAATAATTTGACTGACTGTTTTGTATTTGATTTGTATTTGAATTGGTCTGTTTGTAAGAAGACCAGCGTCAAAAAATTGTTTGTCTCTGTGTCAACATACCCACATGGAGTTTGCCAACGCTTTGACGCTTAGATTGGGCTAGGTAATAGGTGTGTTTGTGGGAACAATCTATTTTATGCATTGACGCTGTCTGACTTTGCCTCTTCCGAGGCTCTAAAGAAGAGTTTTGCCTACTTGCTTCATGTCCTGGATCGGAATCAACTAATGTGGAAATTAGTGTGTCTCTCGTACAACTTACTGTACCGCTCATTGGTAATCTTCTCTGCCCTTGGCCCTAGATAAATATCATAGACTCCTAAACAAGCTAAACCCTTTGCCATAAAATTTGGAAAAATAAAGCTTCACAGGGCCAATTAACTGAGAGCTTGATAGATTTCTATTATTTTCCAGGCAAATCAATGTACAACGTGAACAACAATATCGCGATCAACAGCACCCATTCTGAGGAACGGTTGACTGGGGAGACTGCGTCCACGACAGACGATGAACTCAAATTGAGTAAGTTGCTACACAAACGTAATTACCATCTTAAGCTTTATTCAAACAGGTGAATCCTACGCAGGAACAGATGTCCACAATAAAATTTAGCTGACCGAGTTCGATACGAGCAAAGTTTACTTCCCGCGTTAAGTTTGAATGAAGCTTTACTTCTATTATTTTGAAGATTTCTTCGCTTACTGTACCTACCTTGATCTTACCAGTACCTAAATTTTAATAAATAATTATTTTTAACGTTACTAGGAAATTGTGTAGTAAACCCAGTATTTCTCGGGCAAGTCACGAACTCTCTGTGACGATAACTTCGATGCCTCTTCGAGTAAAAAAAAGCATATTTATACCTTAAGATATTATTTCTCGACGAGGGTCCGTGTTATTTTTAAAAAAGAGAAAGTGATCCGTGACTGATAATATGTAGTTTAGAAACCCGGCTCTATTCAAAAGCTTATGTCTCCATATTGGAAAAATTCTGAATCCTAGCCCATATGCTAAAAGTATTAACGTTCACCAGGCATATGGTCGGAGCTGCTGCTGTCGTTCTCGATGAAGGCCAACATCCTGCAGATCTTTGACCAGTCGGTGGGCGCGGACACGGTGCCGGTGGTGCACGGCCTGCGCTCGCTCTCCATGGTCTGGGTCATCTTCGGACACACCTGCATCGTAGTCTTCAAGGTACTAACATAAACTCGTGCTTTTTATTTATTTATTTAAACTTTTTGCACACCGTTTATTGTACAAATGGCGGACTTAACGCTAAAAGCATTCTCTGCCAGTCAACCATAGGTCCAAACTGAGAAATACAGGCGTTGCAAGATATCTTAAATTAGAAAAAAGATGGTACCGAGAAAACCAATGCAAAAGAAGCATAGCAATGAAGAAAAAGCGACTTTTTTACTCTCTGGTCAATTTCGTTGCAGGGCCCTTCTTAGACAAGATGCCATTTATTCTACAGCGAACTTTGCTATCGTCGAAGAATTTGTAATAATAAGAAACGCAAAGGTTTTTAAAGGCTTATGACAGCTTCATATTTTTTTAACGATAGCGAGCTTTGCTTTAGAATACATTGCATCTTGTTTATGGGCCCAGGACAGTTAAGCTTTCTCCTACTAGTTGTAAATAATAGTGCAAAATAGTGCTCACTTGCTCACGCCCGGATCAGCTATTCCGGACTTTATCAAGGGCTATTATCAGAGTTGAAAGCCCACTTGCACAAGACTGGATTAGCTAATCCGGACATGCGCAAGTGAGCAAAAGAGTACCTGCATAAAAGCATAGCTATCTACTCCTGTGGCGCGGCTGGCTAATAGAGCGTTTAGCGCTGTTCGCTTGCGCTTCTTTAAGGCCATAAATTAAAAACAACGATGATACTTTGGCACTGCTTTTTGTTCAGCCTTTACCGATTTGATTTTCTTACAGTATGCTGACAACACTGCCCTGCGAGCAATTTTGGAGAAGAGCTTCTGGTTCCAGCTGATTTTGAGTGCTGTGTACAGCGTGGACACCTTCTTTTGTTTAGGGTAAGTTTCGGATATTGTTTGCGAACACAAACGACCCCTTTCTTTCAGAAACCTTCTATAGATTCTTTACATAAATATTAGATATTATTGCACTTGAAAAAATTACCACCAGAGGCGGGAATCAAACCCGCGTTCCTCGCATACCGAGCGATTGCCTAACCTCTTGGCCACATTGGCGTTTGCAATTTAGATTGCAAAGTGAACGCTTATCACTTAAAAACCAACAATTTATCTTTACATAAATGCCTGTACCTACGTGGGTATAATTGAGCTGATTTTCGTTTCAGTGGTATGCTGGTGACGTTCTTGTACTTCCGGACGAACTCGAAGGGCAAGCTGGACGTCCTCACCAAGGGCCGACGAAAGATTACGTCAGGAATACTACAATTCGTTGGCTTGATCGCTTACAGATTTGCCAGGTGATGCAGGCTTTTGCCAATTTTTTTTTAATTTTCACTCTTTGTTTGAGTACTGATCAACTTAAACTTCTAAGTATCAACTTGAACGCTCCTCGTATACTTCCGGTTAAAACTCACACAATCTAAATTTAATATTATGAGAGTTGACTCAGTATCAATATCCAAAAAAACGTCCATGTTTGGTAATAATCGTGATTTTAAGACAAAACTTAAAAATTTGTGACATTTATCGAGGACCTAAAGTATTTGGCCTAACTGTACTAGCTTTCTCTTTTATTTTAGTGCTAATTTGCACTTCGATAGCAGTTGCGAGTTAAGCATTAAATACTCCAAACGATGATAAGAATTTAACTCGCCAAAACCATGAGCGAACTCGCTACTGTACTTATGGAAGTGTACATTCGCCTTTAAGACAAGATGTCTGTCAAATCCAAGTATATAATCTGTACATCTCAAAAGATCTACAAAGGACGTCGGCGCAGTGGCTAATGGGTTGCCTCTCATGCGGGAGGTACCGGTTCGATCACAAATGCCGCCATGTACCAATGACTTTTTCTGAGTTATGTACATTAGTTATTTCACTAACCGATGCTCTAACGGTGAGGGAAAACATCGTGAGGACACCTGCACATTCAGGCAACTGAATGTGTAACCATGATCTAAAACTGGTCAGGTCCCCTTAACAGGGCCAAGGAGGTCAGATGCCAGTCGCTTGACTGTAACTACCAAATCCTGGATAATGGTCAGCGGACCTAGGGCCCTCGCGTGCGAGTGCACAGCCGGGTGACGATGTCTGTCAAATCCTCTTATACAATCTGTACATCGTCCTCAGACTGACGGCTCCGTACCTGTTCATGCTGGGCGTGGTGGAGGTGACAATGAAGTGGTTCGCGCACAACGCGGTGTTTGAGCCGCCCGCCATGGACCATGAGACCTGCCCGCAGTTCTGGTGGAGGAACTTGCTGTATATCAACACGCTTTTCCCAGTCGAACAGATGGTATGGTGAAATAATGTCATAATATATTATTGTAGTATTGGGCCTACCTACCTATTTTACAGGAGTACGCATGAGGCGTCTGTCTTGCAAGATTCCACGAATTTCTTCGTAGTGACCGCACTCAATCAGGCACTTACTTGGCATGGAAGAACAATTGTAATATTTTGCCTTGTTACTACATTAGTATTGAGCTAGTTATCTACTTCTGGTGGTTGCTTAAGACTATTTCTTCATTTGTTTCAGTGCATGTTATGGAGTTGGTACCTTTCCGATGACACCCAGTTTTATGCTGTCAGCGCCATCTTGCTCATCTTAGCTACGAGGTAAATATCTTCATACTTGATATCAGCATCACTTTCATCTCTTTCAATTTTAAGTACTTAACTAAGATTGACCTATTCATCTTTTGCAGTCGTAATATAATGTCTTTGTCTCTCTCCAGCCACTTCAAGCTGTCTGTCTCCCTCACGGCCATACTGTTCGTCTCATCTCTATTCACGACGGGCTACGTATCTTGGAGCAACGACCACATTCCCAACAGCGAGGATCCCTTCACGCAGTTCGACAAGATCTACGATAAGCCGTGGACGAGGCTTGGTCCATACCTCGTGGGCATGGTAACCGGCTGGATACTGTTTAAGACCAACTTGAAGATCAGGATGAGCAGGGTAAGTAATTGGAAACTTCTGAACATATTCAGAAGTCACCCATAGGCTAAAAAATGCTCTGATCCCAAAGTAAGTAGCTTAAGCACTTGTGTTATGGAAATCAGAAACAACGGTGGTATCACAACACCCAGACCCGACACAATATAGAAAATATGGATTTCTATATTGACCCGACCTGGGATCGAACCCGGGACTTCAGAGATGGCGACACCTTAAAAACCGGTGTGCGAGCCACTTAGCCACGGAGGTCGTCGAAAGAGCGAAGTATATACCGAGAGATTAACTGGTACCTACTTACAAACTTACACAAAAGCCAATGAGCAAAACAAACTTATACGGACAAGAGTTACATAATCACCTCAACAATTTTATGGCATAGTTTTGTTCTGTGTTGTTTCTTATTTAAACTATATATATTTGAAATTAAATGAAAATGAAATGATTTTTTTTATTGCCTTTACAATGAGAGGCATTTATTTAGTATTTTAGTAGTAATTTGTATGGCATTTAGTCAGCATCATTTGACTGCAGTGGCTTTGACGACGACAGGCTGGTTGACGATGTCCAATTTTTTTTTAATCTAGCCATTACGCTTGCTTGCGCTATCATGCTGACAGTAGTGACAGGGATGGCTACAGTCGAAAATACGGATATCGGCATCCAGAGTAAAGGCTCAGGCTAGCGAGACCGTTTTTCATGGCTTGTCCAACATTGTAAACAATCTTTTTATGACCTTAAAAAATAATACTGTTAAAAAAACTCTAAAAAGGAGCATATATTAAACGATAACTACCATATTAGGATGTAGTTTTTGTGTCTATCTTATTTTTAAATAAATAATTTCGTTAAAAAGGAATCTCAAGATTGTTCACAATGTTGTACAAGCAATGAAAAAAGGACTTTACAACATTTCAGTCGATCAATTAAAGTCAACAGCTGTTTCTCCTCAGTTAATGGTCTTTGAAAATGCATTTTTACATTACCTGACTTTAAGCTCAAAGTTCGCAAAAAAGTACACAATCACCAAAACTGGGACTGACTGATGATGCTTGTTCCCCATCTTCTAGATTTTACGTCTCCAACCCGTTTTCAACAATCGTCCTATTCCAGGTATGGGTGTGCGTTGGTTGGGTGGTGTGTACATCCATGTTTCTGTTCCTGATCTTCGGGCTGTACCAGACGGAGCTAGGCGTGGCAAGCGCCGCCGTGTACAGCGCGCTCTCGCACTCGCTGTGGGCGGCCTGCGTGGGCTGGATCATCATCGCCTGCTCCACTGGTCATGGGGGTGAGTGCAATGTTCTTATGTTTTCTGAGCTTTGACGCCTTCTGCTCCACTGGGTGACTAGACAGGTCTTCCAAATGCTTTCTGAGCCTGGAAGACTCCTGCTTCACTGGGTCTAGTGACTGGATAGTTCTTCCAAATGTTTCCTGCGCTTCGAAGCCTCCTGCTCTACTGAGTATGAGAGTGACTGGACAATACAGTCAAGTGCTTGCATATGTTTTCTGAGCCTGGAAGCCTTTTACTTCACTGGGTATGAAGGTGACTGGACACTACAGTGCTTCCAAATGTTTCCTGAGCCTCGAAGCCTGCTGCTCCACTGGGTATGGTGACTGGACAGTTCTTTCAAATGTATCGCCTGGAAGCCTTCTGCTCCACTGGGTATGAGGGTGACAGGACACTACAGTCAAGTGCTTCCAATTTTTTTCTGAACCTCGAAGCCTCCTGCTCCACTAGGTGTGGAGGTGACTGGAAAGTTCTTTCAAAATGTTTCCTGAACCTCCTGCTCCACTGGGTATGGTGACTGGACAGTTCTTTCAAATGTTTCCTGAGCCTCGAATCCTCCTGGTCCACTAGGTGTGAAGATCACTGAAAAGTTCTTCCAAATGTTTTCCGAGCCACGGAAGCCTCGGAAGCCTCAGCTCCAGCCTGGGTATAAAGCTGACTGGATACTACCGTGCTTTCAAATATTTTTATGAGCCTTGAAGCCTCCTGCTACGCTGGGTATGCCGCGTTTTATTTGTTTTCCGAAAACGATAGTAAAACCATTCACGAAAATTAAAACAATAGATGTACTACATTACCTCAGGGGTCTATTTAAGGTCCTTCACCATTCCTATACCACTCCTTTTAAAATAACTTTTTTATCCAGGTTGGGTCCGAAATCTGCTCGCAGCGCCAGTGTTATATCCGTTCTCCCGGGTGACGTACTGCGCGTATCTAGTGCATCCTGTGGTGCTAAGATACGTGGCTATGCATCTAACGCATCCGATTCACCTTGGAGAGTTGCTTGTGGTAAGTCTGTGTTATTAGTCACTCTAAAGCAATAATAAAAATACATAATAAATACATTATATACAGCGTGTTAAAGGCTTATAATTGCTACGCAGAACAGCTTGTCTATAAGGCAGGCGAACGTACGGCACTTGCCCTACGCGCCATTCATTGGGATAGCTTTTCTTCCTGACTACGATTATGCGGCTTTGTGGGTTGGCTTGGTTTTTTACAATCCAAAGACTGACATTACCGGTTGATTTTTCAGTTTGTCCTGTTCCTGGGCCTGACAGTGATATCGTTCGTACTAGCGTTCATCATCTCAGTGGCGTTCGAGGCACCTATCGTCACGATGCTGAAGATTGTCTCCCCGCAGCGCAAGCCTCACCGAGTGTAACGTTATTTTTAAGGTTATGTTGCCAGAATTGGCGCGAAAGACATTGTCAAAAATGTGTCAAAAACATGCGAAACAACTTTTTTATATTTTTGTCTGGCCGTTAATTTAAAACTATAAAAAAATAACCATAGCATAACTGTTAATGGCCAGATAGAATTTGAAATTATGGATTCCAAAACCTGAAGCTAAGTTGATAATACTCGTTCTAATAATTAACTACCAAAAGGTACCTACGTACTCGTAGTTGCTGCTATTTCTTTCGTTTTAGTAGGTAGTTAAAACGATAGACTTGATGATAACCAATTTACAAATGAACAGTGATAAACTTTTATGTTTAGATACGTTAAGCCTATGTAAGGACTTATATATTTCATGCCTTTAAATAAGTATACCTGAAAATTATTCCTACTCTGGTAGGAGAGTGGATTTCCACCGATTTAAAAGGATTACATTATATTACACTATCAAAATTAATTTGCGTATTTTGAAACATTGACGTTTCATTCGAATCTGAGTTGGATCTTAATTTGAAGTTATGATTTGATACTAAATTGAATACATTGTTAAGACTTTTGAATCAAAATTTAAAGCTCAATTGTAATTAAAGCCGTGTCTCCTTTAGGCTCATACTTGGAGGCTGACTGTCTGCCCTTGCGGCTGAGCGGGCGTATGAATTCGAATAAGCGGTAAACTGCAGCGTATTAGCTGCGAAGCGCTTGCGTAGTGAGTATCGTTCATCGAATGAGTCGCTGCAAACTGCGTGCATTACGCGCTGTATGGACTACGAGTATACAGGGTGTCCGGGTTTCGACTAGCGATAATTTAAGGGCCTTTTATTTACCATATTTCAAAGACATAATCCTTATGAATTATTTTTTATGATAATTTTTTTTTAAATGCATTTTTAAGTTTATATTTTTAGCAAGATTTATAAAATAAAGATTTTCCTCTTATGACGGGTAATAATTTTGAATTGATCTTTATTTCACTTGATAGGCCATAGTGGTGCCTTCCAAAAAAACATTTTCATAACTTCCAGGATCAGATCAATAGAAATAGCATTTTAAAAAAATAATAAAAATGGCTGCCATTTCAAGAGGGGGGGAGTTAGACCCCTAACATAGGGGTTTTTTGTCGATAACATTTGATGATCTAATAGCCTATAAATTATCGCCAGTCGATCCCGGACACACTGTTTACACTCCATTTAAAATAGAGAGACGAACTAAAAGCAAACAGTCAGCCGCAAACTGAGAGCCCAATGGGAACATGACCTAAGTGTTAGAGGTATAAAAGACGAATGTTATTATTAGCCTTTATTATTATGAGGGCAGGAGAAGACCAAGTATTCGAATGTGAAAATGTGTATCTGAATTTGTTCGTTTAGAAGACTTTATGTAATTATTTTTATTTACCATTTAAGTAAGTGAATGAACGTCGGCCGTTTCATGAATGAAGCTGCGAAGCATGACAAAGTGTATAAGTGTGAAAAGTTAATATTTTAAACTTCACCTGGTTTGTTTAATATCTCAATGTGTAAATAAGTCTGTTTTTATTAACTCTATTATGTAAATAAGTTGTAAATATAAAAATCGTAAGGTTTATACTGATTTATTGTTAGTCTTAATTTGTAAAGATTTTATAATAAAATAAATACGATAAAATAATGGTACACTTTACTTACGTACAACCTTAGGTATATCTAGTCTATTAGGTACTTGTATGTATATTTATTCTACTATACAAACTCAAGTTATTCAGTCTTGAGAAACGACAAGCGTAAATTAATAAAATACATAAAAATATTTAGACAAGAATATCAATTCCAATTCGTTACCTAAATTCGCAAAGTTCAGTTCAGAATTATTTTGGACAAGTTTCAATTTTTTTACAAACTCCTAATGCTATTACTAATTTCAGCTCTAGTGCCGTATTTTATTACTTTAATTTAGTGACGTACCTACTGACATTGGATCTCTCATTTTAGAAATCTATGTCTGTCATTACTTTGCGATAACGTCCTTATATTGACGTTTAATTATCCAGGTTTTTTTAAGGCAATTCGGTCAGTCTCTACTCAAAAAAAATAATGATCTAATGTGGACCGTATACTAGGGCGATAAGGTTCAAATTACCCACTCATTTGCTTAGCTTAAACACTTGCACAGTCTGATAACCGCCTGAGGATGCTGCAGCACGGCATTTCGACCAGCAGCGACAGCAGCAGCGCGCCCAGCACCGTCAGCATCGTCGTCCCCGCGAAGTATGACCACTGGAACAACAATACTACCCTGGACAAGATGCAACGTATTCTACATCGAACTTCGCTATCGCCCACGAAATGTCAAAATATATAAGTAAAAGTAGAATATGCAATCTACCTAAGATTGATCGCATCTTATCAAGGGGCCCAGATATTTCCTTATGGCGATGAATGTAATGAATTTAATTGCTATTTATATAATTAATTAAATTTTGTGTTTTAAAATAAGTAAATGGGCAATAGTTGCCCCTCATGTTTGCAATGCCCTTGCAGGGCGTCACTTGTACTGTCTATATACTTTGTAACAACACCATACCCAACTTGTGACTGGCAATAAATGAATCTGAATCTGAATCTGGCGTCAAAGTCCGCGTGCCATTTGGCCAATAACGTCAAAAATATATAAAAAAGCCTGATACTACTTGCCCAGTGGCGTCAAAGTCCGAGCTTCTTGCGCAATGGCCTCAGAGTCCACTGCTACTTGCCCAATAACGTCAAAGACGATGCTATTATATGTATACAGTCCGATGGTATTTGCCAAACGACGAAATTTTGGTACTGCTTGCCCCGGGGTATCAAAGTCCTATGCTACTTGTCCAATGACGTCAACATTCTGTGCTATTTGCCTAATTGCGTCAAAGACAGTAGCTATTTGCCCATAAGACAGTAGCCCATTGTATAAGACAGTAGCGTCATAGTCCAATGCTACTTGCCTAATGACGTCAAATGCCTATGTTACTTGCCTAATGACGTCAAAGTCCTATGCTACTTATTTAATGCAATGGCGTCAAAGCCCGATGCTACTAGCACAACAATGGCGTCAACGTCTGATGCTATTTGCTAACACTGACCACGCAAGCTGCGTGCGCTGACAGCGCGGTGTCGGCCGCCAGCACCAAGCTGCGTGCTGCAGCGCCGTGGAGCAGCAGCATGCCGTAGCACAGCCGACTCAATGCTGCCATGAAGCCACTGTCTAGCAGTCGACGAGCTTGGGCTACACAGAAAAGGGCATGATGGATGAGTCTTGTTGTTTTTCTTTTCCATGTTAAAACTAATATTCTGCAGCACTGTTTTGTTTGAAAGGGATGGCCAAGTTGCTCAGAGCAGCTGAGCTAATCAGACAATCTTTCATAAATATTATCAAGATACCTCATAAATAAGGCACCTACCAACTAGTATACTCGTATAAGATTGGAGAGAAATTCTACACAGTCAAACGAAAAAAGTTTATCGTCTAAGAAAAAGTTTTTGAAATCTAAGACAGTAATATGCATCGAGGGTAATATGTTTTCACAATAACAAGTGGAATTTCTGCTGTCAGCTTATAAGTACGTTAAATTGTCTATGATTCTTCAAAATATAAGAATAATATCAAATCCTCTACTAATAAAAAAGCTTTGGGAAATCTACCAGTTTCGTAACTTTTCTACTTACATGCATAGTTGGTTGAGCAAACCAAAGTAGGCCAGAGAAGGGAGAGCGGCCAGGTCACGTGGATCCAAGCAGTCAGCCAGTCTAGCGCCAGCCACGGGACCAATGCTGACGTCAGCAGGGTCGATGCTGACGCTGACCAGAGGCATGATGCCGTCAGCTTAAAAGGGAGAATAATTCGTACATCTGCTTCTTAATAAAAATCTTTTTAGACTTGGCATATACTTTTGAGTTCATTTTAACAAGAGGGGAAAAGATTTTCGGTAATTTTAAACTTAGAACTATATTTGCTATGAATTCATGCAATCGCCTACCTCCAACCTACAAGTTTTACTGCTTTTCCACGGTTTAAAGTACGAATTCAAATTTAGTAAAAATGAGAAGGGGATGCCCCAAGGTGCAGGTTTAGGTCTACTACTGTTGCTCTTATTTTTATTTTTTTGCAATATCAGTGATTTCTATCTAGTAATAATAATTTACCTTAGAAAATAAAACTTTTCCCTTCGTTCTGTGTACCATCCAGCCTGTAAAGATGCCGATGAAGTAAGGCACGACCCGCGCCCATGGACGTTCTATGATGGCTATGTAAGCTTTGAATACCCCAGGCAAGCTGAAATAAATGCAAAATGACGCCCAGTTGCAAGATCGGACATTAGGCTTGTCTAATGTGTCATTAATTTGACAATTTTCAAGGAAATAATGACACATTAGTATTTTTGTGATTAATCTAAGCAAAAATAGCTCATGAATCCAATATTTAATGTCTGTTCCTGCAACTGGGGCCTAGGCGTGAGCATAATAGTAGGTAATATTTTTAGGAACAGTCAATTATTGAAAGACGTGCTTGATTGAGCCCTTACAAAAATAGGATATTTTTATAAAGTTCATCTTTAAGGAATTGAGCCCTTACCATGTCTTTAATGTTTTAGGACAACAATATCTAGGATAGTTTGAGTAAAACAGACATAAAATTTTCGTCAGTAGTGACTGAAAGCACTTGAGATAACGCAGCATTAATTTACAAAAGAGACCATTTAAAAACACGAGATAACTCACTACATCCCAAAATCGGCGTAAGCGCTGCTAACATCAGCGCCGGTAGCGGCTAGCAGAGCGACCGCCGCCACCGCCACAGCTACGCGCCCGCGCACGCCCGACCACACCGCGCAGAGCAGAGCGCCCGCCACGTGCAACTGCGTCTCCACTGTCAGGTACCACGAAACTTGCATGCACTGGGGAATAAAAAACAAAAGTTTTAGAAAGAACACATCATCATATCATATCAGCCTATTGCAGTCCACTGCTGGATGTAGGCCTCTCCAAGACAGCGCCAACCTTCACGGTCCTCCGCTTCTCGCATCCAGCCACCATCGGCATAACAACAGAACGAAAAGTATCTGTCTGGCCATAGCTGGGCAGAGTCTGCCTTAGAGTAGGCTCAAAATAAAGTTTTAACAGTGCGGCATCAAGTCTGAAGGGACAGCATATGCTTTGTACCTACCAATACAATTAGTTCAATTAAGTGGTTCGCTTATTAACGTTAACAGCAGGTAGTGTCAAAGCCATCCTGCATACATCGACTCTCAAGAACTGAAATATACGACGAAAAACAAGTTGTCTTGCTCACCCGTTCCTCAGCGGGGTAAATGTTGGTGATGTAGAGCAGGTTGCGCCACCAGTGGTAGTCGCAGTTGTCGCCGTCGCGCGGCGGCAGCGCCAGCGCGGCAGTGTCGCGCGACACGCGCGCCGTCACGCCGCACAGCAATACTGCGAACGCGTACGATGGCAACAGGCTGCGGAATACACATTTCTGGGCTGATGACTTTACTTGCAGGAGACAAAGATAGAAATAACCCCACAATACAGTCTCCGAAACAAAACAAGTATTAATATGAAGATCTAATGAACAACGCTCAGGTATAGATCAGATATATGTTGGCAAATTAATCGTACAACATGTATTATAACAGCGAACAGAAGTAGAAGCAAAGATTTGATAAACAACATACTAATAGTATAAGAAATGCAGATCAAGAAGATAATATACAAATGAATAGCATGAACACAATTGGGGGAGACTTTATTCAACTATTCAACAGGTGGACTGACTGATCATAAAGATGAAAGAACAATTCATAGACAGATTTCTAAAACTAAAAAAGTAAAGAATGATATCTTTAAAGTTAAGTTGACACCAGGATACCTAAGATTTGTCGTTTTTATAGTCCTTGATGTGGAGATGAGGACTCACCGTATAATCCTGTTGGTAACAAAGCAGACGAACTGCAGCACCTGGCCGCAGCCGCCGCCGAAGCTCACCAGCTCCTCCACGGTGTAGTGGCTCTTCAGGTAGAAGAAATGATGAGCACTGAAAAGGCCACTGCAAAAAACAAAAAGTATTCATCACCTTAAGAACTACACCTTTTTCAATGAGTATAATGAGAAATGCCTTACCTAACAAACAGTAATGTGTCAAACGCTAAGGTTCCTGTTGCCAACACGTAATATATTTCATTTCTATCGTTCACCTCGCCAGCATCATCTGAAAACAAACACCAAAATGACAACACTGGTTTAAAAAGAACGGCAGTAAATAAACAATATAAACAACAACTCACCAGCCACATAATTGACCATCACCGCCACGTGTACGTAGATGACCCACAACGTCGCAATCACCCTCATCAAATGCATCAGCGACAAGTCCTTATTCGCCATATTTGTATTAAATATCCTTCTCCAGCTGTACCTTAGCGAATAGCACATCAGCAACTTCTTAAGAAAGCTGCTCCTCCTCTCCGCCGTGCTGAGACTAGCTACAGAACTATACTTCACTCGAGGACACGCAGGCAAGTTCTCAGATTGCGTCGGCAGACCACTGCACTGCTTCTTGTACTTGCCGCATCTGTTGCAGCTGCCCACAGCCCTCTCCATGCACATTACGTCCAGCGTAATAGTTGGAGGTGCTGCGGGCTTCTTGACATTCACACCATCATCCACCTTGTTCAACTTCCCCAACGGATACTCTTTCCAAACGCTGTCATTGTGTTTCTTCTTGAAATTGTCCAGGTACCGTTTGGGAGTTTCTGTGTTGTTGTATTTCTGTAAATCGAAGCTTACTGATCTGGAGCTGCGTGGTTTTAGCATCCTGCACCTTACAACGTTGAGTTCGACAATTGTGGCTACTATCGAGAGTGTAAGTAGGAATATCGTTATGCAGATGAGTATGATCGCACCGGAGTCTGCTTCTAGGTGGTAGTAGTCGTCGATTTGTCTTAGAGCCGTGACCTTGGCGACCCTGGGGACGGTCCTGTTGGACTTGAGGTTGTCGTTGATGACGATGGAGAAGGCGACTATCGACTCCACGTCATCGGGCGAGCAAGACCGGGGCAGGCACAAGCCTAGCGTTATGTCGTATGACTGCAAATAATCAAACATAATTATGCTCTTACTTCCATCCACAGTTTCATAAAATAAAAAATCTCGTAATTTGCGTAAAATCACGCTTGAAATCATTTGGGCTTCTCAAACATTGGGCAATACGTTTACCTAATAGTATTCGTCGACCATATTAACAAGTTTCTCTTTAAAGTTTAAAATAAAGACATAAAATAATTATCCGTACGATAAGATAAATGTTCCGTTTATGATCAAGTCATAAAATGACAACGGTGAACGGTCAACCATTAGGCATAGCCATAAAACTGAACTAGGTAGTTTCACTAACCCTGTTCCGTAATTACCGATATATGTTTGACTAGTAAGCAATTAAAATTCATCGTAGACTCGGTGACGGGCCGCCTAATCATGTGTGACCTCTGCACTCATGCAAAACCAGGCAGGCGGACTTATCTTGCGCTATTAGGCGCAATAGGTCATTGACATGAATATTGGTTTCAGGAACAATAAAAAGAGATAATTAAGTAAGTACCTATATTGCATTAAAAAAATACTGTGAGGCGGGATCCGAAGCGTTTTTCTACCACGCCTATATTACTGACTAAGTAACTATAATTGTAGTACCCGACTGCCACACTCAGAGTTGTACTTTTTGAGATTCGGTCTGACACTTTCTTTGTCAATTAAATTAACTCTGAGTACGGAAGTGTCATGGTTACGGCACTGTACGAGGCAGGAATCGAACCTGCGCCTTTCTACTGGGTCTATCTATAGCAATAACTTGGCCACCCAGACGTTGATAGAGTATCAAGATTTGCTCGAAGATTGCCTCGTTGGTCTAGTGATAAACATGCTGCTGGCTACTATCGATGATGTCTCAGTTTCGAATAACGCAGAAACAGCTTCAGAGTCAGATAACACCCCCGTGCCTCAGAAACACGTTAAGCCGTTGGTCCTGCGCCTGATCTCTCTCCGGTCATGTCGGAATTCCGTCTCACCTGACTAGCGTTGGGTTTACTCCCCGGAATATTTCCAACTGTTGGGTTTATTCCCAAATTCGGGGAAAGTATGCGGAATATTTCCGATTCGTCGGGAAAATAGGGAAAGTACTCAAAAGTGCACTTAAAGTAATAAAATGCGAGAATTTTGCTATTTTGATAATGGTTTTACGCCTGTAGCACACCTTCACAAAAAACTATAACAGCGGGACCACGCTAGTTTTGCCTGTTTATCAGTTTTATTACACCAAACGTAATTTGCATGTTCTAATGCTTAGGTTTATCTGAGTCTCTCTTTCTTTGAGATTCAACGATCCTGTAGTATACTTCCTACTACTGTGTCCACGATGTCGCGAATGGGTGCAGCGTCTACATTTCTGCACCCATTCGCCCATTTGAGAAGGATTGAAGAAATCTCGACATAAACAAACAGGGTCATAGTAATATATCTACAGTAGAAACGGCATTTTGGCTTCTGTTAAGTTTAAATATTTGAGACAAGTGATAATAAAGTTAAATCTTCGTTATTAAAAACAAGAAATTCAAAAAACAAAACGGGTAGGTTTGTTTTCTTCGAGGTGTCTAAGTGAACATACTTAAAGTCCCGAGTGTGGTAAGTGAGCTATCAACGGAATAGTAAAAGAAAGGCGCCTCTTTTTTATATTTTTTTGCTTGTTAACTCGAAAACTGCTTGTTTTATTTTAGGACACATTCATTTAGTTTTTTTTTTCTATAGGTCCAAAAGTGAACAAGATATTACAAAGTATCTGATTTGATAATAAGTTCAAAAACTTGATTCCATAAGCGTACAAATCGCGCAATACTAATTTAATGTTAAAAACAAATAAAGGCGATTTTGCACATGTAATAAAAGAGAATTATAAGTTTTTTTTAGTGTTTGCGGATGTCGAAATGTGCTATACACACATCAAAAAAAGTTTGAGACTAGCATAAGCTGATATAATTCTTTAAATTTAACTTTATCAAGAAAAATGTTTTGTTGTGTGTTTTCTTTAAATTGAAAAACCCTTTGAAATTAAGAATAAAAAACTATTTTAATTTTTTAATAACAAAAATTGAGTAACTAACCATAATGTAATTGTAAGAGTTGATATAAAGGAAAATACTGTTTAACCAAACTTAAGGACAATTTATAAATAAAATGTTTTTATACAATATAACATAACTCCTCCCCTGGCTCGAACACATGCAGAGATCCTCCTGGGCATGCTAAGGATCAAGTTATCCAGCATTTCTTGGGGTAACCTGTCCCATTCTTGAATAGCGGTTTCCCTGAGATCTGGCACTGTCTGGGGACGTAGCTGACGGTTCCAAACAGCTCGTTTAAAAGCATCCCACGCGTGCTCTATTGAGTTTAAGTCAGGCGAGCCGGTAGGCCAGTCTAACCTTGTGATATCGTATTCTCGATGTGCGGGCGCATTATCATCGACCAGTACAAATTGGTGCCCATGGTTTACTCGGAATGGTCTGACAATTCCATCAATAGCAACTGCTTTATACATGTCTGCTGTTATGAAGCCTCGATACGGGATAAAAGGTGTTCTAGCTCCAATCATAATACCACCCTCAAAAGGACACCGATTCACCGCCTTGCTGAACTGTTCCTGTGGCAGTTCTTTGCCTTTCACGGTCTTCTGGTCTTCTCCAGACACGGACACGTCGGTTATCTGGATGAGTACTGATTCGCGATTCGTCAACGAAGAGACAGTTTTGCCAAATGTTTTCTTCTTCATCTTCTTCATTCTGCCGAAGCCTAGCCCACTCCAATCTTTGTCGTTGACGTTGCCGGTAATTTGGAGGCGCCCGCCAAGACCTTCGTGCTCGTAATTCAGCCTGGTGCAAGCAATTCCTAATGGTCTGAGTGCTAACTTCAAGCCCAGAGGCGGCCCGAACTTCTGCTTTTATTTTAGTAGCGTTGATTGTTGGGTCACGGGCTGCCAGCAATCTAATATAGCGCTTTTGGGCAGCAGTCAGGCGACCACTGCGGGGTCGGTAAGCCAAATTACCCATCCCGTGGTACCTCTGCAACGTGGTCACGACACAGGATTGCGATAAAGCAAGTCTGCGTGCTATATCTCTCGTGCTGTATCATTTTTCCCTTAAGGCTACTATTCTTGCTCGTAATACTTCTGATAATACTCTTGGCATTTTTTCAATTACAACTTTTTGCAAAAAAAATATTTGAAATCCGTCAAAATTGACTAAATCCGATTTCAGAGTGAGCGTTAGCTATGGCTAAAAGCCTTTTTATATGGAAAAACAATTGAATTGTTTTATTGTTTTGTATTCTAGTTGTATATTTTTAAATAAAGAAAAGAAGAAGAAATCATAATATAATCTACTGTAACAAAACAGATTTCGATTTTTCAGTGATCGTAAACTATTTTTGATGTGTGTATTTAAAAACTATACTGAATTTACCAATTTAGTTTTTTTTTTACATTTTTAAGTAAGATATCTTATCACTTTGGAAGTGTTTTCTTTATCAAAAAATTAGTATTGTGAGATTTGTGCGCAGTTGGAATTAAGTTTTTGAACTTGTTATAAAATCAGATACTTTGTAATATCTTGTTAACTTTTGGACCTATAGAAAAAAATATATATGAATGTGTCTTAAAATAAAATAAGCAGTTTTTGAGTTAAAAAGCAAAAAAAATATAAACAAAAGAGGCGCCTTTCTTTTACTATTCCGTTGATAGCTCACTTACCACACTCGGGACTTTAAGTATGTTCACCTAGCACCTCGAAGAAATCAAACCTACCCGTTTTGTTTTCTCAATTTCTTGTTTTTAATAACAAATATATAATATATATGATACTATTAACACTTGTCTCAAATATTCAAACTTAACAGAAGCCAAACTGCCGTTTCTAATGTATAGATTTTACTATGACCCTGTTTCTTTACGTCGAGATTTCTCCAATCCTTCAAACGTCTACATTTCTGCACCCATTGGCGACATCGTGGGCACAGTAATTGGAAGTATACTACAGGATCGTCGAATCTCAAAGAAAAAAAGACTCAGATAAATCTAAGCATTAGAACAAGCAAATTACGTTTGGTATAATAAAACTGACAAACAGGCAAAACTAGCGTGGTCCCGCTGTTATGGTTTTATGTAAAGGTGTGCTACAGGCGTAAAACCATTGTTACAGTAGCTAAATTCTCGCATTTTATTAATTTAAGTCCACTTTTGAGTATTTTCCCGCCGAATTGGAATATTTCCCAATCTTTCCGTTTTTTCCCATACTTTCCCGTATTTTTCTTTTCCATCCCAATTTTTTCTTTCCCTTGCCCATCGCTACACCTGACTGACTGAGAGTGAACAAACATAGAGTGCACTTGTGTATTGTGCACACACATGTGCACTATAATATCTCCCGAGCAGTTGGATATTTCTGTTGAGATTGGCGGCCGTAGTCAAAATTCGGCCAGAAGGACATTACATTGATAGATAGATATTCTTTATTGCACAATGAAAGAAAACAAAGTTACAATGAATTTTAAAATTAAATTAACTTAAAGTACAAGTATGGCGGTCTTATCGCTGGGAGCGATCTCTTCCAGATAACCTTAGGGGAAAGGACATTATTATTATTATCAAGATTTCGCTATAACTGTACCTTGGTCATGGTAATCTTAGTGATGTTGAGGCGCAGCGCCGCGACGCTGTAGGCCAGCCGGAAGGGGGGGCGGTTGTCCGCAGACACCAGCCGCTGGATCATGTCGTCGCGTTGGATCAGCTGCCGCCACTCCTGACCGCCTGGTGCATCACAGAAAAAGCGAAAATAAGGATCCTTCACACATTTTTTTTTCGCTGAAAAAGGCTGACATTTGGCCGCAATCTCACCTGATGGCCGAGCATGGATCACGTCTAACTAGTAACAACAACTTTCGATCCGCGTATTCTATCCTTAGATGAATTAGTATTTGAATGATTTAAGATTCTATCAACGCATCTTGATGGTAACATTCGCGACTTCCCTACTATACACGGACTGGCAGGAAACACAACTACCCTTGACAAAAGATGGAATCTCCCAAGATGGGAAAATTTCAAGACCTGGAAATCTTATCCTTTAAACTCGCTTCTACTGACGTAAATTGTCTTTCATAATGTAAGGCTACGGGTTTATAGGTCCGTAAACAATTAAATTTTATTCTGATGCTTGGCACCGACTTGAAAAGAATAAGAACAGAGTGGGCCTGCCCTAATCTGTCAAATTTCCGCCACCATATTTTTAAGTTTATGTTGATCAGATAGAGTTCCTTATCATTTGAGGTATTTTGAGACAGATTTGGTAAGGTTGATGCGAGGCCCACTGTACCTTTACAAACTAACTACGTACTTATTCCCTATACAATATACAAAATAAAATAAAAATGAAAGACTTACCGGTCCCATAAATCTTTTCCCTCTGCAGGAGGGCCATGAGGTACTCCCCCTCGAAGAGGGCATCCGAACTGGAATTGTCTCTTGACAAGAAATTGTTGTCCTGCAGCGTAAAATGCATGACGGTGTAATGTCATGTTACATATATACGTATAAATTAACAAGTTAGTACAAATGTTGGTACAAGCCGCAAGATAAAAGTTTTACAATAGACTTATGAGTAATATCCTTCGCTACGTGCTCCGAGAAAATATCTTTAATCATTTCAAAACTTTTACTACAGGAATTATCCTAAAATGTACGCCGAACTACGTGCGACCGTGCCTCGAAAACTTTGGTCTTACACCTGATCCTCTTCGGTCATGTCAGATTGCCGTCTTCCCGAACTATGAGAGTAAAGGAAAAGATAGCGCACTGAGCACTTACGTGCACAAACTGGTGAATCCATGCAACATCCAGTGTTTGAGAGTTTAGGCAGTGGATTACACGTGGAGGGCGACAATGATAGGTGGAAAATCAGTCAGGTCTGAGCACTTATAGCTAGGTACTTGCCACATCAGCTTTCAGGGTTCAGGTATCACTTCACAGGCCACAATCACTCGAAATGTCTGTAAGGAGCTTCACAGGATACACACGCGGCGAAAGTACTCTGGTCAGTCTAGTACATGTGTCATAGGGAACGTCTCGATGTCGACTCGATCTTCGGGGTTCTCACGGTACGTTTTAAACAAATAAAATAAGGCAGGTATGCGTGTGAGTGTGCGCGGCGTAGTATCAATAGGGTACACAAACAAATCAAAATATTGTAGTAAACATCCAGCTTAGGGAATATCCGCCGTAGTTAAAACTCGGTTAGGATGACATTATTATTATTTATGTATACAGATTTGAATATGTAACAACTAGATAAATAAAACTTACTAGTTCCAGGCAGCGCTGCCTAGAGCCCAGCCAGTGGGTGCCACCGCCCAGGGCGCCGCCCTGGTACCGCCCACTCGCGTCCGCCACTGTTGATCATGTAAAACTTTATAATTAATATTATAATGTAAGCAAATTGTTTGTAAGTTTTTACAAAAGTAAATTAACTGTAATATTTAGTAAACTTTTAATGAATATTCATTGAATTCGATCAAACCAGATTTAGTTAGTTCTAGACGTTACTCAATTGGCCAAATACTACTTACTCGAAATAGATGTTACGAGTATTTTAAACTAAAGCCAGAGCTTTGGTAAAAATCATCTTATATCAGTTTTTGGCGCCCAAAGTTGAGCCTAGTTAAGAATGTCAAACTAATGCGAATTGTATACATTACGTATTATATTTATTTACAAAAGGCTCCCAAAACAAACAGAGACAGCTAACAAAGTGCTGCACACCGCACCGTGTATTGAAATGTGGAAATGATTCCCTAGATTTTCAATCTAAATCAGTCGCTATTGGAGTCAGGAAGTATGAATGTTAGTAGGGATGACAGCACATGCGATATAGTAGATTTTGCAACGAAAATATATACCTAGTTTTATGTGCCACTGTACGTTAAGTAATATATGTGCCACTGTATCTAACTAAACCGCCTTGCTCATATAGCAATCCATCAGTGAGATGCAAATGTAAGATTTAAGATAGCATATCAATGCGACATAGGAGATTTTCTAATGGAAACGTATAGTTTGATGTGCCGATGAACGTAAATGAATAGATGTGCCACTGTATCTAAACCGGCTGAACCATATACCATTCCATCAGAGAGATGCAAAATATGTGAGATATTATTAAGATTGATCGAGCCTACATCCAGTTAACGGAAGAAGGATGACTGGTAGAACAGGCTGACAATCAGATGGGCCTGCGTCAGAGCATGAATAGTGACAACAATAGCAATTGATTGAGAGTCGAAGGTCACTTATTATGGGGTGAGTCAGCTTTTCTATTTGATAAAAAGTTATTATTAATGTCGGAAATTAAACATTTTTGACATTTAATTACAAAGCTATAGTTAAGCGACGTACCTACCTACTTATTGAGTTGAGCGTTCGATTATATTATCGTATCAAATAAAATAATTTTAGTCCGTGAAGTTATTTTCACAGTAAAGTACCTAATAATCGATAATCTGTGAGCTTCCTTCACACGTGATTATAACGTGTGTAATTCGTTTACGATTATGTATTCATTGACCCTTGAAAGTTGAGGATTACCCACCTGCAACTGCCTGGGCTGAATGGTTTAGAAAAACTCAAAGACCGGCCAAGTGCGACTCGGACTCGCGCACGAAGGGTTCCGTACCATTAACTTACAACATTAGACAGTATAGGCAAAGAAAACACGTTTGTATGGGAGCCCCATATTTTTATTTTATTTTTATTTAATTATTTTTTAAGTGAATTACAACATAATATTTTGTGAATATTTTAAGCGTCTGCCTGTTGCTATTATAAATATCGAGCAAAAAATGGCAAAAAAACACGATTGTTGCATGGGAGCCCCCCTTAAATTGTATTATTATTATTCAACTAATTATCTTCAAAGTGAATATACAACGTAATATTCTGTGAATATTTCAAGCGTGTTGCGTCAATGTTGCAGTTATTAATAGCGAGCAAAAAACAGTTAAAAAATCACGTTTTTTGGGATATGGGAGCCCCCCTTAAATATTCATTTTACTCTGTTTTTAGTATTTGTTGTTATAGCGGCAACAGAAATACATCATCTGTGAAAATTTTAAATGTGTAGCTATCACTGTTCATGAGATACAGCCTGGTGACAGACAGAAAGACACAGACAGGCAGCGAAGGCTGAGTAATAGGGTCCCGTTTTTACCCTTCGAGTACGGAACCCTAAAAAGAACAATAATGCATCAAAGACGGGGTTGCAACAAAAAAAAACTCGCCAATGCAAATAAAAAAACTTGTACCTATGTAATGATGATACCCCACTGAGTAATTATAGTTCTAAACGATGGTCAAGCTTGTCTCACACGCCACGATCTTTTATGCATGGACATGCGGACTGATTGCTATCAATATCAGTTTCTATTTCTCCCCAACTGGAGCGATTTGAAGTTCGCCGGCCGATTGGCAAACCTCCTCGCGTGACGGCATCGGTAAACAAATATCGATCATGCAATTCAGATGCGTACAGTTTCATAATAGAATTAAAAAAAAACAAATCAACATAAAGTATCTATCTAGACTATAAAGAAGAAAGTCGATTTAAAACACTAAAAATACCTACTATATTTTTCATCATGGCAGCGCAGCCGTCTGAAAATTTTAGTATGTTGGTAAGGCTGTACCTAGCTACGTATGATTACCTGTGAATCAGTCTGCTGTACCTTCTGTAATGGCTAATGTAGGCATATGCTATCCGACTGCACTAAATGTGTAAATGTGTTGCACTATCATCAGGGTCTTCTTATACAATGGCTTACCCAGAGAAGAATATAGATGCTCTTCGTACCTAAAGATTAGGTGAAAACGATTGTGATTGTGATTCCTCAATACCTTAAAGAGTTAAGGTATTGAGGAATCACAAGATCCTTTTGGATAAGATGCTCCGTGGAGTAACACCCAAATGGTTTAAAATAAGATAAGAATTTAAACAAGGCAACTGGACCCGAGTTGTAACTACCTAGTAAGCTGTTGTATTAATAAGTTGCACCAATTGTTCCAAGACCATAAAGCCATATCGTCGCCCCGCTTAGTACCTTACTCGAAATAGTGCGTGCGCGCATTTTTTGCAGCCGCAGCGTGTCTCAAGTCGCGTCGCGTGCGCGCTGTGAACTTGAACGAGCGATGCCTCCGACGAAAGTTGCACATTACATTACCATTATTTACCATTCATTCAAGCGTTCGATTTATCGGCTTTATTGATTATTTTCCGGACTTTTAGTGGTATTGGTTGACTATAATGGATTGCTTGTTATGATGATTCCAACTAGTTAGGAAATGATAATGTTTAGGGCCTAACTTAGGTACACAGTGGTCATTTTGGCGCACACTCCCCCAATCACTGATTGATACCCATTACTACCTAAGCGTATCTTACTTCAGATGACTCAATAATAGTTTACGTGGAGGAGATCACCCTTAATCCCAGGTCAAACCACCACCGTTAGTTAATTACATCCTTAAACATTTACCAGTTCCAATATCTCCTATCTAAGATGGGGCAATACGTAACAATAATCTAGTCCTAAGTCTGTAGATACATTTATTTACTGTAAGTATAATGAATACGTACGTATATGTGATTTACGGGTGTTTTGTAACTAAGTAGCATAATATACTAGGCTGCATTTGACCGAAACTTTAACTAAGATATAAAACGAGGATGATATTCCACTTACCATTGAAGGCCCACGCCCGTCCTTCAGACAGATCCTTGAAAAACACAGACGCATCCTCCCAGCAGAAGTGGCTCACATCCAGGTGCACTCCATTCGTTATCTTGGGCCACACCACCGACAGAAACGTCGGGTCGTACACCGCGAAAAGTTGCTCAAGAGACTCCCCACGGAGCTTGTAGTTCCTCAATGGCAACCCTTCCTTCTTCGATTTAGACGCGGCAGAACACACGATGACGAAAACAAACAACAGATAAACCTTGGTATCCATGTTAGTACATAGCGTGCTCGCGCGCCGCTGCGTCTCGGTAGACTGCGGCTGCGGCTGCGCGTCCTGCATAACTCGAATAGGGTCGTTTGTAATTTCTATTTCAGGGTAAGCAATGAACTGTGGGTTATAATTTTGTTAAAATGCGATCATATTGGCTAAATAGCTGTCTTCATGTTCGGACACAGTAACTGGTTAAATAAGGCCATCTAAAGGTATATAACTAAGCTAACGAAAAACTAGTATAAACAATTATGAAGCGTCAAGTATTATTTTTAAACGACTATACGTTTGGTGGTGACTATAGTGGTTCCCCGCGACTTCGCCTTCGATAAAAACTCGTTTTTATCCATTTTTATCGGATATTTACTCGAAAGGGCGGATAAAAATAACTAATTGGGCCTGAACCCTACTTTACCAAGCGCGACAGGTGCGATAAGAGGCCCCGGGTTCAAACCCCGGTTCGAGCCGATTTCTGGGTTTTACTGTTTTAAAACAACTCAGAAACAGCTCGAAGTCAGGAAATTGGTTATCCATACCATCTCATCGAACTATGAGAGTAAAGGATCAGATAACTGTACTTGCACTGCAGCGCAGTTGGCTATTCTCTGTTGATTGGTTACCGTATTAGAAATTCGGCTATATATAGCAGAATATAATTATTATTTTTAGTTTTAGTGTACTTACAAGTTTGAAAGGTAGTTCCTTTGATAAAAGACAAAACCTTAATAAAAAAACTAGGTCTATATCACTCCTGAGCCACCAACTGTTTTCAGGGGTCATCGCGTATTGTCTCGTACGTTGTTTTGATGCCTTCTAACCTCCTGAACCTGTTGGCTTTCGAAAAGGCTTCAGTACAATAGATCATATCCATACGCTAAGAAAAATTATACTTAAGTCCGAGGAGTACAATATACCTGTATGGTTAGCGTTTGTGGATTATTAGAAGGCCTTTGATTCGATCGAAACGTGGGCGGTGCTACAGTCTCTTCCGAGGTGTCACATAGACTATAGGTATATAGAGGTCCGTGAACAGAAGCAGAGCTCGAAGGCAATTCAACTGCGGAGAGGTGTAAGACAGGGAGACGAATATCTTTTAAACTGTTAACAGCGACATTAGAAGACGCCTTCAAGCTTCCGGAATGGATCAACGTCAACGGCGAATACATCACATATCTCTTGCCATTCTGGAGGAGCTTGGAACTATGCTCGAAGACCTCAACCGAATCTTCTAACAAGTGGGTCTTACAATGAACATGAACAAGACGAAAGTAATGTCTAGCTCCAGAGTGTACCCACTTCAGTATTTGTTGAGAAGTCAACTCTCAAAGTTGTTGACAAGTACGTCTACCTGAGACAAGTAGTTACTTGCAGTGGTACGTTGTGGTCCAACTAGGTAGTAGTTGGACCATTAAGTAGGTCCAACTTCGAGAAAAGAGGTCTGTCGACGAATCCGATTTGGCTGGGCAGCGTTTGGGAAACTACGCAAGAGCACCTTTTCGTCTCAAGTACCTCAGTGCCTTAAGACGAAAGTCTTTAATTAATGTGTGCTGCCAGTGATCACATACGGATCTGAATCATGATCTCTACTATGGGCCTCATAAAAAAGCTTAAGTTCATGCAATGGCGAGGGCTATGCTCGGTGTTTCTCTACGAGATCGAATCAGAAATGAGGAAATATGTAGAAGAACCATAGTTCTCAAAGCACATAGTAAGCTCAAGTGGCAATGTACAGGGCACATAGCGCGAAGAACTGATAGCCGTTGGGGCAGAATAGTTCTAGATTGGAGATCCTTTGATCAAAGGCGCAGCGTAGAACGAACTTCCTAAGGTAAGATGTACAGACGACCTTTTAAAGATTGCAGGATCACACTTAACTGAATGCAGGCCGCTTGCAATCGGCCGTTGTGGAAAACCATGGGGTAGTCCTATGTTCAGCAGTGGACACCCTACGGCATCAACATGATTCTCAGTCGAAACCGAAACCGAAATCTTGGTCATTTAATAACTAAAATCGATTATTTTTGTTTATAGCTAATTATATGGAACTAGCTGTTGCCCGCGACTTCGTCTGCGTGGACTCGATGATACAAAATATTTTATACTCCCGTCGCGCCATCCAGCTATCATGATCTCTTAGTCTACCATGTCGTATGGAGAAGAGAGGAATTAAAGTCAATAGGCACTCTTTTTGGATAGGTTAGGGCTCATTCACACGGGATCCGTCATTGACGATTCGTCAAAATACAGGATAAAGTCATGACGGATGGACCTTCACATTGCATACGGAATCGTGTTTTTTCACGATTCGTCAAAATATGATTCTTAGTCGAAACCGAAACCGAAATCTTGGTCATTTAATAATTAAAATAATTGAATTTAGGTATAGTATGTACTATTAGATACGGCGGCCACTCATCATATCATTTACAACTCAGTGAAAACACAACGATGGCGCGTTTTAAAATACTACTAACGCCATCTAGTGTCGTAGAACTAAAAATTATTTTGTTCGTCTTAATTTATTCGTTCCATTAGGTAAGTACTGATAGGTTCAAACTAATACATTTACATCCTCCATTATTCCTTATTTTATCCCCATTGAGGTTGAATTTATCAAAATCCTATTTAAGCGGACGTCTTTATCATAGTAGCTCCAATCTTTAATTTCAGTTTAATTAGTAGAAAATCTAAGAAAAGATTTATACAAACTTTCATCCCCTATTTTATCCCCTTAGGGGTGGCATTTTTTAAAATCCTTTCTTAGCGGATGCCTACGTCATAACATCTACCTGCATGCCAAATTTCAGCCCGATCCGTCCAGTGGTTTGGGCTGTGCGTTAATAGATCTCTATGTAAGTCAGTCAGTCACCTTTGAGTTATATTTATTATAGCTGTTGCCCGCGACTTCGTACGCGTGGACTCGATGATACAAAATATTTTATACTCCCGCCGCCATCCAGCTATCATGATCTTTTAGTCTACCATGTCGTAAGGTGAAGAGAGGAATGAAAAATCAAGGTCAATAGGCACTCTTTTTAGATAGGTTACTATTACCTCGCCATCCGCTAGGGACACAATAAATAGATGCTAAACCACATTCATCTATTGCGTAGGGAGGTTTGAGTCTGACCTGAACACTAAAACCTAAAGTTACCTATATTTTTTTACAAAGTATAATAGTAGGATTACCTCGGAAGTTTGAAAATAAGTCTAAAGTAATTTATCCTTCAATTTGTGTACGTCAATAGAAAATGCTCATCACGCTGAACAATGGTCCCTGAAGCGCTCTATTCATATCTCTTATAGTTGAGCTGAGCTGCTAGGTTTCTATATCAGTTGCTCCAAACCGTCAATTTGTGTACATCAATAGAAAGTGCTCATCACGCTAAACAATGTTCCCTAAGGTGCTCTATACGTATCTCTTATAATTAAGCTGAGCTGCTAGGGTTCCATATCAGTTGCTTCAGACCTTTAATTTGTGTACGTCAATAGAAAATGCTCATCACGTTAAATAACTTTTCTTAAGGCGTTGCTTTCATATCTCTCTTAGTTTAAGTGTACTGCTAAGGTTCCACGTCAGGTACTCCGATCTGCAAAATCAGTTATAGCCTAGTATTTGCCCAGACTTGATAGCTACACAATAAAAAAAATTTCATTCAAATCCGTTTTGTAGTTCCGGAGATTAGCGTGTACAAACAGACAAACAGACAAAAAAATTAAAAGTTGTAGATTCCTATTCTGTTACTATTTTAACATCACCCTCAATTAGTTTTTGGTAAAAATACTCAATGTACAGACGCATTGGTTTTACTGTTTTATTATATGTATAGATATATTATTTAGATTCAAAAACTCTTTTGCACTTGTTTTGGTTTAAACTACTAACTTACTACTCTAATAATCATAAATTTGCGTGATATAGCAAATATTTGTTTACAAAATATTTATCCGTCTTTTTGGATAAATACTCGAGTAGAAATGGATATTTATGAGTATTTATCAATTTTGAGTATTTATCCGGATAAAAACCCATCACTACATGAAAATAAACAAATTGTGTAGGTTAAACCAATACGATAGGTCGCATCTCAGTGATTCCAGTTTACCTACAATGTTTACTTTTTACAAAATATTTTGCGAATCATGTTTGATAGCCAAAAAAAACAGTAACGATGTTACCTAAGACAAAGGCAATTTAAACAATTTTGAGCTCATTACCAAAGGCACAGAATAAGTACTAGCACAGAATCTTTGGCGGAGTACTAGTACTTACTAGTACCACAGAATAAGTATTAGTACTTCTAGTACTCCGCCAAAGATACCTACAACAATTTATAGGTAGGTATACTTTGTACCTATATTATTTATTGTGTAGGTACTCGTCAGATTTATTTAACTTTTTCTTGTTTTACACAGCAAAACATAAAAAAATGCCGAAGCCCCGAAATATAAAAGTAGATTTCCAAATGTTATATCGTAACAATTCGTGTGAGGATCGTAAGTAGGTGGGAAGCTACGTCCGCCGTACGTCCACGACAGGCGGCAGCGGCAGCGACCGTCCGTCCCACCAAACACTTTCCTCGCCCATTACTGTAATTATCGGCTATAAAATATTAACAGCTATTAAAACGGTTTTTATTCTCGGTTACGTTCAATTAGACATTTACAAGTAAAATACTGGTTTGTTTGTAATTTCTTATGTACCGCAATATAAAATGGATCAGTAGGTAGACTTCCTACAAAGTAGGACGCAAATTAACACCGTAACTTTAAAGATGCTCGCAGGAGTACCTCGCAGAAATAATGGTAGATTATTCACCAAGGGGGTAAAGTGATGTCTTACGTCACGGGCGTCATCTTGAATCTCGACCGTAACGAAGGATTCGAGAGTTAACTCCCGAGAACAGCGAGGGAGTTTAGTGCTGTAGTTTTCTGATTAAAACACCATCGAATTGAATCAAGTCTTGCTTTTATTGCACAAACGTATTTAGTACAAAAACAGTCTATCGACACAAGCTCACATACAAATTAGCGGGATGTCAAATGTGACATTGACAGCTACGTTCATAAACATGAAACTCTACATCTCATTCTCCTTTTTTTAAATGAAAAACAAATCAACTTTACATTGCTCCTACACAGAGCCATTTCAAACACAATTATCTCAAAACAAAACAGACATACAACATACCTTATTTCAAATTAGTATTAACATTCATTTTCTAGAAACAAATAGAAATGCAACATATAAATTACTTATTAAAACTTATACAATCTAAAATTAGTGTCATTACAAAGTCCTTGTACTTAGCTGGAGCTCTAATCTGCCTTTTAGTCTTTGTCTCAAGTTGTCTAGTCCGAGTTAAGTCTAAGTCAGTTTCAGGTATGTCCATGTCCGGCAAGGTAACATCCGCAGTTGGAGTTAAAGTCAAATCTGTTGTCGTCTGTCTTCTTCTCTCTACTTCTTCTTGTTTTTCCCATGGTTTTTCCTTTCCTGGTATTAACTTCCTTGTATACCGATTTCCTTGTCCTCTCAATTTTTCTTCATTGTCCTCTGTAAATTGGTTATCTTTGTCTGTGCTAAATCTGCTTAAGTCTCTATCTTTAATTCGTTGAAAATAGGATGAATTTCTTCTTATAACTTTTCTATCTGGAGATTCTACTGCCACAGTGTTCCCTTTCTTCCACAATACTCTATGCTCTATTGGTGAAAATGGTGTAGATAGCTTATTCTCTCTTTGCTGTCTGATCAGCACTCTATCTCCTGGGTATAAATCAGATTCTGTAGCATGTCTTCTTTTATCTGCATATTCCTTCTATTGTAGTTTTTGGTATCTATCCTTATCTCTTATTTCTTCATCTTCATACTGAATCTTCAGCTTCATTTCTGGTAACTTAGTTTTTATTACTCTTCCCCTAAACAGTTCTCCTGGAGGAACACCAGTGGTGGTATGTGGGGTAGTACGGTAAGCAGACAGATAAGCTAAGAGTTCATCTCTCCAATTTAGTTTTAAAGCTTGTGCTATTCTAAGCCTTCAAAGTATGCTTCTGTTCTGCCTTTCTACCTCTCCATTAGCTTGAGGCCAAAGTAGTGTGGTATGCCTCAAATTGATTCCATATGACTCTAAGAACTTTCTAAGTCCTTCGTCACGAAAAGCTAGTCCGTTGTCACACAGTAGGGTATCCATAACACCTTCTCGAGCAATTAATAAAAAAAAAAATAAGCCTTCATTTCTCTGACCATAACTTTTAAACTATTTTACACATTACTAATTAGTTGCACTACAGTCAGGTTGTCCTTGGACATAGGCCTCCTCCAGTTGTTTCCATAAGGTTCTGTCTCTTGCCAGTCTACGCCATCCATTGGGCAAATCGTCTTCCCATCTCATTGCTGGTCTTCCTTTTCCTCTCTTTCCCTCCCTTGGACACCAGTTTGTAATGTCCCTAGACCATTTTTCCTTTGTGGATCGCATCATGTGTCCAGTCCAACGCCACTTCAGCCTTTTCACTTTTCTAGTGACATCTGTCAACCCTGTCGCTTGTCTTATCTTGGAGAGTCGCCATTTGTCTTTCAACTTAATGTGGAGCATGCTTCTTTCCATTCCTTGTTGGCAAACCTTTAGGCTCTGATTTAGGGATTTAGTCAGGCCCCAAGTTTGACAGCCATATGTGAGAACTGGGAGGATGCATGTGTTGTACACTTTGCATTTGTCTGACATAGAGATTGATTTATTCTTCATAATCTCCTTTAATGACCAGTAGCGAGACCAACTGTTACTCTTCTCTGGATTTCTTTTTCCATTTGTGCGACTGGTGCTATTAATTGTCCCAGATAGATGTAATCTTCCACGTATTCTAATGCTTGGTTATTAACTATTATAGGATGTGGATGTCTGTTTGTCATTGCTTTTGTTTTGGAAGAGTTCATAATTAGACCTGACTTTTCGCTCGCTGTCGCCAGTTCTTCGAGCATTCTTTGGAGTGATAGAGGGTCTTCCGTAAACAGCACGATATCATCTGCGAATCTTAGGTGGGCTAGTCTCATTCCATTAACATTGATTCCCTGTGATTCCCAATTAAGCTCTCGAAAGATCTCTTCAAGTACCGCTGAGAAAAGTTTGGGGGATAGGGGGTCACCTTGTCTAACTCCTCTTTGGATGTTGAATGGTTCTCCCTCTTTCTCTAATTTAACTTTTGCTGTGCAGTTGCTGTATATGTTTTTTATGAGTCTGATGTACTTTTCTTCCACTCCTTGATTTCTAAGTGCTTTATAGATGTGATGGTGGGATATCGAGTCAAAAGCTTTGTTGTAGTCCACAAATGCTAGATAGTACGGTTTCTTGTATTCATTATATTTCTCAACAATTTGTTTCACAACATGCATGTGGTCTACAGTTGAGAAGTCTGCCCTGAAGCCAGCTTGTTCCCTTGGTTGTTACTCATCTAGGCGTTTTGTAATTCTTTTAAGAATAATTTTAGAAAATATTTTGTACAGGTTTGTCATCAAACTTATTGGTCTGTAATTTTCCATGACGACTATGTCTCCTTTTTTGTGGATGAGTACTATTGTGGACTTCGTCCATTGCTCGGGGACAGTTTCGGTGAGTAATATTTCGTTGAACAAGTTAGTGAGCGGGCTCAGTATTGTGTCTAATGTTTGTTTCAGCAGTTCGTTCGTTATGGAGTCAGCTCCGGTCGCTTTCCCACTTTTTTGGGAAATAATCGCATTTTTCACTTCACTTTGCAGTATGCTTGGGATTTGCTCGTCTGTTACGTGTCTGTCTTTCTCTTGTAGTGTAGCTTGTTGTTCGCTGTATAAGTTGCGAAAAAAATCTGTGGCGATTTTGCATATCAGTGCTCTTTTTGATGTTGTGTATTGTTTGGATTTATTGTCTTTCCCCTTCATACTTGGTATCCAAGCTGAGTGTTCTTTGAGATCCTTCAGAGCTCTTTTGATTCCTCCAGTTCTTTCTATTTCGAATGTAATTTTCTGGATTATTGTTTTTTTTTTGTATGTTCCTATACTCTTTGTTATCTCTTTGCTTATTGCTTCAATATTTCGGATCTCGAGCAATTATAGGTTTTAAAATCTTAATTGTATTTTCGGCTGATGGCCCTTTTGTGACTTCTACTTCATAATATCTACTGTAGTAATCAATTATTACGAGCAGGTAGTGACCCGAGGGTAGTGGTCCTAAGTAGTCAATTGCTACCAGCTCCCATACTCTTGATGGTAATTCAGTAGAAACGATTGGTTCTGGTGGTATTGTTTTTCGAACAAGTCTGCATCCTGTACAAGTTTCTACCCAATGTTCTATATCCTTATCCATTGTTTGCCACCACACACTACGGCGTAATTTCGCTTTCACACTATTAGCAAATAAGTGTCCTTCATGTCCAATATCTAGTATTTTGACAATTAATGACTTTGGAATAATGAGTCTTGTTCCTCTTAGTAAAACATCATCAACTTCACACAATTCTGACTTCATTATTTCATACTTTTTCAACTCTTTTGGCCATACATCAATCCTTATAGCTTTCTTCAAACTTTCTAAATGTTCACCTTTCAATGTTTCTTTTCTTACCCCCTCAACAGTGACAGCAGTAGGGGTGTTTTCACTAATTGTTGCTAACAGGTTACTGTCTTTAATGTCTTCCTTATCTGATGATTTATTGTTAACGTCCAATAGCCTTGACAAAGAATCAGCAATGTTATTCTTGCCTGGTTTGTAAATTACACTAAAAGTGTAAGGCTGTAAGCGTAGCACCCATCGCTGTATTCTTGCACTAGGCATAGTTGATCTTTTAGAATAAATAGTCTCAAGCGGTTTGTGATCAGAAATAATGTAGAACTTTTTACCAAGTAAGTACATGTATAGATTTTCACATACCCATACAATGGCCAAAGCCTCTTTTTCGGTTTGTGAGTATCTCCTCTCAGTGTCAGTGAGTGCTCTGCTGGCATATTTTATAATGACAGGTTGCTTCTGATTATTAAGATTCTGTTTCTGTATTAATACTGCAGCTACACCAACTGGACTGGCATCTGTAATCAAATATGTTTCAGCATCCTTATCATAGAAACCTAATGCTGGTGCTTTAGATATAACATCTTTTAAATGCTGAAATGCCTCTTGTTGTTCTCGGTCCCAAACAAAAGCTGCATCCTTTTTAGTTAATTTTCTTAAAGGTTCCGTTATGGTACTGAAATTGGGAATAAATCTGGCTGAAAAGTTCACAAGTCCCAAGAAGCTTCTTACTTCTTCTTTGTTATGAGGAACTCTGAATTCTTGGATAACCTCCTTACTGGCTCTTGTTGGTTTGATGCCGTCTGCTGATAATCTGTGTCCCAAGAAATTCATTTCTGTAACACTAAATACACATTTGTCTTTATTCAAAGTAATGCCATTTTCTTGAAGTCTGTCCAGTACTTGTTTTAGTCTTCTGTCATGTTCTTCTTTGGTCCTTCCTCCGAATCTGATATCATCTTGTGAGTTGGCAACACCTTCTATACCTTGCAGCAACTGTGACACTATGCGTTGGAAGATTTCAGGAGCACATCTGATACCGAAGAATAATCTTTTGTATCTATAAAGTCCGAGGCTGCAATTGAACACGGTTATATTTCTTGACTCCTCATCAAGCTCTACTTGATGGAAGCCCCATCTGATGTCAATCGCAGAGAAGTATTTACATCCATTCAGGTCGGCTAACAGTTCTTCAAAGGTTGGTAGTGGTACATGTTCTCTAAGAACTGCTGCATTCGCACGTCTCATGTCCACTACAAGCCTGTACTTTCCTGGTTCCTTCTTCCTTACAATATGTGTAGGAGACACACAAGGAGTTGGTCCATCGAATTAAATCAAATCTTGCTTTTATTGCACAAACGTATTTAGTACAAAAACAGTCTATCGACACAAGCTCACATACAAATTAGCGGGATGTCAAATGTGACATTGACAGCTACGTTCATAAACATGAAACTCTACAAGTGCTTACTCCCGAGCATAGCGAGGGAGTTAAAAGTAGAGTCCTGCCTGCTGAGTGGAGCGAGGGATTTAAGCTCGCCCAAGACGAAGACATCTTTATCCCCGAGGAGAATACTTTGTTTTTCACACTTCCTACGTGGCAATAAAAAAATGTACTACAAAAAACTTATTTTATCTATAAGTACCTATATATCCTTTGACTTTTCTGGCAGTAAATTATTACTATTAACAATACCAGCAGCTTTACATTTACTGGACTCCGGTGTCATAAACTTCGTCACTCGACAGTTTTACGAAAACATTGTAATTATAGCCTGACCAGAAATATATGGGACCTGAATTAAGGGCGCTTCGAATGCACTTTATATGACAACACTTGGTATAATCATACCAGCGCAGATTAGCAACTGAACATAAAAAAACATATTTTTTATATGTTAACATCCATGTTAATTTTTAGGCCCGCTGCCTAATGGTAACAGATTCTACGATAAAATAACATGACTCGCAAATTAAGTATAGGTATGGGTCTAAAACATTAATCTATTGTTTGTCTAAATGATATTATTTATAATGTTACCATAATTTTATATAATTTATAGAAAGTCCTAAAAAACTCTACGAACTATTTTAGTTGTTATAAAAGTGGGGTTGAAATAAAGAAAATAAAGCTCAAACCAAGTATTTATTGTAATTATTCGATTATTCAAAATCGTTATTAAAAGTTTATCCGTAGCCACCAGTAGCCAATTTTCACTATACGCACTATATGACGTACCAGAAATTCATGATGACAACTATATCAGTAATTAATTTAAAGAAACCGTGGTGATCACATAGACTTTCTAGTCGAAAAATACTACAACACATGTTAAACCACTTTTCTTTTATGAAAACGAATAGTTCTTGGTATTTTTATCACATAAAAATTGCACTTAGTCGAAAATTAGATTACGCGTCCGCTTTGACACTAATCAATATGACAATTGATGACATGTCAGTGACGATTTCAGGTTTCTGTTGCCAGAAGAAATTAGTTCCAGTTGTTTTCCGCAATATGGCGAGGTCCCATATATTCCTGGTCAGGCTATACATAGGTTTTTTTCTTTTTTTAGAAGCGCGCGCTTTTTTTTCATTCTATTCGTGCTAAAATTCTTGGCTGTCAGGTTCAAATTTCAAATATGTTCTCTTTGGTGCGGGACGGGCTAGTGTGATCATGCCTACGAACTCTTATTCGAAATTCAAATCACTTTGCCTCCCTAGGGGCGTAATGAAATTTCATACAACATTACGTCCCTAGGGATGCAATGACTCACTTTGAGTCAGGTTTACTTGATGTGTAATTGAACATTGCCGAGTAGGTAGTGTGAAAAACAATTTTTCATCTCACCTGTTCGGAAAGTTGAGCTTTAATGTGTAGATAGTTTAGGAATCAGTCATTTGTAGTTATACGCCCAAACCACTTTAGTTTAACGTTCTTTTATCATGTACCTTTTTTTTTATCGCTGGAAAATGCGTTACGCATACCTACCGCGCTCGTGGGGAGCGATAAGTTATAATAATAATAATATATAATATAATAATATATAATATAATAATATATAATAAATTGTTTATTCATTCCATTGTTACAAATGATAATAATAATGCTTAAAATAACACAAGGTGCGTTCTCTTTTACCTGAACTAGGATAAACCTGTATCTCAGGCTAAAAGGAGCTTACATATAAAATTTTTTAGGCTTTCATAACTTAACAATAAATTGACATTACATAACACATTTTAAGTGGGTTTTCTCAAATAACTAACAAGGTTAAAGTAAAAGTATTACAACTAAGTCAGCACTTTGACACAAAAACAAATCGCGCGTTGGTAGCCTCAGCATATTTGATAACTAGGGCAAGATCAATGCATGTTCCTATAATTTGTTTAGATCAGCGATAAATCGTGGGTTAGTAGGTCTAGGTACGATGGTTAGTATTCATAAATTTTACATAAAATAAATTATAAATTATTGTTTTTAAGTGATAAGCATTCACTTTGCAATCTAAATATATTATTGCACTTGAAAAAATGACCGCCAGAGACGGGAATCGAACCCGCGTTCCTCGCATGCCGGGCGATTGCCTAACCTCTCGGCCACCCTAGCGTTGGCAGAGCCTGTCGAAATTTTCAAGTGCTTCTTAACGCTGTAATGCCGCGTTGCTTTCATCAATGTTATTGGGATTACGCCCTCAACACTCGAAAGAAATACTATTGCAAGTATTTAACAACCGAAAGATGAAGCTTGCAAATACTATAAATTATTGTTTTTAAGTGATAAGCATTCACTTTGCAATCTAAATATAGTATTGCACTTCAAAAAATTACCGCCAGAGATCTTTCGGTTGTTAAATACTTGCAATAGTATTTCTTTCGAGTGTTGAGGGTGTAATCCCAATAACATTGATGAAAGCAACGCGGCATTACAGCGTTAAGAACACAGACCACACAACCTAAAGACCACGCTTTTATCAACTCTAATACGAAAACAAAATCGCCAAAAGTTGGTGGGGTGCGGGGAGAGGTTTCCTAGTTCTTATTGGCTCATACAAGGAGACGTCAAAATTGACAATGGCAGTGATAGCTCACTAGTGATGGGCAAGACATCTCTTGATATCGATACCCGAGTTAAAAAAAAAGTAAGACAATATTAAGGAGCTTTAAAATAATTCATTTAAAAAACACACGCACAACCAATTTCCGATAAATAGCAATTAAAAAAACTGCAGTGGGTAAAGGTCAATCGCAGGAGATCTCACGTTATTTAGCTACTTTTCATAATTTAGCGGTTTCAGTAAAACAAGTTACCTATCTCACTCAACATCATTTAGTTAAGTGTACAAAAACTTTAAAAAATGGCAATCGGTACGCAATGTGAAGTTTGATATATTTATTTAAAAAAGGTTAGTTAAGTTGTTAGTTAGGGTTCCGTAATCCGACAAGGAACCCTTATAAGATCGTTCAGTCCGTCCGTCCTAGTCTGTCATAGCAGAATATCTTCTACGTTTATGGACTGATTTGCATGTAACTTGGTTCGAGGATACTTCACATATAGATTTCATTTTTAAAAATACAAAAAAATAAAATTACCCCCTTTTAAGGGTACCTCCCCATACATGTAAGGGGGGGGGGGGGGGGTAAATATTTTTTTTGAGTGCACCCCATTGTGTGGGGTACCGTTGAAAAGGACTATGAAAATAAGGTAGGGTTTCCATACAACACTTCTTTATCAGCTTTACCATTTGCGAGATATAGCCCGCCCAAGTCGTTTACACGGTGTGTGTCCCCCTGTAATTTCTAAAGTCTTGGACCTATAAACTTCAAATCACTCACGTAAAGAAACAGGCGCGGAAACTCTTATTTAAAATTGTTTCGGGTATCCTGTGATGAATACTTTTGAAATTATAAACAAAATAAAAATATATTTTTTTTTCCAAAAGAACAGTATAAACTTAAAAAGTTTTTTTTGCCTATACTGTCTAATATTGTAAGTTAATGGTACGGAACCCTTCGTGCTCGAATCCGACTCGCACTTGGCCGGTTTTTTAATAGCTAAGTTTATTTGTTTAAGCACTTTACACATATTTTGATTTATCGTAAGTCCTCTTTTGTAAAGTCACTTTATTAAAATAAATATGAAATAACTAAAATTTTGATACCCACATATCACTTGTTTTATTCAGGATTTGTCGATATTTTAAATTTTAGGTTTACTATAATGTGTCTCGACACTATTTTACTCCTTGCCAATTGACAAATTGAGACAACATCATTTGAATTTAACTTGCGAGAAAGGGATAGCAAAAAAAAGACATCAACGCGTGCTCTTCGAAATAAAACATTTTATTTCATTTTTGATTTGGAGTATTTAAATTAATTTGATAGGAATAATTATTTACCGGTGAAATGTAATGCCATCTTTCGTGAGACTAGATGTTTTACTACACTTTCCATACCATTTTACTGAACAATACGGCATTATTACCGCTTATTTTTATTTTTTTTCGGGAGCAAGGTCAATGTTGTTACTTTGAGTCTCGGTAGCGGAATGAGGAACGAACGGGGGCGGGGCCGGCTGTTATGCAGTGATACTGCATAACCTAGGCGAACGCAAGTCCCCCGCAATGCGTGGTCTTTAGGTTGTGTGGTCTGTGGTTAAGAAGCACTTGAAAATTTCGACAGGCTCTGCCAACGCCAGGGTGGCCGAGAGGTTAGGCAATCGCCCGGCATGCGAGGAACGCGGGTTCGATTCCCGTCTCTGGCGGTCATTTTTTCAAGTGCAATAATATATTTATAAAATAAATTATTACTATACAAAATATGTACTGCTAAAATACTAGTTTAAATACTTAATAACAAATGAGCATTCTACGAGCCTGCATAATCAACAGAGTTGATGTATCTGGATTCGGCTGCTTTTTTAGCCGGACATTCGGAATCACCTGTCTTGTGCGCATTTGGCTTATTAAAACGCAAGCATGTTGCGCATTTTGAGGGCTCAACCTTCTTTGTGCAGTCCTTTAGAACGTGGCCTACTCCGCCGCAGTGCCCGCACGTGCTGGCCTCTTCTCGACAGGTCTTAGCAGCATGACCGTATTGTTGGCACTTGTAGCACCTCGTGACCAACGTGAAGTCTCGTACAGGGCACGATGACCAGTTCACATAAACTCTGTCATTAGTTATTAGGGCTTTACGTATTTGAGCGGGCACTTGTATCACGTAATTACAGGTTTCAGCATCTTTCTTTCCCGATTTATGGCTCAGTTTAACGGCGGACAAAAACGACTCAAGAGTAAGGCCTTGAAGCTTGTCAACTAAGTTTTGTTGGTATATGCAGTTGAAAACTTCCGTCTCCTGCAAAGAAGTGGGCACACCGATGACTACTATTCTGGGCTGGCGTTTATGCGGCTCATCCACAGTAAGCCCCGAGGTCGTCAACTGCGGCGATTGCTTCAGCTTCTCGATGTCGTCCTTCGTGTCTGTGCTGATGATCACGCCACCGTTCTTTGTCTTGCGTAGCCCTCTTACGTGCAGTTTCATTTCCTCTGGTCGAATTATTTTCTGGACGAGAGTTTTGGTGTCCTCACTTGACTTCATTTTATCGGTAGGATAAATTGCAACTGACCTTACGTTACTTGCTTGAACAAAGTTATTAGCGCTTTTTTTGACCATATCGGCGAAGAAAGCAGGTCCTGCATCAGATTTGGCACATCCTTCAACGCTCTGTTTAAGGTCTTGAATTCGCTGGGAAAGGTCATGATTTTCTTCGAGGGCTTTTATGTTAACATGGGCGGTATTGTACGGCTAGTTGTGAAGTTCCATGGCTTACTTTTCTGCATAAGTTATGTATCCTCACTTTCTGGTCCGTATTCAATTTTCCCTCTGTTGCGATGGTGCAAACCTCACTCAGACACTGCTCTATACTGATCATCCATTTCTGGATCTTCGACGTAGGTACAACTCCGAGCTGGTCATCTTCCTGTTGGGCGGGCGGCGGATGCGTTGGCGTGGGCGGCGGGCTTCGAGGCGTTAGCGCACTTCGGTTGAAGGGACTCTCAGCCATTTTTCATCACACAGTACAAAGTGTCACAGATTCTACGCGCGTAATGTAAAACTGGGTCAAGAATGTGCAGTTTATTATTAATTCACGAAATTAATAATCGAGTCGACACGTCTGATCTCATTGTCGGACAAGTAATGATATAATGTTATGTGGGACTCTCCCCGATTGGGGCCTACCCACTAAAAACCAGCGGCGTTCTCGGGAGCCATATAGTTCGGGACCACGATTCAGCGCCATCAGCACACTACCGCAGTTTATCATGTACCTATTCAACCCTTTCATAACACTACTAGCGGGTCTCCGGGAGCCCTCGGGGCCCGCGCTCGTTATATTTTCTAGTCAAACTTTCATCCCCTTTCAATGTTTCATATCACGACAAAACCAGCCACGTGCGTGTCGGGCCACGCGCAGTGTAGGGTTCCGTAGTAGCCCTAATCATCAATGCAAGTTACCTGTTACAAACAAGCAACTTCTACATCTTAGTAACTTTAAATAATTTATTCTAAGGATTTGGTACAAAATTATCAAACACCCAAGTTTAACGACTAAACTAATATTTATCTTAACCGCTATAGCTTTCCTTAAAAGTTTATGAAATGCACTATCATCATATTTTTTTTAGCCAGCAGTTTTCTAGCACCGACAGAAACATAGTAATGCGCTTAAGTTTATATTTCGTAAATGGAGCATTAAGCCCAAAAATATTTTGAAAAACCCCTAAGTCATTTCAAAAGACCTATTTAACGTTACCCTACACAATGGGGTAGATAACAAATATAAACATCCCCACTTCGCTTTATTCGCGCATTACAGCTTTCTAGTTTTAACGATCTTTTAGAAAGTCCTCAGACAGACAGACTCGTTCGTACTACGTGCTCTACAAGAAAACCTTAACAGCTGAACCGACCTATTCGGCCGAATAAGAGTACCTATGTTACCAACACCGATTACCGAGTATAAACGGGTAGATATACATACTCGGCCTATCTCTTTAACATAGTTATTTACTTTAGATCTTAATAAAATAATCTGATCTTATGATCAGACTATGATATTAATATCGCATTGTAAACTTTAACCACACAGAATCCGGTAGGTTTTCTACACTACTCAACACCACGCACCATACACCACTACTGCCAAGACCACTAGCACTGAATCTTTACTATATTTATTTATAATTCTCCCAATACCTAACATTACTATTAGAACTCCTGTATGAAGTTATGTAGTATTTAAAAATAATTACCAACTAATAAATAAAACAACAGGCTGTTAGTAATTACATTTATTACCTGTCAAAAAGACAATAGCTTACAATTATTTTATTTCATGTACTTAGTAAATACAATTATCTAGATTTAATTCTGATACTGCAACATGTCACTGTCCCTGGGCACAAACACACGACGCACACACTCACGACCCGCGCACGTTACATCTGCCGCAGCCGCTTGTTCGGCCGCTGGCCGTCGTTCATGAAACCGCCCTGCGGAGGAAAAATCATGTTACTGTTGTATAACTTTCCTGGGGCCCTAGACTGCAAAGTTCCGCTAGCAAAATTGAACAGAATCCTAAATGAATAGCAAGATTTTTTCAGTTCTAGTATGTACTAAATATCAAAATCAAGCCATTCAATTACGACTCGACGACAATTTCGCTAGTGTAATCGAGCGGACTTGGGCCCCTGTACCCTCATGTACTTGTGACTCCTAGACTTCGGAAGCCTTTTTATAAAAATTTGTAAGTAACTCAATATAGATATTTTGTCAAAAGTAGAAAATATACAGAAATGACAAATGTAATTTAATGACTTATTTTTCCAAGTTTTTAGCAATGTTTGATGGTAACCTTTGCTCAGAATTGGGACAAAAACATCTAACAAAAAATAGGGCTCTGACATCTGTCCAACTCCGTTTTCTTTTTTTTTTTGCCGTCAATGCACCTCGTACGTTTCTCACTCCAGCATTCACAACTTACAAAATCTAGAGATGCATGCAACATAAGACATTACAAGTGGCTGAAGCGGCCTAGGATAGAGGAATTCGAAAACACACTAAAGGGATCTAGTTTTGATAAAATACACTCTTATACAAGACTCACCTCTTTTTTGAGATAGAGTTTTGTACAAAAACAAATCAAAACATGTTAAAAAATATATAGGTGAAAGTGTAACAGATTGTGAAAAAGACAACAATCACTGTATGTAAGACACCCAACCCGTAAGTTCTATGCACACTTATCAATTTGCAAAAGATAAATCAGTATGGTAATGGAAAGTGAATAATGAAATAGAAGTGATACCAGCGCGTGATTGTCATGCACATTGGCAAGTTTGCTACAACCTTATGGGCGATTAGAGACTTGGCGTTTTAGTGCTACTACACGCATTTTTTACAATCGTAGCTTTATTTTTGAGGACGAAATAAACCACGCAATGGGAAGGACAAAGTAAAAGTTAAATTTTCAAATATACCCACCAAAATCTTACCACAAGCTAGAGGAATAAAGGGGTGGTAATTTTTCAGAGGAAAAAAGGACACATTTACTTGTATGTAGCTTACTGCCTACTTACTGTCGAACACTTTTTCGTTACAAGCCAAATACTTCAAGTAAGTGAGGGCTTGAGCGATTCCATTATTGACTTTTATATTATTTATTTATTATTTATTATACAATGAAACGGCAAGTCTGTAAACGCAAGCAATAGTACATGAGCGGGTCCTTTTACCTGCGTCATGGTGGTCTAGCCTACAGGTAGCTCTGAAAAGAATGCACAGAACATTAGGCAAAGAGGTCTGCAGCCCTAACTACTTCAACTCGGTACATACTGCATTTCTTTGCGCATCTTTCTATGCACTCCTTTTTAAAATTAAGAGCATGCAAAAATAATTACAAAGCATGGTTTCGAATTTGCAAAAAAATACAGTAAAAATAACTAAGGAAAAATAAACCAAATATAAAATTAAGAAAGAAAAGTAATACTATAATTATTGATATTTGTATTTATTGGATGTTTGTCTGTTCGTTTTCTGTAGTGTCACACATGGATATGGTCATCAAGTATACTCGGCCCGGCGAACCTTGATCCCTATGACATGGACAGTTATTCCTACGACACAACATTGTAGTGGGGTCACCGTTACATTAGAATCGAATTGAAGGCTTCTATAAATGCCATTTATTAAATTTCGGTAGATATATGCCATTACAATGATATTCCTTCGGAATTATAACAATTCTTAACATTTACAAGAAATTATCTCAATCAGACTTTACGTTTACGTCCTGCAAAAGTTACTTCGTTTGGAAGATATCGACTAGTGCGGAAAAATATCGATAAACAAATGTCGATAATGGAAACGAGTGTACATGATTTATAATCATTTAAGTTATAGGTGCTGAATGTTAAAAAGGTGCATGAAATTGTTTTTATTTCACTCAAATTATAAAATATTCCTGGGGACACCAGGTTTTGTTTTATTTAAGATTAGATTTTATTAGTATCAGTTTTCATGTGTGGCATAATTAAGTGGTAAATTATGAGTGTCATTACTTTTTCATACTTAAGTATTAGTACATTCTCTATTGAATAGAACGGAGCGCGGCATACATGCACTCTCGATTGTATACCCAAATGAATTAAAAAATTAACTGTAGGACAAAACCATATAAAACATAAGCTGTTCAGCGATCATTTATTTATATATTTTAATCTGAATCTGATAATGACATTAGGGTTTGTGTCTCGGACTCGGAATCTGAACTGCAGCTGCTGTCGCCTACGTTTATCAAAAACGGCTCATCTACAATGCTGTCGTATCGCACGCCTCGATCCCAATCATCAAAACAAAGTTTTAAAGCATTATATTGGCAGTGGTAGGGCGGTAGCCAAATCACATTAATCGACACGACCCATCACTAGCATGAACTGTCATAGGGATCAAGGTTCGCCGGGCCTGGTATAATAATGAATCTTTGTAAGATGGATTTCACTATACCAGTATCAATGTTAGTATCGATCGAGTTAAATGTATGTAGTTATAGTCGGTAGATTAAGCTAGATCACTACCTAGGTAGTGGTTAGTGGGCGGCTTTGTGCAATTTATCATCAAATAAGCTCGGATCGGTGTGATACTCGTAGTTTGTAATTTGTGTGCGATGTAGTTTCGATCCGCAGTGTAGAGGAATATGTCATATGGTGTGACGAATCACGCATGTTGTCAAAAACACAACTTGTCGGATCATAAGAACTGAACGGAATTCGAAAGATGCGTTAATTGTCAAGCACGCAATTTGACAGAAACGCAACTAAGATTTTTTAAAATTAACTTTAACAGTATATTTAGTCGAACAGTACTTATGGATTAACTGCCGTACGAGATGTCAATAAAAGTCAATCCTTCATCAAGACTCATGCTGTCCTTTTCTATTTCATTGACATAGAAAGTGACAGAAAGAGACTGTCTCTAAGTGAGGCGGTTAAACAAATAAAAACAATAAATAATAACTTCGCTTCGGAGTTTCCGGGGCCGAACTGGTATGGTACTAATATCCATAAAAAATATGAATCACAAGCATTTTAATCCTAATTTATTGCAGTGGGTTTCTGTCGAGTTGCGTACCCGTCGCGATGCGCATCTGTCGAGTTGCGCGTACATGTCAAGATGCGTATCTGTCGGTTGCGTGTTTGTCGAGCTGCGTATTTTGATAACGTGCGTGCGATCCGGTGTGTGACGCGCAGTGTAGCACGCGTATAGTCCTGTGGTCGCCAGAGGTGCGAGGGGTGAGGCACGCTAGAGATCAGCGGATGATCGGCGGTGAAGTAATCGCGTGCGATCGGTACTTCTTCGTCCTCGTAGGTCTTGAGGAGTGAAAGGGCCGCGTAAGAACTTGTCGAACTGTAGTATTGTCGTTGTGGTTGTGGTTAATGTGTAGCGTGGTCGGTGTACGTGGGTGGGTCGTGTGTCGTGTGTGGTGGTACGTACCGGGCGACCCATGAAGGGTTGCGGCGGCATGTAGGTGTTGGCGGGCGGGAAGGCGCCGCGCGGGAAGGCGCCGCCGCCGCGACCGCCGAAGCCGCCGCGCCCGCGCCCGCCTGCGGACGACAAACGATATGTATAAACAACTTATGTAATATGATAACCTTATACCACAGAATACTAGTACTTCGTACAGAAGTATGACTTAGCAATTGTATTCAATGAAATGTCTACTCAATGTCGTCAACAATATGGCGTAATTTAGTTCGCCTGAGAGTCAAGCACATTTTCGTGTAGACGCCTACAAAAATCCATTGCAAAATAATTTCATACTTATTGCTCTGAAATATGATTCATAATACACTAAACCTATTCAGTGACGTAATATAACGCGACGCGATAGGGTTGACTGCTCCGAGAAGCTTCTAACGCCATCTAGCGCCTCTTTCTAGTACTTTATTCATTCTCGTCCAGCCAGCAACGTAGCCGCGCGGCCGCCGGTGAATAAAACGCGCGAGCGTGGCTCTGGCCGGTAGCGACACGCAACTTGTTTTAGCACCTACGTAGGTGCGCCGCGCGTAGGTACGTTTTTGCTACCTCCGCGGGGAGATACACAGGCCTGCTTATACGAACTTTTTATTTAAATTTATTTATTTACCATATGAACAAAAACATTACAGAAACTCACATAATGATAGCGCATAAAAAACCACTGGGATTTATACTGGAGCTATCGAGAGTTTACATATAAATACAGAAGATTATTTATTTAGTTATTAAATTCAGAAACGATATAGGTACCTATATACACTAATATGAAGTGCGACTAATTTCGCTCATTTTTAACGTAACGTAGCACACGTGTGTCGCGAACAGATTATTGCATTTTTGTGTACGCGGCATTTTACTTCATTTTGCTCAAACTTGTAGCGATAAATCAATGTTTTACAAACGTTCATACGGGCCGGTTTATTTAGCACTCTTCGGAGTAAGCCCGTCCCTTAGCATAGCATTAGAAAATGTTAGGGTCTCTTACTACATAGGAACCCGGACCCCTACAAACCTGAAGCCTGTTTTACTTTGCTCGGCAAACATTCTTATCAATCGCGACATGCTTTTTAACGAAATCTATAAAAAATAAGATAGACACAAAAATAACAACCTCCTACAATAATTTATTTGATGAAACAATTTTCACCAATATTATTCAAAGTCATGAAAAAAAAAAATACTGTTAACCAAGCAAAGAAAAACCAACTTGAGATACACCTAACCAAGCCGTACAGTAGATACTTTATTAGCTGAACTTTTGGTGAGCCCATTTTACAACAGAGTACAAATATGTTATTTTATCAAAAGAATGAATGTGATAGTAAAAACACTACAGTAGTGTTTTCAAGCAGTGGCTGGCTGGCTTTAATCCTTTAAAGAGATAAATGAGGAAAATCAAATCATATTTTTGACAACAATTTCAACAAACACACAAATTAGCTAGCCCCAAACTAAGCGAGAGCTTGTGCTATGGCGACTAGGATAACGGATTAGAACTGGAGATAAGAGTTTATCTGAAAGGTCAATGGCTAAGCTATTCCCAGTGTCAATCTGGCACGCTCTTTTTGGAACAACCTGTATACGTTCATAAACATCCATGACATAAGTACAAACGCTCATGCTCATCACACAAACTGGCTTGGCTCTTGATTTGAATCCACAACCGTTGGTTTGTAGTGAGGAACGACAAGACGGTCGTCAAACATTGTAGTGAGGAACGACAAGACGGTCGTCAAACATTGTAGTGAGGAACGACAAGACGGTCGTCAAACATTGTAGTGAGGAACGACAAGACGGTCGTCAAACATTGTAGTGAGGAACGACAAGACGGTCGTCAAACATTGTAGTGAGGAACGACAAGACGGTCGTCAAACATTGTAGTAAGGAACGACAAGACGGTCGTCAAACATTGTAGTGAGGAACGACAAGACGGTCGTCAAACATTGAGTAGACATTTTTCGAATATTATTGCAAAGGTTCAAATCCTACCCACGTGCGAATTCTTGGTTTTTTTGTTTGAACTTATATAAATAAGAAAGAACACTATGAGTGTTAAAAAATATTAAAAACTATCGAATAGCGAAAGTTGAATTTATTCTGTAAAGATTAACTAATTGGCCCACTGCTATTGCAATACAGCTCGGGTGGATGTCGCTGACGTCACGCAATGACTTATTCAAAAAGAGACCAAGAATTTCGCAGCGGTGGATGGACTGCACGGTAGCTCAGTTGGTAAGAGCATAAGCCGAAGGTCGTGGGTTCAAATTCTACGCGTGTGAATTTTAAGTTACTTGTTTAAACTTATCATTGAAAAGTAATATTTCTATACAGAGCACTAGTATTTATTGTGTGGCTATAGTGTATAGGAGGATACTTACCGCGGAAGTTCCCGCGCGCGTTGAAGGCGGCGCCGCCGCGCGGACGGAAGGCGTTGTTGGGCCGGTTGGCGGCGTTGTTGTTGTTGGCGTTCGCGTTCGCGTTGTTGCGGTTCTGCTGCGACGGCCGCTTGTTCTGCAGGACGGAACACATTCACGTCAGTTGATTTTTAGAGATATCACAAAAGAACTTAAGTGTCGGTCTAAGATTAAATTTGAGTTATGTCACTCTCTTTCTCTGCTTAACAAACGAAAAAAGACAGACAATCATTTACATAGAAATGTCAAAATAAGTAATGCTATTTCTTAAGTATTGTTACAAGTTTTTGCATTTTTTCATTTAACTTTAATCATCATCGAATGCCATCCTAACTAAATTGTCTATGGATGATAACATCTCTTTTATATTATAGTCTGTCTCTATTCATTTGTTTGGCAGAGTAAGAAAGAGGCTGAACAGTGAAGCATAACAATTTAATTTTTGAAATATTTGTCTCTTTGTACGTTCCTTGTGGACTCAGTCTGCTGAATTGATTTTAATACACAATGCACATACTATAGTTTGAGCATGTATAGTCCAGCACAACCTAGGATATGTTTAAATAGGATAAGTACATCCAGAGATTATACAAGGTGACCTTTCTACACCATACGACATACAAATAAGAGGTCATGATTACTGGACGGTGATACAGGTATGAGTGATTTTCTATCAAGCCTACGCAGACGAGGTCGTGGGCAACAGCTGGTATAACAATGTCCCGTGTTACCTTGTTGACGTTGGCGGAGTGCGCCTTCTGTTCGTCCTCGTCGCGGTACTTGGAGACGGTGACCAGGAACCCGTTGATGCGCAGCTCGCGGTCCAGCTTCAGCGCGCGCTCCACCGCCTCCTTCGCGTGGAACGTCACTCGCACTGCGCCGGGAGAGGTTATTAAATTGATTATTATTATAGATAAAACGGTTGACTGGTAGAAAATGCTTTTAGCGTTAAGTACGCCATTCGTATTGTAATTAACTGTGTACAAACAGTTTAAATAAATAAATTAAATAAAACGTAGGTGTAGGCTCCACTCCCATACTATCGCATCATCACCGTCACCTGCACGCCTCCTTCATAGTCACACACATCCATACTCTTCAGTTTCGCTACGCACCTCATTGCATATTAACCATAAAACCGAATTCAACATTCAAAACGTTATGTGAAGTGACAGCGCTGTCACTCAGAAAAAATCAATGATTCCTACAAGACTTTCGGTGCCGGTAGCTTTGTAATTTCTGCTAAATATTTATGCTTCGGTTATTCTGTGCGCGTGTGTAAAAATTGTGTACCTACTTGACTCTTTCTCTGTTCTTTGTTTTCCACTGATGCTTCTATTGCTCCTTCTTTAAATCGGCGTGTATATATTGGACGTTTGTAAATATTCCTGTACATAAATTCTGTACATATTATAGAAGACTTTTTCTTATTATCTACATTCTACCACCACCTTTACCGCCAAACTGGCGACCCCTTCGCCAAATATGAACTAAGGCGCAGATGCCATTTGCCATTTTGACAAAACATGCCAAATGATAATCTGTAGACTGTACAAAAGTTGAGTGACAAATTGTAACAGCCACCGACCAGGCCACCTTCGTAGTCGGTGACACATATGCGCGGAGCCTAACTTGTAAGAAAACAACAATTGTAAAACTTTGAAAAGGCAATGACTATGACAATAGTGAAAAGACGATGACTATTGCAGAAATTAATAGTGACTGAGTTTTTTTCGCTGCTACTTCATCGCACTAGTCCACAGTTGTCCCGAAACAGTGGTAGGGTCAATATTGGGACATGTATTGGGTTATATAACCCCTTGTTGGATTTACATGCAATGATAAATTGAATTTTGTTGTAAAGAAAAAATATATAGTGACATTGAACGATGTTATAAAGATATCGATCAGCAATATGATCGTGATCGCACTCGATCCCATCTTGGTAACGAATAGAAATTAAAACAAACATCTTTCCCTACAAGTAGAAAGCAGACTTACAATAGTGTCCTTCTTCCTATAAAGATAGTAAACTAGAAGGTGATGTAATGGATCATCTTAATACTTAGTGGTGCTCAATATAAAAACGGTAGGTATATTAAACGAAAAGATGTAATATTTATTCATCTTGTATTATAAGAAGCGAGCTGACGCACGAACTCGAACGGGCGAAATGCCAAGGAACATACTTCTTACATTCTGAATAACTCCTCGATCGAAAGATAACGCCTTACTTTAGTCGCCGTAGATATCTGATAATCAAATGCTTAATTTACTTAAAACTAAATATACAGGGTTAATTTAAATTAGCTGGACACCTCTTGCAGGCAGCTTCTCCACAACAATCTCAACAACATTTGTTCTACGACTTTTCAAAATTAATAGTTTTTAAAATTTAAGTTTTTCCATACAAAAAATATTTATTGACTCTAAACTTGCGTTACTCTACTTACGCACCTTGCATAGACAAAATAATTGTTACATACAGCGGGACGCGGGGTGGCGGGGTGACGCATCGGCGCGGCGACGCACATGTTAGTACCAAAACGTTGAATGAATGCAAGAGGGGCGAGGTAGGGGCGCCTCGGCGTTGTTATTTTAGGTACATCATACAGAGTAGTAAATAACAGAGATAACAAACATTTTTTGTTTTTCTTTGTTTGTGTTATTTATCAAGATTTGTAAAAACACAGTATGTCGTAGAACACATGTTGTTGGGATTGATGTTGAGAGGCTGCCTGCAAGAGGTGTCCAGCTAATTACAATTAACCCTATATTCTCTGCAAGTCAGGGCGCGTAGCCAGGCTCAAATATTAGCAGTACAGGCTAAAATGCATCCGAATATTTAACCTCAAATAATTAAATTATAAGTAAAATTCCAAAAAAACACATGAGTGAGCCCACTGTCAGATGCCTATCTGACAGTGAGCTCACTCGCCTTAGACTCCACCAATCAGCACAGAGCCCGCGTGGTGGAGGCTCATACCACCTTACAGGCGAGGTGAGGCCTTTCCTGCAGTGGGATCTATATAGGCTATCATTACTTATACTCACAGATCTTATACTTGGTCTTGCTGAACTCATGTATGTGCGCAACCTCTCCGCACTGCGCGAATAGCAAGCGCACGTAGTCCGTGCTCGCCTCGAACGGCACGCCGACCAGCACGGCGGTCTCCGCGCGCGACTCCACCGCCACAGAGATGGCGCTGCCGTCCAGCACCGTGCCCTCCTCCGTCAGCGCCTAAGGAACGCCCGGTTAGATCCTGCACTTGTATAGATATAACTAGGAGCTAAGCACGCGTATTTTAACGCTCAGATGACGCGCGTAGAAAGCAAACAGAACGCTCAGTGTTGCCTATAGATAGGAGACTTTCGCTAAACTATGGATAGTTGACGGCATATCAATAGTATCGATAGTTGACACAGGGTAATAGTATTGATATACATCATTAGTATCGATACTATTGCTTCTAATAAATAGTATTAGCTAATGGTACATTATGGTAAAACATGAGAACTGTGCACTGAACCATGTCTTGTGCAAATAAATGTTCATTTCATTCTATAATTTGTGCTATCGATATTGTTACTAGTTTTCGAGTTAAACTATTGATAGCAAAACTATCAATAATTATACAATTCTAGCTCAACAAACGCAATCAGGCCGCTCAGCGACCGCAGGGCGCCGGCACCTCGTAGTTTTTACTCACAAACTTGTACAATAAAACGTTTTGACAACGCGCAGAAAACGCGCTAATAAAATCGCGTGTCATCTGTGCGTTTAAAATACGCCGTGTGCTTAGACTCTGAAACCCCGCAGACTACAGACTTACTATCCGCCGATAGTTCGGTTTTTCTTAATCAGTGTGAGGAGGTATACAGGTGCGTACGAGCTCATTCACACGAGGCCGAAACGCATTTTTTACTATTCGTCTATTCTCACGATTCGTTAATTTTTTTTACGGCGGCAATGCTTTTTGAATGCCTATGTGAATAGATATACGAATACGTCTAGTATCGTGTTTTTAAAAATCACATTCGTCAAAATACACGGATTTTTGACCAAATTCAATTAGGATATTTGACGAATCGTGAAAAACACGATTCCGTATGCAATGTGAACCTCCCTTCCGTCATGATGTATCCTGTATTTTGACGAATCGTTAATGACTGATCCCGTGTGAATGAGCCCTAATATCGGCCGATAGAAGTTTCATCATACTGATTGAGAGGCCGACCAAACCATCTGCCGATAGTCTGTAGAGTGCGAGGTGTCTAAAGGGCTGCGCAAACGTAGACATGTGCTCGTATCAAAAAAAACAAAGACACCAATTAATACTTTATTTTCATAAAATCAACATGCAATCTACCACACCATGCGTAGACTTTTGTGTTCTGACTCTTTGTGTCTTGTTACTTTCACTTTCAACACACAACAATTGTTTCTTGTGATTGTGTGCCGTCCGTGTCTATCTGTAGCAAGTGTCTACATTTACGCAACCCTTAAAGGGCGATTCGGCTTGGTGTAGTGGTGTGCGCTCCGACTACGAAACCAGCGGTTGCGGGTTCGAATCCCGCAATCGGCGAATGTTGTGATGAGCACAAACAATGTTACCAAGTCATGGATATATTTAAACTTTAATACGTATGTCTCATACGTTATCTAAATTTTAGTCGCCGTATTAGTTTGGGGCTAGGTATATAATTTTTTTTAAACTTAACCGTCGTCGACTGAAAAGTTGTGTCAGGGCCTCAGGGGGACGAGCTATCGATCTTTTCTTCTCGACTCACGCGATTATAACCACATACGCGGATCCGAAACCAGATCACGAAATACATCTACTTTACTGGCAACCTTGTGTGACGAGGTGATTTCGTAATTGATTAGAAGAAAATTGGCCACACAACCAAGTGTACGATTCCAAGTTAATCACGCAGTAACGCGAAAATACCTTATTTTAAAAATAAAATAGTTACGATTCAATGTAACCTGATAATAAATTTCTTTTTTTTCGTATAATTGAACTTAACCCCTTGTCCTCCAATAACATTAGTGTTATCGGGAAACATTGCGTGACCACTGACCAACCAATCTATATGTATAACTTGCGCCACCCCAACGCGCCAACAAAGCGTCACCCTACTACACCCTTGCGCAACGAACTCAGATGCGATGGTGCGCAGCATCCCGCTACTCACTTCAAGACGCAAACTCATCTCGCTCGAAGGAAGGTGCCGTCACTTATTTAATTGTGCCTTTGCACCGTGTAATTGCGAACTTACGGTAATCACCATAACTATGAAATCAGCCTTAATTAATTATTTTCTTTTTTCAAACAAGCAAGGAGGTAAAGACTGAAGGAGATTCGTTATTAAAATTGTATAAAGATTACATATCTTCGAGTGTAGTTTTTATAGCTAAATGTCAAGGTATTATAGAGGTTATTAACCCCATGAGTAACTATAGCACGTCGTCATAGGCTTATTTGCTAATATATGAGTCAGAAAGTAGGTACATCACATCACACAAATACTATACAAATAGTGTAAAACTGTATTAGTACCTACACCCCAAACTCTTGTATAAATTTCATCTTTTGATTGAATGAATGTAAATATAAAATAATAAACTTTTTTGTAATCTATGTGATGTAGATGAGTGTCATCTTAAAGTAAAGCAGCCATCATCCAGCACAAGTATTTAAATTAAAAAAAACCTCCTGCAAATATCCTACAACACAGAAATATGCTTATTTAAGCTTTTAATTACTAGGTATAATATGAAACCAATTGATAGAAGCAGTTTCATAAAATTGTGCAGCAAGTAGAGATATGGTCAGAGATTCTTAATTTCAAAAAGATATAAATTAAAAGAAAAGATAAAGGAAACATACTAATTAGTTTTAAGTTCATTGATAACTTTAGTAATAATCACATTGACCATTTTATGTCAATGCCAAAAGTAGCTTGATAAACTTAATTAGAAATTACTGGCATTTCAGTAGTTAATACTGAAATCAGTTGACTCACCTTGTTAGAAAGAACCATAGGAACAATTTGAAAAAGATGGTATTTTATGATTATTTCCAATAAACATAAACTATGTAGGTATTCATGATTTTCCTAACATACAGGACATGCATAATTTGTGTCATCCTAAAGGTTTATCATAATATTTTGCACATTACTCCAGTAAATATTGTTATAGGGAAACTAAAGTGAGCTATTAGAGTCAATAATAAAATGTGCAAAATATTATAAATGAACTGGACTTGAAGGTAGCCTAGCCAAAGATTTGAAAGTAGCAGCAAATAACAATTACTATAAAAAATGTGATGTTGTATTACCACCTTTACAGTTAATTATATGACATAATATCTTGAGTAAAATGTAACTGTTGATAATTTTGTGAATTATTATTTGCTGCCTAATATCATACACAAATAGATAAGCCGTCACAGTGGACATGGAGATATCAGCTGATCTGCTACTTCACGGTAATGATTACAAACACAATTTAGATTTTACTGGCAAGTTTGACAATCCAAAAATACATGCTTGTCTCAGTAGAAGACCAGCCTTTTCAAACATTCAAATAGTCATTCATTCTGCATGACTTCAGGGTCTAAAGGTTTACTCTTATGTAGGTTTAATTTGGAAAAGTCTTAGCCTTAAATTAAAAGTGCCTTCTTGGCCACACCAATCAAGGCACAGTTATTCTAATATTAACTACTAAGAGCTTCATAGAAGTAAATAATGTTAAAACTTTTGTTTACCTTGTCCAGAGACTCTTTGTTTTTGAATTCGACTATTGCCGATAATGTCGGAGTTGTGGTCAGTTCAGTTACAATGATTGGACCACGTCTAAAAAGAAAGAAAAATTTCTCTCATTAATACTCCGCTCCAGTCGAGTGCTGCGTGGTGGCGCCGTCACGGCTCGCAACACCAACAGTCATTAAAATATTACACAAAAATATTCAGTGGCAACATATGGTAATTATTTCAGCTTTCAGCAAAATCATGGTAAATCAGGGACTGATATTTGAATGTTAGCAAGAACATGTTTTAGTCAACAGTTTAAAACAGCAATAGAAACACTCACTTGACATTGAGGACTTCTCCATGCTTCGAGAACAACTCCTTGAGTTTCTCTTGGTAATCAAAGAGGTAGCTCGACGGGAGGTTCTCGACGAGCAGTTTACCAGATTCGACCTTTTCCTCTTTTTTGTCTTCGGCCTTGGCTTCGTCGGCGTTCTCCTGGCTCTGGTCCCCCTCGGCCGCCTGCTCGCCGCCCGCCGTGGCCTCGTCGCCCTGCTCGGCCTGCTCCGCGTCCCCGTTGTTGTCCTCCGCGGCCTCGGGCGCCGCCGCCGCCTCCGCCTCCTGCGCCACCTGCTCCTCCACCGCGGCCGCCGCCTTCGCCTTCGCCGCCTGGTTCTTAGCCCCGCGCCCCTTCTTCTGAGCGACCATCTTCTTTACTCACTAAAAATAACACGACAACCAAACTAATCAATATGACGCCGGATCGGTCACGCTCGCCCGATCGGCCCGTTTCCCGCCATGATTGATAGTCTATTTTGCGAGCGAAACTTAACTACATGTACTTGGCGCCTATTCACAGATCTCAAGGACGAAATTTGTTACGCGCTAAACATCGTAATTACGGCACTGAAACGCACATTCACTGCAAATAACTCAAAAACATAATTGCTTCAAAGGCGATGCTACGCCATAACGGTAAATATGAGTCGCCATACACGCCATGCTCCATGGCGTTGCTACGGGTGGAAAATACCGATAGCACCACCCTTGAGCTCGACATTACACGTTAACTTCACACTTAAATCACAGTTTAATAGTATTCATTACAGCATTTTACTTACCGGGTATCTATTTACAGTTAAAATCAATGGTAGCACAATCCTAAACGAAATGACGCCAAATTAAATGCAATAATAATACGAAACCGGCATCACGCAAGCGCAGCCGCCATTAAAAAGTGAGGTTATTGGTGCTGCCATCACAAAAAAATATTATGTAGAAAAAAATGGTGTCCGACACGTATCCGATCGCATTAGTAGAAAATATTAAAAAAAAACACAGCTCAATTTTGACTACGTTTCGTGTGTGTGGGTGTGGGGCGTAAAGCATAGTAAATGTGGGTCTACAGAGATTTTGTGAAATTATTGGGTACCGTACCGTCCTTACATATCCTTCCTTTATTTAATTTATTATCATTAATTTATAAAAGAAAATATTAATTTTAAAGAAATACTTTATAAATAAAAAAAAAATACATTAATGACAGACAGACGTCAGACATATGTCAGGTTCAGCTCAGATAACCTAAAAAGTAAATAGCATGCAGAAATTCTCTTCACTGGATGAATTTCGAAGCAGCAAGAGTTTTGAAATAAAAAATGTGTTATAATAACATGTGCTCAATATAGGTTACGTAAAAAATATTATTAAAAACCCTGCATCAATATGAAGTCAAAGTCCTTTGATTTAAAACGTAACTCAATGGAGAAGATAAAGCAGAACAAAACTTTTGATTTTAGTAAGTATTACACTTCTGCCGCCGAAACCAAAACAGTGCTGGAGCAATCAGCAGAGAGTAATGTTAAAGAGAATAAGAGCTTCAATAAAAAGCTTGACCCTTCGAAACGTGAGCAATCTCCAAAGAACAAGAAAACCAAACTTGAATCACTAGATATATCGCACATTAACATTGAAGGCCCTGGCCTTATTGCCACAGAAGCTAGAAACGCTTCCCTTGATGAGTCTAAATTGACATCAACACCTAGGACTTCAGGCAAGGATAATACACCCAAGGTAAAATCGATCATGAAGACAAAGACAGTAACAAACAGTGATGATTACTTGGACATCTCTCAATACAGTCCAAATAAACCGAAAAAGAGGAATAAGTCAGTAAGCTTCATGTTGGATGATACCGATGAGGTAGTGGTTAAAAAAACAAAATCAAATGACTCTATTGACCGAAAACAAGACACTCCAAAAAAAAGTGGTACATCTAAGGATGTCAGGAAACTGAAAAAACTTAAAACTAACAAAAAAGATGTAAAAGGTAAAGAAAATAAAAGAAGTGACAATGTAGAGATAGAGTCTGATGTTATGGTTAAAGTAAAAAAATCAGAAAACTCTGATAAAGATGATAAAAGTAACAATGTAAGTAACCTTTCTAAGCCTGTTACAAATAAAGAAAAGAAAGAGCTGAAAAAAGACAAATTCAAAAAAGTTAAAAAGCAAAATTCAGAAGAAAAAATGGAGGAAGATCAAGTTAAGGAGGAAAGCAATAACAATGAAAACTTGACTGAAAACAAAAACCGTAAAGCTAAAAAAAAGAAACATTTACCAAAACAATACACTGAAAATGAAGCAGACGGTGAACCTGCAGCCAAATTCCAGAAAAAAGATGTAAAACCAGAGGCAATAGTGGAAAACCTAGAAAGTCTCAGCATTGGGGACAATGCACACACACTTACAAACCTGTTGGATGAAATGACTGTAGCTGAAAAAGATAAAAGAAAGAAATATAAAAATAAACTAAAAAAAGCTAAAAAGCAGCCACCAAGCACATCCAGCGGTGACACAGCAGAACAAGAGAATAACGAAGAAGTAAAAGAGAAAGTGAAATGGCAGAAAAGAAAGTGGAACAAGGACAAGAAAGGAGATGCAGACAGTGTAGCAAAGTCAAGTGTGATCGTGGACAATTTGCCATTGTCGATTGTTTGTAACTACAAGGCACATTTGGCAGAACATTTCAAAAAGCATGGAGAAGTGAAGGGTGTTGGGTTGGTATTTTTTAATGAATTTCTTTATTATTTTGATGTACCTATTCTTAACAGAGAACTTTGTTTCAGAGTTGCTGAAATGTATCCAACAGAAGACTCCAAACCTGTGTTTACAACATCCATACATTTCCACAGTGATGAAGCAGCTTCAGAGGTAATAAAAGTGACCAAACTTATTTTTTGTAAATTCTAATGATTTTTTAAAAACATAATTAACAAGTATCTACATAACTTTCAATTATTTATAGTACTCACCTTATTTTTCAAAATTCTGCAACTTAGAGGTTGATTAAGGGTGAGCAGTTCATAGATTATCCACCTTCAATAAAATAACTGTGCTTTAAATGTATAGTTAGATATTTAAAAGCTATTGCATGGATGGAACTTAGTTTGAATCTGTTGTATTATTATATGCCTAATAACAATACAGGTCATTTCCTGCTATTCTGAAACATATCTAGTGTGTATGTAATGCATGTTTCCAAATAACTCAACAACAGTGTGACCAAGTCCAGTACAAACATACAAACCAGTTCCTGAATGCAATTTACAAAGTCTAATTGTTTTTGATGGCCACTGGCCAAACAATTTACCCCATGCACCCTTCACTCAACAACCACGCACGAAAAACTTGTCTATGGTTTTTGTGGTCCAAAGACCTATTTGATGCCACATTTGTAAGTGGGAAAAACTATGTCCAAGAAGCTGTAAAATCACTTATATGTCCAGGCGCTAAAAGACGACGGCTTAGAGTTGTTCGGCGGTCGGATCCGGGTGCGCGCGCAGTTGCCGCCCGCGCAGACGACGCTGGTGGTGCGCTCGTACGGCGAGATGACCGACCAGAGCGTGTCCAGCGCCTTCGCCGCCGCCGGGAGGGTGCGCAGTATACGGCACCTCGTCAAAGGAAAGAAGGCTATCGGTGAGTGCTAAACTTAAAGTACATGCCCTCCTGCGCGGCAAGACGTGCGGCGTAAGGAAACGCCAATCCACAGAGCACATAACCTATAAAGACAAAATGTCATGAACTATGTTCAAAATAAATTCCGTAAAAATTCTTTGGCACTGAATGCCTTCGTTTTTTCCTCAACATATTTCGTCAAATTTATTAACTTATTTTTTACTTAAATGTGTTGTTTATACGATTGTTCATATTAATAATTTAAAAATATACGCTTAAATTGACACCTTTCGTATCATTAAGCACTGATAAGTTTCGGAGAAAAAGCGCTCTTACTTCGCGGTTACTTACTTAGGTTACGTGCGTGCTCGATGCGCCAATCGTACGCGACTGTATGAAAGTTGCATCCCGAAATCCCGTGCCCACAGCACCAGCAGTCCCCGCTGACATCTATCATGCTTAGCCCCCCGCACCTCCGGCGCACGAACTTATCGTACTTTAACCAGGGCCCGTAGACAAGATGCAACCTATTCTAAAGCGAAGTTGGCTATCGCTGACAAAATGTATGAAACAAGCCATCGTAAATTGGCGGGCGATAACGAACTTTGCTGTAGAATAGATTGCATCGGGCCATGGAAGCCCTTACTCCCGTTGAAGTAGTCCATATATTCGAGTCTAGTCCAATCTACATTGAGACCGGATCTTTTCCCTAACGTACTAAAAGCTGGTTTCGTAGTTCAAACGGGTAACTTGACGTGCTGCCAACTGACAGTTAGAACAATTGTCTTAACTAACAAGTTATTAAAACTATCGTTTCCCAACTCCACAGCCACGGCGTTCGTCGAGTTCGACGGTCCGGACGCGTTGCAAAAAGCGCTGAAGCTGTCAGAAAACACGCGGATCGCCGGTAAGAAGGTGCACGTGTCCAGGTTCGAGCCCCGGGGGAAGCCCAAGCAGTCTGCCAGCACTGCTAGCAGCGTCGCCGACAAGGACTCCGACAGTGAGGACTCTGATTAGCATACTCAGGGTATCTGTTTGGGTAAGACGTTTCTATTAGATAGGGGATGAGTCAGTAACAGTTAAAAGTGACCATGATATAACTGGTTTGTTACCAAATACATGTTTTAAATTTAGAGCCTAATTAATTACTGAATTTTAGTTTTAGTAATAAAATGTCTTAATTTCGAATATAGCAGTCTGTTTGTTACTGATTGTCCCCTCAGTGTGTCGTTAAATTTCACTACCCCTTCAGATCAGAAGTAGAGTCATAGTAGAAACAGAATAGTACGGCTTTTTTATACATACGCACCGAGCACAGTTTATACCGACTGCCTCGTTGGTCTAGTGGTCAGCACGCTGGGTCCACGAGGTCCCGGGTCCAAATCCCGGGTCGGGCCGAGAGTGTTGGGTTTTTCTGTCTTGAAATAACTCAGATGCAGCTCCGGAGTCAGGAAGTTGGTGGTGTTAACACTGACAGACAGTCTATCCCCCATCTCGCTCTTTCATACTGTGGAAGAGCGAGAAAGGTCAAACAGACTTATAGGCTAACTCTTATTACATGACGCTGACTCTTAGTAAGACTGTCTGAATACCGCGTAGTCTTATAACCCCCTAAAGGTGCGCCTGTGGAGCGTGACTACGCCGCTATGCGCCCGCATCCACGCACGGTCCATTGCTGCACTGCCGCTCGTTATAATTTGTACGTGTACCTACCACCTTTTACAAAGGACTTGTCCATTAGTGGTTTTTTATTCGTCAATATTTCTAACCAGAATAAACTAAATATTATATGAAAGAGTTTACAAAAACTAGCCTTTCTGCATAATTAATATATTTTTTAAGGCCTCCGGTTTAGAGAAAAATTTAAATTATTTTTTCTCTTTGTCTGTACATAAACCGCACCTTCGCCTATACAGATTAACGCATAAAAAAAATTGACAGCAAAATTCTCATTCGGTTGACAGTAGTACCTATTATACAGGGTGTGGCGTAAATAGTGGTCCAAAGCAAAGGTGTGGATACACTGTACACTGAAGCACCACATACCAGTATTTAAAAAAAAATTATGTACAGGGTTTTCAAAAAAAAAATTTTTTTTAATTTTTTTAGAAATCGTTACCTTGCCTTACAAATTTGGTTATAATTTCCAAAAATGACGGTTTTTTTTCATCCATTTTTTTTATTATTATTGCTGATCACTTGTACTTAGTACTCCATTCGTTTTTTTTTTACAAACTGAATTTATTAAAAAAAAATAAGTTTCTTTCAAAATTCAATACTCACTGCTAGCAAATCGTTTGACTTTCAATGCTTTTGGTGCAAAAAAAATGTACCACACTGTCAGTGCCCATTGTTTAAAAAAAATGCCCATCTTTTGCAGATTCTAAAATGGTGCAACAATAAGTGTTACGACTTACAGGAAAAAAGTTATTGCTTTTCGAAACAAAAAGGAGCCCAATTCAGAAAAACAATTTATTTGAAGTTCAAGGGTTTACAAGGGTTGTAATTTTTTTCTGTGTGGCCCAAAGCAAAGGTGTGGATACACTGTACACTGAAGCACCACATACCAGTATTTAAAAAAAAATATGTACAGGGTTTTCAGGGTTTTCAGGGTTTTTTTTATTAAATTCAGTTTGTAAAAAAAAAACGAATGGAGTACTAAGTACAAGTGATCAGCAATAATAATAAAAAAATGGATACAAAAAAACCGTCATTTTTGGAAATTATAACCAAATTTGTAAGGCAAGGTAACGATTTCTAAAAAAATTAAAAATTTTTTTTTTTTGAAAACCCTGTACATAATTTTTTTTTAAATACTGGTATGTGGTGCTTCAGTGTACAGTGTATCCACACCTTTGCTTTGGACCACACAGAAAAAAATTACAACCCTTGTAAACCCTTGAACTTCAAATAAATTGTTTTTCTGAATTGGGCTCCTTTTTGTTTCGAAAAGCAATAACTTTTTTCCTGTAAGTCGTAACACTTATTGTTGCACCATTTTAGAATCTGCAAAAGATGGGCATTTTTTTTAAACAATGGGCACTGACAGTGTGGTACATTTTTTTTGCACCAAAAGCATTGAAAGTCAAACGATTTGCTAGCAGTGAGTATTGAATTTTGAAAGAAACTTAATTTTTTTTATTAAATTCAGTTTGTAAAAAAAAAAAAAACGAATGGAGTACTAAGTACAAGTGATCAGCAATAATAATAAAAAAAATGGATTAAAAAAAACCGTCATTTTTGGAAATTATAACCAAATTTGTAAGGCAAGGTAACGATTTCTAAAAAAATTTAAAAAAATTTTTTTTTTGAAAACCCTGTACATATTTTTTTTTTAAATACTGGTATGTGGTGCTTCAGTGTACAGTGTATCCACACCTTTGCTTTGGACCACTATTTACGCCACACCCTGTATAATCTGTGGTAGTACCTAGTAGTATTTATCCACCAGTGGAAAGGCAATGGTACATAGCCATACAGCCAGGAAATACAAGTAATGATCAATGGAAGATGCCTCATTACAAAACATTTTTTTTTTTCAAAAATGGAGGCGTTTAAAATTCAGATCTCTGTGGTTACGTGTTTCATATTTTTGTAGCTTAAAGATAAATATAGGTTATTGGTGGTTGGTGATATCTTGAAATAAAAAACCAGCCTCCATACAAAAAGAGGACCTTTGTGAAGGACCCCGCAATCGATAGACTTAGTTACTTTTGTGGATTGTATTACATTTATCTATTCGTTTCATGTAATTAGTAATAAAAATAAATAATCAACTTTGCTTGTTGTTTATCTGTTTCTTTGTCTATTCTAACAAAATAGTGTTCTAGCAAAGTCGTAGGGGCCCCATTATCCCAATATGCCCAGGGCCTCCAATAGGTTAAAGACGGCTCTGCCTCGAAGCTCGAGTTGACCTTCTCGTACTTTTCTGTTTCTACTATGGTATAGTGCGGTATAGTAGTTATACGGCGGTATACTAAGGTCTTATATTTTAAACTAATTTGTACAAAAACTCAACATACAAATATCACGTTGTTCAGCCGCGTAGGCTGTTAGTTGCTAGTTTGTGGCATTTAAAATATTATGTAATATCATCAAGTGTATAAATATGTAGTATTCATGTATGTACATTAGCAATTTTGGGTTCATTTTAAACTTATGATTCCTAGGGACCTTTAACAGGACTGGACACGTCAGACTACCCCACTTGAGACAGCCTATTCCCTACATAATAAGAGCTGTTTTCGTATGGGTAATCTGACGTGCTGTCGACTGTACATCATTAACTCCTTTTCACCGACTAGATTACCTATTGTACAAATTAGAAAGCATTTTTAACTATAGTTTTGTAAGAAAGTGAAAAACGTAGAAGTACATGTTGTTTTTATCGGGTTATCCATCTTGAACATGATAGAATATGTAAGTTTAATTAAAGTTTTCAATGTTGCAATTATGTAATAAACAGATGTATTTTAATATGACGTTTTCATTAGATTCTGATTGGATTGGACCCTTGCTAGACATTATAATACAAGTAAATGTATTTTAAATACTTTATCCTAATTATGTGCCAAAATTCAACAAACAAATCCCTGTAAAAACGCCATTAAAATCAATTTTTACATTTGTTGTCTTGCTTGGCTAATATTTGAACAATCTTTTTATGACTTTTAAAATGATATTAGTAAATTAATTAACCTATAAATACCCTAGTAGGTTGTTATTTTTGTGTTTATCATATACATCATATAAAAAATTTGCAAGGAATATCAAGATTGTTTACAATATTTGCTATTCAACAAGAAAAAGACATCACAGAGTTGTTTGAATTGAATTTTAGGTCGGCGGAACCAACGGTTGAAGCGAAAATCAATCGGTCCCGCCAGGTTTCCACTAAGGCCAGCTAATAAATGATTCACAAGATTGTATAGGTGATTTGTCTGTAATTTTTGTTGCTAGTTGTTATTTTTGTATGTGAAGACAATTATTGAATAAACGTTGATTGTAATATTTCCAAAGGTTTTTTTTAACCCCTTATTTCAAATGAAACAACAACCATGCCTGCTCTGTACCTAACAAACGCAGCATCAAGATGGCGGGATCTAGGGTCCGATTCAAAATGTTTTATGTCAGGGTATAAGTGCGTCATTTGTACCATTGTCTAGGGTATAAGTGCGTCATTTGTACCATTTTCTCTTTAGATGTACAAATGTCAAAAGAGAAAAACGGCACTTTGAAATTTTTCATAGTGGTGGGAACAACTTGAAGCGCTGCACACACAACCACGGTTCATTGAACTCGATTAGTATTGCATTTGTGATCTCGCCATCTTGATGCTGACCTATTTTCAGCATCAGAAATAAATAAAAAACTCAAAAGTATGTTTCCGCCCGGGATCGAACCGGGGGCCTTCTGCGTGTTAGGCAGATGTGATAACCGCTACACCACGAAAACTTGAATACAGATAGCGAAATTTTGGAAGTGTTTCAGTCATCCTGTTACATCAAGTCAACTGATGTTGAAAAACACTTGCGAGACAGTTTACCTATGTCTGAGGAACTCCGAACTACGTAATACTCCTATGTTAAAAGCTATAACAAGTGGCGTTGTTGGCTTGAAAAATCAAAACGCATTTAAATTGAAACAATAATTTATTGTGTTCCTTAAATTCAGTAGTTATGCGTTAAAATCAACTATACTGTATACACAAGATCCTTACCGAAGTACGCTACGGTACTTACACTTAATTATTTACAATAGTTATTATGAATACGGTTCCGGGATACTGTGGTATCTTAACTACCAACATAAATAATACTTGTAACGCATACACATATAAATTGCAATTTATATATTTAAAATATTACATATTTATATCATCAATTATTATAATTCTAAATATTCTATTCGGATTTCTAGCTTATACCCTAGTCTAACTTTCCATTAAGTCTCGTTAATTATTCTTAATTACTTCGATAAATAAATATGAAGGCAAAGTTTAAATTTTATTTTTTATAGGTAATTCTGAGAGTGAATTTATAATCAAAATAGAATACAAAGTCGTCAAGGCGATAAATAACAAGAAATAAAAAATACACCAACGCAGTGAAGTCTTATTTCAATACTATGACAATATTTTATTTCATAGACTAGCAGTTTCCCGCGACCTCACTCGCGCCAAAAGTCAGATTTTTGATATAAACTTTTATCCCCCATTTCAGCCCCCTGATGATTTTATATCTAACTATGTCTGTACCAAATTTCATTTAAATCGGTCCAGTAGTTTCGGAGACTATTCAATACAAACAATCAAATCTTTCCCTCTTTAAAATATTAGTGTAGATATTCGTGCGACACCGCGCCCCCCGGCCCCGCAGTGCAGTAATTCTCCGCCTGTCATTTGTAAGTGAAACCACAGAATACTAGTACTTCGTACAGAAGTATGACTTAGCAATTGTATTCAAAGAAATGTCTACTCAATGTCGTTAACAATATGGCGTAATTTAGTTCGCCTCAGAGTCAAGCACATTTCCGTGTAGACACCTACAAAAATCCATTGCAAGATAATTTCATACTTATTGCTCTGGAATATGATTCATAATACACTAAACCTATTCAGTGACGTAATATCACGCGACGCGATAGGGTTGACTGCTACGAGAAGCTTCTAACGCCATCTAGCGCCTCTTTCTAGTACTTTATTCATTCTCGTCCAGCCAGCAACGTAGCCGCGCGGCCGCCGGTGAATAAAACGCGCGAGCGTGGCTCTGGCCGGTAGCGACACGCAACTTGTTTTAGCACCTACGTAGGTGCGCCGCGCGTAGGTACGTTTTTGCTACCTCCGCGGGGAGATACACAGGCCTGGTGAAACTAATATAAGTAAACTGCCCATTCCAATGCATAGATTGGACCATGACTATCTCTCTCCGCGATTGTATGTAGATGTTGTTCGAGCAGGATAGGAGATATGAAGATAGAACGAGACATAATCATAGTCAAATCCATGCGTTGCCGCATGCCGCGCGGATAGACGGGAGTGGCGAGAACGTCACATGGTTTAAAATTCAGTCGTTTGTTTTAATACACGAATAAATACCATTTCGCTTCGAAGCGGTCAGTGCCATTACAAGTGACTAAAAACATGATTCGGGATTCTAATCAGGTATGGCTCTAAACAAATAGTTATCTGTAAACAAGTACAATTTTAGTTAAGGAAGAGCCGAGTCTTCAAACACAGGCTGCATGCTTAAATGGAGACTCCAATCAACCATGTAATTAGTTAATTAAATATATAAGTTTTTAAGGAAATAAATATTATTTTATTTATTTATTTATTAACCCATTAACAGCCAACGCAAAACTAATAACAATGCACTCAGACACGAACTTAAAATGAAGACAGAGAGCCTTATTATAGATTTTTATAAAGTACTATATTTTTATAACAAATCAGTATTTTAATAAAATTCTGGCAATCATAGGGTAGAAAACAGTAATTACCCTTTATTTAGCTCTTGATATTAACATTTTGACCAAATTACGAGATAGTCAACCTACATTGAATAAGAAAATTACAAAAAAATATGATTTTCAACACTGTACGCTTGAGTACAGCGGCTGCAAATGGGTTAAGGGTGCCTTAATGTCGTAAGTGTCTCGTACAATAAAGGGGAAACACTCACAGTCTCACACGCATGGGTATGGAGTTCCAATAGTTTGTTGATCCATTCTGAGGCCGAACAAATTAGAAAGATTTTTTAAGAACATACAAAACAACATAGAACACGTTGTCATTTGTAATCTCACGTTTGTCACGATAAAACAACGATCGTATCGAAAATAATAGTAATAATCTCTTTTTCACGCTTGTATCTCGAAGTTTAGGTGGGAAATAGCTACGCTCTGCAGTCTGCGCAGTTATCAAAATTCAGTCACTAATGTCGAGGCTACAACAGCTGACGAAGATCCGTGTTGCGTCGGCGCATTGAAAACATCGTGGACAGAATACGCGTTTTCGTCTACGTTTGACGTGTGACGCGTTCTCGACGTGTGACGCGATCTCGACGTGTGACGCGTTCCCGACGTGTGACGAGTTCTTGACGTGTGACGTGTTACCGACGTGTGACGCGTTCCCGACGTGTGAACCGTTCTCAACGTGTGACGCGTCTCCGACGTGTGACGCGTTGCCGACGTGCGAGTGCCACGACGCCGGCGCGGGATCGGGCTAGTCGTAGCCCTTCAGCAGACCCTAGGGGTGCCGTTGGTTCGGCACGGGGATTCTGTAACGAAAATTGTGAATTTAACGAAAAGCATGCTAAATTTGAACTGTCACGTTCACGAGTCCAAACACAAATTATGGATTAAGGATCTTCAAAACGCATCAGGTAACCTTGAGCAGGGCTCGGGTCATAGACTCTAGGACGTAATATTCTAAAAAGAGAGCACTATTCCCTATCAATCCTAGTGTTTAATAGAACCTAGCATAGAGTAAGCTACTAAAGGATTTAGGACACCAATCGTAAAAGAGCAGTATCGGTTGGAACAGAGGGCGCTGGTTCCTATCAAACCTAGTATTTATTTTTACTAGCTTCTACCGGTAGAACCTAATATTTATACTAACCAATCTAAGACCTGCATGTCTCGAATAAACCTAGCATACGGGTCGAGTTTACCGTACATGTTTAATTTATAAACAGCTGTTATAAAATTTGTCATATTTTGTATGAGAGTTGTGTCAAATTAATTCACAATTCAGTTTAAAAATTAGTGAATTCTAGTCTTAAGGATTTAAGACACTCGCCTGTCGCCGCGTAGTCATACCGCCGTCACCCGTAAAAAGCAGGGAAGCTAGTATCAGGATTGAACTGGAAGTTGACCGGCGTCTTTGGCGAGGCGCAGCTGTAGCTCAAATAATCGTCCAAAGCGTGTAACTGCCTATTCACATTAGGCTCGGAGGCGCTTCTCGTAATCTTGGGCATGGCTCGTAGCATGGATTCTAAAGAGGCTTAGTATTTATCGGAACAGAGGGCGATGATCCGTATCAAAACTAGTACATACTAGCTGCTATTTGTTGAACCTAGTATTCATACTAACCTACCTAAGACTTAGAAGAAAGCTAGAATAGAGAAAGCTACCAAAGTATTTGAGACACTCACCCGTAAATAAGGGGGGAAAATGTTTCAAGATTTTCCAAATTTAGAGAGATGATGAAAGACCTAGAAGAAACTTAGCATAGATAAAGCTAAAAGAATAAAGACACTCACCCGTAAAAAGCAGGGAAGCTAGTATCCGGGTTGAACTGGAAGTTAACCGGCGTCTTCGGCGAGGCGCAGCTGTAGCTCAAATAATCATCAGAGGCATGTAACTGCCTATTCACGTTGGGCTCAGAGGCACTTCTAGTAATCTTAGGCATGGCTCGCAACATGGATTCCAAAGAGGCGAGTATCTGTCGGAACAGAGGGCGCTGGTCGCGGTCGAATTTGATGCAGTCTTCGAAGAGTCGCTTGAGCGCTTGCGGTGCGTCTTGCCGAAGACGACGAGCGTCCGGTCTTAGTAAGCCGCGACCCACCATCCATAAGATCTGTGAACGTAGATAAGGCGCGTTGGTAAACATGCAACGATAATTATTGAAAAAACAAAACAACCGACTACAAAAATTTTAAAATTTTTGAAATAGTCTTTTTACTGGCTTTCATTTGATACCCATATTGCTATGGTAAGGAAAAATCAATCCCCCCTTCACCCCATTGTTTCCATTTGCGGGCGCCATTTTATAGGCAATGTCACTACCACGATTTTGACAAATTTAAAGACACCTCATTGGTCAAAAACTGTCCAGCCGTTTGAGCTGTAGAGCGTGCATACATACTCCCGACAAACATAACCCTCCTTCCGCAGTCGGGTGAAAAAACATATAAGGATGTCAACTGCTGTATGTCAGATATGTTTGTGACGCGGACACGTCGGAACGACAGTATTGGCTACTGTAGTGTGTAGTGTCGCGTACCTGATCCTTGTTGTTGAGGTGCGCGTAGGGCAGCTCGCCGGCCATCAGCTCGTAGAGCACGACCCCGTACGCGTACACGTCGGAGCGGAACGAGTAGGGCTGCGCGTCGTGCTGGCGTATCACCTCGGGCGCCATCCACAGGATCGAGCCCGTCGGCTGCTGCCACTGCACGCCGCCCGCGTGGGCCGTGTCTGTCGACAAGAGTTGAGGTTGGCAACCCTATAGTACGTGCCAAATAAACGTGCATAAAAGGTCGTTCACCCTGACCGCGAAAACCTTGTGATACGTATCATTTGTCTTACTAACAGCTATTATTACAACTTTAGATCGATTTTATAATACCACGGCCTCGTCGAAAAACTAGACCACCTCAAAACACACAAAAAAATGGTGGTGATACATGCAAATTTTTTGGTTCAAGGTCGAACCGTACCGAGGTTCATTTCTTAGACAGATTCGTATGGCTATGGCTTACAGTTAGGGTCACCGCGCTTCACATACTAGCGTGCAGTGTACGGTACACGGTTGACGGTGTGCAGGGGTTCCGGGTCAATGACTTTTTATTCACCGTTAAATGGCACGGATTATAAGTTATCGTAAAGTCAAACATCATCAGTAGCTAGTAAATTATTTGTTTTGAGTGATAAACATTCACTTTGCAATCCAAAGATTTGATACTGCCCGTCAAGTGCAATATCAACAATCAAAGCGTGCCAGTAAGCGAAATAAAAAATAATTTAAACAAGATGTTAGTTTCAAAATAAAACCAATTATTTTTGGTAATAGACTCGCAAGCAATATTTATTTACTACACGTCCCAAACCACTGCTCCTGCTTACAAGATTATTGTCTACGTCTTTTGAAAGATTTAAAATTTATGTTCATTAAAGTTACATTTGAATATACCAGCATTTTATAAACTTCTTCAATAGACACTTTTAATTAAAAAAAACGAACAAAATATTATAATGTCCCGCCTCTGCACCCATATTCACAAACGTCGGAAACCACAGACTTCGAATCCGAGAGGCAGGCTTCCGAAGACGTCAAAAAATGCGATTCTTAAGCGTAGGAATCAAAAACTTTGACGTTTCCTCCACTACGCACAAATGACATTAGCTTTCGAAAACTCCATTCGGAAAGAATGTTTGACATTCGAGTTGGGAAAAAATCCCACACCGAAACTTTTTCGAGTGTTTGTAAATCAGGGTGCTGGTGTTAATTTACAATACAAAAGTGTCATGACTCACCTGACCACCGTACTTTGGCGGTCGCTAGCCCGAAATCTCCGATTTTCACGGACCAGTCGTCTCTGAGGAAAATGTTGTTCGATTTCAAATCTCTGAAAAGAATAAAAAAAATATTTTACTAATAAAAAAAATGGTAATACACAATGTAAAACGTTATACAGGATGACTTTTATATCAGTCTCAATTTTTTTTACAGACATCAGGATCGGACATTTATAGATGCAATTTTTGAAAAAAAAAATAGCTAGGTCAAGTTTAATAAAAGAAATAGCAATCCAATTATCGAACGTATCTACGCATGAATTAGATGAATGCGGCGCGTAGGCATTGTCGCGAGGTTGCTATTATTATGAAGGATGACATTGTGTAGGAGAGGCTTTGACTGTGTCTTCCGTTTTAGCGGTTTTTCGGAACGTTTCTGAGTGGTTTATCTTGATATTGGACAACCAAAATAACAAATAATATTATATTCAAATTGGGATACTGATACAAAAGTCACCCTGTATAGCAGGTGATCGATAAGCGTAACTCTGAGATGAGCTTTTCAAAGCTTGTCAAGCAAGTTTGACGCTGGGACAAGCCAGAAACACCTGTGTAAGATATTATTGGCGTGGAAGTAGGCCATGCCTCTGCAAAGTCTACCTTTCTATGTCGTATGTCTATAAGTAACAGTATATGCAAAGGCGACCCTTACACGTGAAGATTCTGGTAGAGCGATGATCCCCTCCCAAGCAGCATTGACCTGTGTATGATACATTTGGCGTGCAAGTAGTCCAGGACCTGGACCGTCTGTCTTGCCCCATCTATAAGGTATAACATAGGTAGTGGCGTCTTCAGCACGTGTATATGTTGGTAGAGCTATGATCCCCTCCCAATAGCTCATTGTAGACTCACCTGTGAATAATATTCTTGGCGTGCAAGTAGTCCATGCCCTGCGCCATCTGTCTGGCTATGTCTATAAGGTATAATATAAGCAGTAGCATCTCCAACAAGTGTAGATGTTGGTAGAGCGATGATCCCCTCCTAATAGCCTAATTTAGATGTCAATACAATATTCTAGCACTTACCTATGTATAATATTCTTGGCGTGCAAGTAGTCCATGCCCTGCGCCGTCTGTCTGGCCACGTCTATAAGGTACAACATAGGCAGTGGCGTCTCCAGCACATGCAGATGCTGGTAGAGCGAGGAGCCCTCGCACCACTGGGTGACGATGGCGAGCGACGGCTTGGACACGCAACCCATAAACAACAGGATGTTGCAGTGCCGCGTCTTGCGGAGGACTGCCACCTGTGGGTTAATGTGTTATGAACTAGATAAAATTATTGCAAATAAAGGTAACATCAAACTAAACCGTGGCTTAAAAACCTTTTTTGTATATTATTTAAGTTGGCGGTCTCTGCACTAAGCATATTACATCGTATATTTTTGTTTTTGAAAAATTAAAACAATCTCATTGGTGGCGCCTAATAGGTCCACTAGCTTTCGCCGCGGCTCCGTCATCGTGAATTTCCGTCACTTCACTTATAAGGAATAATTTTTCCACTTTTTGCAACATTCTTCATTGATGCATGCATTAACCTTCCTCAATAAATGGACTACCCAACACAAAAATACTTATTCGATTTCAGCCAGTGATTCAACGAACACTTTAGCTTTATTTTTAGTATAGATATACTCTTTATTTATAATTATAAAACTTATCAGACCTCTAACTTTTATGTGGTTAGTTGTCCCTTTCTGACGAGACAAATGTCAAATATGACAAACAAAGACATACGAACTTAAGTGTCAAATCAGGTATAACAGTCATGTTGGACGTTTATGAATAAGGCTTATAGATTTTGAGACGTTATTCATGCAGGATGTAGCTGATGCTGAATGTAAAGTCTACTGACTTGCACAATGCAAATGGTTAATAATGACATGAAAACGCAACTGTTTTCTAATACCTCGTTTTTGAAGGCCTGCAACTGCGCGGGAGTGGGCGTCTTCACGTTGAGCGTCTTGACGGCCACCGGCCCGTGCCAGTGCGCCTTGTACACCGTCCCGAAACTGCCCGACCCTGTATGCGAACGAACATTTTCATATCAGCCTATTGCAGTCCACTGCTAGACATAGGCCTCTCCAAGACTGCACCAACTTTCACGGTCCTCCGCTTCTCGCATCCACTAATTAAACTCAAATACAAATTAATACGTTTTTAATACGTAACGTACGTACATTACGTACATAAATAACACTTTACATCTTTTGTTAATGCGTGTAACAATATCTTCGAAATTAATGAAAATGTTTTTAATTCGTAATTCTAGACTGCCTAAATATTAAAAATCTTATTATTTAGTCATTAGAATTCTCGCAATCGAATATCTAGTGTACTACAACACGATACATTTAAACTGAATGAAGTAGTGAGTGAGATTTTGATAGTAGATCTGCTGAACTAATTGAACTAGATGAGTGATACATATATCTTTAGCTCCCACTGAACTATATCACTCATTTCACTTCAGTGAACGATTTTGCTCATGTCTACTGCGTAGACTGGATGATACAAAATTCCTCGTACTTCCATCAGTCGTCCAGTAATCATGACCCCTTAGTTTTACCATATCGTATGGTGCAGTGAGGTCACCCTGTATCCCTGGATGTACTTATTACTAAACTGATTTGATTTTCTCTTTCAAATCAATGCAAAGAATTCGATTTACAGTTGTAAACATAGCAGACATGCTTTATGTTTCCACATCGTTCAAGCCATGTCCAAGCCAAGCAGGTCCATTTATGAACGTCAAAATTAACAAACAGTAATATTGGCCTATGTGGCCCGAAAACGTCTCCTTATTTTTTGGGCTCTATTCTGCTATGACTTACCTATCCTAGCTCCAATGAGAATCTCGTCCGCATGGATGACCCAGTCATCATAGCTCTCCCGCGGCGATAAGGCGTTCTTCCACGACTCGTCGGCGGACCGCGCCCTGGCCCTCCTGGGCCGCAGGGTGCCAGTAGGCGAGGCCTGCGTGCTGTGGCTATGCGCTTCGGTAGAGACCCCCCCTCCCCCTCCCCCGCCCCGGTCTCTCTCTTCGCGCGCGTGTCGCGATGACAAGTAGTTCGATGCTTGAGGTGAATTAGTAGTCTGTTACAGGGAATAAAAAAGGTATAATTAATAGAATCAGGCATTACTTTGCGGAAATTTATTATTAGATGGAAAAAATAAAATACAATTCTGAGCTCTCGGCTACTCGCTACTCGGCTGAGCCAGCCGAGGCGACAACATCTCCTGAGGATGCCGCGTGGAGTGGCGAAACGCGTCGAGGTTTTTTGCATGTTGGTGTTGGTAACAAACAACTGCATTAGCTGTAGTGCATGCGTATTGAGGGAGGGAGGGCGGTGCATTCTGCATTTGCCTGAACTAGTACTCAACGCGGTTGCGGTTGGTGTGGTTTTGGTGACTGCGCTAGCGTGTCTTAGCGGAAATTTAAAGCAAAATAATTGTATTTTATTTTTCCTATCTAATAAACAGGTATTTATGAAAACAGGCGCCCGCCGCCCGCACCGCTTACGGTCTCCGTTGTTATCGTCTACACCCACGCCCCTGTACCCCACAGGCGAGGACTCATCTAGGCCGTCGGACTATAACAGTATTCGGGTTTTCATCTGTCATTAATCTATGAAGGAACCTATGCTCAGAATCTATGGAACGTCCTGCGGCTGCGGCTGACGGTGATGATGCTGTCGAGTTGGATTCTTCGTTAAACTAAATGAGGTATCAAACTTACTGACAATGTTGTCGCTGAAAAATCTAGGACAAGGTGTCCTATTACAGTTATCTAGGGCAGACTATGTGTATTTTGAATACCTACGACTCAAGTACTTCAAGTAACGAACTCTATTATCTAAGGCTTGAATCCAAGAGCATCAGATGCAATATTCCACCATTCAGTCTCTAAATGCATATTTTATAAAATAATTATGGCTCACATACCACGACTGACATAAAACTATCAGGAGGGTCGGTACGTACGGCTGTGTAAGCCGTCTCGTGTAGGAGGCCGTTAGAAAAGTTTCCATCCACTGGTTACTTACCTGATTATACTTCGGCTGGTGGTCGGCCAGCGTCATGGGCCTTTGCACCATGTTGATGCACACGTTAGGGGCAGAGTTGGACCGGTCCTGCTGGTTCAGCGACCGCGGGTGTTGTTGCCTGCGCGCCAACATAACATGCTCTTGAACAGTTCGAGAATTCGAGTGGACAAATATCTGAACAGTCGATTTGTTATTTGCTTTTAAGTGATAGATAAGGATTCAGATTTAATATTGCAATAAAGAATGACCTGAGGCGCGAATCGAACAGGCGTTCATCGCATACTTGACGATTGCCTAGCCAGACCAGTCGGCCTAGCTCCAGGCAGTTATTTTGCCAAGTGCAATCTAATCTATCTATTTTTGGTGTTGAATAAATTAGGTATTTTCTTTGAGAACTTTTATTTTTTCTCTTTCTGAAAAAATATTTTGAGTTGTAGCATTTCCTCAAATAAATATGTACAGAAATTATGTCTTATTGTAACAGACATTAATGGCGATTTGACTAGCGTAAACTTGAGGAAAGACACTGATCAGATATTTGTGCACACTTTTAGGATTGCCGCTAGGGTGTTACGTCAGTGAATAATACTATACCTACACACATAAGTAGGGTAACTAACAGGGTTAGCGCACACAGGTACTAATTCTAGAAGAGGTGTATATGTATGTTGCCATAATTAATATATTATGAAATATATTAAGATAATATGTATATTATGAAATAAGCTAATTACAAGGTAGTTTACACTGCAGACACATGCTTTACACAAAAGATGTTTGTTACTAGCAATTTTTATATAGGGTATGTACTATTTTTATTGTTTCTCAGTCAAGAAGATTATGTACTCAGGGATTAGTGCTGTGCTATTAGACAGTTTTAGTAGATTTACGAGCCAATTTCACAGTTTTGTTTAATCTTTAAGTGAGTTTAAGAAGTTATCATAGTTAATATTGTTTTTGTAGTGTTGCGACCGCAGTAGTGAGACTCTTAATCACAATGGTTAGCTAATAGCACTGACCTCTATTATACAAGTACGCTGGACTAAAGGTTCTCTAAGAAATGACAAATATTTTTTTGTGTCTAATCAAATCTATCGTGTGTCCAGAGAACTAAGTGAGTACTCACTCTCATAAGTTTAAATCAACTCTAATATACAAAAGTTCCATGGATGCTCACTACAGCGTCAGCGCCGAAATGGCGATAGTCAAATGGCTTCATTTTTAGGTTGACAGAATGCAGTCCAGTGTACTTGTATTATAGAGGTCAGTCGCTAATAGCAATCGATAAGAACGGTGAAATAGGCACTAATCGTCAAGAACACGACAAACTACGACGCAGCCAGTGTTGCCAGTATGTACAAAGCGGGCACAGTGCGACGTATCTACGGTACACACCAGTGCACATCAAATTCCTTCATCTTCTTTGCTGGCGAAACAGACCTGGACACGATAAGTACAATGGTTTGTAATCTTGTTATCACTTATGAATACCTACATATATTTACTTCCTTTACAGCTGATTCTAATCAACCATTCAATTCTGGACCCAGAAGTCTGGTCTGCCAACCTAGCCGAATTTTAAACACGGCGGCCAATCTCAACCGAGATAAACCAACTGCGCGAAAGATATTATAGCACAGATGAAATCTTGACTGAAAGTTCGGTGAGACGGCAATTCAACATGACCGGTGTGAGATCAGGCGCAAGACCGACGGCCTAATGTGGTTTCTGCAGCACGGCTGTGTTAACAACAGCAACTTTTCGACTCTGAGCTAGCCCCACTCGGGATTCAAACCCGGGACACTATAGACTAAAGCCAGCGTGATGATGACCAACGAGATTAACGTTTTCTTGTGGTCAATGACATAGTAAAAGTTGTTAGTAAGTATTGATGAATATTCGCCCCCAAATTTTGAATGTGGCGACTGCGTAAAACCCTACTACACCCCGTATTCTATGATTAATTCTACAGCACTTTTTTCCTTCCTTTTTTCAGCGCAGTTCCATCCATAGTCTACTACTATGGATGGAATATGAAGTAATTTTGTTTCTATATGAAACACAGATATTTTTTATATTGAAATTGCTCTTGACTCTAGCTTCTTATAACCAAGCCAGACGTAACAAAGACAGTGACGACTATGGAGCAAGCTCATACAGAAGAAGCCTGAAGAAGCCAGCACTTTGACTTTGAAGGATTTCTTGTTGTAATCCGTTGGAAACACTGAAACGGGTGGCGAGTTCCTCATATTCATATTCTACAGAAAAGAAAGTCCTCCTTGCCGTATTTGGACTACAGTGGCCAAGTAGAGAGATCAGGCCCAGGACCAACGGCTTCACGTGCTTTTCGAGGCACGGGGGTGTTAACACTACAAACTCCGACTCCGGAGCTGTGTCTGAATTATTTCAAGACAGAAAAACTCAAATACTCTCGGCTCAACCCAGGATTCATACCCGGGTCCTCGTGGATAGTACCCAGCGTGCTGACCACTAGACCAACGAGGAAAAGAAATATTACTGACTTGTTCTGGTCGCCGCGGTGCATCATGGGGTGGTACCCGAAGTGCGGCGGGAAGTGCAGTATGCCGGCCTGCGTCTCCGGGTTCTGCGCCAGCAGCGCCGCGTAGTACGTGTCCGTCATCCGGACCTGTGAGCAGGTAGTGGATGAAATTGAATGAAGTGAAATTATTTCAATCAATGTTTTGTTGCTAAAGTTGGGCATTCACAGCCAGTTAAACTAGTTAGTCGGTCTGAGGGACGTCCAAAACCTGACGTTTTAAATATCGGTAATTTAAATCTAGGCATAAGTACTAAAAAGGTAAATTAACGTTATCATATTTCACCACAATGCCCTTTTTGCCCACTAAATTAAAGAAAATATAAGTCCCTTTTACGAAATAGCCCAGGTAATGGCAGCACTGAATGGCAGTCAGTTTTAAGATTGTTTTAAGTTATTAAGTAGTGTGACTGTTGTCATCATTTTAACTGACCGTGAATAGCTAGCTTTAAAGAGTAACTGAAGTTGTTAAATGGAACAATTTCAAGCGATTTCAATCCAGAATTGCTAGCAGCAGAGTTACGTAATTAGCGCCCAGGTGGTGTAAACGATATAAGATTTTAAACTTTTGCGTTGCATTACAATAAGTATCAGCCGTCTTGGTGTAGTGGTTCGCGCTCCGGACTACAAAACCAGAGGTTGCGGGTTCGAATCTCGCATGGGGCAAATGCTTGTGTGATGAACACAAGCATTTGTACCTAAGTCATGGATGTATGCACGTATATAAGTATGTCTATCCGTAATCCTAGTCACCATAGCACAAGCTAACGCTTAGTTTGGTCACAGAATAAGTACTAGTACTTCGTACAGAAGTATGTCTTAGCAATTGTATTCAAAGAAATGTCTACTCAATGTCGTCAACAATATAGCGTAATTTAGTTCTCCTCAGAGTCAAGCACATTTTCGTGTAGACACCTACAAAAATCCATTGCAAGATAATTTCATACTTATTGCTCTGGAATATGATTCATAATACAATAAACCTATTCAGTGACGTAATATCACGCGACGCGATAGGGTTGACTGCTACGAGAAGCTTCTAACGCCATCTAGCGCCTCTTTCTAGTACTTTATTCATTCTCGTCCAGCCGGCAACGTAGCCGCGCGGCCGCCGATGAATCGCGCGAGCGGGTCGCTGGCCGGTAGCGACACGCAACTTGTTTTAGCCCCAAAGTAAGGGTCGCCGCGCGCAGGTACGTTTTTGCTACCTACGCGGGGAGATACACAGGCCTGGTTTGGTGTTAGGTAATTAGTGTGTTTGTTAAAAATATTTATTATTTTAAACATTAGACATGGCGGGTCTAAACACGAATTGGAAATATGAGTATTTGATGCTCTTTGTTTCGGCTAAATTGCACCCGTGGTCACGAGCGAACTAGTAGATCGCGATCTACTAGTTCGCTCGTGACCGTCGCATCGTCTGCCTGCACGGTGATCAATGTTGCAAAAACATCGTTCATTGAACAGAAATCATGTCAGCCAGCATCGACGGTTTTTGCGAATATCAATAAATGAAACAACCATAATACAAGTCAGATGCAGCACAGTCCTAGAAGAATCTCGTCTACGGCGCTATATCTTACCGAAATTAGCCAACTACGCGGGAGATACTATAGTACACAAGTATGTGAGCAATACACAGATGCACACTCATGAGACGGTAATCGGACAGCGAGGCATGGACCAACGGCTAAACGTGCTTCGAGGCACGGAGGTGTAACCAGGGGCGTAGCTACCGCCGTATCTGCCGTATCAATTATACGGGGCCCCCGCGCCACGGGGGCCTCCAACGCGCGTAAGCAAAAATTATCATCCGCTATAAATGATTTAATAAATCAGTTTGCTGAAAAAAAGACAAGGAGAGTGTATATTTAATTATAATTGCTTGTAAAATTTTTAGAAAAAGTGACAATAATAAATAAATATTTCTTTCAATTTTATGCAAACATTTTTAGGGTTCCGTAGTCCGACAAGGAACCCTTATAAGATCGTTCAGTCCGTCCGTTCCGTCGGTCCTAGTCTGTCACAGCAGAATATCTTCTACGTTTATGGACTGATTTGCATGTAACTTGGTTCGAGGATACTTCACACATAGATCTCATATTTTTAAATACAAAAAATTAAAATTACCCCCTTTTTTAAGGGTACCTCCCCATACATGTAAAGGGGGGGGTGAATAATTTTTTTGAGTGCACCTCCTTGTGTATTGTTGGGGGTATCCTTGAAAAGGACTTCAAAAATAAGGCAGGGTTTCCATACAACACTTTTTTTTGTAGCTTTACCATTTGCGAGATATAGCCCGCCAAAGTCGTTTACACGGTGTGTTCAAATCACACACGTAAAGAAACGAGCGCGGGAACTCTTATTAAAATTGTTTCGGGTATCCTGTGATGAATACTTATGAAATTATAAATAAAATAAAAATATATACATACTTTATTCCAAAAGAACAGTATAAACTTAAAAAGTTTTTTTTGCCTATACTATCTAATGTTGTAAGTTAATGGTACGGAATCCTTCGTGCTCGAGTCCGACTCGCACTTAGCCGGTTTTTTTTCTTTTGTGCGAAATCTTTACCCTTCCTAAGGGGCCCCAAACAAATTTTTATACAGGGCCCCGCCAAAGCACGCTACGCTTCTGGGTGTAACCCTGACTCCGAAGCTGATATTTTCAAGACAACAAACGTGCTGACCCGAGAAACCTAGTACTGGTTGATAGAAGCCAGTGTTGATCACTAGATCAATGACACAGTCTTACGAAATCAAATCTCTTCACTATCCGATTTCATCTTAACTGATGGTTAAATATTTGTAAAAATATTTCCATCGGATATATGCGGGTACAATCCCCAAGTATTGATGAAATCGAAAGCCGGCTCACTGGTGTAGCAAGCACTTACAAAAATTCGTCGGCTGACTAACGTCCTCCGTAGCTCAGTTGGTAAGAGCACTCGCCCGGATAGCGAAGGGACGTGGGTTCGAGTCCCACCGGATGACACAGTCGATTTATTTGTGTGAGTTTCACTCATTCAATTTGATTTCGTAAAAACATGCAAAATAATTGCTTAAGTTATAAAAATAATGACACAGTCTTGAACACAGCGAGTACGGCGGGCGTTAAAGCCGCCGCTAACTTAAAGTTGTTTCACAGAGAGACTGTAGAAATCATATACCTGGTGGCAGATGCTGGGCACCTTATCCGCGCATCTCTGGTGAAACTTGAAGTTGCACTGCGAGCAGTAGAAGCCGTTGAAAAGCAGCCGCCGGCAGCACTCGCAGAAAGCCAGCGTGAAGAACGTCTTCCGCGTGAACTGGTGCGATATGTGCGACATTATCGGCAGCTTGTCTAGTGTGCGGACCGTCACCTGCAAATGTAGTTAAGATGTCAAGTTAGTGCAACTTCAGGGCCCGGCCACGACCTTGCCGCTATTAGCGGAATCTAAGCGCGGGGCGGCGAGCTTAAAAAACAAATGAAGTAAAATGTTGAATTACGCCACGAAGCGCCGCTGCCGCCGCACTATGGCCGCCGCTCCGCTCGTCACCCCGCGCTTATATTCCGCTCATAGCAAGGTCGTAGCCGGGCCGTAAAGTATTCTAAATTGATAAAATTATTTATTTATTCATAGTAAATACGAGATAGACTACAATCAACTAAGAAGAACTAAAAGCATATTTAAAATGTTTAATAAAATTTCTTAAATATGGTACCCAGAGATGGCTAATTTACAGTAAAAATGGTGTGGTTTTTACAATGATAATAGACATACTGGGTCCTCAATGTACCTGTACAGTTCCTAATTACCAACGACCACACTACATGCTGCAGTATGCACCTATCTGCATCTCCTTAACTCCATCAAATTACACCCTAATGAATATACATGCAATAAATCAGTGCAGTGATATTGTGTGGTTATCATCATAGATTAAGCACTGGCTAGGTAAAACACAGCCTAAGTTGGCAGTGTTGTATGGATCACTGTGTGAGCTTGTTGACATAAATGGGGAGGCCGTATCCTCCCCACGGTGGCACCGTGAAGATTTGCGCTGATGGAGATCAGTGATCCATACAACACTGGCAACCAGGCCTACATATGGTGAAATTAACCATACTTTTTCATGGCAAAAAAAATTGTATATACAAGAGGCCTAACAGATTATGGATGTGTGTAATATGTGTACCTGTAATAAAATTATTAGCAATAAAAACCTAGCTTCTTCATTTTAGAAATATAATTCTAGCTTGAGTAGCTTGTGAGAACAGAGTTAAATCTTGTATTAGGAACCTACCTATTCTGTGGTAAAATAACAATATCTTAACCCCTCTACCCCCGCGTCCAATCATATTAAAAACTATATAATTAAATAAACACTGAAAATTATTAGAAAAATATTGAAGCCAATATAGTCTATGATTTTTAAAATTAAAGTTGTTATGTTAAGCTCGCATAATTAAGTACTGGAGGCCACTGAATGCAATTTCTCTTCAATGTCTATTTTTCATGTTATATCTAAAAAGGCATAAACATAAAACATAGTAATAGTATAACATAGTGCCTTGTGTAAATGTCCCTGAAATAAACTCTTAAGTAACTTGTTACTCAACTAAGTTAATTCTTGACTTAAACTTAGCAAATTGTAATTATTTAATACACAGTATTTAGCTAGCTACAACTACTATACTATCATAACAATGCTAGATTACTACTTTATCAAATGATTCACTGGGGTATTTATTGTAACCCACTTGAGTGTGTTTTAATATTCATAAACAGTAAGTTTCACTATGTTGAGCATCTGATGATTCAGAAGTTTTACATATTGATAGTATTTAGTAAGACCTCAACTTGAATGAGATTTCACTAAAATGTTCATTTAATAAAATTTGTACCTAATACAAACCATGAGATTTTTAGGTGTAGGATATTGGACTTTGTTTATCATATTATTTGAACATGTTTACCTGTGGTTCCTAACAAGTCACAATAAATAAATAAATTGTTCCAACAAACACACCAATTACCTAGCCTCATACTAAGCGTGAGCTTGTGCTATGGTGACTAGGATAACGGATAGACATACTTAAATACTTTTATAAACATCCATGACTTAGGTACAAATAAATATAATAAACATAATGTTTGATAAAAACAACACTGACCTCTTCCGCATCAATCATAGTTATGTCCACATCCCACGGTATCACCTGATTATTGCCTGTCCTAACCACTTCACACATTTCACAAGTCAAGTTCCTCAATTTCAGCGCTTTGGAGAGCGCGTCCCGCAACGTCACCCCTTCTTTAACCTGCACGCTCGTCCGCTGCTGGTTCGGCAGGTGCGCCCTAAGAAACACTTTCGGCTGGCGCGTAAGGGTATCATACTTCTTAGAGTCATCCTGCAAAGAACACTCTTCACTCCTATCCGGCGACTCAGTCTGTAACAACTCGCGCAAAGTCCGCTCCCTAAGCTCTAAGTCATGTAACTTAGAAGTCAACTCCTGATATTCCGACAAATACAACGACGGGGGATGCTGGAAACCAGCAAATTTTGCATTTAGAGCGTCAATGTTTTCACGGGTCACGTTTATAATACTTTGAATGTTCCTTATTTCGTATGTGGGATCTGCTACATCATCACTATCAGTAGATGTCGACATATTATCACTATTGAGGGATAAAGCAGGTATATTTCCATTAATTTTTCTTGAACAATTTTCTTTCTCCCTAGTAACTGCCATTTCTTTTCCTTTTTTATTTTTTTATTTTCTACACATGATAGTTTTGCTCAACTCAAGGATTAAAAAAATTGCAAGCTTGCCAGTAAGTAAAAGAGGAATTCTACTATGACTGTCGAAGTATATTTGTTTATTGAGGTGTGTATCCGAATTTTCTAAGCATTTCCGGTTTGGCTTGATGGCAGCTTGGCAGGAAGCATCCGCATCCGCCGGTTACGGATGTTGATATGTCAATCAATGACATGACTGACATGTAAACAAACGTCTGATGACAGCTACAAACTACATAAAAAGGCCAATTTTTTGTTTGTTGTGATACCAATCGTATAACTTCAGCTTCTTTTGAATCTGCTTGGTACTATTTTATGAAAGATAGGTAGCTTATTTCTGTAATTATTAGGTACCTTTCCTATCATTTGCTAAACTGTTTCGTTAATAACAATATTTCTGTTTAAGAAAGGACCTTTTGAAACGTAAGGACGTAAGTAGGTCTTAGAATAATTATTATTAAGTATGTATAGTAATATGAAATTCCGATTATGTAGTTATTTAAAGTGTGTATGTATAGCCTTTTTAACCTCTTTACACATTTTTTAGCGTAATGGCTGAAGATAACTCTGGAACTCGTCTTGTATCGTACGAGCAAGTGAAGACACTGGTGGATTTTATGGGGCAAAACATAAAATTTGCGACAGGCAGCCTCCGCACACTAGAAGCCCGCCATACATCAAAAAAACTTTGGGCTGAACTTACTAAAATGTTAAATGATTGTAAAATGGGCACCCAAAAATCAGCTGATGGCTGGAGTAAGGTTTGCTGGAACATTTGTTACTACTATTTCTTATTAAAAACCATTATTAAAACTAGTTTATATTTATTTAAGTGGTTACTAGCATTACATATGAGTTCTTTCATAAACTATAATGAAATTTATTGTTTACAAACTTTATTTAAAATCTGTCTTCTTGTAGTATTGGAGTGACTTCAAAAACAAGCTGAAAAATAAAGTGAGAACAATCAAAAAACAAAGGCGTGGATTCACACAGGATAAAACTGTAACACCACTGACTAAGCTGGAGAGAAGAGCTCTCGTTATTTTAGGTCCACACTTTGAGAAGATGCTGTCAAGAACAGAGTCCTGTATGGATAAATCTGTTAGTACCTACTACTTTTATACATTTTTGGCACAGTCATTATAAACAATTTAAGGTAATACTATCAGTTGTATTGCAAGATAAATGTGATGCGGTGAAAAATTATAGCCCTATTGTTTCAGAATGACATACATCCAGAGGTGAAACTTGAAGCATTCCATGAAAACAGTGAAGAACAGATGGAGAATTCCAATGAAAGATTGTCAGGTAACATAACAATATTAAGAGAGCAATATCATGTTAAAATCACAATTATAGTTAATACTTTGCTTTTGTTTCCTATGCTTCAGTTGTTTCTAGTATAAATATTTTGCATAGGTGCTGAACAAGAAAGTGATGACAGTGACCAGTCCAGCAATGTGGATTATGCAGATGATACAGATTTGAACTCCAATGATCCATTAATCCACAGTGAGTATTTGATATTAACACAGGGTCAAAATGGGGTAGTCCAATATTCAGCTGTGTGTACATTTTTTATCTTTACTCTTTATCATAGGGCAAAAACTTTGGCTATAATATTTGCTTGTTTCAAATGTAAAATCCCTCAATCTTGGCTTGCATGCTGGTTTCATAATGTCTGAGATCCTGGGTTTGAAAATTCATGTAAAGTTAAAAAAACACATTATTGCCTGGAGTTTGGGTATTGTGGTAACCACCATTGTTCCTGATTTCCTAGACAAAAGTGCTTAAGTAACTATGGGGTCAGAGAATGTATGTGATTTTGTCTTATGTGTACTATATTATATTCTGAGCTTATTTAATGATTTAAATTTTCAGACCTGTATCCCAAATGGTTAATAGAAGTAGAAAAGAAACGAGCCGACGCCGAATTTCTTCGTGCGACAGCAGAAGATACTCGAGCTAGAGCATCTGCTAAAAGCGCAGAAGCGGCTCTGATCCAAGCTGAGGCATTGAAGAAGCTAGCCGAGGCGGCGGCAGCCCAGGCCAATGCCATTGCACAAATTGCTGTTGTGTTAGAAAGTAGAGCACACACAGATGATGTGTTATCTGTCTCTTCGGGTGCTTCATTACCTATCTACAGGATTGGCAATTAATACATTTTTTTAGTTTTTAAGTGCAATGTAATTAATATCTAGAACAGTATCCATTGATTTATTTACATAGTTTACTTTGTCTAGAATTTCAATGCAAAAAACACAATACACCTGTTATTTTAATTTTTAACTTTCTTTTCAAATCAAACAAAAATATTTAAATTAGGTAAATGGTAATCACTTTTAGCCAACTTTTCAAAATAGGGAAGGATCCCCCAGACAAAGTATTGGATTCCATAGGCTGGATTATTACTGTAGCTACACTTAACAATAATTATTTAAAAATACCAATTTAACTAAATGCAACTTATAATTATTACTTTGTTAAGACTAGTTACATTATTCTAGTTTTAAAACTAATGCAATACAAAACATTATTAAAAATACTCTATAATATATAAATAAATACAAGGTAATTTGATATGAAAGTTTGGAGTCACTTACAATATTATTGTAATGATTTGATACACATGATATTTACTTAGTTACACTCCCAAAATCATCCCTAAATTGTAAGTGAGACTCCATAATTTGTTTATTCACCTAGCTAGACAATTAATTGCGATTGTCAAATGTTATTGATCATGAAACGTTAATTATTATCTGTAGAGACTTTGAAGTAATTGAAATTCACAATCGCAACAACATGCTTGAAGCCGAATGAAGGAAGTTTAGATTGAAGCCCATTGACAATCGCGAATGACGCAGCAAGTAACTGTCCTGCTGTGCAATTGTAATTTCAGAAAAATTAACAATTGTGATTGATATTCTTGGGGCCCATTAGACATAAACCTAAATAACAATATTTACAATAAATGCGGCAATTTTCCCACTATATCATTTCAAAGTCATCTCTCTGAAACAAAAACACAAAAAGTTAGTATAGTAGCTGCAAAAGTACTAGAGCTGTAAATCTTGCAATAAAATAAATGACAGGATAAAATCAATCACAATATTTTTTTTTGAGAAAGGGCATTTAATGAAATTACAATCCAATTTAGTCTTGAAATAAAGTATAAATAATTGGCATACCATATCATTATACTCCATGACATGTTTCCTGATGGCAGAACTATCAACCCATGTGACAAAGTCCTCCAAGGCTCGGTTGACCAGGAAGGCAGGGTCCTTCACCACCTCTGGGCCAACTCGCACATGACCTTGTTCAATAAACTTGGTTGCTTCCTTCAGATTCTCTGACATCTTATCTAAAAAATGTTTTTGGTTAAACTTTATTTAAAAATCAATTCTGGTTGAGAAGACAGGGTCAAGTGGGTAAGTTTGGGGAAGGCCCGCCAACAGTGGAACATCTATGTAATGTAATAGATCTTTACCTATGAAATTGGAGTTTTGTTCTTATAATGTTTACTATGTTGTCACTTTTATGTAGATATATTTTTCATACTACTATTTTTATTGTATCAATGGCTATTTTTTTACTTTGAAAAATGTTATATTAGCCGTGCATATTATAGGCATGTCATTAAAAACACCTGTTTCAATGTGTTGTCAGCTTAAGTACTTGAACTAGGTACCTAGGTATATTTCTATCATATTCTGTTTTGAATGAAAAAAAAATGCAATAGATAGCTCTATTCATCTCGGTAACTATGGTTTGCAATTGCATCAAAATCTGTTCAGACATTCTCAAAAAGTATTAAATATAGTTTGTATGAAAATATCATTTTTACAATTTCATAGGTAAAAACTTATTATTAACGGATGGTTATCACAACTCTAATGTAGGTAAATAGAAATAGCAACAAGCCCGCAAGTGTTATAACACCATGTTAATGCATAAGACAAGAACTCACTTCGAACCATGACAACGGGCAGCCGGCGTCTACAAAATGCACTCGCCGACACGTTTGCCGCTAGAGCCAAATCCCAACGCGTCGGAATAAGTCCCATTTGGTACAATTTCTCTAAGAGTCGAGCGCTAGCTTCAGTTCTAAATTCACTATTGGCGTCTAGATCTTTGATCTTATCTGCAAAGGCTCTTATGTCTCTTGACAATTTATTATATCTGGAAATATAAAAAAATATATGAAATACTCATGGTATTTAATTCAGCTGTGAAGATCTGTTGCAGTAATGTCATCAAAATTTTACTTGGTGTAGTCTTCTCGTTTCTGAATGTAGAACTTTTTCATTACTTTTACTTCGTGCAAGTTGTTGTCTACTTTCCATGATATGAAATCAACTTTTTTGAGCAGTTTTTGCTCATGAAACTTTAACTGCCGCACCATTTTGAAATCTAATACGATTTTGTTCTAAAAAAACACGTGCGTTTTTCAAAAAAACTAACCGAACAAAAACACCAGAGGGTTTTGTAGGTTATGTGTCAGCCAGCCAGCAGTCACAGTCAGAGAGGAGAGGAGTGTGTGTGTCGCTGTCGGTGTGTCGGTGGCTCGGTGGCTTAGTGCGATATTTTTCACGCGCTCACCTTCGGCCGTGACGCGAGAATGTGTATGTGCAATGATGTTTATACTGGCAACTGAAACCTCGCATAGTCATTGATATGTCATCAATTGTCATATTGATTAGTGTCAAAGTGGAAGCGTGATCTAATTTTCGAATAAGTGATAATTTTATGTGTTAAAAACGCAAAAAACTATTCGCGGTCGTAAAAGGAAAGTGATTTTACATTGTGTTCTAGTATTTTTCGACAAGAAGGTCAATGTAACCACCATAATTTCTATAAATCAATTACCGATCTAATTGTCATTACAAATTGTTGATACGTCATATAGTGCGAACAGTGCAAATTGGCCACTGATGGCCACAAAAAATATTTTGATAATGATTTTGCAAAAAAACAATAATATACATTGGTTTTGAGTTTTGATTTGTTTATTTCTTCAACCCTACTTCGATATTTTAACCAAAATAGTTTATAAAAGATCCAAATATTTTTTAAAATTAAGTATTCAATAGTATAATTTACAGTGCAGCATTGGGCCCCACATCAACCTACCCTGATCTGCCAAATTTCCGCAACCATATTTTTACCTCGTTTATCACATAGAGTTTAATATCATTTGAGATATTTTGACAGATTTGGGTGAAACAAGTAATATCGATTTGGTCCTCAAGGCCAAAATTATAAAAAAACCATGACATTATTAAGTATTCAATTTGCGAGTGTTTGTTCTGTCTTATTCTTGTATCGTAGAATCTATAATCAGGCTTACAATTTTAACATTAATGTAAATATATAATTTTTTATGTTCAGTTGCCAATAAACGCTAGTATGATTATACCAAGTGTTGTCATATGAAGAGGATTTGGGGCGCCCTTAATTCAGGTCCCATATATTTGGTCTGGTCAGGCTATATTTCGTTATCGAGGGTTTCGTTTTCGTTATACATGGTGACATTGCTTTTAAGTATAATAATACCTGTAGTAGGAAGCTACCGCCCTTCCAAATCGTCTAAGCTTCAAGGTAAAGGTAGGTACGCAAAGTTACAAATACAACGAAAAATATTAATAAGAAAAACAAAATTAGTCGCATGCATTAGGTTGCTTGCGCATACGCGCGCAGCATGATGTGTATGTATCCACATATTTAGTGTTGGTGTATGTGTGCGTGCGTATGTGTGGGTGTGTGTGCGTGTTTGTGTGTGTGTGTGTGTGTATTTTTACAGCTCATTCATTCATGCCGTAAGCAAATAGTGTTAATAACTTAAAAAACATGTAGTAAGTACTTAATTAAATACAGTTTTATAAAATATGCTTTATTAAATTTTCAGTACCAGTATAACTGAGTGATTTTAGCCAATTTGTGAGAGTTTTCTTACATTCGTTATAATTAAGATGGTAGATGTTGATGATTTTGTTAATTGAATTATACAGATATTGGGATGAGTTTCATATTGTTTAGCAGCATACGTTGATAAATATTTGTATAACTTAAGCAATTACAGTCGATTAATTTTTGTGAGTGAAATTCAATTTGATTGCGTAAAAACTTGCAAAATAATTGCTTAAGTTATAAAAATAATTATAAGCTAAGCTGATTTCATCTTAACTGATGGTAAAATATTTGTAAAAATATTTCCATCGGATACATGCGGGTAAATTCCCCAAGTATTGATGAAATCGAACGCCGGCTCACTGGCGTAGCAAGCACTTACAAAAAATCGTCGGCTGAGCATACGCTGAACTAACTAGGATAGTTGCAATTACTTTGTGTTTTCTTCTCTTGGTTAGAATTTTAGGATCATAAGTCAGTGATTTATGGCGTTTAAGAATACAATTTAGGATGTATAATTTTCTTACGGTAAGGAGTTGCTATACAGGGTGTGGCGTAAATAGTGGTCCAAAGCAAAGGTGTGGATACACTGTACACTGAAGCACCACATACCAGTATTTAAAAAAAAATTATGTACAGGGTTTTCAAAAAAAAAATTTTTTTTTAATTTTTTTAGAAATCGTTACCTTGCCTTACAAATTTGGTTATAATTTCCAAAAATGACGGTTTTTTTTATCCATTTTTTTTATCTGATCTGATCACTTGTACTTAGTACTCCATTCGTTTTTTTTTTTTTACAAACTGAATTTAATAAAAAAAATTAAGTTTCTTTCAAAATTCAATACTCACTGCTAGCAAATCGTTTGACTTTCAATGCTTTTGGTGCAAAAAAAATGTACCACACTGTCAGTGCCCATTGTTTAAAAAAAATGCCCATCTTTTGCAGATTCTAAAATGGTGCAACAATAAGTGTTACGACTTACAGGAAAAAAGTTATTGCTTTTCGAAACAAAAAGGAGCCCAATTCAGAAAAACAATTTACTTGAAGTTCAAGGGTTTACAAGGGTTGTAATTTTTTTCTGTGTGGCCCAAAGCAAAGGTGTGGGTACACTGTACACTGAAGCACCACATACCAGTATTTAAAAATTATGTACATAATTTTTTTTAAATACTGGTATGTGGTGCTTCAGTGTACAGTGTATTTCTAACAAAATTAAAATTTTTATTTTTTTTTGAAAACCCTGTACATAATTTTTTTTCAAATACTGGTATGTGGTGCTTCAGTGTACAGTGTATCCACACCTTTGCTTTGGACCACTATTTACGCCACACCCTGTATATGTATAATTGGTCAGTGGGAAATCTATAAGGCAGGAAATACATTACTTTTAGTAGGCACCTTTGAGATCTTTCCACTTCCAGGAATTTTGTTTTATTAGCACATACAGGAATACAGTAGCTGAGTACCGACACAGAATACTAGTACTTCGTACCGATTAGGCGAGCTAAGGAGAGGTAAATCATTGTGAGCAGATTTTTGTCGGTAACGTGTCTAAGATTTTTATAAACTCAGATCAGCTTTCTAATCCTGCTCATTATCATGTCGATATGTTGATGCCATGCTAGTCTCTGATCTACAACTACTAATAGATACTTTGTAGCTGTTACTTTATTTATATGGAGACAAAAGCAAGTTGTGTTTTGGGGGTTTCCGCAGTTATGCATCCTGATTATAAAGTCCTCCTTGGCCTGCGTTATTTCAGTTTTTGTGAAGCATATATAGTTAGTTTTACTAATATTAAGTGTAAGAAGGTTTTTGTTTTACCACTGAGAAATTGTTTCAAGACCCACTTCGGCAACATTTTGGACTTCTTCCCAGGATTTTCCAGTGAAAACAATGGATGTGTCGTCAGCGTAGGAGAAAAATTTGTGCATTGGGAATTTTAAGATTACACAGCTCATTAATGTATGCCAAAAACAGAGTGGGGCCAAGTACACTCCCTTGGGGCACCCCATAGTTTATTTCAGTCAATTCGCTAGTACATTCGCCTATCTTAACCTGCTGTTTTCTCTTGTGGAGGTAGTTTGTCAGTAGTGCCAAAGGGGCATTTCGTAAGCCATATTTTTCTAGCCTGTGCACAAGGATTGGGACGGAGACAGTTTTGAAGGCCTTTTTAGTTCTAAGGAAACCGCAATACATTTTTGGCCACGATCTACTTTTAACTATAAAAGACGTTAGGGAAGTAACGGCATCCTCGGTTGAGACTCCACGTCTAAAGCCAAATTGTGACTCTGATATAATGTCATATTTGTTAAAAAAGCTGACTATTCTATTGTTGATTAGTTTTTCCAGTACTTTAGAGATTGAAGTGAGAGTTGATATAGGGCGATAGTTACTTACACTGTCTCTGTCAACCCTCTTGTATACTGGTATAACTACCGACCGTTTTAAAGCATCAGGACAGGAAACACACCTTGACGAAAACAAAGGTTAGTTAGATGGCATATGATTGGAGCAGAATGGAGAGAGCATGAACGGCCTTCCCCTCTAGCCAAAAATGTTGGCCACATAATTTGAGTGCTTATATAAAACTACTTGGTCGTGACCGTTTGACAGAATCTATCGCGAATTGTCGCAACAAACATCTCCGTGTAGAGGATTGAAAATGGTAAATTGTGCCGTTTCCGGACCCAAAAACCGCGCATCATTAGTAAATTTTCGGTTTCATGGCGTGACTTACCATTTTTGAGTACAAATCAGGGATGTTATGGATATAAAATTTCGGATCTGGATACGGATATGGATATCAGAATAATATTATTACGGTTTTGGATACGGTTACGGATATGCAATTATTTCGGATTATCCGTTAGTTTCGGATAATTTCGGTTACGGATTATTTTTTCCAGTAACACAAGTTCTTCGTACTTAACACTGTTTTGATTTTAGATGTAGTTTCAGCGACGTAGCACCTCCTCCTATCCGCGAGAAGTATTTATCGCATTGTTCACATTTTGCAGAATCTGCATTCACTTCATCATAAATTGAACTCTACTTAGGGCGCATTTTGTTTTGAAAAGTTAATTTGGTAGGTTACTAGGTAATACAATACAACACAACACAACACTTTTCTTTCACTTTTTCGGGTTAATTCTGTCTATATAAACAAACTTTGCAATACTCGCGTCACGCACGAGCGGTGTGTCAGTTCGGCCGGGAAAATCAAAAACCTGTCAATACATGATTCATTTAGACTCCGCCCTTATCCGTAATTATCCGAAACTTTTATATCGGATTCGGTTACGGTTACGGATAGATTTTTATTTCGGATATCCGATAGTTTCGGTTACGGTTACGGAGCTCCATAACATCCCTGGTACAAATACTTTTTTTTACAATAGTATTTCGAAAATCATCGTTCTTTACTTTGAGGTTATGATGTCGACAAGTTAGCGATACATACGTTGAGTTTTTTCTTCATAGTAGGGTGGCCGAGGCTAGTAGCTTCATAGTGTGGGGACAATAACGGTAACTAACTTAGTAATTAGTTAATTAGCTTATCGCCACAATTATAAATAATAAAGTGTATGTTATCTATCATCATCAAATTTAAGAGCTAGGCTCTTGTCGGTGGAGTTTTTTCCATTCCTCTCTGCTTTCCGCCCTTCTCTTAACCTCCTGATACGACCCAACATTTATCTTTTCTTTTATTTGCTGCATGTAGCTTATACTTGGTCTTCCTCGCTTCCTTTTTCCTTCTATTCTTCCTTCTATTATCGTTTTAATAAAATTGTCGTGTCGAATCAGGTGGCCCAACATTCGTCCCCTCCTACACTCTATTGTTTCCATCAATCTCCTTTTTTCCCTAACCATAGACAAAACTTCTTCATTTGTTTTCTTCTCCGTCCAACTTATACGCTCCATTCTCCTCCAGCACCACATCTCGAAGGCTTCCAGTCTCTCTCTGTCCCTCTTTGTCAATGTCCACGCTTCACATCCATAGAGTGCTATACTCCAAATGTACACTTTAACAAGTTTTTTGCGAACTTTGCTTGATATTCTGGCCTTGAGCAAGTGCTTTTTTGCATTATAAGCTTGTCTCGCCATCGCTATCCTTGCTTTTGTATGTGGTGTACATCTGGAGTCACTAGTTATCAAGCTACCTAGATATTTGAAGGTTTTAACTTGTTCTATTTTTGTGTTATTTATTGAGATAGGGCTATATTTTTCCTTTTTAGAAACAATTAGTGTTTTTGTTTTATTTATGTTAATTTTGAGACCAAATTCTTTAAAAATAGTGTCCATTTCTGTAACCAGTTCTTCCAACTCCAATCTGTTTTCTGCAATGGCTGCAATATCGTCGGCAAAACGAATGAATTTAAATACGTCCCCATTAATTTTGACGCCCCCCTTTTTTGATTCCGTTATTCTGCGTATCGCACATTCTATGAATAAATTAAAAATTAGCGGTGAAAGTGGACATCCCTGCCTAACTCCGTGTCTTATTTTTGCCTTTCCGTTTTCCTCTCCTACTTCTATTACCGTTTCTTGGTTTTTATATAATTCATAAATATCATATACATATTTAAACATACCATAGTCATGCAGGATGATAAAAGTATGTTTTTTTTAAATTGCCGATAGATCCCTTGAATGGTTTGTGGTCGAAAAATACTGGCTTTCTTCTCACACAAGTGTGATTTATTCAGCACCAGCACACTTTGAGTCAAGATGTTTCCAAGAATGTTTGGACGGAAAAATAATTTTGTCCGTGCAGCAGTAGCAGTGCCTAGGTACTTTGAAACTTCTTAGGCAAGTGTGTAGTTTTTAGGGTTTTTTACGGGTAAAAACGGGACTTATTAAGACTCCGACGTCCGTTCTGTCTGTCACCATCGTCACCGTCTGTCTGGCTGTATCTCAAAAACCGTGATTGCTGGACTTGAGTTTTTTGCTCGATAATAAGAACGGCAACAGGTAGACGCTTAAAATACTCGCAAATATTAAGTTGTATAATCACTTCAAAAATAGGTTATGTCTTATATTCTTATATCTATATAATTATGTAAGTAAGTTGTGTTAGTTACATTACACCACGTATAACACAAGAACGGTTTAAACAATTATTATGATTTTTGTGTTTTTTAATTTGCCTTCGTCTGGAATAGGATAATAAGTATTAAAATATGATATTCATCAAAAAATATGTAGCCTAATACATAATAATTAGACTAATCTTTCCCGTAACATCACCATGATTATTCTCTTATATTCCGATTAGAGTTGTAAATTACACATCTTTAATATACTTTACAATAAATAAGCAGTAGTATTGTGCTAAATACACACACAAACAACATTCTAGATACTACTTTACTTTAGTAAAGTAGTATCTTGACTAAGACTTGGTCGTATTATCGTAATAAAGAAAATATAGGTAATTAAATCAACGAAGTTAAATAGTTTTAATATTTTGATCACTTATAGTGTTCTTCTTATTTACATAAGTTTATTAACAAAAACTTAGTCTTTCTCTTTTTCCTTCAACCTTCCAATCTATTGTGTTGTTTAAAAAAACTGCCAAGGTCCTGCCCTATCATATTTCCACGTCTATTCTCGATCGTTTTCAAAATGTTTCGCTTATACAGGCATAATATTAATAGTATAGTATGAGTGCATTTAGTTAGTGAGCTAACGAATTAGTTAGCCATATCCCGTCCTTATCAGAAAATGGAAATGGCAATAAATGTCAAAATTTTTGTGTACGTGTGCTTCCTCGTCCCCCGCTAAAAGTGGAGAAATTTTCTGAACTGGGATTTTGACACATACTCTCTCCATTCTATATACTCAATGGTGTAGCCTGACCAAAAATATATGGGACCTCGCCATATTGCGGAAAACCACTGGAACTAATTTCGTTATGTGACGGCATACAAAAGTTATAAACATTTCATTTATTTTCCATACATTGATTCATTAGGGTAACCACACTTCGCTCTTTTTATAGGAATACAAATACCAATATAGTGAAAAATGCCTCTGTTTCACAAAAGCTGAATGCCTTGTAATTTAAATACGTATTTACGTAGGTAACTAGTTCGCCGATAAAGAAAAATGTATTAATTATGACTTTTTGTGTTTAGTGTGACTGAAATAACCGCTAATTTCAGTTAGGTATATTCTGAACAACGATTTACAATACACTTAACATATTTAGAGACGTCATATCACGCGGCGCGCTAGGGTTGACTGCTACAAGAAGCTACTATCGCCATCTAGCGCACTTTATTTATGCTCACCCAGCCAGCAACGTATTGCCACGCGCCGCCGGTGAATAAAACGCGCGTGTGTGTCAGTACTCACTCGCGAGTTACAACTTGATTAGCCCACCACGGTGGGTCACCTATGCGGGGAGTTAGACAGGCCAGAGGCGGTCATAAGGTCAAAGTAGGTGTTTACTACAATATTTTGATTTGTTTGTGTACCCTATTGATACTACGCCGCGCACACTCACACGCCTACCTGCCTTATTTTTATTTGTTTAAAACGTACCGTGAGAACCCCGAAGATCGAGTCGACATCGAGACGTTCCCTATGACACATGTACTAGACCGACCAGAGCACTTTCGCCCCGTGTGTATCCTGTGAAGCTCCTTACAGACATTTCGAGTGATTGTGGCCTGTGAAGTGATACCTAAACCCTGACCGGCAAGTACCTAGCTATAAGTGCTCCGACCTGACCTATTTTCCACCTATCATTGTCGCCCTCCACGTGTAATCCACTGCCTAAACTCTCAAACAGTAGGGTTGACTGATGTGTCATGTGGTGTACTTACTTACACACCGAAAGTCAGACTACCCCTGTTGACCTTGAGACCGCTTCTATTCCCTACGTTATAAACGCTGGTTTTGAAGTTTAAATCTATACCTTTAAATACCTTAACGTGCTTCCTAACTAGGTTATCTTACTAACTTTATTTTGTAATTTAGTTAGACAACTGTGTAGTAGGTAAGAACCTAATGGCCACCTTAGCTAAGAAAGTATTTAATAACTAGTAATTTTGGTTGGAACCTTCTCCTTCATACCACTAATAAAGAACTTTATATTTAAGGAGGCAATTTTACTCCAAGGTCGCGTAGCCGATATATTCAGAGGAATAACTACGTTATGTTCGAAATACATTTTCTCTCTAGTCTAGTACCTAACTGAAATTAGCGGTTATTTCAGTCACACTAAACACAAAAAGAAATAATTAATACATTTTCCTTTATCGGCGAACTAGTTACCTATGTAAATACGTATTTAAATAACAAGGCAATCAACTTTTGTGAAACAGAGGCATTTTTCACTATATTGGTATTTGTATTCCTATAAAAAGAGCGAAGTGTGGTTACCCTAATGAACCAATGTATGGAAAATTTAATTGGAATGCTTATAACTTTTGTTTGCCAGCACAGAGAGCCGTCCCATAACGAAATTCGTATTCACCATCGCCGTCACTAAGGATAAAATGATATTCCAGCTACGTAGAACACCTGGAAGAAGTAGAACTGGCTGGCTCAGACAGCCAGCATCCGGCCGTCTGAACCATCAATCTTTTTAGAATAGCTCCTGAATGCGTGGGTTTTTGTAGTTCAAATCTGGTTGAGAGCCGTCACATTAGTATAATCCATAAAGATTAGTCCAAAATGTGATATTTCGTGAAATATTGAGAAAAACAAGTTGGTTCAGATGACCGGATATCAGGCTGTCTCACCCCACGTTTTTCAAGATATCTCGAAAACTATTGCACCAAAATGGATAAAACTACTTTAGATGCCGTCACATAATGCGTCACTATACTTTTTATAAAAACGGGGCTCTGAAACCCTCTGGAAGTTAAGATCCAGAGTGTCCAAAAAGGTGAATTTCTGGCTGTCTGAGCCAGGTTTTTTTCAATTTTCAAAGAAACTGTTGCGTCACAAACGATGAAACCTTGGTATATTGCCGTCACCTACGATTCATTATCGGCCTGGATATGCAAGATCTCTCTAGGACTCTGGCTCAGACGGCCGGATGTACACGAAATCGCATCACTTACTTTGACGTTTCTAAATTATAAAGACATAAGTCTGTCTCTTCGTTTGTTTCATAGAGAAGGACAGAGACTGAACCTAAATTTAATCTTAGACAGGGCGCATTGGAATTGAGCCCATTATCATAATGATTAGTGTCAAAGTGGAAGCGTGATCTAATTTTTCGAGTATGTGATATTTTTGTGTTCTGAAAACGCCAAAAACTGTTCGCTGTCGTATAACAAAAGTGGTTTAACATATTGTGTTGTAGTAATTTTCGACTAGAAAATCTATGTCATCAACATTTTTTTTAATGAATTACCGATTTAGTTGTCATGTTACAATTTTTAGTACATCATATAGTGCGAAAAGTGAGAATTGGCTAGTGATGGCAACGGAGAATATTGTAAAAACGATTTTGAAAATTGTCATTATTTAAATAGATAACTCTTTATTGCACACCATAACAGAAAATACAGAAGTATAGCGATTTACTCAGAAAAAATTACTCAATTTGCGAGTGTTCTGTCTTGTTCTTGTATCGTAGCATCTGTTATCTATCAGACTTAGAAAGAAATATTTATTTATTTATATTTTTTCATGTTAACATATAATATACAATTTCAGCGCCCCTAGCGGCATATTTGCCAAACCTGTTTTTTTCTATATAACTGACACTTGTCGATCGTGAGCGCGTGCACTGCGCGAGTGATGTGACTATATGTGACTGACAAATGAATGAAAACTACTCTACGGGTATCATATAATCTGTGGTTATGGTCTCGATTTAGCCATCCAGCCAAACTTTTAGGTGAAAAACCGGTAAAAATGCCGGTAGAACTCAATTTGTTGATGATTAGATTGAGCTTTACCATACATGGTACGAGATACCTATCCTATTTCAGGTCTTATATCCCTCATCATAGTTTCAAGGAGTTGTTTTAATAGAACTATAATCTTTACCCCCACCTCTAATTTTATTTGTTAGCTCACCCCCCACAAACCCCTTTTGGAATATATATCTCATAGTAAAAATTGAGCTAAACGAACTAATTATTCCTGAACGAGTCGTGTGTCAAAAACGTGATCGATTCGATTGTTTGGTGGTAGGTAGGTACCTACCTACTTGTTTTGAAATTTTCTCTAAGCCAACCAAGAAAGAAATTGATTGAAACCATGGATCCCAGCTATAGAGCGTTTCCAAATGAATTCGCAGATTACCTGCAATCTATTGTGCAGTTGGGTACTCTGGAAAGAGTTACGCAGAGTTTGGATGAGGAGCTTGCAGATTCACAAAGGGCCATGAATGAAATAAAGGGTCTTTTGGAGTGTAAATCATCAGCACAGAACGTAGAGCGGCCTGAAAATGCAGCCGGTGCTAGCGGCTTGAAGCAGGAAGACGTTACACAGTTTTTGGATGCATCAGCTCCACAAGTATTGATGCCAGACATGCCAGAAAGTAACATCGACGAAGTGGACTTGGATAACGTGATAGCTAGCATGAAAGGTTACGCTGAAGACCTAAAGAAAAACTTCGTTTTACCCCAGCTTCAAGCACGCGAGACTAGACAAGATATGCAGAGCATGGATTTGAACCAATATGCGTCTGCATTGGATCAGCTCTGTAAGCGGCTGGCGCACATCAAACTTGGCAAACACGATGATACTAAAAAGAATCCAGATCTTGAAGGCAAATTAGATCAGCTGTGTAAAGATGTAAAAAATTTCTCCGAGGCTAGTAATACATGTTTAAAACTATTAGAGATCTTGAACTTGTTCTTTACTATTATTTCATGCAATACTATGTTCTTTTCAGTTGGTGAAGTTGAGGACAACAGTCAGCGAGGTAAACAAGAATTGGACAAACACACAACAGAACAATGATGCCCTACACTATGATAACATCATAAATAGGCTGCTGTCGGGCATCAATGAAGTTGCATATTTACTTCAAAATAAGAATTAAAATTCAAAATATTTTTATTGATAAAATAGGAATACTGCCTTGTATATAAGATATTGTAACCATTTGTTGTGTGTGTGAAGCATGATGTGGTGACTATCTGAATGTGATGAACTCTGAAGTTCTGACCCCTACAAGGGGTTTTACGAGATCTACTGTTTTTCTAAGAGTACCTACAATTTAAAACTTAACCCAATATCTTGATTGATATGTTATTATTCCTACTGTAGTTGTGGTGAAACACCATGTAATTGAAAAAATCAAAAATAATTTTGTATTGTGTTGCAAATCATCTTTTTTCAGTAACACTATCTACCTATGTCTACAAGTGAATAATGAAAGTGAATATGTATAAGGTAGAGATTGATTTCAAACTTTGGATTAAAATGGTCACTGTACGAGTAAGTCAGTAAATTGTCAGTCAAATCATAGTTCAATTAGTAAAAGTACCTGTATCTTGTTTATGTAAAAAGATTAAGGGTAGTAATTGAATTGACCGCCGCAGCCAATGTGTTAAAGACACCTTTGCATAGTCAAACTCAATATTATTTTTCAATTGTAACTCAAATTCAGATGCTAGATTGCTAGTTTATCATAAAGAAAATTAAAGATGTAATTTTTTGTATTCATAATGATATAATAAAATATTAAATGAAAATTAAATTTGTTTTATGTATCAATGGTGAAAAAGTCAATTCATGCATTTTCAGTAGTTCATTAAGTCAATTGGTCTGACTCCAGATCAGTCTCGGTCACGGTGTAATTTAATTCTTTTACTTTCCTTATCATGTTCCATATAGTCTGAGTCATCATTTTTTGCAGTATTATCTTCATCCCTTGAGATTCGTTCATCAGCTTCCAGAACTTTATAATGGACTCCATGGAAAACTGTTCCATTGAGAGTTTTCATTGCATCCTGTGCAGCTCTTATACTAGCATATTTGACAAAGCCAAATGTTTTATTAGGAAAAGTGCAAACATCAATAAGATCACCAAAGCGGCAGAAAATGTCTCTTAGTACAGAGAGAGATGGTGGATATGGTTTGCAAACAATGAAGCATCTCTGTGCAACTCTACTTGTGGGGTTGGCCATTGGCTGTGGATGAGGCAAACCTATGCTACCGTAACTGTCAGACTCAGTTGTATGTGCTTTTGAATCCATTTTCGACACTGTTGCTGCTTTTATAAGAGATGAAGTTTGAGCTATAGCATCCGCCAACTGTAGCAAGTTAGGATTGCCAGCATCTAATGAATTCTTGAAGCTATTGACAATATTCGCTAAGTTGTTAGCAACTTTATTTAATGGGTTATCATCTGGTTTGATTGTAACAATTTCACCAGATGGAAATTCAAAGTTATTGATTCTTTCGAATGCATAAGCTGCAGCTTTCTCACAGTCATAAGTGATAGTTGCTTTACAGAACCCATTATATGTGTCTACATTGTACTGGCACCTCAACATTCCAGGCACAATGTTGAATAGCCTCTCTATACTTGTCTGTGGAACCTGAGGGCTACATGTTACTATGATGGTATCATAGTTGCAAAGCATAGACTTTGTGGTGAGGGAAAGGGGTTCTTTGTGGGTACAGTCATTGAAACTATCATTCATACTAAAGTTACTGCCCAGAGGACTATCAATAGGGTGCATAGCACTTGAATCAAGACTATTTCTAGAGCGCTTCAATTCATCTTTCGGTGTTGCAAACACTGGTTTATATTTTTGATCACACTCTTCAAAAGCTTTTGCAGCATCATAAAAGTTAAAATAATTAACATAGGCAAATCCTTTGCAAGTACCTGTTACTTTATCTTTTTGTAAATGGACAGAACTCACATGCCCAAAATTAGAGAAGTGATCTCTGATTTCACTTTCAGATATGTCTTTGTTAACTTTAATAAACAGCCTTTTATACCGCTCTTCATTATGTGTGCCTGTTTCATTTCTGTTTAATGCAATCATAACTTTTACTGGCTTCTGATTAGGCTGTATCTGTTTTAAGTGTAGATCTTGTATCGCTGCAGCAGCTGATGATGTTTTAGCGTATTTTATGTAAGCTACCCCTTTGGAATCTCCTGTGTTACGGTCCCTGGGTATATGCAAATCTTCTATGTCACCAAATTTCTCGAATGCGGCATGCAGCTCCTCTTTTTGGGTTTGTTTTCCGCATACCACAAAAATTCTTGAATATGGCGGTTTCTCCTCTTTGCGATCTTCAGCACGATTACTGTTGTACATCATTAAAATTTAAGTAATTCTTGTTAGTTCGTTGTCGTAGGTCAAGCGAGTCAATCAGTCAGTTATTATTCACGTCGTTTCGTCGCAATAGGTGGATTGGTCCGAAAGTCAAAACACGATTGAATTAACTTTGTAAAAAAATAATTAGTGAGGTAGTTCGTCGTATGAATAATCTCAAAATAAATATTTAAAATGTATCATCAATCGTTGGCGTCTTCAAATTAAGCTTTACTTACACTCACACTTTAAGTATCTACCTCTTCTGTCTGACTGTCTGTCTAAAGTCTCAACTGACAGACAGACGTCGAAATAACGTATGTAGTTCGTCTGACATCGAAATTGAAATTGACCTAAATATGTAACCGGATAAAGTATGGCATAGACAAGTACGTACTAGTGATGTATGTAAACTGGTAATATATTGAGCTCATTTTCTTATACCGTGACACTTTTTTCTTTATCGTGTCATCAATGTTGTCAACTTGTCAAAGTCATTCATTGAGTTGATGTATGGTCGAAGTGTGAGTGGCAGTGTGTTTATTTTTATTTCGGTGTTTTTATTTAAGTTACTGCAATCTGTACTGCGCACTTGTAAATATTCCAAGAATGTGAAGTTACTATTTTTCGCTGGTTATATTGAGAACTCATTTAGATTCATTTATGCCTGATACCTAGTCGTCAAACAATTTTTGTAAACAGTGGCCTCGGCATCATGTTCGGCAACTCTGAAAGCTATACTTTTCCTACTCGGCAACGATTTTTCAGGAACGGCGAATTTGAAATGGAATTGAATGATTTGTTCAATAAGAAGTACCAATTTCGGTTCAATAACGAATGGAAATTGCCTGGCAGAGAACTTTGGTTCACAACGCCACCTTGGAAGGTGAAAGAGCTTGAAATTCTGAAGAACAGACTAAACTTCCATAAGAGTCAACTTAATGATTTTAATATTGAAGAGTGGAGCAGTCATACGCGGCGCCGAAACCCGGCAGGAGAAGTCGGGTGGAAGATCAGATGTCTCATCAACCCTGAATTCCTTACACAAGCATGGACCAAGTTCTATGAGTGTGCATCTACATACAACATAATACCCAGACAAGCCATGTCTGATGGTAAAATGGTCTCACTGCACCTTTGTGAGGCTCCTGGTGCCTTTATTACATCTTTGAATCATTACATGAAGTTGAACTACCCTAATGTTGATGTAAGTGTATTTTTGTTAACCCTGACATTTAACCCTTCAGAGATCAAGTTTCCAGACACAATAGAAAATCAATTGTTATGCAACCGCCGGCGGTCTTATGATCTTCAAGGGGTTAAACTTTAGTCTGATAGCCATAACACTAGTTTATTTCCCATAATTTGTATTTGTTTGTTATTATTACAGTGGAGGTGGATAGCAAATACACTTAATCCATACTATGAAGGTAATTCACCATCAAACATGATCAGTGATGACAGGTTCATGTTTCATACATTGTACAACTGGGACTTTGGTGTAGATAACACAGGAAATTTAATGGACTGGGATAATTCTCAGGCAATTGTGAAGAGGGCAAAGTCTCTGGGCAAGGTATTTATTCAGGGGCCATCTCAGTATTCCAAGTTTGTCGCTACATTCCCAGAACATATTTTTTTATGGGATTTAGTTATTTTGCTACTTAGCTTATCTTTAAACAATAAATTTATGTATGTATTTGTTGTTTCAATTTCAAGGTGTTGCTAGTAACAGCAGATGGATCTATTGACTGCATGCAGAGGCCAGATGCTCAAGAAGAAGTCACATCTCCCCTTCATTATTGTGAAATAATTACTGCGCTACAAGCCCTTAGTCCAGGTTGGTATTCTAGTCTATTTATTTTAGTAGTTGTTAAAAAAAATTACTTAGTAATTGCACAATTTTTCTACAAACAATTATATAGGGTCTAATTAGTTAGGTCTAAGTTGGGTGGGACAAGTGTAAGTCTCTTTGCAAGCCTATGTACAGAAATAAGCAAAAGTTTTGTAATGTTTTTGTCTAATTATTTTTTATATTTTTATAACTTAAGCAATTATTTTGCAAGTTTTTACGAAATTAAATCAAATTTCACTTACAAAAATTAATCGACTGTGTCATCCGGTGGGACTCGAACCCACGTCCCTTCGCTATCCGGGCGAGTGCTCTTACCAACTAAGCTACGGAGGACGTTAGTCAGTCAACGAATTTTTAATTATTTTTTTCAGGGGGAACATTTGTATTTAAGCTCTTCACAATGTTTGAGCATTCAACTGTGAGCCTGCTCTACTTGATCAACCACTTGTTTGGTGAAGTCAACATCTACAAGCCAGTCACTTCCCGCCAGGGAAACTCTGAAGTATATGCAGTTTGCCTAAATTATAAAGGCATAGCTGCCTTAGAAATGAGCATACAGATGCTGAAATTAGCGTATGGGACAGACATTTATAGCACTTGCTCATTATTCCCCCTTGATGCAATACCTAAAAGTTTTTTAAAACAGATAGAAGAATGTGCCTGCTATTTCGGTTCAATTCAGTGTCATGTAATTAATGAGAACCTTCAAGCCTATCTTATGCAGAAGAACATGGCATTACACAGAGATATAAAACAAATACGAACAATTGTCGCCACGGAATTTATTTGGCAGTATGGTTTAAAGCCTTTGGATTATGAGTTAGAAATATTAAAAGGAATTTTGCATGAAGAGAACAAAGTAAATATGAATCCCAGATACCATCGTGGCTCCTATACTGAACGCCAATTGTATACCAAATTGTCATTGAAAGAAAAATCCAAAAATTTGAACTCATTTTTACAAGCTGAGATTTTGACAAATCCCCTTATATTAATAAATGAATCAGTGAAATGGTTGTCATTTTATGATAAAGATATAACACTAAAACTTATTTTTACGTTTGGACTTCCATTACAAAAAATTAACAGCTCAAAATTTATATTTGTGCCAATATTCAGATTATACCAGCAGATATTAACAGAAAGGGAATTCAAAGAAATTATATTTACCAAAGGTATAAAGTCTTGTGAACAAAACCTGAAAAATTTAAATATTCAAATAGACAAACAAATCTGTTTGCCAGAATTTGATCACTCTGAAAGTTATGGCGTTTTCGAAAAAAAGTGTTTTCAAACACTCTTCAGTATGCTTAAAATGCTATCTATCGGGGAAACACTTCTCATAGAGAATTTTAACCTTCTAACACATTTCAATGTAAGTTTTCTGTATATTCTTTCCAAGAAATGTTTCGAAAAGACTGGTTTTACATCTAGTGACTGTATTATTCTTTGTAATCTGTTGAACAAAACGGCATTTGAATATTTAGATCAAATACAAAGTGAATGTGAGAAGGTACAGAACGAGGATAAGAAAGATGTGTTGAACACTTTACCTGTACAGACAACAAATGTTGGAGAATTTTTCAACAGTATTGTATTTTATAACAACACAGTTTACAGGAACAAATGTACAGATTATTTGTCTACAATAGAGCAAAGTATCTAAAGCCTGTTGTTTACTAGGTATTGTATTTCGTATTTATATACAAGATGTTTTATTTTTATTACATTTACTACTAGCTACTTGTAGTACATAATAATTCTAAATGTTTAAATTAACACTACAATTCCGATTACATTTCATAAATGTTGTAGATTGTGAAATACATATGACAAAAATATAATATTAAGACCACATAATATGCGAGTTTTATTTATCTTTAAGGCCCACTTTTATGAAACTCGTTAAATACGTTTAACGGTAATTATGTTAAAATATCAACCCGTTTCTGCCAACGTCGAATGACTGACAAAAACAGCATGATGTTTTTAAATTTGTTTAGCGCTAAGTGTATTTATCGAGTTTCGTAAAAGTGGGCCTAAGAATCAATATTCAAAACAGTTTTAGTAACGTAAACGGTAGTTTCTGCTGTCCCTGTCACTAATGCCAACATGTCAGTGCGAGCGAGCGCGACGGCTAGACGCGAAAATACGGACAATGTGTTATCAGCGTAGAGCCCCTGCATATCCGTCATAACTCGTACCTAAGTAGTGAGTGAACTGCTTCCTTATTCCTAAGTAGGATGCTACATACATAGGATGGTGTAATAAGGGCTTTAATAACAGCCTACCAAGCTACGAAACTCTAATTTATAAAATTAAGAAACAATGTCCGTCTTCCTCTTTCGCTAACCCGTGCAAAACTCTCGCCCATCTCTTCTTGCTTTGCTACGAACGTGTTAAGCGAGCTCTATTTACGGATTTCTTATCTGTGATAAATTTTAATCTATGGCTATGGGCGGAAAAAAGAAAGACAATATGATCTACATCTATCTCATCTCATTCTGTGTGTAAGTAATTGTCAAACAAAACTATATTTTTTCTGAAGATTCAAACAATTAAAATAGTGCAAAAGTCACATAGTTCGATGTATTGTGTTAGCTTGTTAAAACTAGTAGTGTGTTCATTTGTGCGCCTACTTGCATCGATACAATGGATATAAACGAAGGTAATTTTTATAACCTTATTTGGCGGCATTTTGTTTTTTTCCGTTAGTTCACTTTGGAGTTGGGACTGCTACTCTATAAACGAAGCTCACGATGTTTTATATATCCCTAAATAAACGGCAGCCTTACATTACCTTTTAGTATTACGGGAAGTTTATCAACTGGTAAGTAATTATTTAGGGTTATGTTTAGGGTTATCTATCTAATTTCTTCAGAATTTTTTTATATGTATTTGAATGTATGTCGTGTATAGTAATGTACATATTGGAAATACAACAAAATGTAATTTCATGATTTTGCTTTCAAACTTTGAAATTTTTCCAGGAACCACTACAGACGACCTATGGACGCCATACAAGGAGCTGGTGGCGGTGGTGGAGGGCTACCTCGCTGACGAGAGCGGAGGTGCGCCCTACGCTGTCCACACGTTTGAATCTGTGCTGCGTCGTCACAAACAAACCTTCTTGTCTCTTCTTAAAAATCCGGTTAGCATTTTTGTTTTTAAAATGTAACTCCAAATAATAAAAATCTAGAAAGTAAGGAATCGTATTTAGCAATAATAACAATTATGGCAATGCCTTGTTCTCTCTGTAATTATTGTTTATGAAAGAAAGAAAAATATTTGGTACATTACACATAAAAAACAAGCACATATAAAATTAAAATAAAGTAGAGTTTGTAATGTTACCAAACTGGTACCCACTCAGCCTTTATGCCATGGCAAGCCATGGCGCTGGTTTTCTGTGGGAACCATTGATGAGGTAGAGAGAGTTACCACCAGACATTACAATTCAACCTAAGAAAGACCTATAAACTAAGCTATAGAACGAAACTAGAAGTAGGTGGTTAGGTATAACAAACTATCAAAAACAAAAACATTGACAATGTTCAGGCGTTTTTGCTTGTAAGTAGTTCTTAGTAGTTACATGTGTTTGCTGTTACAAGTGTACTTATACAAAATGCAATTGCTTGTGTGTGTGCAATGCTACTTATGGCACTAGTGTACCAACTTTCATAATAAACTTTTGTAGGCCAAAAATCAGAACAGCCGAGAAGAGATCAAAAGAGGCATCACAGAAGGTGTGAACCTGCCCAGTGTAGGTCGGACCCTGCTCTCCAAAGAACTGGTGGATGAAGCTATTATTATATCAGGTATGTTTTTATTTGTAAAGTCATAAGAATAACCTTAAAATTACATCATGTGCATGTTGGCCATTTGGAAGTGTTATAATTCATCCCCTGAATTTCCCTACCCATTTGCATTGATTGGGGGCACCATGTTTTCACAAAAAATATGGTCCTTGTGGCTGCCACATATTTTATTTGTATCTTGACAAAAATTTTCTATTTATAAGGTCACCTCCAAAAGACAGACAAAATTTTAATAGGGCATCTAATTATATTAGAAAAATTGTACCCTAGCATTAAAACAAAAAAAATAGGCTTATTTCTGTTTTTAACCTAACAAACTAAATGTAATATTTTTAAGAGCTTAATTTGGTTTATCAGCCCTCTCTGTCATTTCACTCGGTCCCCACTCTACGCGGCGGGGTAAAAGTCATTTATTTATGTATGTAGGCCCACAGGGGGCACTTATACACGTCTCAACATATATTTTTTAAGCCCTACCACTGCTTCGGGACAAATTGTGGGCTAGTGCTGAGAAGAAGAAGGAAAGAAAGAGGGTAGCCCCGCCCTACGCCACGGCACGTGTATGGATGCCTTTGGCGGCATTGCGGTTTCTTTGTCGGTTCGTTTTATGCGTTCCGACATATATATATATCTCTCATAGTGGCGTCCTTATTGGATTCATTGAAACATCGAACGTTGGTATTGCATTTACGCGAGCGATAATTCCTCATTCACGGGTGTTTTATTTTACTTTTTTATCAAAGTCGTTTTTGGCGATTAACTCGAAAACTAGCATTCCAAAAATATGGTTGTATTATCTAAAACGAATTAATTTAATATGTTGTATTTGTCCCTTAAATCTCGTCTGTCTTTTGGAGGTAACCTTATATTAGTTAGCAATTGAAGCTCTAGAGCATAGGTAACAAAATTTTTTAGCCTAAGATCCAGACTTATTCCTCTATGAAGTCTCACCTAGCTCATCTGACCAACATACTGTAATTTTAAATTCGGGTGCTTTCGTGTGCCGGAGATGGCTCCAGACCCCTGCTGAATGGTCTGTTCAAGAAAAGATTGTCTGAGGTCAAGGAGTTTATTAGAAATGAAATGATATGTATTAAACTGAAAAGTTTACATACATATAGTCCGTTTTTCTTAGCGGTTTGAACATTGTAAACAATCTTTTTATGACTTTTAAAACTAATACTGGTGAAAAAAAAAATTACTAATACCTCTAAAAAGCTGCATATATTAAACAATAAACTACCTATATTAGGATATAATTTTTGTGTATATCTTATTTTAAAATGAATAATTTCGTTATTAAGGAATGTCAAGATTATTTTCAATTTTGGACAAGCAATGGAAAACGGACTTTATTGATGTGGGCACTGATTCCTGCACTAGGATTCCCTGTGTCAATCAGTCTCTTTTGTCATATTCACTTATAAAATAAACCTTTAGTTGGTACTAAAGGTAAAGTAAATAATTAGCAATAAAACATAAAAGTAGTGTGTATGAGTGTGTGGGTGTGTTATTCTGTGTGCTTGTGTGTATGTTGGTGTGTGTTTCCACAAAATATACCAAGGCAAAAAACTAAAGCGATGTTTGTTGATGTCTCGCGTTGTCCCTGTCAGTCAATTCTAAAACAAAAGTCCCTTCATGTCTGTCTGTCTGTACGTTATGTCGTGCCAGTCTTACCATGAAGGCTGGACGCCGCGACCCCTGCTTTAGAGGATGTGTGTTCTGTATGTTTACAGACATGTACAACGTGAACGAGTACTTAGCGCTCGAGCTGTTGCACACGGCGCAGAGACAGTCGCCGCGGCACCCGGGTCTGCCGCGCGGGCTGGTGGCCGTGCTGCTGTACTACGACGGGCGCCGCGCGCTCGCTATGGCGCTCAAGGAGCTGCTGCTGGCGCGCGACGGCGTGTGCTGGTACAGTGCCGCATTATAGTCCTATACGCTCGTGCGCGACCCTCCGGCGGTCGTCAGAGAGAGGTGCGGAGGACGAGACTCGCTAGATGTCAGCGGAGACGGGTGATGTTCCCCCAATCACATCACAACATGAGACGCAGGAACATCTTGCGGGGCGAAAGGAGGGTCGCGCTCGAACTTGTCCCATTATAGTCTAGGTCAAGTCTATTATTAGTCATAGGGCTGCCGCAAACGGCGCAGAGGCAGTCTAGTCATAGTCTAGCCCTCGAATGTCCCATATAACCTTGCTTCCATGGGGTGTAAATAATAATAACTAATAAGTAATTAATATTTAATACATGAAACAGGTTACAGACGTAATACAGATTCATAGAACAAAAACAATAAAACAAAATATACATATTACAAGATATAAACACAACAAAATTAATATCCAGCCAAGCAATAATTTTTGTACATATTTTGTACCAAAGTCACCAAAGAAATTCCCTACTCAATTGTGCCAGTTCACTAGTCTGGTTCTTTACTACAGTTACTAATTATAGTCTAAATAATGAGGGATTTTTCTAGTGTCAAAAATCAGTACTTAGAAATCTGCTAGATGGCGTTGACCGATCTAAGTCAGGTAGGTGTTTATTTTAGAAAAAGAATGGTTTCATGTAATATGTTGTAATGTTTATGTTTAGCATGTTTTTGATTCACGCCTACTAAGAAGTCGTTTTTCAACAATTTAGTTTTTTCTATTAAATTTTATTTTTAATTGCAATTTGAATCTTGCTAATTTTTAACGTAAGTACTTCCACTACACGTCTGTACACATAATATTACAATAATTTGTTTTTGTTTTATGCTCAATGATTTCGACGCAATATTTGTATTACCTAAATAGAATAGCGCCATTTATCAACATAAAATAAACCAAAAATTTTAAGTTGTCAGTAAATCCCTCATCTAATAGGTTCAATTTGACAGTCGACGTATATGGTCGGGTGTTTACGAATAGGTAGGTAAAATATTAGATTCAGACAGCAAATTGAGCATGTTTTACAATAATGTTCTATGAACCACAAATAAAATGAAGTCTTCAAACTCATAATTGCATAATGAAATGAATCGATAAATCTGTACCTCCATCACGAGTAAAAAGGTGAAAGCACTAAAATTAAGTAAAAAATAGAATAGAACATGTCCGATTTGAGACGTCTGTCAGCTGAAACTGAAATGTGTTGCATTATATACTTTTAAGTTAGTGCTATCTGTCTTTTCTTATTTTAAAATCAAAAGCATTTTATTTTCATTGTTTTATGTGTTGTGTATAGAATTCTTCCGCATACACTGCTATGTTCTATGATAACTCTGAGCTGTCGAATTGAACCTATTAGATTATTCAGACAATAGTTTGCTGCAGTTGACTATTTTGATTTTTATCTGGCGACCTTAATAAAGGAGGGCTTTTGGCCGCAGGGTGGGAAGGGAAGTTTCGAGTACGGCTGACACCGCCATCGGGGTTGTAATCAAGAGCAAACCTGTTGAATATCAAACTATTCCTACCTATTCTATTAGAAGTTCAAACAGTGTTATCAGTTTTACACAAAGCTTGTGTCCCTGTGACCGCGTGACCCTATATTTACACCAATTTAACTTCTTCTATTTCCAAAAGGTCAATAAACGCTCGCGAAGAGATCGTGAACTACGTGTCCCGCTACGTGCAACAGCTGATATCGGACGGGCTGATAGACGCGGTACTGGACGCGTTACGACAGTTCACGCTGGAGGGCGAGCTGCAGCTGCTGCAGGCCAACCGCGCGCTGCCCCCCCCGCGCCACCACGCGCGCCTGCAGGCCAGCATAGAGGCCACCAGGTACACTAGTGGCTACTGGCGCCACAGCCGCGACAGTTCACGCTGGAGGGCGAGCTGCAGCTGCTGCAGGCCAACCGCGCGCTGCCCCCCCCGCGCCACCACGCGCGCCTGCAGGCCAGCATAGAGGCCACCAGGTACACTAGTGGCTACTGGCGCCACAGCCGCGACAGTTCACGCTGGAGGGCGAGCTGCAGCTGCTGCAGGCCAACCGCGCGCTGCCCCCTCCGCGCCACCACGCGCGCCTGCAGGCCAGCATAGAGGCCACCAGGTACACTAGTGGCTACTGGCGCCACAGCCGCGACAGTTCACGCTGGAGGGCGAGCTGCAGCTGCTGCAGGCCAACCGCGCGCTGCCCCCCCCGCGCCACCACGCGCGCCTGCAGGCCAGCATAGAGGCCACCAGGTACACTAGTGGCTACTGGCGCCACAGCCGCGACAGTTCACGCTGGAGGGCGAGCTGCAGCTGCTGCAGGCCAACCGCGCGCTGTCCCCCCCGCGCCACCACGCGCGCCTGCAGGCCAGCATAGAGGCCACCAGGTACACTAGTGGCTACTGGCGCTACCGCTACAGCCGGGACAGTTGACGCTGGAGCTGGGTTACTTTAAGTATGATTATTGTGTCCCTTGCCTATTCGCGCTTTTGTCTGTCAACATTATGTATTAACTACTGGTTGGAAGTTATTAGGCCTTAGTACTAAACATCTGTAAACGTGTAAACTAGATGTAACATTAACAGCTGTTCCCCTTATAAAAATAAATAAAACAAGCTCTAAATAATAATTTTGTCGACAGAAAGTTGCTCGCGGGAGTGGTATTCGCAGCGTCAGCACAGCGCGGACTACAAAGAGGCCTTCTCAGACTGATCTCAGAGGTGAGAATCTTCTATCAGTAGTACATAAATTAATAAATTAGTGATCTAAATATTAATTGAGGTTTTTTTTTCAGCAAACTACGTCACCATCACTAGGACCAACGGGAGCATTAGACGAAGTGTCTTTGGCACTCCAAATGGCACTGCTATATGCGTTGGATTTATCAGTATTACACAGGTAACACAATAATGCAGTCCTCTATTTCCTCCTGTTCCTGTGCCTACACCCAATTAATTATTGTCCAATCTATCTGCCTATAAAACTGCCACTATCGGGCAGTCTGAATCACTTATATTAAAACCTTATTTCCTCTCACGCCTTTAGTTGTCCTTAAATTCTCGTATCGTTAAAGATCTGATATCCCGTTGATATCTGATAACTATCGCACTGAGATCATGGTTTCAGGTTTTATTTTTTGTATGTTTATAGGAGAGAAGACGGAGAAGAGTTAGCAAAGAAGTTACCTCTCATAGAAGACCCAGAACTGATCCCGATACTGCTGGAGCAACTATCGCCGCCATCACAAGGCCCAACCCAGGGAGAGAATAGTGGCGTCACAGCTGCAGGTAAGTTCTTAAGCCAGTGATAGATTAAATGTTTTTTTTTTCTAAAATATTTTTTCTCGATCGCCCTCGGGGTCAACAGGCAGGGGGTCAACCAAGTGAGACATTGTGTGACAAGGGGGAGGAAGGAGTCTGAATCAAAAGTTCAAAACGTATTATGAAATTACAGCAAATAAGACGTCACAGTAACAGAAAGGGGTGTCTCAAAAAGTTGTGACGTGTGAGACAAGGTGTGGGTGTGTGACTATCTGTGACAAGGATGGAGAACGGGTCAGCAATTTTCGTAATATAAGTGGACGTATTTTATGGATGACCCCAATAGGGCATTATCGCCCTCGTTGAAATCCTATGTGTTAGATATAAAGACTCATTTAATCTTATCTGTGACTTCTATCTATCCAGTTCTTTCATCTAATCTTGTGTCCAAATATATAAAAAAATGTCTTGTTTTCAGAACCAAATCTATGTTTTTGTAGACTTTTGCATAATATTGACCTGCTGGCTTGCCTAATTTGAATGCTATCGTGAGCAATTACTTATGCAAAGCGAGTTGAAGTTTTCTCATTATTTTAAAAGCTATCATTGCTTTCCAGATGTCTGTTTAAAAGTTATTAATTGATTTCCTGAAAGCTATAACTATTTTTAATCGAATTAGGTGGTAGTCCTGCGGCTCAAGCTAGAAGTACATTGATATGATATTTGACAGGCGCTGGCTGCCGCGCACTGTGCCAGTTATCATTAGGACTGGCCCTAGCCGCCCTGAAGCGAGGCCCGCAGTCGCTGGCGCGGCACCAGCTGAAGGTCGAGCTGTTAGATCAGGATGAGGCGCTGGTGGACGCCGCCATCGACGGGAAGGTACTGTGTGTGTGAGAGACGCGTGCCGGCCGTGACAAACATACGAATATTGCGGCAGTAAAACTTGATATAGTGCGGATGACAGCACATCTAGCGTATTCCAGTTATATTAAAAATGAAATAGAAGTAATTTCGCACCGAAAATGTGTAGTTGGCGCTGTATACATAGCGATGCGCTGTACTTGTCAATAAAAGAAGATTTTTTAAGTCAATCGTTTAATTAGTCTTACTTATACAGGTATTCGAATACCTGGCCGAGGCGATCCTGTCGACGGATTTCGTGTGGAAAGAAGAGTATTACCAGCGGCGGATACACACGCTCATCACGGACTTTATCGTCCTCATGCACTCCAAACTCATGGAGATGAGGGTCAAGTAAGTGCGCCATTCCATGTTAAAATAATTGGTTTTTCATTATTTGTAAGGCCATTTTGAGTTACCACTTCGTATGTAATGAGCTGGGGGTTTCCTTTAAGTCGTCTAAAATTACTAGTCCTTATTTATTTGGTTGAACGAACTGGTCTATACTTTTAACGCACAATTCTTGTCTGTCTCATTTAATAGTTGATTTCGCATTTTATAGTTTGGTCTAAATAGGCCTAATTTTAGAATTTCTAATATTAAATGCACTAAAATCTATTGTCAAATGGGAAAACCGATTGTGTTAACCTCGACTTGCGTAATTTTATTTAGTCGAGTGTAATTTAAAAGTTGGAGGCGTGGTGCAAATCATGCGCGCTTCAGCACTGCGTAAAGCATCATGTCTTATCTGAGTTTATTTGCACCTCAGAGCGGACGAAGCGGCGCGCGCCGTAGCAATGTACGCGGCGGAGGGCGTGGCGCCGCCAGCGGGCACCGGCACTAGCCGCACGCGGCTCGACGCGCTGCTGCGCTGCGTGGAGCGGCTGTACGCGCGCGACCCGCTCGCGCTGCGCCGCGAGTACTGGGCCGCCGCAGCCGCCGCCGCCGACCGCGCGCCGCCGCACAGGTCGGTACAGTGTCGCTACAGCGGGACCGGCACTAGCCGCACGCGGCTCGACGCGCTGCTGCGCTGCGTGGAGCGGCTGTACGCGCGCGACCCGCTCGCGCTGCGCCGCGAGTACTGGGCCGCCGCAGCCGCCGCCGCCGACCGCGCGCCGCCGCACAGGTCGGTACAGTGTCGCTACAGCGGGACCGGCACTAGCCGCACGCGGCTCGACGCGCTGCTGCGCTGCGTGGAGCGGCTGTACGCGCGCGACCCGCTCGCGCTGCGCCGCGAGTACTGGGCCGCCGCAGCCGCCGCCGCCGACCGCGCGCCGCCGCACAGGTCGGTACAGTGTCGCTACAGCGGGACCGGCACTAGCCGCACGCGGCTCGACGCGCTGCTGCGCTGCGTGGAGCGGCTGTACGCGCGCGACCCGCTCGCGCTGCGCCGCGAGTACTGGGCCGCCGCAGCCGCCGCCGCCGACCGCGCGCCGCCGCACAGGTCGGTACAGTGTCGCTACAGCGGGACCGGCACTAGCCGCACGCGGCTCGACGCGCTGCTGCGCTGCGTGGAGCGGCTGTACGCGCGCGACCCGCTCGCGCTGCGCCGCGAGTACTGGGCCGCCGCAGCCGCCGCCGCCGACCGCGCGCCGCCGCACAGGTCGGTACAGTGTCGCTACAGCGGGACCGGCACTAGCCGCACGCGGCTCGACGCGCTGCTGCGCTGCGTGGAGCGGCTGTACGCTCGCGACCCGCTCGCGCTGTGAAGTGGCTGCCACTCGCGACTCAGTCTTCTTCGCGACATGCCACTAGTGTGGCGGCCACTTACCATTTTGCCAAAACATATGTCAAAGAATCTAGCTGATAAGTTTCAATTGTAGTAGCCACCGACCACCTTCGTTCGCGCAGAACCTAAGGGCCCTGAGTCATCGACCACGGCCACCGGTAGCTTGCGACAAGCTGTTCACATAATACGTCTTGTATGAAGTCGCGTCACATGTGTAATAAGTGACGTTCACTCACGACTAAGTGTCCGCGAGATAGTACAAGTGTCGGCAACTCACAATTATAATGGCGATCACCGACCACTAGTAGCAGTCACTGACCACCGGAGACAGCCACCGACCACTCTCGGTTACAGGGGATCAAGGGACGTAGTGCGCGACCGCCACTGAAGCGTGGGGTCAAGACTAGAACGGGAACCCTAAGAATTGCAGTCTGCGGACGCTTGTGATTAGATTGGGTGAATTGATCTAAAAGAATGCGCCTACTGCCCGCACTCCCAGTCACCGTTCTCGTCCGCACCGTGCTCCTGTACCCCCCTGAATTAAGCAGTTTTCCTATATTAATTTATTTCGTTTCCAGGGCTGCGGGAAGAGCGGCAACGCTGTACAAGTTCGTCCGTCTCTCCGGCGAGCTGGTCTGCGCGGCGTTGTTGCCGCCGTATCTGCGGGCACTAGCGGCGCTGGCCGTGCCGCAGCACACGTGGGCGCTGCTAGCGAGGCGAGACGCGCTGTCAGCGCACCATCTGCTGACCGCGCTGGCCAGATACTACACGTGAGTAATAGAATGAAATGGAATAAGTGAGTGAAGCGTCGAGTTGCTGTTCATATGCGCGTCGCGGGGGTAGCGGGTGAATAGGCGGTGATCGGAGGTGAGCCGATCACTTGAGTGATGGGATAGGTGGAATGAACGTGTTAATTCGTGTCTATGCAAATACGGCAGAAAAAGTATTCGTACCAAATGTATGTTATATTCTGACCAAATATGTATGGGACCGCACCATATTCCGGAAAACAACAGGAAATAATTTCTTTTACTGGTAACGGAAACGACAAATCATCATTGGCATGTCAATATTTGTCATAGTGAATTGTGTCAAAGAGGAAGCGTGATCTAATTTTCGAGTATGTGATATTATTATGTGTTAAAAACGCCAAAAACTATTCGCTGTCGTTAAGAAAAAGTGGTTTACCATGTGTTTTAGTCATATTCGACAAAGAAATCTGTGTAATCGACATAATTTCTTCAAATGAGTTACCGATTTAGTTGTCATATCACAATTTTTGGTACGTCATATACTGTGAACAGTGAGAATTGGCTATTGATGGTAACAGAGAATATATTAAAAACTATTTTGAAAAATAACAATTATTTGTACTTGTTTTGAGAGTTTTTTCTTTATACCTTACTTAAATATTATACTGAAATAGTTTGTAGAAGTTTCAAAAATTTCATTTACAATAGTCTGATAACATTATATACAGGGTGTGGCGTAAATAGTGGTCCAAAGCAAAGGTGTGGATACACTGTACACTGAAGCACCACATACCAGTATTTAAAAAAAAATTATGTACAGGGTTTTCAAAAAAAAAATTTTTTTTAATTTTTTTAGAAATCGTTACCTTGCCTTACAAATTTGGTTATAATTTCCAAAAATGACGGTTTTTTTTTATCCATTTTTTTTATTATTATTGCTGATCACTTGTACTTAGTACTCCATTCGTTTTTTTTTTTACAAACTGAATTTAATAAAAAAAAATAAGTTTCTTTCAAAATTCAATACTCACTGCTAGCAAATCGTTTGACTTTCAATGCTTTTGGTGCAAAAAAAATGTACCACACTGTCAGTGTCCATTGTTTAAAAAAAATGCCCATCTTTTGCAGATTCTAAAATGGTGCAACAATAAGTGTTACGACTTACAGGAAAAAAGTTATTGCTTTTCGAAACAAAAAGGAGCCCAATTCAGAAAAACAATTAATTTGAAGTTCAAGGGTTTACAAGGGTTGTAATTTTTTTCTGTGTGGTCCAAAGCAAAGGTGTGGATACACTGTACACTGAAGCACCACATACCAGTATTTAAAAAAAAATTATTTACAGGGTTTTCAGGGTTTTTTTTATTAAATTCAGTTTGTAAAAAAAAAAACGAATGGAGTACTAAGTACAAGTGATCAGCAATAATAATAAAAAAAATGGATAAAAAAAAACCGTCATGTTTGGAAATTATAACCAAATTTGTAAGGCAAGGTAACGATTTCTAAAAAAATTAAAATTTTTTTTTTTTGAAAACCCTGTACATAATTTTTTTTTAAATACTGGTATGTGGTGCTTCAGTGTACAGTGTATCCACACCTTTGCTTTGGACCACTATTTACGCCACACCCTGTATAATATCATTTACAAGAACAATAGGTAATTTTATTTCAACTGTGGTTTGGCAAAAATAATTCCAATTTGGTCCAAATTTCAAGGCTAATGTTACAATGACCTACTGAATTTAATAAGTCCTTAATTTGCAAGTGTTCTGTCTTGTTCTTGTATCGTAGAATCTGTTATCTGTTAGAAATGTAACATAAATGTAAACATATAAATGTATATTTTTTAAATGTTCAGTTGCCAACTACGCTGGTGTGATTATATCAAGTGTTGTCATATAAAGAGGATTCGTAGCGCCCTTAATTCAGGTCCTACTTATTCCTGGTCAGGCTATAAATGGGCGTGTTGTCGATTGCACGTTTCTCCGTCAATCACATTAATTTTTCTATCTGAGGCAAAGTGTGTATCATGTGTTTAAAATATATTTACTATATCTGTGTATCACCTAAGAAACTGGATTACCACAGCTATAGACCCGGTAAACATTTTTTAAGATATTTCATCCGGCATACACACACAGTCGAAGCTAAATAGGGTGGTGGGAGCGAAACAGGATATCTACCTACCTAATTGTAATTTGATTGGGTCATTTGAATTTTGAAATTCGATTTTCGCATTCTTTTCAAATTTTTAACCTCAAATCCCAGTTCTCGTCTACCCCCGCACCCCTGTACCCCGCAGGTAAGGTCTCAGATAAGCGGTCGAACTATAGTGTCCAAAGCACGTCTCTTGCATGTTAAGGATGCTTCTATGCGATACGCGTTGTTTGGTTCTTCTTTTCATTCTGCTACTTGCGCGATACAAATGAACTTACCTTTTTAAGTTTTTAGAGCCCTGCTGACTGACTGCACACCTTTAAATCACCATGCCAGGGCAAGGCGGTCTCCCGGCCCCCATGCATGACCACAGCATTCGAGTGTGTCTTTGCTTACATAAAACGTTTGTCCTGCAGAAATCTCCGCGTAGACCCGGCACCGTTCTCAGAGCATCAACACTCGTCGCTAGGTGCGTCGGCCATAGTTACGCCCGCTGCGCGCCCGGGGAAACTGCTCGTGAGGCAGGAAGAGGTATGTGGCGGTATTGATCTGTCGAGTTTTTAAATAATTCATATAGGGAGTTAGAAAAAAAAAGTATTCATCACTAACTAGGTGCATGAATGGAGAATGGAATGGGACGGAAGGAGGAGGCTCTATCTCGTCTCGCGGTTCGCACAAGATGGTCTACGCTCTGTTAGTTATTTTTTTTTCAATAAACTGTGTTAAACGAAGTTAAAGTGTTTTCCTCAAGACTTCAGCCCCACATTCATGTATGTTTGTGTTCACGCACCCACCGTGTCTTGGAGAATACTCACTCTTTCTATTTTGACTAAAGTACAGTCTAAAAGTCTGATAATTTAAAAAAAAATCTAGATGCTAATCCTACAAGCAAGATCTATGTGGAATTATAAAAATAATAGACAAATCAGATTTATTTCTTGTAGGTGGAAGCAATGATAGCCGCTCTGAAGTTGATAGAGGCAGTAGCCAAGCAAGACGAGGCCGCCTGCGCTAGCATTTGCGAAAATCTGCAGTGGGACGCTGTCAACTGTATGTTTGGTAAGTTACAAGCGTGAAGTTTTACAATATTACTTACCTTTTTTTCATGGCCCACTCAAATCGGGTGTTCTAACGGTTATTTGATGTGTGTGGCATAGAGTTGGCAAATACGCTTACACGAATAGCGGGCGGATCCCCGCATTTTGTTTCACTAAAGTTCTCTAAACTTTATTCGAAGTTCTAATCTATCCCAATCACCAAGTAGAGATTGAGGGAAATAACGTTTGTGATGTAACAAATGGCGAGGCTTATTAGCATTAGGTACTCATAATCGGTATCATTGAAATGATGGAAAAATAAAAGGGGTAATTAGCTTCATAACTGCTAGTCTTTTGTCATAGATTGAACAGCGTCTCTTCTGTCTTCATTACTCATCTAACACACGTCTTATTGTATGCGCTAGCAGTTTTGTGTCTTTTAACTTTTACATTACATTCAAATTACTATCTAAAATGTCGTTTTCGTGTGGTTGAGTGAATTCTATTTTGACGCAGGTCTGATCTGCTGCCACGTGCCGATCCAACTGAAGGCCGCGCTACTGAACACGCTAGGCGCGCTGGGCGGGTCCGGCAGCACGGCGCCGCGAGTGTGGGTCGCGCTTGAGGCCGCACAGCTGGTGTCCTGTGCGGACGAGAAGAGCGCGCTCGTCGCGGACCTGCTGGAGGTAGGTCCCGTGTCGCCAGTCGCCAGTCGCACTGACACCGACAGGCCGCGTACTGAACACGCTAGGCGCGCTGGGCGGGTCCGGCAGCACGGCGCCGCGAGTGTGGGTCGCGCTTGAGGCCGCACAGCTGGTGTCCTGTGCGGACGAGAAGCGCGCGCTCGTCGCGGACCTGCTGGAGGTAGGTCCCGTGTCGCCAGTCGCCAGTCGCACTGACACCGACAGGCCGCGTACTGAACACGCTAGGCGCGCTGGGCGGGTCCGGCAGCACGGCGCCGCGAGTGTGGGTCGCGCTTGAGGCCGCACAGCTGGTGTCCTGTGCGGACGAGAAGCGCGCGCTCGTCGCGGACCTGCTGGAGGTAGGTCCCGTGTCGCCAGTCGCCAGTCGCACTGACACCGACAGGCCGCGTACTGAACACGCGGCAGGTCTACTAGCACGCGGACGTAAAGGTATATCTTATGTCACGGTAGGGTTATTTCTCGACAGATTTCTCTATAACTTATTATTTATGCCACGTTGGTGGTGTTAAAACCTCTTGCCTTGGAAAGCCGTTAGTACTGCGTTTGATTTCTCTCTGTCTGATTTGATTACCGTCTTACCGAATTTTGAGAGCATACTGCACCTGTATATTGCGCACACACTTGTGCACTTTTTTGGTTGATTTCTGTTGGTATGGTATACGATTACTAATAGTATGTTTCTGTCCACAGGTGGAATGCCGCATGGAGGACTACCCTCTTTCTCGCGCGTTCGTCTCGCTGCTCATCTCCCTATGCCGCGCGGGTCCCGTACCGCGGGCCTTGGGGGCGGGGTCGCGGCCGGCGGGACTGGACCCGTACGTGCACCACGCGCTGCACCGCCTCGCCCTCCCCGCGCCGCACCGCCCTGCGCGCTCGCCGCTGCAGCGCTGGCACGTACGTACATAGCGACAAGGTTCATTTTCCTAGGACTGTTATTGACGCTGCGTTATTTTATTTTATTTTATTTAACAGTTTTCGGGAATCTTACAGCTAGGAATTGAATATTTAATACAGTAGAAGAATAAGGCCATTTACAAGTTTCCACTTATAGTTAATGTGTTAGTAATTATGTAACATCACTACTGCGCACAACATTCAATTACCTACATCCAAAAAACACATCGCTCAAAGCCTTTTTAAGTGTTGGGACACTGGTGGAAGAGATCTAAGGTTATGACATTATTCTGCTTCTAATCAAGTCGCATGAACTCGCGTTTACTTTTGTACAGACTCGAGCAAAGCGCGGGGTGCGACCCTCTTGACTTGACGCTTCGGTCGATTAACAACCTTTAGGCGCGTAGGGTCCAAATCGCTTTTAGTCCAATTCACCTAATGCGCGGTAAGTCCAATTCGCGATTTGTCCTAATCGCAATTTGACCAATTCGCGGTATGTCCAATTCATTTTTGGTTTGTGACCTTTGAAAAGCAATAAATACATTTTTAAATAGTAATGTAATGTTGTGTCACTTCCTTGATTCCCGAAATTTTCAGTACCGCCCTCGTATAAACGTATACAAGTATAAGTATGCCTATCCGTTATCCTAGTCGCCAGAGCACAAGCTCACGCTTAGTTTGGGGCTAGGTAATTGGTGTTTGTTGATTTAAAAAAAAACTAACCAATCTGTAATCCAATATTAAAATGAATCCCGGCTATTTACGTATCCATGAAACACTTCACTGTCCACGGTCCACGGGCCAAGGCCTGCCAAAGTCAATGCATACGCAAACAACCAAGATTGACATAATCTTTGACTGACTTCAAACTAATTTTGATCCTAAGACCGATTGCAAATTAAAAAAAAATACTGTTGTGCATAAATGATACCTTCATTATTCTACATTTATATATTTTCTCCCTAGATGCTGTCCCTCTGCTTCGAGCTGTTCGTCCTCTGGCTCGACCAGTACGAGCCATGCGCATCAGACTTCCCCCCGCCGGGGAGGGAACCCGACACAAATCCCCCTCCAGGGTTCCGTCTGCTGGTCCAGCTTCACTCCAAGTCAGAACTGCTGCGGCTGGCGCTAGGCTCGCTGGAGGAGGCCTATGAACTGCTGGACAAGCAACCGGTGCAGACCAAGGTAGGTTAGGCCTAAGTGATCAGTGTACAACAGCATTCTTCAACGTGTCTTGTTGGGCGGTCTCGATGGTAGTTGGTGTTGAAATAAATTCTAAACTAAAAAAACAAAACACCCGACCGCAAAAATTATTATATTTTTAAAATGGTCTTTTGACGGGCTTTCATTTGATACCCATATTGCTATGGTAAGGAAAAAATCAATCTCCCTTTATATCTACTTGCGGGCGCCATTTTTTTATGTACGTAGGAGCGTCGGTCACGTAGTGGCTAGCGGGTTGTCTCTCATGCGGGAGATATCGGTTTTGATCCCACGAGCTGCCGTGTACTGATTACTTTTTCTGAGTTATGTACATTAGTTGTTTTACTAACCGATGCTCTTACGGTGAGGGAAAACATCGTGAGGAAACCTGGAAAATGTGTAACTATGATCCAAACTGGTCAGGTTCCCCTGTTAACAGGGCCACGGAGGTCAAATGGTAGTCGCTCCACTGTAATTACCTGATCTGCTACATCCTGGATCATGATCCAAAACGGACCCTGGACCCGCGTGCGAGTGCACAACCTAGATAACGCTTAGATGATGAGTTTTTCTATATTATTTGTCGCTTGTTGCAGCCATACGTAGAGGATACGTTAGTGTTCATTCTTCAGCTGTTGGAACGCGCGCTGGCTCTGGAGCGGTCTTTAGCAGCGGCTGCGGCCGAGGCGGGACGTGGAGGACTCATCATCGGCCTCTCCAAGCTTATCCTAGGTCAGTTTACTTACATTGTCTGTTGCGTGAAGCTTCCCTATGAGACGGATGATAGGTTTGATTGTGATCGTGAAGGTTCTGTGTCATTTTGTTTAATAAGTCAGCCTATTAGATCCCACTGCTGGGAAAAGGCCTCACCTCAACTATGAGGAGGAACGAGCCATACTTCACCACGCGGGCTCAGTGCGGATTGGTGGAGGGGTGTATGTAAGGCAAGTGACAAACCTTACTCATTTTGTTTGTGAGGTGTGATTTTTTAACACGCTTTGCTAGTTACCTAAATATCCTTTTAGGTGAATTTCGACCACCAATCTCAACCGAAATAATTGCGCTGGAGTTATTAGTCAACAAGTGTGTGCGCAATACACACCTGCACTCTATGTTTCTTCACTCTTAAATATCTGACATGACTGAGGAGATATCAAGCGCAGGAAGAACTGTCTAACGTGCTTCAACCCAATTGGGTATTGACACCTACGTCAACGAAAACGTGCTTCACGTCGGTGTCAACACCCAATTGGGTGTTGACACCGTGAAGCACGTTTTCTTGAATCCGGGCTCCATGAAGTTGTCATATACTGCGTTACCGAGTAATGAGTTTTCATAAAAAAATTATGCCTGATTTGACCCTGACGCGCACGCGCGCGGGACGAAGAAGCGCCAATCGACTGTCAAATTCCCGAGGGGCGAGGCATGCTGAATATCAGCGCCTTTTGCTCGTTTTACCTTTCGCGCGCGCACGTTTTTCGTTTGAAAGGGTATCCTGCACGAACTTGTCGTATAATAATGTTTGTATTTTGTTATTGTTGTTCAGCGGACGACAGCCCCACGGGTGGCGATCGCCTAGTGACGTGCTGTCGCGTGCTACAGCTAGTGAACACTCTCCCGGCGGCCGCGGCGCGAGCTACAGCTTTACTATGCCGTGCGCTACAAGCGCCTCATGCCGCGCGGCACCTGCACAGCGTCGTGGCGCAGCAACGCGCGCTACACACGGAGCTGAGGTAGGCACAGTGGGACTGCCGCTACTGCAGTCGCCTACACACGCTGCGAGATACCTACACAACGTTGTAGCGCAGCAACGCGCGTTACACACAAAGCTAAGGTTTGTCTAGACCAGGGGTTACCAAACTACGGCTAGCAGACCAACTCCGGCCTGCGAGCAATAATAATCCGGCCCTCGAAAGTGTCCGAAAATTATCATGTAATTTCAAATTACCGTATGTCGGTACGTTGACTTAGCTAGGTCCTGCCTGGACTTCATGGAGGTACACCTCCAGTCTGGCCCTTATGCTATAAAGTTTTGCGAACAATCATCTAACTAGACTATACAGCAGGAGTTACTTAGGTGACTTTGTGGAGTGACTCTTTTCTTCTGTACTTGTAAATAGTCCGTGATTGTACATATTTCTACCTCAATGACATTATGAAAGATTAAGATGTTTGGAGAAAAATAAAAATTAAGAAATGAGTTTTTCCATCGCTTCTAAAAAATAATTTAAATTATTTTCATACATCATCATTTCATAAGTACCTTATATTATATTTGATTTAAAATAACCGTTTAGCAGTTGTCTCATATCTTCATCATAAAGCCAAAGTGCTCACCAACTCGTGTCAAACTGAAAAAAATCACATCATATTCTTTTGTTTAATTTACATCCCTTTTTCTTCGCCCACCAGGCACGGTTTCGTCGAGTGCCTAGAGGCAGAGGAATTCGGCTCAGAAGAACAGACAGGCTACATCACGCAGGCTAAAGAAGGCGTCCTGCTGTTATTGCACCAGGCCCTGCCAACTGCGCCGCCTAACCTGGCGCACTTCCTGTTGGGCTACCGAATGGATGACGACGTGAGTTACATGACAAATAGATTTTCAGCAGGATTAAGAAGTTGGAGTAAAAATGACACATATACAACATGCACAAATAGCCTATGATGTACAAGGCCCGAGGCGTCCGAGTCCTTTTGTCTAGAGCTCGGTTTCGTTTACAAGGTTTGCCTCGTTTGTATGGCGCCCCTTTTTGAAGGGTCGATCTCTTTTGAAGGCTCGCACCTCACCACTAGCACCTCATTAAATGTACTATTTAGTTTGCCATCAAACTTAAAATAAAACGCAACTATAATGTGATTTCTTGCAATAAATTTTTTTTGTTTCTAGCCTGTCGTGTGACTAGTTACAGCCAATAGACTTGTCCTACTGTGACAATCACCCTAAGAGTAAAATATTATAATTCAAATGTCTTTATTTGTGGTTATAGGTACCGAAATTAGGTAGGTGAAAACAGAGTTTTTTTTGGTTTGATTTTAGAACTTTATTTTCTCATAAAGAATTACAATAGTTAATTCACTTACTGAGAAAACACATAATGCTTAATATTAAATTAAAAGAACCAACGCACTTGACATAAAATGCAAACAAAAACTTAAAAATAAAGGTAGGTAGTTCAACATTACGAGCCGGTAACATTCAATGGAACGCCTTCGCCTGTTGTTGTTCACTGCACCGAGCAATCACGAGTACGAAGAATTAGAGCGTACTTGCTCTACTGGATGTGGCATAAATTTTAATTTTTGTTTATTTTATTTTGTTTTCAATTTTGACAAGTTGATTTTATTTTAAATAGCAAACATAAACTTAAAATTTCGTTGATTTTATTTTAAATGTCATATATATTTATTTAATCATCTATCATAGTTTAATTGTAAATCCCATATACATTTATTGTATTTATATTAGACTTCTGGGTAGGCATGGAAGATTTCATGAATAGCAGATGAAAAATCATATGAAATGAATTTCATTGTTCACACCTGCTATTTTTTTTCATATAGACTGCTACAAATCGCACTCTGCGAAATCATAGATCATGCTCATTTCATTTCATTCATTGATGAATGCTTGTAGCAGAGCGAGTCGCGAGCGACCGAGTAGGAATGATTTGCCCTAGATGCGTGTTAGAAAAAGACAAACACACTTGTTATGCGATCATAGGTGACGATCGATACTGGGTGAGCATTTTAAGAACTTAAAACTTATGAACATAAAGTTTAGATTCGTTTGCCATGATTTTTCATGACAACCTAAATATGACATTTCATATTAGTAGCAAATTAGCAACCGTTCACAATAATTCATATTTCATTATAAGTAGCAAATAGCAAAAAGTGTTACATTATGACACTGCGAAAAAAAATAATTGTCAATGAAATTTCGCATGTGATTTCATATGAAAAAAAATCATCATTTCATGAAATGAAAATGAATTAAAAGTAGCAATCATTTCCATGCCTACTTCTGGGACCTCGTTCAAAATATATATTTTTAGTTTCTTTTTAAAAATTTTAGTCGACTCCGTGTTTTTTAATTCTACTGGCAGTTTGTTTTACATTCTCACGCCTTCATATTCAATATTCTTTCTTCCGTAATTTGTTCTAGAAGAGTGTGATACTAGATGAGACGCATTGAAAGTGACCTTTATTGCGGAAAGATAGCCGAGTATGAATCTGTTTATTTAAGATTTTGTGAATTAATATGTGTAATATGTGTAATATAAATAAGTTTTTTTAATTGACATTATTTTAGTGTCTGCGTATATTGTTAGAGTCAGTGTAAGAAAATAAAAATTAAATAATGACTTTATAAGTTTATTTTGGGCTGTTTGTATTATGTTTAAATTTGTATTACTGGCTGTTCCCCATATTTCAATTAAGTTGTCTATATGTGGTTTGATTAATGAGTTATAAATTAAGTATTTGATCCTCCGAGGTAAACAATTTGCTATGTTACGTACAGTCCCAGTTAATGAAGTTAATTTAGATTTAATTGTTTGTGAGTTAGGTGGCACAAAGCTACGAATGCTTTCCTAAGACAGGGTTGGCTATCTAAAATCAATTCTTTCACAGACAAAATACCATATTGCTGCCGGAAATGTAGGCAAATTGTTAAATATCCTACACTCAAATAAACGTTGTCGCATGACCGCTATCAAACTGACCATACTATTGGAATATACCGCACCGCGACCCTACACTAAATAGCTTTACAACATTTAATAATTTTACTATGAAGACTAAACATTTTATTAACAGCGATCGATCTTTTATAGTTGTATACTAACAATAAAATTGTTCATACAGATAAGCCGTAGCGCTTTGAACGAGGCGGGAGTGGCTGGCTTCCCCCGCACATGTCTGCACTCCGTGCTGGACATACTCGACCGACACATCGCCGGCCAGAACAACGCCGATCGGTGAGTGGATATTATGTGGGATCATTTTAGAACTAGCGATTACGTCATGAAAGAATGTGTGCGAGCAAGACGGAGGATTTAAAATTAGTTTTTAACGTGTGAGGATTATGATTTTATTATTTTCATTGAAAATTTATGAATTCAGAAGGTCCTGTGCTGTTTCCTATTACATTATTTATTGTGAAAGTGAGACTATGTATTATTTGTTGATATTGTCACGATTAAAACTAAACCGGCAGGAATGAAGTAATTTGAACATGTGATGAGGAGAGAGGAGGATCATGTGACGAAAAGAGTGATATGTATGCATGTCGATGGCTGGAGAGACAGAGGCCGACCTAGAAAAAGATGGATGGATTATATAAAACAATATTTGATTGTGAAATGATGAGTGTTTCATTTTGTACGACGAATGGCCTACTATTTAAGGCCCTCTTTCCATGGTACGGGGATGTTCGTGGTAAATGTCACATATTATTATTGTCTGCAGGGAAGCATCAAATCTAGTAGAAAGCTGCTATCGGCTAGTGTACTGGTTGTGCGCGCGACCGAACACATCTGCTCCAGCATTGCGGTTCCTGCGCTCCAGAGATTACTTTTTGTCGAGGCACGTCAAGGCTACCGTCAATTTGGAAGTAAGTAAAGGTTAAGTTAGTGAAGTATCGTATTGTAAACAAAGTTTTTTGGGATGGTTGGGTGTAGCAAACGCATCACACACAAGAAAAATACGATTGATGGCTTCCTGCTACACCTGGATCAGATTAAAAAATCCGCCAACAAGATATCGATGTTCAGATACGATAGGCACGCGGAAACAAAATATAATGCACTCACGTACCTTTAAGAAGATCGATGACCTGCCGGTCATCGATCTTCGATTGGGCAAATCAGCTGGTTCTAGCACATCACTTCAAGTCCTTCTCAAGATAGTAGCTGATGATGGTTCACGAGCACGCGGTGGCGATTTCAGAGGTTAGGGGATCGCGCACGATCAGCTCGGCGTGCTAATTGCAACTGCCCTCAACTCAAGTGTCAAAATCAATAATCAACTCTCGAGCAGTGAGTGCATAGCAACCGTTTTAGGGTTGCGTTTTGTTACTGCATGGACCAACCATACAGAACACCGATATATTGCGTTTAATTAGATTACAATAAAGTTACGATAAAATACGAAGACGGAACATTGGGGTTAGGCCGTTGGGCCAGAACTTTCTCCGCTCCGGCCGCGCCCCGCGGCAATCTGACTGCATATAAGAAATATAAGAAATAAATCCGTTTGTAATGGGTTTTGGTAGGTGTCTGAATGAAAAGGTGCTTGACTCTGACTGAAGTAAGCTAAATTACACCATATTTTCGAACATATTGAGTAGACTACTATTGCGAAGTAATGCTTTTGTACCACAGACCACACAACCTAAAGACCACGCTTTTATCAACTCTAATACGAAAACAAAATCGCCAAAAGTTGGTGGGGTACGGGGAGAGGTCTGCTCGTTCCGATTGGCTAGTACAAGGAGACGTCAAATTTGACAATGGCAGTGATAGCTCACTAGTGATGGGCAAGACATATCTTGATATCGATACCTTAGTTTAAAAAAAAGTAAGAAAATATTTAGGAGCTTTAAAATAATTAATTAAAAAAACATGCGTACAACCGACACCGATAAATAGCAATTTAAAAAAAAACTGAAGTGGGCAAAGGTCAATCGCCTGAGATCTCACGTTATTTAGCTACTTTTCATAATTTAGCGGTTTTAGTAAAACAAGTTACCTATCTCACTCAACATCATTTTGTTAAGTGTACGAAAACTAAGTGTGAAAAAAAATGGTAATGGCATGTGAGTTTGATATATTTATTTTAAAAAGTTTAGTTAAGTTGTTTGTTTTATTAGTTAAAGTTTGTTGAAGCACTTTACACTTATTTCAATTCATCGTAAGTGCTCTTATGTAAAGTCACTTTATTAAAATATATATGAAATAACTGATATTTAGATACCCACTTGTCACTTGTTTTGTTTAGGATTTGTCGATATTTTGAATTTTAAGTTTACTAGTATGTGTCTCGACACTATTTTACTCCTAGCTAATTGACAAATTGAGACAACATCATTTGAACTAAACTTGCGAGAAAGGGATGGCAAAAAAAAGACATCAACGCGTGCTCTTTGAAATAAAACATTTTATTTCATTTTTGATATTGGAGTATTTCAATTAATTTGATAGAAATAATTACTTACCGTTGAAATGTAATGCCATCTTTCGTGAGACTAGATGTTGTACTACACTTTTCACACCATTTCACTGAACAATACGGCATTATTACCGCTTATTTTTATTTTTTTTCGGGAGCAAGGTCAATGTTGTTACTTTGAGTCTCGGTAGCGGAATGAGAAACGAAAGGGGGCGGGGCCGGCTGTTATGCAGTGATACTGCATAACCTAGGCGAATGTAAGTCCCACGCATCCCAATGCGTGGTCTTTAGGTTGTGTGGTCTGTGTTTTGTACGTAGTACTAGTATTTATTCTGTGGTAGGGCCTTAAATTATGTAGGGACGTGTTTCAAGTGCCTCCTGTGGGTGTACATGCATAAATAATTGCCTTTCATGACTTTTTCCTAATGTGTTTATGCCTCACATTTATTTTGATTGTTATCATCGCCGACTCAATTCAATTTTATACTGTCCGGTCGGTTGTCTGGAATAAATTGCTGTCAGCAATAAGACCGCCTAAATTGTACCATTATCTATAAGCATTTATGTAAATTTATACTGTGTGTGGTGTGCAATAAAGAGTAACTATCTATCTTTCTCACAGACAGCGTCGGTGGTGACCCTGTCGGCGCGCTCGTGGGTGCTGCGCGCGTGCGCGTGCGAGGCGGGCGCCGCCGCCGCCGGCCGCCAGCACGCCGCGCTCAGCACGCTGTTGACAGCCCTGACACACACGCCGCACCACCACGCGCAGGTATGTGTCTACACACCGCGCCGGCCGCCAGCACGCCGCGCTCAGCACGCTGTTGACAGCCCTGACACACACGCCGCACCACCACGCGCAGGTATGTGTCTACACACCGCGCCGGCCGCCAGCACGCCGCGCTCAGCACGCTGCTGACAGCCCTGACACACACGCCGCACCACCACGCGCAGGTATGTGTCTACACACCGCGCCGGCCGCCAGCACGCCGCGCTCAGCACGCTGCTGACAGCCCTGACACACACGCCGCACCACCACGCGCAGGTATGTGTCTACACACCGCGCCGGCCGCCAGCACGCCGCGCTCAGCACGCTGCTGACAGCCCTGACACACACGCCGCACCACCACGCGCAGGTATGTGTCTACACACCGCGCCGGCCGCCAGCACGCCGCGCTCAGCACGCTGCTGACAGCCCTGACACACACGCCGCACCACCACGCGCAGGTATGTGTCTACACACCGCGCCGGCCGCCAGCACGCCGCGCTCAGCACGCTGCTGACAGCCCTGACACACACGCCGCACCACCACGCGCAGGTATGTGTCTACACACCGCGCCGGCCGCCAGCACGCCGCGCTCAGCACGCTGCTGACAGCCCTGACACACACGCCGCACCACCACGCGCAGGTATGTGTCTACACACCGCGCCGGCCGCCAGCACGCCGCGCTCAGCACGCTGCTGACAGCCCTGACACACACGCCGCACCACCACGCGCAGGTATGTGTCTACACACCGCGCCGGCCGCCAGCACGCCGCGCTCAGCACGCTGCTGACAGCCCTGACACACACGCCGCACCACCACGCGCAGGTATGTGTCTACACACCGCGCCGGCCGCCAGCACGCCGCGCTCAGCACGCTGTTGACAGCCCTGACACACACGCCGCACCACCACGCGCAGGTATGTGTCTACACACCGCGCCGGCCGCCAGCACGCCGCGCTCAGCACGCTGCTGACAGCCCTGACACACACGCCGCACCACCACGCGCAGGTATGTGTCTACACACCGCGCCGGCCGCCAGCACGCCGCGCTCAGCACGCTGTTGACAGCCCTGACACACACGCCGCACCACCACGCGCAGGTATGTGTCTACACACCGCGCCGGCCGCCAGCACGCCGCGCTCAGCACGCTGTTGACAGCCCTGACGCACACGCCGCACCACCACGCGCAGGTATGTGTCACAGACAGCCGTGGCGTAGACAGAGTCGACGTTGCTGCGAGCTCACCCATAAGGTTCTGCACCCCACTCACCGACTGAACACAGCAAACTGCTTGGCGCTAGCTCCAGTGGGAGGTTAGTAGCTACCAGGCGGCACCTTACGGAGCCTAGGATCGCCGCTGTTAGGATCTAACGACCACTAGGAGGAGCCATTGGGTTGTGACATATTGAGGCGATGAAGAGACATTACAAAAAAAAGAAATGCACTATTTCTTTCCTCACAATCGAAATGAAAAATAGTATGTTTAACTCGGGTGAAAGCACCTATTGCACTCTCAAGCTATTGGCCAGAAACTTCTCGAGTTGAATGGGACGGTTTCTCCTCTTGTATAGCAATCTACTATTACATTCAAAATTCAATGTAGATGTTGGATATACTAGGAGTACAGATTTATTCCTATTGTAGAGGCAAACATTATAATCATAGTAATGTGTGTGCGCAGGAGTGGGAGTGGTGCTTACTGCGACGCGCCCTAGAAGCGTTACCGGTGAGCGTGGAAGCGGCCGCAGAGCCTCGCTGGGAGCTGTTCCACGCCAGCCAGCTGCGACGTGCCCTTGCGCTGTGTGACTTACCCACCGGTAGGTTATTCTAATGTTATACATGCAAAAGGGTGTGGATTTCGACATTCCGGAGATTTGACATGTCACACACACACCGGGAACACATGGGTAGCTTAGTCACAGATTATATAATTTTTGTGGCGAATGTGATGTCACTGTTTTGAGGTTGTAAGAATGTCAAATAATTGTTTGTATTTTGGTAAAAATAAACCCCATCTTTTATTTCTAAGTAACTTAAATAACGAAATAGTGTTTAAGAGAGTAAAATCTCCAAATAGTTTTGCAATTTGCATAGGTTATATTTTACTTTAAATACCGAATTATACATGTAAATCAGTGGGCTGCCTGAGATGTAGAGATACTTTTTGGCACTAAACAACATGGCCGACATCTAAAGCGATGAAATGGGCCTGATTCCGTTTCTAAATGTTTGTAGTCTGTTTGTTTATTAACCAGTGGAAGAGACAGAATGAACTTAATATTAGTCTTACATAGGGCACACTTGAATCGAGACCTATGTCCTTATATCTGCTTTCATCTTTCTAATTATTGTTTGTGTTCTTTTAATCAAATTTTATTTAGTATGCGATCTTCCTGTAACAACTGACCAAATATTTTTCAGCCACATATTTATAGTTTAAACTCGAATATGACTATCCTAGGTCTAGGCGGCAAAAGGATCAGCGTGTCGCGCGTCCACGCGCTGCTGTCGCGCGAACTAGCGGCGCTGCACGCGACCGCGCCGCAAAGGAATCTCGTTGCCTTGGAGATACAGAAGGTAAGTCTACACACATAAGATAATGACGGTATAAATTATTTGTAATACAGTAATGTCGCTGACATTTTAAAAGCGTAAACTATAACTATTGGACCAGAAACAATAGAGACAGATAGTAAAGAACGGTTAACCAGTAATAGTAAGTTTTGTTTTTTGTCTAGTCCACTACTTTATTGATTTATGGCAGGCCTAGCTCACAATTTAGACACATTTAGGTAAAAGGCACGCCTGCAGGATAGGGATCGGGTAAGATACGGTTTCGTGACAAGAAGAGATGCAAATATCTAGGTGTTTACATTGGTTCCGCGATTTTATTTATTTCAATAATTTTGCGAAGTTATCCTTCTGTGCTTATACTTTATAATAATAATTTAATTTATTTGAGACAACGAATTTACGAAAAATGTTGGTATATGTAATAATACCTTATAAACTAACCTAAACTAACATACATACAGTTATTTAATATTTAGGAGTATTCTGTGCTTTTAGAAACAAATAAGAAACCCAACGTACAAATTATACAGCCAAGTTTCATTCCGTAGGTGCTAGACTACGTAACCGAAGTGAACCGCCAGCGCAACCTAGCGGCTACTCTCACGCACTACTACGACTCGTGGCGCCAACTCACTGAGATCCTCTTCTGCGTGGCGCCTCCAGACATACTCAGCCTCGAATCCCGCAAGAACTTGCTCCTCAACATCCTCCAGGACTTACTCAACAAGATACCACCCGCTGAAGTGTTGCCACAATTAGGTAACCTAATTGAATTTTTGTATAAATATTTCCGTCTGAATTATAGGTATATTTCCCAAAGTATGGCGCAGCAAGTGCTTAGAAAGATTATTCGAGTGATTTATCTCCTCGGTAGCTCAGTTGGGACAGCATACGCCCGGATAGCGAAGGGTCGTGGGTTCGAGTCCCATTTAAAAACGGTCGATTAATTTTTGTGAGCAATATTTACTTTCGGAAAAACTTGCAAACAAATTGCTTAATTTTTTAAAATGGTTGTAGGTAACTTGGCTTCGGGAACGGTGTTGCTACTGCTGGTAAATTTACGACACTGCTACATACTACAAAAGAGAGAAACTAATATGGACGCGTCGGAATTCGAATCTTCGTTCTTCGGGCCCTCGAACCAAATCATGCAAACCAAATCACTGACACTCAAGTTTATCCTACACAAGATTTTGAGTTGGATACTGGTATCGGGTGGTTCTACGCAGAAAATGCGCGTGAATCTATACGGGGCGTTGTTGAATTATTTAAACATAGTCAATCTGAAGCCGAGTCCGGCGGATCCCGAAGAGGAATTAAACACTACATACGTCAGTCGATTGGACAGTTCGAAAGCGAGGCCAAGCAAAGAAGAATCGGCTTTGAAGTCAATGGTGATAGATGTGATCAGTGGTTTTGGTGATAACCTGTGTTCGATCGTGTGCGGGGACTGTATAGGCGCGGGCCACGACGTCTGCCGCATGGTGGCACTATCGTGTTTGGATACCCTGGTGGAAATCAACCCGAGGACGGACTGGATGAATACCCTGACCAATCAGGGGTATTTGAGGAGTCTGATTGACAGTCTGATGCAGGATGACGCGGGCTTGAAAGAGGTCAGTGATACTTATTTTTTCGATTTGACGATACTCTATTTGTTTGTTTATGAAGAAAATATTTTTGGAAATCAGAAGCAGAAATATTTAAAAAATAACAAGTTTGCTAACCGCAGTTAATTATTTATTTGTTTAAAGATAATTTTAACAAAAACATTTAAATCAGAGGAACAAAATCAACCTACACCTAAACCCGAAATCTAACAGCAAAACACACTACACTTTCACAACCGATGTGCACGCTTCAAACGCTTGAATCTAAGTGGGCGGCCGGCGGCTTGGCTGCTCCTTTTATAAGGAAAGGCGGGGGTAGTCGTAAAGGCATATAAGGTGATTGCTTATACGGCCTCTCCTGACATAGTGTCGCCCTCGACACGAGCTTCTTAGTGGATGCCACTTGGTCCAGCCCCGTCTTCAATGTCGTCTGCATCTAGTAGGGGCATTGAGAGTCCAACTTCGGGCTGCCGCGTCAAGCCACTGGAACCAGCGACGTCAGCAGCTCCGAGGTCTGGGTCTTCGTCCAAGGAAGGCATCGAAAGACCAGCCCTTGGAGGTGGTGTGCTCTCCTGTGGCACAGATTCACGATCGTTCTCATCTGCAAATCATAAAGGGTCATAAGAAATCTAGTTTAGCTTAGAGATGACACACTCAATCTTACGACCATTTCACACATTACCATTCAATCAATTCAAAGTTCATCTATCATACACTGATAAAAATCACACATTCATCACCCTTTAAATGACGGCAGAGACGTCTCTCAAAATGACAAACCAAGCCTAGGCGTTTTCCTTCGTAGCAGTAGATTCTCTTCTAACTTGATTCCCTGGTTACCACCGCTATCTGTGACATTTACACAAGAACGCCAAAGCAATATGCCTGAAGTTCCACGAACGCCAAGACAGTATGTCTGTAGTTCAACGAACGCCAAGACAATACGCCTGTAGTTCAACGAACGCCAGGGCAAAGTGCCCGAAGTTCGACAATTTATAAAACGCCTAGGCTATGAGCCTGAAGTTAAAAAAAATAGACGCCAAGGCCTTGAGCCTGAAGTCTTACCAGCGAACGCCAAGGCCAAGCAGGCCTGTAGTTCAGAAATAAACGCCAAGGCTATTAAGCCTAAAGTCTTAAGAGAGAACGCCAAGGCTACGCAAGCCTGTAGTTCTTATATCAAAAACTCATACATACCCTCAAAGAAGGCTGCACATGACTCAGGGCACCACTCGCCACGCCAAGGCACCATGTACTGTGCTGCTGCTTGTGTGGTTTCCCATAGCTGCCACTTAGCAACTTGAGCTCGTACCGGCCATTCGGTAGAACTTTCACAACCCGGTATGGTCCACGCATTCCTGGGTCAAGTTTTCCAGTAGACTGTGAGTACTTGATGACAAATACCAGGTCATCAAGTTTAAACTGGCGAGGCTGGCGTCTAAGTCGATTAGCATAGTCGTCCTGTCGTTGTTGATTCACTGTCATTAACCCTCTCGCTCGGTTTCGACACATCTCACGCAGCGCTTCTCTGTTAGGATTAGTGCCTCCGATAGCGATATCACGAACGAGGCTCTGGATTACTGGAGTGCTTGCATCCGTGCCAATCATTAGATTGAGGGGCGAGGCCTGAGTGGTCTTCTGCTTCGTAATGTTGAGTACCAACTGCAGCTTCCATAAGGCTTCCGACCATGAGGAGGCTTTGTGGTTCACCTCAATCCGCAGCATATTGAGAATGGTGCGGATGTAACGTTCCGCCTGACCGTTTGCATGGTGCATCTCAGGTGTGATGTAGTGTAAATCGCTACCCAATTCTGTTACCCAAGTTACAAAATCCCCAGACTCAAACATTCGTCCCCTATCGGTCACTATCAACTTTGGAACCCCAAATAGTGAAACTGCTTGCATAAAAGCCCGCTTTAACTCACCTACGTCTTGTCGGTAAATCGGATACAAAAGGCAGAACTTTGTCGAAGCATAAATAATCACCAGTACAAACTTATAACCATTAGACGTGGGGAGAGGCCCCAAAGCATCCATATGGATTGTATGAAAAGGAGTGTCTGGTTTTTCCCAAGATTTTATATTCTGGTTTGGAGCTCGCGGAACCCTCTTTTTCGAAATGCAAACTAAACAGTGTGCTATATATTTGTTTACAAATTGGCGGAGTCCCGGGAACCAAAAATGTTTAAGAATTAAGTCAAGGGTCTTGTCAGAGTTAATATGTTCGTGTTCGTCATGGAATATTCTTAACAAACTAAGTCTATGCCCCCTGGGAATATAACAAAGTAGGCGAGCGTCCTCGCCAACTGGCGAGTATCGGTGGTACAGAATATCGTTTTGGGCAACATAACGTGTCGAGTCTAATCCGCCATCCCCCAAATGTTGCAGCAACCCCTGTGTCTCATTATCCGCGGACTGTGCTATCTGTGCCCAGTTACGTGGCCTTGAAACTTGGTTCGCTACAACAACTAAAGGATTTCGGCTAAGGTAGTCCGCGTGTCGCATCATTACTCCTTTTCTGTATTCAATCGTAAAGTGGAAATCTTGGAGGTAAATCCACCAACGCGCAACACGTGGCAGCAGATCTTTCTTACGCTCGGTGGCCTTCAAGGCGTTGCAGTCAGTAACTACTTTAAACTGTAAACCTACAAGGTAATGGCGAAAGTGTTGCAATGCCTTGACGACCGCCAGCGTCTCTAACTCATATGAGTGATATTTACTCTCGGCTCCCTGAGTGGCCTTACTGAAATATGCCACCACGTGCTTGCTACCGTCACCGTCAGTTTGTAACAAGACTGCGCCATAACTGGCGCTGCTCGCGTCCGTATGGATTTCAGTGGGGAGCTGAGGGTCAAAGACAGACAGGACTGGCTTGTTAGTGAGTATCTTAATGAGTGTTTGACGAACTTTTTCCTGATCTGAGCCCCAATTAAACTCAATGTCCTTTTTAGTCAATCGTGCGACGCATGCGGTTAGTGTGGCATAGTTTTTAACGTAACGCCGAAAGTATCCCGCGAGACCTAAGAACTGGCGCACCTGCCGTGCGTTTTCGGGGACCGGTGAATTAACGAGAGCTTCGACCTTGTGTGGGCTCGGCCTCACCTGACCCTGACTGACAACTCGCTCTAGATATTCAACCTCCGTAGCCAGAAACGAGCACTTCCGAAGATTTATTGAGAATCCGGCGTCAGTGAGAGTTTGCAGGACGTCTCTTAGAAGAGAAATACCCTCAGAAACTGTGGAACTCATGATCAGAACGTCATCAACGTAAACTAGGACCTGGCCCGCCTCTACGAAGCGTTGGAGGGTTTTATTGATGATGCGCTGATAGGTGAGTTCGTTAGTCCGTAAGGCATTTTGACATATTCATAATGCCCTTCCGGCGTAACGAACCCTGTGAGTGGAATTGACTGTTCATTTAACGGTATCTGGTGGAATCCAGTGGCCATGTCGAGGCTGGTGAAGTACTTGTAGTTCCCCAGCCGATCGATATGGTCATCGATCAAGGGTAGCGGATACCGATCCTTGACAGTCAATCGATTCAGTGCCCTAAAATCAACGCATAAGCGGTCCGAACCATCCTTTTTCTTTACGAGTAAAATCGGGCTTGCGTACTCTGAATTTGACTCCCTGATGATTCCCTTCTCCAAGAGATCGTCAATTATTTTTCGAACCCGGAGTTTTTCATCGTACGAAAGTTTATAGGGTCGGTAAACGACTGGGGTTGTATCCGTTAGTTGAATGTTCATTTTACCCGTATTAACCGTGGTAGCAGCGGTACCGCTGATTAAAAACTCCGAGAACTCATTTATAACTTTTAATAACAACTCATAGTCTTCTCCCTTAAGGGGTGTGTTTATTTCAAAAGATTGCTGACACTGCACCGCGTTAACTTGAATCGAGGAATCATCAGACCTAGTCAAATATTGCTTGTCTTTAGTACGAATATACACGATACCGTCGCGATTAAGTATGTCAGTCCCTACAATGATCGGCGCATTCATACACGAAGAAGGAACCACGAGTAAATCCGCTTCTATCGAAACTTGGCTGAACTCGAGAGTGACGGTCACGTAAGCGGTGACTATTATTTCTTTGTCACTTATTCCCTTGAGAACGCAATGGGTGGACTTTGGTTGGCACGGAAGGTACCTCAGCACGTCTGACGAGATGAGTGACTCGTTAAGCGCACCACTATCAATAATAGTATCCATAGGAATGCCGTCTATTACGGCCACGACAATATCACTTGCACCGGTGTTTTTCAAATTATTATTATTCGTGCAAAGGTTCACATTTCTCTCGTTTCGCGGTTGGGAACGACTTTTGGCAAAGCACTTTTCCTCAACATGGCCCGGCTTCTTACAATAAGTGCAAGTAATAATGTTCGTGCTACCCGGAGAGGATGTTTTATCTGAATTTGGCTTTGAACGACAATGACGGCTGATGTGACCTTTACGACCGCATGAGAAGCACTTTTGTTCGCTACGATTCGGCTGATTTAAAATCTTATTCGGCACTGAAATGTGAGCGCTAGGTTTGCTACGAACCGGTTTGGTATAAATTGACAAGAACGAAACTATTGTTTCCGGATTCAAACTCGCATTAGCCGCGGCAGCTCTTATTTGTGGGTTGTCTATACCACGGATCACTATTAAAGTCATCAATTCATCACTTAAGCCGTTAATTATTCGTAACCGCAAAAGAGTGCGACGTGCATATTCCGCATACGTAACGTACTTATCGGACGTAGTATTCATAGTTTCAAAAAGAATGTTGGCATAATCTAATTTCCGCGGACACAGTGGTTTGAACTCGCGTTTGAAACTTGTCCAGGTACGCTCCGCCGTAACCCATTCATTGAGCCAAATTTTTGCGTCACCCCTGAGACACGACCCAATACGTGAAAGGCACTCATAATCCGTCCAACCATTAGCAACTTGAGCACGATCAACCTCATCGCACCATGCGTCTATGTTATGAATTGAGGGATCAAAGTTCGAGACAAAGTAATTTTGTGATCTAATGGGTTGCAACGACTTAAGAGCGCCTACCAAAGCCTTGGTTGATTCTGATGTATTTGAATCCGAATTATTCACCTGTGGTGTAAAAGTGTGGGTATTCGATAAACTATTTGTTCGTGTCTCATGGGTACTTGCCTGAGGTTCTGGTGTGCTGCATCTGGACATATTTGATTGAGACGTGTTGAGCTCACCCTCGTTAATATTGCACGTAACACTGGGATCACAACGCACTATTGTTTTATCTGTTACGCGGCTGTTTTTGATCGACGTTAAACGATTCATGATTGAATTTAACGTATTATGGATAGACGAATCCATGGTACTTTGCCTGGCAGGGGACCGCGACCTGTCCTCGTGACGATGATGATCACGACGCGACGTATTACGAGACCGCGCCCGACTTTTACTTCGCGTCACGCTACGGTAACGACGCCGCGACCGACGGTTATGTGTTGACGCGTTCGAACGACTACGCGAGCGATATCGCGATCTATTACCAGAACGGCTGCGAGTACGACGTCGCGACCTACGCTCGTTACGACTGGATCCGCCAGCCATATCAACAAACACGCGAAATTTGAAACGTGCACAAGACTTTTGTTCCTCCTTTTTGTGGGCAAAAAGTTACTTATCCCACTTCTGATTTTGGAAATCAGAAGCAGAAATATTTTAAAAAAAAACAAGTTTGCTAACCGCAGTTAATTATTTATTTGTTTAAAGATAATTTTAACAAAAACATTTAAATCAGAGGAACAAAATCAACCTACACCTAAACCCGAAATCTAACAGCAAAACACACTACACTTTCACAACCGATGTGCACGCTTCAAACGCTCGAATCTAAGTGGGCGGCCGGCGGCTTGGCTGCTCCTTTCATAAGGAAAGGCGGGGGTAGTCGTAAAGGCATATAAGGTGATTGCTTATAATATATATAATTCATCTGGTCAAAATACTAATTTTGTAATTCCGTGTAGTATAAAGCGTTAGGTGGAGGAGGGAAAGAGCTATTGGGGTCAATTCCGAATTAACACAGACTAAGACTAAACCTATGTCTAAACAAATGATCTGTCCCTTTCTCTGTTGAATAAAGGAAAAAATCAGACTAATAATTTGGTCAAATTAAGTGTGTATCATTTTTTATGTTTTTTTCTAATTTTAGTTCGCGTGTTTTTCTCTAATTTTAATCGTCATCGATTGATGTTACCATATCATAGATCGATGTTCATACTGAATTGTAGATTCTAAAACTTCCTTGGCATCTGAAAGCTATTTATTTATTTAAGAATTATCGTTGTCTGTCGATTCGTTTCTTCAGCATTAAAAGATACTGCATGTACTTTCAATTAGTGTTAGAGAGGGCTCTCGGGAATCAGACCTATTGTCAATTTGTTATTTATGGATTTGATCTTTATTTAAATCTAAACTATAAACTGTTTTAGTATATGTACGCTTATATTTTTAAATTGAGCCCTGTAATATAATGACATGTCTTTTTTCAGGCCTTAGAACCGAACCCGAAGTCGCTCCGCGTACTCTACATGTACGAATCAAAGATGGCGCTGCTGATGAAGCTGGCGGGGTCGCGCGCGGGGGCCGAGGTCGTGCTCGCTCAAGGCGCGTTGTCCTGCCTCGCCAACCTGCGCGCGCTGGCCTGCCACCCCGACATACACGCGCGCGACCCGCACAGACACACCGACTTCGTGCCCGCTGTGGCGCAAAGGTAGTGTTGAACTATATTAAGTACTGAAGGAGTGTGTGCGGAGACGCCAGTAGTGTCCCTTGGTATACTCTTTATTGGACTAGTGATGTAGGTAAACCACAGTGCAACTAATACTTAGGTATAGGCAGGCCTGTGTATCTTTTCGCGTAGGTAGCAAAAACATACCTACGCGCGGCGACCCCTTGGTAAGGGACTAAACAAGTTGGGTGTCGCTAGCCGGCAGCGACACGCTCCCGCGTTTTATTCACCGGCGGTGCGCGACACTAGGTTGCTGGTTGGACGAGTGTGAATAAAGTCCTAGAAAGATGCGCTAGATGGCGTAAGTAGCTTCTTGTGGCAGTCAACCCTATCGCGTGGCGTGATAGTACCTCACAGAATAGGTTTAGTGTAGTGTCCGACCGAAACTAGTTTTACGACCGAAACCGAAACCGAATTTCGGCAACGGTGTCTATTTCGGCCGAAACCGAAACCGAAACTTCTTTACAAGGCTTATATTTTGAGGGAAAAATAAAGAAAACGTTATTATAAATTCTAGATTTCTTTTAATTACTCGCATAATTCAGGACATCTACATAACCCGTCCCATAGCCGGGTCTTTTACCTTAATAATTTCTCAAAACAAAATTGGTAGTACGTAAGTTAGTATCTACTGTACTTGCCACTTGGATACCTCGGTGATAAATACTAAAATGAACTTTGAAACTTTGAATCCATAATATTATCACCATGAAATGCACTATAGTCATTACTAACTACCTAACTAATGTTTGTTTACGTATAGCATTTGCGAACCAAAAAAAATTTTATTGGTTAGATTAAACTTGATTATATGTACTTTTATAAGTCATATTGAATTTTTTTTTTGATATTTACTACCCGCTCTTATGTTATAACGACATAAAGAGATAAAACTTACCAAATTCAAAATAAATCACTCGAAAACTCGCCACCACAACAAAACAAAACGAACAGCAAACAAACAAGCGAGCGAATCACGACATTGGCTCTGATCGGATTCATTCACTCATTCAACGCGCCGAACATGACAGCGCGGAAACTCCCGAATGCACATTCGGTTTCGGTCGTAGTTTCGGCAAGTTTGCCGCCGAAAACGAAACTAAACCGAAACTCGTGTTTTTACCGAAACTCAACCAAAAACGAAACCGAAACCGAACATTCGGTCGGACACTAGTTTGGTGTATTATGAATCATATTCCAGGGTTATAAGAATAAAATTATCTTGCAATGTATTTCTGTAGGTGGTCTGTACGGAGTACTAGTACTTATTCTGTGGTATAGGTAGGTACTAAACAAGCATCGAAAGGACTGAAGATGGCTTTCGCACTCCTAGCCTATAATTCATTTAGGGTTGCTATCTAGCTTTGAAAGTAAACTGCAGAAAGTTGACTCGCATTCTGTTAACTGACTACCAATACCTGAGGATTGTGAGGCTTTGTGAGGCTTTGTGAGTCGTTCCAGCTCGTTAGCTAAGTGAAGATTATTTTCCACTAAGTCAGTATACTTAGCTTGTTTTCCTCAACACAAAAGTTATGTATTATATTGTTTGCGGCAGGTTCCGTCAGATCCTAGTGCCAGCCCTGGCGCTGTGCGACGCGCTGCTGACAACCCTCGGAACTCAGAACCACAGCTGCGTCATACACGTTACTCATCTCCTGCTCAGCCATGTCGAGTGTGTCGATATGGTGCTCAGGTAGGTGCTGAACAATGTTTTAATATGTTTAGTTAACTAACCTTTTCTACGCAACTGAAAATTTGTACGGACAGCAATCAAGGTAAACCCTATATTTTATACAGTTGTAATTTTGGAACGAAGTATAGTCTGATGCTCTGGGCAAGTGGCCACTGTACAAAATGTGGGCTTAACGCCAAATATCATCCTGTTTAATTTATTTACAACATATGTGTAGGTATGTCACCGTAAGATTATAAACATCGTTAGATTACAATCTATCTCGTGAGATTGTAAACTGTCGAAAAATTGTGAACCGTAACATATGATTGCAATTTAACGCATTATTTATCGCTATATTATAATCTATCGAAGTGAAACTGTTAAATTACAATCTGTCCCGCGTCAAATTGTCAACTGTTCGGAAGCTCTTCCTGATTGGTCGGTCTTATTGCAAGAGCAACCAATTACGACCAGCCGTTCTTTGTCCCCGCAGAGTTAGAAATGAAATAAATACTAAAACAAATATTAAAACACGAAAAATTATGTAATTTAGGTTATGTTCGGAAACTAGCACTAATTCGTTGGTTTATCATTCAAACTGCTTTTTTTTGGTTAATTACAGAAATTTTGATGTCCACAATAATTTTACATAACTAATTCTATAGATATAAGTTATTTTCAACACGAAATTAATTTATAATCACGAAAACACAGTAGTTTACATTCAACAACAAACCATATAACAAACAAATATGGCGAGTGCCAAGGCGGCGGGGGCTCATAACGTTCAACCAATGAGCGCCTGAGATGCATTCCGTTCTACGTCAATTTACAATTTGACCGCTTCCCATCGATAGATTACAATATAGCGAAAAATAATGCGTTAAATTGCAATCATATGTTACGGTTCACAATTTTTCGACAGTTTACAATCTCACGAGAGTAATCGAACGATGTTTATAATCTTACGGTGACAGGTACATCAATTCAGCAGGTTTAGTGCTAGGTTTAGGTTGAGCTTTTATAACTTAGTTACTTTCTTACAATTGATATCTGCTAAAATACTGGATATATTTTAAAATTAGTCTTTCCTGTACTGGACTTCCTAACATTTTGACGCCTTTTGACCCAGGATTTACAGTTATGATATCCTCAAAGTAATGGTTGGGAGAGAGGAAATAAAGGTTCTAAGAGAAAATTATTAAATTACGACATTGAAGTTAAAAAGGAACAGGGAAGTCTACGAATTCATCTGCATATTCTCTGCAAAACGATCGACAGGTGAGGCGAGTGCATGAGACGTGACGTTTGACTCACCAAATTTATTAAAAAGAATATAATTATCAAGAGAATATTCACAGTCTCGTGTGATAGCAACTTCGATATTAACGCGAATGTGTTAGCTAACAACGTACTGTTTCTACAGGGCTGCCCACCCAAACTCTCCTCAAGAACTCCTAACGGAAGCAGAAGCGCTAACCTCAGTCATAGCGCGCGCTTCCGACTGCGCCGTAGTAGAAGCCGTCCGCGGCGATACAGCGCTTCAACACAGCGCTACAGCGCTGCAGCGGCTACACTCGCTGGTGCTAGCGCTGATACCGCGGTTCGCATCGCCACCGCCGCACCAGTACAACCAGCCGCAAGCCACGCAGCAGCCGGAGCAGAACACGCTGTATTACAAGGTGAGTTGTGAGCTAGCTCGTAGATAGATACAGCGCTTTATTATATAGGCTACGCTCGCTGGTGTTAGCGCTGATACCGCATCAGTACCTAAAACCCGGCTGGTTGTATTACGCAAAAGGAAATGGATTTAAAACGTATGGTGCGTTGCGTATTAGTGGTATGTCAACGACATAAGGTTGGAAACCCCATCTGTCTTATGTCCCGATAGTAAAGTGGGGCCGGTGCAATCAATTAGTGTGATAGTCTAACTTGCTAGTGCTGGTGATACTACACGAGGACAATCAGCCGCAAGCCACGCAGAAATCGGAGCAGAACACGCTGTATTACAAGGTGCGTTGTGCTAGCTTGTAGCTAAGTGCAGCGATGCATTACAGCGCTACAGATACCGAACCAAAACTACCAGCCACGTAGCAGCCGAAGCAGAAAACGCTGTATTACAAGCACTTCAGAGGTCCCATACATTTGTATGTTGCAAGATAAGTTCTACTGTCACAACGCTCCGAAAGCGCTTTAAATACACTTTACCGCGATTCAGCGCTTTTTTTCATTTGATTATACTTGTTAGCATTAGCCTGTCGCATATGATGTCTTATTAGTGCGTTGCATTGCGTGGTTTAACGTAGTGCGAGGACGAATAGTGCTTTATTGTTAGCGAGGCAAACTAAAAGCCTTGCGACGGGTTTGGTCGAATGACGCCTTAGGTGTAACAATTGATCGATTGCCTATTGTGTCCGGAAACATGTAACTTGAAGATTAACAGTTCGAAATTCTGCTTTCAGATCGTGTGCAACTTGTTAACGTTCGCTCGCAACATGATCGAGAAGGACGGCACGCGCGCACTCTTTCGCCCGTCGCTGGCGGGAGGGGGTGCGGGCGGGGCGGAGGCGGGGGCGGGGCCGCACATAGGCGCGTTGCTGCAGCTGCTGCAGACAGCGCTGCAGCGGACGCAGCACCACGACAAGCTGCTGGCTACTGCGCAACACCAACTGCGAGGCGTGCCTGCCATGACCCTGGATGGTCAGTATGAATATGCAGACATTTGACCTCAATATCACCTGATGTTAAGCAACATTGGTCATATGTGATTATTAACCAGCGCAGCGGCCTTAGAGATTTAGATTCTTATTATATTACTTTACGGGTGTTCACACACACGCGCACACTTTAAAATAGCGGAGCCGTCGACCTCGCGTAGTTTTATGGTGAGACTTCACTAAGCGAGCTATGGTTAATATTTGCGGTATCGTGATAACAGTGTACTTTGGTTGGGTAGATCGTTGCATTGCATAGTAGTAATAATGTCATCCTAGCCGAATTTCGACCACAGTGGCCAATCTCAATAGAGATTAGCCGATTGCGCGGGAGATATTATAGTGCACAAGATTATTATATTGCATGGTAATCGGGCAATGAAAAATGCATATCGGGGCACTGTTTTTGGTAAACTGTGTTTTTATCATAATGCGACACGAATCTTAGTCCGCTAATGTAGCTCCAATTTCGGTAATTGGAATCGAATTTTGCTTTATAAATCGTCATACTCGACATTTGCAATTTTAGACGTTGTCTTTGTCAAGTTTGGCAGCGAAATAATAAGAGGGAATCACCGTTATTGTGAATAGACCCTGTAATTTCGTGTCGTATCGAGATTCGATAGTATTTTTGTCGTCCCCTTGACAAATGTTTTCGTCCTAATGGCACGTCTATCGTTCCGCAGATATTAAGAAGCTGATCCCCGAGGACACGCCGTGCTCGTCGCCGGCCGAAGCGCGCGCGTGCGCGGTCAGCGAGTTACGGTCGCGAGTGGCGACTCGCAGGCAGGAGCTGCAGCTTATAAGGCTGGCGCTAGACGGCGCGCTCTACCTGCTGTGGGCGCACGTGCGCGTGTTCCTGCGCCTCGCCGCCGCGCCGCCTGCAGACCGCGCGCTGTGTGAGTGCACCTTAACAATTACAGCTCGTTAGGACGGCGCGCTCTACCTGCTGTGGGCGCTAAGTGCACCTTAACAGACTAAGGGACACCGACCACAACCACTGGTAACTAGCGACAAGCTGTCAACATTGTTTTGGCTTCCACTAGCGACCGTCACTTGCCATTTTAAAACATTAGTCAAAGGATCTAGACCGCCACCAGTCGACCTAATCTGTGTGGAGCCACAGAATACTAGTACTTCGTACAGAAGTATGACTTAGCAATTGTATTCAAAGAAATGTCTACTCAATGTCGTCAACAATATGGCGTAATTTAGTTCGCCTCAGAGTCAAGCACATTTTAGTGTAGACGCCTACAAAAATCCATTGCAAGATAATTTTATACTTATTGCTCTGGAATATAATTTATAATACACTAAACCTATTCAGTGACGTAATATCACGCGACGCGATAGGGTTGACTGCTACGAGAAGCTTCTAACGCCATCTAGCGCCTCTTTCTAGTACTTTATTCATTCTCGTCCAGCCAGCAACGTAGCCGCGCGGCCGCCGGTGAATAAAACGCGCGAGCGTGTCACTGACCGGTAGCGACACGCAACTTGTTTTAGCCCCTAAGAAGGGGCGCCGCGCGTAGGTACGTATTTGCTACTTACGCGGGGAGATACACAGGCCTGGTGGAGCCTTAAACTTCTTAGGTCCCGCGCAAACGAAAATGGTCGGTGGTCGCCACTAGTGGTTGGTGGTGTGGCTACTTAATTACCAACATATTTTGACAGACGTTTTGTTAAAATGGCGAGTGGCGAGTGGTCGTCCGCAACCCGTGGCATGTCGCAGATACTGTTTCACGAATGGACGCCCCACTCGCTTCACATGTGCGTCAACTCCATACAAAACGTATTAAAAACAACGATTAACGCTTGTGGCTAACCACCAGTGGCTGTGGTTAATGGCCCATCTGCGAGAAGCCTTAAGCTGGTTTTAGTATCACGCGGACCGTCAGTACGGATCGCTCCGCACAGACCGATCTGTATAAACTTCTAGGGAGCGTTTTAGAGTAATGCGGACGGGTCCGTACGGATGAACGTCCGCGCGGACAGCTCCGCCGCCGTCCGCATGGCGCGTCCGTGCCGCTGCTCGCGCGCCGCTGCCTGCAGTAAGCGTTTTACAAACTTAGGAGGACGTTGCTGGATGTCTACTCTTGTTGTTCGAACGAAAATTCTCAGTTTCGTTCAAAGTCTCTCTACTCTCTAACACTTTCGAATAGGAATGTTTCCAACGAGTTCATAGACAAATCATAGACTTCATCGGGAACGAATGATGTCTACTACCACAGATTATATAATAGTTACTACGGTACAGCTAGGGTTGTGATACTCTATCGACATTTACCGGTTTTCCTAAATTGAGACATGATTATTTGTTTTTACATAAATTCATGCACTTATTTACAAGAAATTATTACGAAATGATCAAATTTATCGCAATTTATATAAATAAAGTGCGAAATAAGTATTATTTATAAGTTTTGCTTTAAATTTAATTCGTGAATGGCATTACACGCGATTCCTTTGCTACTTTTTATCTCCTTGTCCATCCACAGACATTGTCAAGTTAACTGACATTGACATTTGACAATATCAAAAGAATTCAAAAGATGTTTTACAAGTTTGTTTATTTTACGTAATTTAATATATTATTAATTTTAATATAAAAAAGCCTAAAAATAAGTATCGTTAGCCCAAGCCCACTACCGGCTGCAACTCGTGCCGAAGTTGGGCTCTCCTAAACCATGGGGATTGTAAACATATTATCCAAACACAATCAAGTAAGTATCATGTTAATAAAACATTTTCAATGTAATATTTCGGAAAATTACAGTGCTAATCCATGCTACGTACTAAATAAATCACTTATGTTGCCGCAGCCAAGAACGGCATTTACAGAAATTGAATTTGAGACCAGAAGTAGGTATATTTTTATATCATACTATGTAATGATGTTTTATTTTATTTACAGTAATCAAATCATGCCATTTATATGGCTATCAGCTCGCTCTGAAGATTCAATAGAGATCTCAATCATTGTGGTGGAAGAACAACGGATTTTAGAAAACGCAAATGAAATGTCAGAAATCTAAACCTCACAGCAAATGGAATATAGGTTGCAGTCAATAAGCTGTTTGTGATTAAACTACTACTGTCTTTTATCCATAATCATTATCTTTAAGTAGCTAAGTAGCTAGAAATTTCCCATGCCGCTGCCTCTCTTCAGTCCCTGCCCTACATGGAAAGTTAGGTTACTGTTGTACTATAACCCAACCCAAAAGAGTTACTTGGGTTGCAAGGGAAGGTCAACCTTGCAATCCTTCTTCCTCTTTCTCCCCTACATGCCACACACAGAAAAGAACCCGAAATGCCCTAAATGATTGTGACATTTTCACTCTGATTGCAGCACAAATAAGGGAACCAATTTTGATGAACTTTTGTATAGTTATAGAACAGACCTTAAAAAAGGTGAAAGGACTTCTTTTGTCACAAAAATAAATCTTGAGAGGAGTAGTATGAAGTCGTTGGAAGTCACTAAAAATGCTTGTTTATCTTCACAAACTGCCTAACGAGTGTATTATAAAACAATAAAGTATTGACACAGAGACATCCGCAATCGCATTTTAGAGCTTTACAATATGAAAACACCATTATATAATTACATTTAACGTTGATTTGTTGCATTCATAAACCAACACGAGACCTAGTTAGCTGTCGTATGAAATGACAGTTATTTCGATCGAATCAAGGTAGTTTCGATCGGAAGAAAACGCTTAGAGAGTAGCCCTAAACTGTCAAATTACGTCATCATTCATTCTTCGATCGAGTTAGCATTCGGACCTCGATTCGTAAGTGTAAGAGAGTACGAAACGCCCGTAACTAAGGTCAAAGTACAAGCAACAAGAGTAGACGCCCTGACGCCCTGTTTGAAAATATTAGAGAAGACAACGAATTCCCCCACAAAGGCTCTCGGCTCTCTTAAAGGGTGAACGTGTAGTCTCCTTGCTTCAAGTTATTTTTTATTGCGTAAAATAGGGCAATAACTAATAACACCCATTAACTAATAACATTGGATGCACACCGCGTCTGTACACCGCGGTCAGGTCGATACTAAAACGACACACGCGGATGGTCGGTCTGTGCGGAACAATCCGTACTGACGGTTCGCGTGACACTCAAACCAGCCTTACAGCCTACAGTTAGTGTTCGAATCCCGCAAGAGGCCAATTTCTGTGTGATGAGCACGAGCATTTGTACCTGAGTCATGGGTGTTTATAAAACGTAAATAAGTATGGCTGTCCGTTATCTTAGTCGTCATAGCACAAGCTCACGCTTAGTTTGCGGCTAGGTAGTCGGTGTGTTTGTTGAAAACATTTAGTTTGTATTATTATCTAGCATGCATTTTTGGTGAGTGTCGGTGGCGCAGTGGCTAGCGGGTTGCCTCTCATGTGGGCGGTTCCGGTTCGATACCACGTGCTGCCATGTATCAATGACTTTTTCTGAGTTATGTACATTAGTTATTTCACTCGTGAGGGAACCTGCACATACAAGCGACTGAATTTGTAACCATGATCCAAACTGATCAGGTTCCCCTGTGAACAGGTTCACGGAGGTCATATGGCAGTCGCTCCACTGTAATTACCTTATCTGCCTCATCCTGGATCACGGTCCAAAGCGGACCCTAGGCCCTCGCGTGCGAGTGCACAACCAGGATAACGCTAGGAGAATGATGATGATCTAGCATGCATTCGTCAAATGATGACTCCGTTTAAGAAAGCCTAAACTAAAGGTGTCTTGTGTGTCTACAGCGCTGACGGCGGGCGAGGCGTGGCACGGCGCGGGCGGCGCGGAACTAGCAGAACTGCGTAAGGGATTAGTGGCCGTGTTCAGCGACCGCTTCGTCGACGACCTGCTCGACACCGCCAAGGTAACAGTACCACCACCGAACACATAACCCATAGATACGATATGTCATTATTTTTGTCTCGCAAAAAATCCATCAAAATAACACAGTTTGTCAAACAAATTTACTTATTTCTTTTCATATTTTAAAATAAAGGTGCTGTAAATAAAAATGTTATTTACGATCAAAACCGAAATATCTCATATTCCATAATATCGATTATAAAATACACGCCTAATTTGGCACTTTTCGTATCAGTACCAAGCACTGATAAGTTTCGAAGAAAAATCGCGCTTACTTCGCCTCTATAGGTTACGTGCGCGATAAACCCACTTGATAAGGCGCGTCGTGAATCTTCGTTCACGCAAAAAAAAAAGTTTGGCTCCGTAGATTAACGAAAAGCTAAAATTTACAATAACCCTTAGATTGCACTACTTTAAGGTCTATAATACACTGCAGGTATTAGCTCCATCTCACTCTCGCGAGCGCTAGCATGGCGGCAGCTAATGACCAATAGCAGATCAGGAAAAAGACGCGCGAGCGTGCTTATTCGTCAACAGTATTTCCCGCGCTTTAAAATTCATCTTCTAAGCCTGACTTAATCTAGCTAGAAATCAGATGCCAGTTCTTAAGACACAACTTTTATAACATAAGTGCTGTGTTTGTATGAATTAATAATTAGTTCTGTGTGTTATTTGAAACTTAATAATGAATACTTTATTGTTTTAGAACCAGCCAGCCGCGCAGCGCGGATTCCTAGAAGTGTTACTGAAAGACATCAAGAACATGATTCAGTTCTCGCCGCTGTAATGCACGTTAGCCATAGATTATGTTACTAGTTATTACTGATCAATTCCGTTTACTGAATAATTGTGAATAAAATTGGTATTTTTTCTATGTGGTTTTCATTTGTGTTATTTTTGGATTTTTTCATAAATTATTTGGAAATCATACATACAAGTCGTAATAATAACGAGTAAAAGGACTTAAATTTTACTAAACCATGTAAATAATCAAGGTGCATTCATAATCGGACACATTGTTTCTAATAATTTATATCTATTACGATATGTTTTTACATCAGGTTCATTGGCTCATGTATAGGACATAGGATGCAATACAATATAAAATATTTTTTAAAATACGATTAATAATTTAGAAAGCAAGTTAAAAGTAGAAGCGAGTATTCCTAAAAATAATTACTCAAGCCCCCAATACAACAGCTTAAATTAACATGCAGTAATAGTAATATTTAAAAGTCACTTTATTATAATCTTAAAACGTAAGTATTGTGATTTATATGTATTGTCCCTCAGGCCACGCTAGGTAAGATATCTAAATAATTAGGTATAATTAACTTCTTTCGTTCGACAGTGAGAGTCGAATTTGAGTCGCTCTTCAATATTCAGCTACGTTTGCTAGGTCTTGTATTACTGAATGACCAAAACAATACGTAAACAGGTGATCCTAACAATTTAATAACAGACAGTCAAAAACTGTCTCGTTCACAGCTATAATCCAGCAGTACTTCATAGTCTAGCGGTACATACTGATGAGCTATATCCGCCATATGCGTTCGCGCAACGAGTGCGTTGCGGGCGATGAATTGCACTAGCGACAAGCAACCAGCATATTGTCTAATTCTCATTATCATAGTAGAATAATGCAAGAGAATTAGCTGTCTCACTCTCAGCTATGTTATAGTGTCAGCCGCGGTGAGTCGTCATATGCGTCCGCGCAGCGAGCGGGTTGCGACTCACGGCGCGACAAACGCGGACCGCAACCGGCGCGCGGGCGCGCGAAGGTAGCTAGCGCCACACTGCTCTCACACAACGGACCGGGCGGAGTGGGTTATGCTGTGATGGCGGAGTGTTGATGAATGGATTCACTGTGTAATATTTAAAAAAACACGCAAATGTCACAGATGTAATAATCTGTGTAATAATTGAAACCTATATAGGTAGTCACCTAAGTACAACATAGGAGAGATAAGTCAGTGAGTAAGGTAGGTAAGTACTTAAGTAGTGTTTTTATACTATGTTGTGTTTATTTATTACTGATGGTAAATTGATTTTATAATTGGTACCCAAATTATTACTATAAAATCTTCCCACTGTAGCATTGCTATGATACACCTCAGGAGGTTACTTCTACTGATGAATTCAGACTAATCAAAACAAGATTATGAATAGTAGGTACAATTTTTAATATTAAGAAATTACCTGACTTTTCCCAACATAGTTACACCCAGGGTGCTTATTAGTTATCATTTATAGGTGCTTTCTGTGGTGTGATATTAAATAATATAATAATAAATAAATTGTTTCAACAAACACACCAATTACCTAGCCCCAAACTAAGCGTTGAGCTTGTGACTAGGATAACGGATATATAAATACCTAAATACATAAACATCCATGACTTAGGTACAAATGCTCGTGCTCATCACACAAACATTTGCCCCTTACGGGATTCGAAATCCGCAACCGCCTGGTTTAGAAGTCCGATGCGCGGACGACTTCACCAAGGCGTTCGTCTATATTAACTCATTTTTCCTGATGCTACCAGTATCACAAATCTCACATGGGCTTCTGAAATACAGAAAAAAATTGTATTTATTTACCTTTTTGAGTATTGTCAAGAGTAACCTCATGTTTCCATTATTTTTATACTGTTTTTGGAAGATATGCACAAGCGTAGCCAATATGATATTATATAAACTTGTTATCATACATAGGTACTTCAATTTGTAAATAAATTAGGTGTTACAGTGGTTTCAGTATAGCGTGCAGGAACATGGGATGTCAACAGTTTGTTAGTTTCAAATGAGCTCAAGCAGATTTGACAATGCAAATGTTTTGCAGCCCTCTTTTTAATTAATTTATCTTTTTTTATAAAAATAATCATTTGTCTATGTTATTTATCACAGCTTAATCTTTTAACTGCACATAAAAACTTGTTTAAGAACAATCGGCAAAAGCTAATAGAGCTAAAATTCTGGTTGGAGTCCATATAAAAATTAATACTAAGTATGTACCTACATTACCTATCATTTACTTGAGTTCTTGCCATGCTTTTAGGCATGTGAGTTTAATCAAGAGAAGAAAAGTTATTGATAAAGATTTAAAGACTCATACCTTTATTATCAGCACATATTATATGATTTTCTGTAACCAAATCATATCTTATTTCTTCTTTTGAATTAATATTCATTTCAAACATTGGCTGGCTATCTTTAACTGCTATAGTTTTGTGTGTTAGGTTTTCTATTGAATATTTATGATATAAGACCTAATTAACTAAACCTTATTTTAACATATTAATTTAAACCCATCATCTACTAATTTGAATGACCATTAGTTACCTTTTCCATCCAAATTGTTCAAGAAATTACTTGGACTGATGGCACCATTCTAGCAGTCTATGAGCCTATTGTGCTGGGTTACGGAGTACGAAGCTTATCTTCATCACATCAAGGCACTTGTCACAAATGTTGGGAGGAAGCCCATCATCTAATGTTACCTAAAATAAGTCTCTAATATAAACTGGAGCACAGAATAAGTACTAGTACTTCGTACAGAAGTATGACTTAGCAATTGTATTCAAAGAAATGTCTACTCAATGTCGTCAACAATATGGCGTAATTTAGTTCGATTCAGAGTCAAGCACATTTTCGTGTAGACACCTACAAAAATCCATTGCCAGATAATTTCATACTTACCTATTGCTCTCGAATATGATTCACAATACACTAAACCTATTCAATGACGTAATATCATTATATTATAATGCTCCACAACACGAAAGCGGTCAATACCAAAGAGTAAAGTATAGGTCAATACTGACCAATCAGCTTTTGTTGACCCACGAGTTACAATAAAAAGCACTGTGGCCACAAAGGCACTAGCGCCATCTAGAAGAAACTTGCGGTACTTTGACGATTGTCTTTGTTTCCCCGAATAGAGGCATGGTTTTGGAACAATTTAGGATGTTCAACTCTATATTGAAATTTTAGGTAGTTAAGACTTTGTTGCACCGAAGCAGCGATATCACGCGACGCGATAGGGTTGACTGCTACGAGAAGCTTCTAACGCCATCTAGCGCCTCTTTCTAGTACTTTATTCATTCTCGTTTAGCCAGCAACGTAGCCGCGCGGCCGCTGGTGAATAAAACGCGCGAGCGTGTCGCTGGCCGGTAGCGACACGTAACTTGTTTTTGCCCCTAAGTAAGGGTCGCCGCGCGTAGGTACGTTTTTGCTACCTACGCCGGGAGATACACAGGCCTGACTGGAGTGGTAATAAGTTCGAGATTGCTTAGCCAATTTCTCGTTTTTTTTTAATGGAGCGTAAAAATGTTCATCATGCTTTAAAATACAGGTACCTAATTATGAATACAAAATTCGGTGAAAACGAATCACTTACCTGCAATCCTGTTACTGAGCCTGTTATATTTTATTTATTTTATTTTATTTATTTATTTAAGAAACCAACAGCTACAATGAATTATGCTATTTTATAAGTACTGCTAATTTAGTAGGCCAATACTAGGTTTCCTTAACATAACATTTTGTATAAAGTTGTGAGGTTAAACGTTAACAGCATACAATAAGTACAGTCGGAAGCACGCCAGGTCACACATCCGAACTACAAAAACAGCCTTTATTACGTATGGAATAGAGGCGGATTCAAGGCCTACATGCATAGTCTGACCTGCTGCCGAGTGTAATAAACAATGGAAAAAGAAGAACTTGTCATTTTTTGACAAGATACTTATGCATACTAATTATTGTACATCACTGCACTCGTGTGCACTCAATGCACACTTGTTTATCATATCTACCTACTTAACTATTAGTTAATTAAATAATCAACTAATTAGCGGCCCGAGAACAAACATAAAGCTCATATCCACTACGTTTCATCGCGACACGAGGGTCAATATCTACTAGTATAAGAAAGTTAGTTAAAAATATAAAATATGTAGGTACATAATATTTTGTTATTCTATTTTGTAAATATTACAATAGTAGACTAATTGCTATAATTTACTATAGCAAGAACTGTAATTTACTATATAAAGAATCATACTTAAGACTATAAACAGGAAAGACTTTCCATATTCATATGTTTGTGACGAATAAACCCATTAAGAACCTATAAACTCAACAACCACCAATCCGAATTAAAAAAATATATATAGGGTGACGGACCCAATTATCAGCACTTTAAGGGGTCATTAAACTTTAACTCTAAATATTTCATATATTATCATGTTTTATAACTATTGTGTTGCGTTTAAATATTAAGAATATAAATACCTTTTGTGTAAAGTGAGACTTTTAAATAATTTTTGATCATTATTGAGTTAAAATTACAATTTATTAAAAAACAAGCCTATCTCCATTCATCAGCACAGTCATCACCATTTATGGTCACCTACTTACCCAGTTATCAGCACTGCGAATTGTCATACATTTTAAAGAGCGGAAAAAGAAAATATCCTTAAGAAAAATTTACTGTTTACTTTTTAATCAGTCTTTTGATATTTCTACTAATTATGGTACGTAAAAAAGTACCTTAACATCTAACTTGTTCAACTCCATTTAAGTATAATTGACATATCTTTGGAAGAGTTTAAATTAGGGACCAGTAAATGCAAATACAAACTTAACCTAAAAATCGTTTTACCTGCATAAAAACTGTTTTTCTCAGTCATTAGTTTAGTCAGTATCTTTTCTGATATATATTTCTGATATACAGGGTGTGGCGTAAATAGTGGTCCAAAGCAAAGGTGTGGATACACTGTACACTGAAGCACCACATACCAGTATTTTAAAAAAAATAATGTACAGGGTTTTCAAAAAAAAAAAAAATTTTAAATTTTTTTAGAAATCGTTACCTTGCCTTACAAATTTGGTTATAATTTCCAAAAATGACGGTTTTTTTTTATCCATTTTTTTATTATTATTGCTGATCACTTGTACTTAGTACTCCATTCGTTTTTTTTTTTACAAACTGAATTTAATAAAAAAAATTAAGTTTCTTTCAAAATTCAATACTCACTGCTAGCAAATCGTTTGACTTTCAATGCTTTTGGTGCAAAAAAAATGTACCACACTGTCAGTGCCCATTGTTTAAAAAAAATGCCCATCTTTTGCAGATTCTAAAATGGTGCAACAATAAGTGTTACAACTTACAGGAAAAAAGTTATTGCTTTTCGAAACAAAAAGGAGCCCAATTCAGAAAAACAATTTATTTGAAGTTCAAGGGTTTACAAGGGTTGTAATTTTTTTCTGTGTGGTCCAAAGCAAAGGTGTGGATACACTGTACACTGAAGCACCAAATACCAGTATTTAAAAAAAAATTATGTACAGGGTTTTCAAAAAAAAAAATTTTTTTAATTTTTTTAGAAATCGTTACCTTGCCTTACAAATTTGGTTATAATTTCCAAAAATGACGGTTTTTTTATCCATTTTTTTTATTATTATTGCTGATCACTTGTACTTAGTACTCCATTCGTTTTTTTTTTTTGTACTAAGTACAAGTGATCAGCAATAATAATAAAAAAAATGGATAAAAAAAACCGTCATTTTTGGAAATTATAACCAAATTTGTAAGGCAAGGTAACGATTTCTAAAAAAATTAAAAAATTTTTTTTTTTTGGAAACCCTGTACCTAATTTTTTTTTAAATACTGGTATGTGGTGCTTCAGTGTACAGTGTATCCACACCTTTGCTTTGGACCACTATTTACGCCACACCCTGTATATATATAGGTTTACCTACCTAGGTACCTAGTTTTCTTCTCACAATATATCCAAGGATTAAAACAATTTTAGTATTTGTTTATTATTCTTATTTATGTTTGTCGTCTACCTCATCGTAAAGGATATTATTGAGTAGATCTTTTAAAATTACATAGGGAATTTTAGTACAATTTTTCGATTTAATGCTCCATTTACGAAATATTTCACTTTAAAGTGCACATTTTTGCTCCATTGAGGGGAGAATGGACCAAAAAGCAAAAAAAAACATGAAAGTTCATTTTATAAATTCTAAATGAAAACTATAGCGGTTAAAATAACTTTAGTAGTTTAGCAGTAATAGTCGTTGAAACTGGGTTTTGGATAATTTTGTACCAAATACAAAACCCTCAGGATAAATTATTTAAAGTGGCTAACTGCTGCACTCAGAGACGTCAATTAAATGATATCCATATTTAAGTCCTGTTCTGTCACTTTCTTTGTCAATGAAATAGAAAAGGACTGCATGAGACTTACGAGGTACGGCAGTAAGATGAAATAAATAATAGTAGTGTGAACCCTCTGTGCACGAGTCCGACTCGCACTGGGCCGATTTTTTATAAGGCTTTTTTGTTGTTTTTGGTGTCATCTTAAGAGATCTGAAACACGTAGAAATAATTTAAACAAAATAAAATATCAGCATAGTTTAGAACCAAATATCTGATCTCTATCTATCATGATGATAATTAATGGTAAATTGATTTTCAGCACGGGACTGGATTTTCAAAACAAGGCTAATATCACTTTTTACACAACACTTAACTATTATTTTAGTAACACGCAGTCCATTAAAAAAGATGCCTATTTTATCTAAGTATTAGCAGGCAGGCAGGCAAATTTCAGTATCCAGTTATTGGCAACCTAAATATCTATTTTAAGTAAAACAAAATATCTTAAAATTATTTCAATTCAAGATGCGCAAAACTTTAAGAATGTGTATAAATACCAGTATTTCTAAATAGTGCTTTAATTGCATTGATAAATGACTAATAAACGTAAGACAAGTCTTAACCTTGATGTGTCAGAATGCCCGATGATCACTTCTAATCACAGAAAGTTCACTTCTTCTCAAGAATACCGCGCCATGACAAATGTAAACTATACACAGTGTTGCTAGTACAATAATTTATAACTATCTGAACATGTTTTTTACCCTTACAACCTTGAAATCATACACATTTATCTTATATTTTCAGTTTTTTCTACGGTGTGCTGGTAACTGGTGCAGTGCTGACATTTGGGTCCGTCACCCTATGTACATAATATTATTAGTAGAATGCTGCACTTTCGAGTGTCATAGGCAAATATTTATCCGACTGCGAATATATGAAATATCTGTTCCAATAAAGAAATTTCTTCGTGATTTTATATTAAATTGGTCATGCAATTAGCGGAATGTAAACACAGACGGAATATGCTGCTAAAATCAACAACAAGAAATACAATTTCTTCCATTTTAGAGGCGATTTCGACATTTGATGTATCATACATTATCATTAAATCTGTGGTGAAACTGGGGAAAGACTATCGCCTACTGCTTTATTTTTTTCACGTTAACCTTACTGAACGAGACTGTATGAGAAATTAATACTAGGTTTTTTTTAGTTTATTGAACACAATAAAGTTGGACTAGATACGAGGGCGGTTTGAAAATTTCTCAGCCCGACCAATAAAACAAATGAAATAAAAATTCTGTTTTATATTTATAAACATTTTTCTCTTATGTCAATATAGTTATTTAATCTGTGCCCAAGTTCTTTCATAAAGGCTTTGAAAGCAAGGGCGGATCCAGCTTTGGTGCCAGGGAGGGGTCTCATGAAGTCAGGTCAAGCTAAAATTTGAGGTAACACACCACCACAAAACGCGAGCAAAGCGAGTACAGCTATTTGTGCACTGGTGGTTGTGTCGTGTGGTTTTGGGGCCCAAACATGTGCAAACGAAGCAAGCGCCGAAATATCGCTACTGGAGTTTCACAATAGCGCGTTCACCTAGGTCATGGACCCGCGCTTGTTTGGAAGCTCATTTGATAACTCTATGAAAAATCGCTCACTTCTTCATCATTTAAAATGTTCTTCAAGCTTGTTAATTTTTATTGACCCCGAAAAAACTGCATAGTCCAATAATCATAAATCAAGAGAAATTAGGGTATAGTTCTACACATGGAATCGAAATTCATGAAACTTAGCCTTGGAATGACTGACTTGTGCACCGGTTCCATAATCGTGATGAAAAAGGATCTTCCTATGCAATCCCGGTCTCCTTTAGAAATTTTTTCGGTGAATTTGTTTTACAATTTAGTATAGTTTATTAAGTCACTTATTTTATGCACATTTAATCTTAGATCTTCTCGAACGATTTTGTAGATTTCATCTATGATTTCTGGCGTGGGAGACGTCTACGGCCTACCATTCCTTGGATCATGTTCATTGCTCATTCTGCCATGATTAAAAATAACTACCCAACCTTTTTTTTAACATAGAATAAGAAGGCACAGTTTCAATTTCAACTTCTGTAATAATCGTATTTACCTACTTTCATTTAGTACGGTGAAATATTTTTTTACAAAATTCATATTACGGCTATCAGTTCAGTTTTTTTACATTTTGATGGAAGAGTGGCAGACTCTCCCTTACGAAAAAAAAAACATAAATAATAATTACCAAAGTTAATGCAATGAAACGCGGTACATCATTTAATGAAAAATTAAGCTATCAAATGAGTATACACGAGTAATTATACTTTTACTACCCTGAAATCTAGGAGGTTAGGCCGAGAACTTATCAAACAGCCTAGGTATGTGGTACATGTTATAACCTACTGTTGGAAATCTTGTTGGGTTTATGTAGCAGTAGGTGAGATCGCACTTTGTTTTACAATTAAAAAGTTTTACATTTTTTTTTGTTAGAGTTACATATATCGTTAAGTAGCGGTTTTGGCAGAGCGTTTAATATGATTCGGTAACAAGTATTCTATAGTTTTCGTGCAATAAAAATTATTACATCGCGGTAATACATACACAGGCAAATAATCCAGAATGCGGAGATCACCAAAACGTGTTTTTTACATAATGTGTATTTTTTTCATATTCTTCACATAGGTACGACAGACATACGAAACCTATTGATTGATTTAACGTATTGACTGTGATTTTGACGACCTTCGTAGCCGAGTGGCACGCACACCGGTTTATTACCCACCTATATTGTCACAGGTCTAGGTGTTGTGGTCTTGTGGTACCATCGTTGTTTCAGATTTCCATAACACACGTGCTTTAGCTACTTACCTTGCGATCTGAGCAGTGTATGTGATGTTGTCCAATATATGTTTACTTATTTATTATTATTTGATGGTATTGATGACATCATCATATTTGCATTGGCGCCCAACATGGTACCTACTTTAGCTTAACCGAGAATCTTAGAGAAGTATATATGAATGAGCTACAACAGATTGGTTTTTGTGAAATAGTTAGGTAGCTTGTTAGCTTTGTGCATATTAATGTAATTTGTTATTTTGAACATTATGGCAGTGACTTGAAGGTACATAACCTACCAAAATAATTATGTACCAGCCAACCCATTCCATCTTCAAATACATCCTAGGTAAGCCACGAATTACTTACATACAGCACGTTATACCAGCGCCTAGAAGATGGTCCAGCAGTTCTGACCGATGTTTTAGCTCTCCGTCTGATGAAGCATAATAGCCATTCCCACGGAAATGTTAGCAGACTAAAAGGACACTAAAAGATTACACAAAAAGAACAAAAATGCTTTTGTTTTAGCTCTGGGTTTTTGTTTGTTTACTCTAAACGCATTTCATAAAACAGCCAGAATTCTAGATCGAGCATCTAAGTAAGTACTTACTCACTCCTAAACCAAACAGAGTAGGTAGGTACAATTACCCGCATTTCCCCCAAAAAGAAAAACCATTCGACATACTTACCCCGGGATACGAAGAAAGGAGCACTTCATCCCTCGACCCGAGCGATCCACTCGACAGCAACTATCAATTTAATTGGAGATCCGCGGGCAGCCTCTTTACCGCTGTTAACTTTTCGATTTACATTCAAAACGGTCTTTTAAAACCAACTCAATAACCACAAGTCTAAACCCTCGTTTCAATGCGTACTTTACAAATCGTTCGGCTGTAAAAGTTTGTTCCTTCGCCACGATTGGCGCGGGAGCATGGAGGAGGAGTCTCAAACCCCGCCTACATCGGCTCTGCGCATGCTAAGCGCGATTTAAAGCCCGTTTAAGCGGTATTTTGGCCTAAAACCGCAAGAAAATGTATGTAACATCGGTTAGGGGTAGGGCGTAGCTAAATGAAAAGATTTTCTCGAATGAACGACGATTTTCGAAAATGGCGGACAGTCATCTCGGTTGCGCGGGAAAGTGCAAGCGCACGTTCCAAAGGCGGTTATAAAAATTTTAGACCAAGAGTAGCGTTATAGTTATTTTGATGAAAAGTTAGGGTGGTTATCCTAAATTTTGAAATAGTGTTGTGGCACAAACACTAGAGTTAAAATTTAAACCTTAACGAAAATTGATCGTTAGATATTTTGAATCAAATTGAGTAGTGATGCAATTTTTTTGAAAGCAATACCTAGTGTAATGGATTGTAAAATGCAGGACAGCCACAAGTCGTTTCTGATCAAGGACTTGCTGGGCGACGTGCTGCGGCCGGGCGCGGCGCAATTAATTGGTACGTTGATAATATTCTTCTCATTATTAAACTTTCAATCCTTAGTAAAATTTTGCACTAACCAAAATGAAAATTTCATTCCTAACTTTTAAAACCTTTATAAGTAAATCATTCAGTTCCTAGTTCAGGTAAAAGAAATTGCACCTGTGTTACAATAAGCATTAATGTTATTTCAGCAATTTATTATGAAATTAATAAATGATTTATTATATTTATTATTATTCGTGGTGCGGAAAATCGTGTAAGAATGACCAAAAGATTAAATAAAGGCGCGCTTTGTTGGTGGTGTACGATTTTGTTTCGTGCTGTACATTTTTGAAAACTTGGAGAATCTGAAACATGAAAAAGTTAAAGAAAGTGAAAGTAAGAATAGCTTACTTGACCGTAGTTAGCGAGGTAGTTAGGTACTTAAAATAATAGTTCTGTAAGAAAAATAACGAAAGTCTTACTAAACTAAAAAGATTTTCGTTACCGCTAACGATTTGGTTTTCCGCACTAAGTTCTACACACTAGTTGGTGTTTTGTATATATATTTTTTTAAAGCATTTTATTTATTTTGCAACCTATCTACTTATTACCTATTACTTTTTAAGTACTTGGAAGAAGCTAGTCCGCTTACCTTTTAAATTATTCATTTTATGATAATCTATGCGTAAGAAAGCACCGTGTTTTTGGTAGCTCGAATCTTATAGTCATTGAGTTATTCTTGACAAAGCAGGAAAATCTCATAAAGAAACAAATTTGTTTATTTTTTGTCTTGCGTAGTAGGTACCTACTAAAAAATTACGTGGCCTCATATATTTTTTTATTTTATTTACTTAATTTTTTATTTTATTTATTAAGCACTTCCATCAATTACTTTTGGTTTCAATTGCGCTCATGGCAGTATAGTAAGTGTTGTCATATCTTCACGAAGATAAAAAAATAACTTATTTTATTAGTTAGCAAATATAAAACTACTGATTAAAATACAATTTTACGGATTTCTCCACGATTTATTTACATTTTATTTAAAACGCTGACCGCTGTTGGGTGTTCAAAACGTCAGGTTTAAAAAAAATATGAAGTAATCCGCAAAATTGTGTTTTGATGAGTTTGACTACTTATTAGCGAAAACGTAAGAAGCAAATATACATAATGTAGTCCTCTAGGTACAGGTTAGTTAAATCATCCCCTTTTATACGCAAAAAGATTTTTTCAGGCAAGTGTTACCATTTTCGAAATATACATATTAAATTGTTATATGACTACTTCTACAATTAATGACTTTAAAAAAATATGTTTCTATTTTAATACTCTTGAATATACCAAACAACAAAATCAATTGTAACTTTGTGTCTTCAAATTTTAGTAAGGTTCCAAAAAAAAAATAATAATACAAACCTGAAATGTCAAAAATGGCAACACTTAAAAAAATTGCCATATAGTAGAGCATGATGTACCTCAAGGATTATCCTTTATCAACGGAACACCTGTATAAAACTACTGGCTAAGAATTCAAGGAAGTTTGGTCGAGTTGAAAAGGGGAACGAGATTTAGGGCAGGTATTAATTTCTTAAAGTAAATCAAATTTCACTTACAAAAATTAATCGACTGTGTCATCCGGTGGGACTCGAACCCACTTCCCTTCGCTATCCGGGCGAGTGCTCTTACCAACTAAGCTACGGAGGACATTAGTCAGTCGACGAATTTTTGCAAGTGCTTGCTACGCCAGTGAGCCGGCGTTCGATTTCATCAATACTTAAGAAATGTACCCGTATGTATCCAATGGAATATTTTTACAAATATTTAACCATCAGTTAAGAGGAAATAAGCTTAACTTATTATATTTTTATAACTTAAGCAATTATTTTGCAAGTTTTTACGAAATTAAATCAAATTTCACTTACAAAAATTAATCGACTGTGTCATCCGGCGGGACTCGAACCCACGTCCCTTCGCTGTCCGGGCGAGTGCTTTTACCAATTAATTTCGTAAAAACTTGCAAAATAATTGCTTAAGTTATAAAAATATAATTTCTTAAAGTATAAGAGAGACTTAGTAGAACTACAATAGTTTAATGTTATCAACTCTAAATATGTTACATGAATGTCAGTGTTAAATATTCGACATCGATTTGATTAGGAACAGATCTTCAAAATACCTATTCATTAAAGTTGTATTCAATTTCGTTCGTGGAAGAAAATCTTGCTAATATTATAAACGCGAAAGTTTGTGAGTACGGATGTTTGTTACTCTTTCACACAAAAACTACTGAACGGATTTGATAAATTATTTTTTTAAGTGACAAGCATTCACTTTTGCAATTAGATATTATTGCACTTGATAAAAATGAATTTCGACAGGCTCTGCCTACGCCTGAGTCACCGTGAGGTTAGGCAATCGCCCGGTAGGTATGCGAGGAACGCGGGTTCGTTTCCCGCCGCTGGTGGTCATTTTTTCAAGTGCAATATATATTTAAAGAACGGATTTCAATGAAATTTGGCATACAGGTAGTTTATAACCTGAATTAACACATAGGATACTTTTTATCATGTTCACGCAAACGATGTCACGGGCAAGAGCTAGTAAGATTATTAAATAAAATCGTAATGACGACCCACGCCTTGTTTCATTGGACTTGAGTCTATTATTCATTTTATTACGCAGTATTTAATTATTTTTCGCAACAAAGAATCCATTTGTGTATAAGTGTTTCATAGCCATACGGAGCTACCCTAAATATTGTAAAATAATGGTCATAAAGAAACTTCACTATTTTTCAGCCACAGAATTCCAGTGTGGTCATGAATATTCACACTAACCAAGTGTTCCCTCACGTCGTTATTAGCAGGATACGTGTCTAAGAGCGCGTTCGCCCAGCTCGCTTCGCTTACTCCGCTCACCCCGCTCCGCTCGGAACGCTCAAGCAGCACGCGCCTTTCTCCTCCAGTGCATGAATTAGGACCTAATTTTGATACTTGAATACCTAATTGCCTGTGTTATGAATTTTTCATGTGACTACAGTATAGTTTTGAGTGCGTGGTGCATTTTGATGTAGCAGTGAACTTATTAAAAATGCCCGCTAGTGAGGTGGTATAGGTAGAGCGAGGGATTTCATTTTGGTTGTGTATTTTTGTGTACAGATTACATACATTTAACTAACCTGTAACAACAAAAAATTAAAACTTACAACTTCTACCCACCAACCCCATTATTTAACTAGAGAGGTGACTAGATGGAAGTGTGTGAGACTTCTGCAAATTTTGATGCTAGAGGTCTAAAAATGTACATTGGGACTCCTTGTTGCAAATAATAAAACACCTAGTTCATTTTTTTTTGTAAATCACCCCCCATCCTTCAAATTAGGAGATGGAAGTTTGAAAAGAAGCGAAATCACACCAAAAAAATTGCCATGTAAAATGTTACCAAAACGAGACCATGTAGCTCGCATTGTAAAACTGTTAATAAATCTCATGTAGAGCCAAGCTACTAACTCTTTACGCCCAAGCCCTAACTTCAAAACCTATAATAAAAATGTTACCTCTAAGTCAAAAAGTGGCTTCGCCTTTTCGCCACTGCCGCATGGGCGTAAGTTGAAAATTTACTGTTCACTAGCATCACTTTTCTGTCAAAGAATAATAGGAAATCCCCTTCCCGTCCCCGCTAGCATTGACATCTAGCATGTCGGACTATACATCACATCACACCAATAGTTCTTGTAGTAATGAAGCTGCCAAGCCACATATTTTGACTAAGAGGAAGATGTTCGTGGAGTTAGCCCGGTTGTCAAGCTTTGGCAACATTTTACATGGAAATGTTTTTGGTGGTTTTAAGAATTTTAGTTGACTACTGGCGACCTGCTCCGGCTTCGCACAGGTGCAATTTAGAAAATAAAATATAGCCTATGCAACTCAGGAATAATGCAGCACTCGTGGAAGAATTTTCAAAATCGGTCGGACAGTTTATGAGTTTCTTTGTTACAAACATACATTTTGCCTTCCTCTTTATAAAAACTAATAGATTATACAACATATTTTACTTTTTTTATAAGGTTTCGCCTACATTATAATAATTATATGAGATTGGAATCTGGGATCAGATAATTAGAGCACCTATTGTATTAGGAAATTAAGATGATTTAGAGGATAAGCAGGACAATAAACAATACCTATCTTTTTCAGTTTTCTTATTTGAACATTAAAAGCTACTTGACGTCTGTAACAATCAAACATAACGATCACGAACTACAAATTTCCACTAAATATGGGGTACTTAACTAGATTACATAACATTACAGGCAAGATATTATCTACATAATAAATAGGCCTTTACCTATGAAATTGCCGTTCTTCAGTAGGGTAAAAGCCGGATAGTTGCCCCACTTTTCAAAAAAGCTCTATTATAAAGAAGTATGTACTTATGAAGAATAATGCAACATGTATATCAAAACATAGGTCTTTGATCTTTCATAGTAGCCTATTTTAGCTAACATAATTAATAAGGGTTTTGACTAAATCCTGTTTTATTTGACCTCTAAAAAAGGGATAGTTGCCTACTCTAGCGGATAGTAGCCTAACGTCAAAAATGCCTCGGGGGATACTTGCCTTGGGCGGGGATAGATGCCTCACTATGATTTTTTAAATAAAAGAAATGTATATCAATTTGAGTAATCTGTTTTTATTATTTACCATCATCTTTGATTAAGCACTAATCAACATTATAAAATAATAAACCTTTTTAAACTACAAAAATAATACAAAAATAGCCTTCAAACTAGTTATTAATAAGATAGTATTTATCATAAATATAAAACAACAAATACAAACCATAATAAAGCATTAAAATCTTAAAATCACTTATGTAGCCAAAAATGTTAAGTACTGTACAATTTATATTGTTATCTAGCGGTCAAATCATAAAGATAAATTAAAAAAACTGCAAAGAATGCAAAGTAACTAGGACAACTATCCTTTTTGATACGGATACTTGCCCTTCTTATTTGTAAAATAAATAAAAACAATTCAACATTAAAACTTAATAAACAGTGTAATTTAAACTCTAATGCACGCAAAGAAATAAAAAGTTGACTAAAACCACTATCACTAATAAAAATATTCAATAGAAATGACTTACGAATATAATTTCGACGCCCGCCAAAGTTTTGTCGCGGAAGATTTTTGTTCGCACGAACGGAACGCGTGCCCCTACACCAACGGTTCACATGGTACTGAGGCCTGCGCGAAGGGCGCTTATAAATACAGTAAAGTGCTGACGCCGCCAACGTCCCTAACATAGTGTACTTAGAACCGGGGCAAGTATCCCACTGAGGAAACTATCCGGCTTTTACCCTACTGGTCATTTCAAATAGAAAAAAAGATTGGAATAAAGCCATTCCAATCTTTTTTATTCTTTTAGTATTCAAAATTCAAATTAATTTTGTTTTAAAAACATGACAGCTGAGCTAGCAGCAGCTTTTGATGTTAGCGTCAAAACAATTTTGATCCATTTGCGACAAATAAATAGGCAAGGTAAAAAAATGCAAGTGTGGCCCGCGAACTTAACGATCGCCAGCGCAACGAACGCGTCGAGACCTGCCTCGCGCTGCTTAATAGGCAAAGAAATGAAGGAATTTTGAACCGAATTGTTACTTGCGATGAAAAATGGATTCTGTTCAACAATCGAAAGCGCTTAGCAAGTTGTTTAGATGTTTTAGCACCAAAGCAATGCCCTAAACCAAATATGACCCCTAAAAAGGTGATGGTCACTGTTTGGTGGTCTAGTGCGGGTGTGATTCACCATAGCTTTTTACATAACGGCATAAGCATTACTGCAGATGTGTACTGCGAAGAACTGGAGACAATGATGGAGAAGCTTGCACATCAGCAACCAGATTTGGTCAATCGGTCGTCCCCACTGCTCCTTCACGACAACGCGCAACCCCATACTGTACAACAGACAGTCTCCAAATTGCAAGAGCTGGAGTTGGAAGCTCTCCCTCATCCACCATATTCGCCATACCTTGCATCTATTACTTTTTCCAAAATTTTGACAACTTTTTTGTGGGTAAAAAATTCAATTCCCGGGAGGCAGTACAAAATGCCTTTGAAGAGTTTGTTGATTTTTACAAGAAGGGCATATAAATTCCCAATGCGTTGGCAAAAATGCGTCGATTGCATTCGATGGGTGATTACTTTGAATAACAGAAATAAAAAGTTTAAAAAAATAAGTACTTTTAATTATTCCATACAAAACGGCAATTTCATAGGTAAAGACCATAATATATTTTATGTTTGTATGACAATATTGGCCAATTAAGTATGTTGCGGGCTACAAGTAGCGATGGGCGATTGTTCGAAAAAAAATAATCGAATGAATCGATAATCGACCATTCGAGCTATCGAATGTCGATTTAGTAATTCGTAAAAAAAAATATCGAATAATAATCGACAATCGAATGATAATCTATACTGGGCCCTTCGATGCATTCGATCGAATTGCCGCGACTGTGCACACAGGACAGGCAGCGACCGAATGATTAATAGGCGCGACGAATGACGTTTCATTCGTTAGTAGTTAGTACTACGGCCTGCGCACCGCGCGCTCCGGTATTGCTCGCCGCACAATCGAAGAATAATCGAATGACTGCGGTTGCTTATCAAATACATTCGATTACAGAGACCATTCGAGTAATTCGATTAATTTAGTAATAATCGCCCACCGCTAGCTACGAGCAACTGAAGGGTTCCGTAGTTAAGTCATAACATAGAAGAAATACTAGGTTTTTGTGTACAAATAGTGCTATTAGAAAGAAAAAAAAATAGACTTTCCATTTTGCATTCACTTATACCATTTTGAGAAAAATGAACATCACAGGTGAGTGCCGAAAAGGCATCCGCTCAGTATTAATAGTGGCAGCCGAATGTGCACCTAGGTACATGTTGTGCGGATCAACTTCAGAGCAGGTTCTTTAGACCGAAGTTTCTCCTACTTGCTTGCATTTTATTTTTTGTGTTGGACACAGGCGTACGTGTCTTTTCTAGCATTATGTGGTTTACTCTGGAATTCGATGTCCATATTTTCGACTTTAGCCGTCTCTGTTACTCATGCCAGCATGACAGCGCGTGCGAGTATGAAGTTAGACTCGATAATGACTTCGTTATCCGAAGTAAGGCCCTACAGTCGGAGAGGGCAAGTTAGAAACAAATAACGAGTAAAAACCACTCGAGCGCATGTCCGTCCCTACTTGCTTGAGAGCCTTTAGCAACACTTTTATATGTATGTTATTTATTTTTATAAAGTATTTTTTTGTGTGCAACTAAAATTTTGAGAGTTGTGTGAAATGACTGTACGCAAATTTTTATTAGGTGTTGGTACATCTCATCATATTTGTCCATTATGTACCTACTATATTGGGTATGTTATGATACACACAATGGTAAAATATAACCTGAATGAATATTCCGGAAAAAAAAGACCGGGCAAGTGCGAGTCGGTCTCTTTGACTGAGAATTCCGTACAAAGTTTTTTTCTTCGATGTGATCATTTTGCGCTGACCGCTGTTGGGTGTTCAAAACGTCAGGTTTAAAAAAAAAATTAAGTAATCCGCAAAATTGTGTTTTGATGAGTTTGACTACTTATTAGCGAAAACGTAAGAAGCAAATATACATAATGTAATCCTCTAGGTGCAGGTTAGTTAGATCATCCCCTTTTATACGCAAAAAGATTTTTTCAGGCAAGTGTTACCATTTTCGAAATATACATATTAAATTGTTATATGACTACTTCTACAATTAAGGACTTTAAAAAAATATGTTTCTATTTTAATACTCTTGAATATACCAAACAACAAAATCAATTGTAACTTTTTGTCTTCAAATTTTAGTAAGGCTCCCAAAAATAGTAATAATTCAAACCTGAAATGTCAAAAATGGCAACACTTAAAAAAATTGCCACATAGTAGAGCATGATGTACCTCAAGGAGTATCCTTTATCAACGGAACACCTGTATAAAACTACTGGCTAAGAATTAAAAGAAGTTTGGTCGATTTGAAAAGGGGAACGAGATTTAGGGCAGGTATTAATTTCTTACAGTAAATCAAATTTCACTTACAAAAATTAATCGATTGTGTCATCCGGTGGGACTCGAACCCACGTCCCTTCGCTATCCGGGCGAGTGCTCTTACCAACTAAGCTACGGAGGACATTAGTCAGTCGACGAATTTTTGCAAGTGCTTGCTACGCCAGTGAGCCGGCGTTCGATTTCATCAATACTTGGGGAATGTACCCGCATGTATCCAATGGAAATATTTTTACAAATATTTAACCATCAGTTAAGAGGAAATCAGCTTAACTTATTATATTTTTATAACTTAAGCAATTATTTTGCAAGTTTTTACGAAATTAAATCAAATTTTACTTACAAAAATTAATCGACTGTGTCATCCGGCGGGACTCGAACCCACGTCCCTTCGCTGTCCGGGCGAGTGCTCTTACCAATTAATTTCGTAAAAACTTGCAAAATAATTGCTTAAGTTATAAAAATATAATAAGTTAAGTATTGATGAAATCGAACGCCGGCTCACTGGCGTAGCAAGCACTTGCAAAAATTCGTCGACTGACTAATGTCCTCCGTAGCTTAGTTGGTAAGAGCACTCGCCCGGATAGCGAAGGGACGTGGGTTCGAGTCCCACCGGATGACACAATCGATTAATTTTTGTAAGTGAAATTTGATTTACTGTAAGAAATTAATACCTGCCCTAAATCTCGTTCCCCTTTTCAAATCGACCAAACTTCTTTTAATTCTTAGCCAGTAGTTTTATACAGGTGTTCCGTTGATAAAGGATACTCCTTGAGGTACATCATGCTCTACTATATGGCAATTTTTTTAAGTGTTGCCATTTTTGACATTTCAGGTTTGAATTATTACTATTTTTGGGAGCCTTACTAAAATTTGAAGACAAAAAGTTACAATTGATTTTGTTGTTTGGTATATTCAAGAGTATTAAAATAGAAACATATTTTTTTAAAGTCATTAATTGTAGAAGTAGTCATATAACAATTTAATATGTATATTTCGAAAATGGTAACACTTGCCTGAAAAAATCTTTTTGCGTATAAAAGGGGATGATCTAACTAACCTGTACCTAGAGGATTACATTATGTATATTTGCTTCTTACGTTTTCGCTAATAAGTAGTCAAACTCATCAAAACACAATTTTGCGGATTACTTCTTTTTTTTTTAAACCTGACTTTTTGAACACCCAACAGCGGTCAGCGTTTTAAATAAAATGTAAATAAATCGTAAAGAAATCCGTAAAATTGTATTTTAATCAGTAGTTTTATATTTGCTAACTAATAAAATAAGTTATTATTTTATCTTCGTGAAGATATGACAACACTTACTATATTGCCATGAGCGCAATTGAAACCAAAAGTAATTGATGGAAGTGCTTAATAAATAAAATAAAAAATTAAGTAAATTAAATAAAAAAAATATGAGGCCACGTAAATTTTTAGTAGGTACCTACTACGCAAGACAAAAAATAAACAAATTTGTTTCTTTATGAGATTTTCCTGCTTTGTCAAGAATAACTCAATCACTATAAGATTCAAGCTACCAAAAACACGGTGCTTTCTTACGCATAGATTATCATAAAATGAATGATTTAAAAGGTAAGTGGACTAGCTTCTTCCAAGTACTTAAAAAGTAATAGGTAGATAAGTAGATAGGTTGCAAAATAAATAAAATGCTGCAAAAAAATATATACAAAACACCAACTAGTGTGTAGAACTTAGTGCGGAAAACCAAATCGTTAGCGGTAACGAAAATCTTTTTAGTTTAGTAAGACTTTCGTTATTTTTCTTACAGAACTATTATTTTAAGTACCTAACTACCTCGCTAACTACGGTCAAGTAAGCTATTCTTACTTTCACTTTCTTCAACTTTTTCATGTTTCAGATTCTCAAAGTTTTCAAAAATGTCCAGCACGAACAAAATCCAGCACGAATAATAATAAATATAATAAATCATTTATTAATTTCATAATAAATTGCTGAAATAACATTAATGCTTATTGTAACACAGGTGCAATTTCTTTTACCTGAACTAGGAACTGAATGATTTACTTATAAAGGTTTTAAAAGTTAGGAATGAAATTTTACTTACAAAAATTAATCGACTGTGTCATCCGGCGGGACTCGAACCCACGTCCCTTCGCTATCCCGGCGAGTGCTCTTACCAATTAATTTCGTAAAAACTTGCAAAATAATTGCTTAAGTTATAAAAATATAATTTCTTAAAGTATTAGAGAGACTTAGTAGAACTACAATAGTTTAATGTTATCAACTCTAAATATGTTACATGAATGTCAGTGTTAAATATTCGACATCGATTTGATTAGGAACAGATCTTCAAAATACCTATTCATTAAAGTTGTATTCAATTTCGTTCGTGGAATAAAATCTTGCTAATATTATAAACGCGAAGGTTTGTGAGTACGGATGTTTGTTACTCTTTCACACAAAAACTACTGAACGGATTTGAAAAAATATTTTTTTAAGTGACAAGCATTCACTTTTGCAATTAGATATTATTGCACTTGAAAAAAATGAATTTCGACAGGCTCTGCCTACGCCTGAGTCACCGTGAGGTTAGGCAATCGCCCGGTAGGTATGCGAGGAACGCGGGTTCGTTTCCCGCCTCTGGTGGTCATTTTTTCAAGTGCAATATATATTTAAAGAACGGATTTCAATGAAATTTGGCATACAGGTAGTTTATAACCTGAATTAACACATAGGATACTTTTTATCATGTTCACGCAAACGATGTCACGGGCAAGAGCTAGTAAGATTATTAAATAAAATCGTAATGACGACCCACGCCTTGTTTCATTGGACTTGAGTCTATTATTAATTTTATTACGCAGTATTTAATTATTTTTCGCAACAAAGAATCCATTTGTGTATAAGTGTTTCATAGCCATACGGAGCTACCCTAAATATTGTAAAATAATGGTCATAAAGAAACTTCACTATTTTTCAGCCACAGAATTCACACTTAATATATTCACACTAACCAAGTGTTCCCTCACGTCGTTATTAGCAGGATACGTGTCTAAGAGCGCGTTCGCCCAGCTCGCTTCGCTTACTCCGCTCACCCCGCTCCGCTCGGAACGCTCAAGCAGCACGCGCCTTTCTCCTCCAGTGCATGAATTAGGACCTAATTTTGATACTTGAATACCTAATTGCCTGTGTTATGAATTTTTCATGTGACTACAGTATAGTTTTGAGTGCGTGGTGCATTTTGATGTAGCAGTGAACTTATTAAAAATGCCCGCTAGTGAGGTGGTATAGGTAGAGCGAGGGATTTCATTTTGGTTGTGTATTTTTGTGTACAGATTACATACATTTAACTAACCTGTAACAACAAAAAATTAAAACTTACAACTTCTACCCACCAACCCCATTATTTAACTAGAGAGGTGACTAGATGGAAGTGTGTGAGACTTCTGCAAATTTTGATGCTAGAGGTCTAAAAATGTACATTGGGACTCCTTGTTGCAAATAATAAAACACCTAGTTCATTTTTTTTTGTAAATCACCCCCCATCCTTCAAATTAGGAGATGGAAGTTTGAAAAGAAGCGAAATCACACCAAAAAAATTGCCATGTAAAATGTTACCAAAACGAGACCATGTAGCTCGCATTGTAAAACTGTTAATAAATCTCATGTAGAGCCAAGCTACTAACTCTTTACGCCCAAGCCCTAACTTCAAAACCTATAATAAAAATGTTACCTCTAAGTCAAAATGTGGCTTCGCCTTTTCGCCACTGCCGCATGGGCGTAAGTTGAAAATTTACTGTTCACTAGCATCACTTTTCTGTCAAAGAATAATAGGAAATCCCCTTCCCGTCCCCGCTAGCATTGACATCTAGCATGTCGGACTATACATCACATCACACCAATAGTTCTTGTAGTAATGAAGCTGCCAAGCCACATATTTTGACTAAGAGGAAGATGTTCGTGGAGTTAGCCCGGTTGTCAAGCTTTGGCAACATTTTACATGGAAATGTTTTTGGTGGTTTTAAGAATTTTAGTTGACTACTGGCGACCTGCTCCGGCTTCGCACAGGTGCAATTTAGAAAATAAAATATAGCCTATGCAACTCAGGAATAATGCAGCACTCGTGGAAGAATTTTCAAAATCGGTCGGACAGTTTATGAGTTTCTTTGTTACAAACATACATTTTGCCTTCCTCTTTATAAAAACTAATAGATTATACAACATATTTTACTTTTTTTATAAGGTTTCGCCTACATTATAATAATTATATGAGATTGGAATCTGGGATCAGATAATTAGAGCACCTATTGTATTAGGAAATTAAGATGATTTAGAGGATAAGCAGGACAATAAACAATACCTATCTTTTTCAGTTTTCTTATTTGAACATTAAAAGCTACTTGACGTCTGTAACAATCAAACATAACGATCACGAACTACAAATTTCCACTAAATATGGGGTACTTAACTAGATTACATAACATTACAGGCAAGATATTATCTACATAATAAATAGGCCTTTACCTATGAAATTGCCGTTCTTCAGTAGGGTAAAAGCCGGATAGTTGCCCCACTTTTCAAAAAAGCTCTATTATAAAGAAGTATGTACTTATGAAGAATAATGCAACATGTATATCAAAACATAGGTCTTTGATCTTTCATAGTAGCCTATTTTAGCTAACATAATTAATAAGGGTTTTGACTAAATCCTGTTTTATTTGACCTCTAAAAAAGGGATAGTTGCCTACTCTAGCGGATAGTAGCCTAACGTCAAAAATGCCTCGGGGGATACTTGCCTTGGGCGGGGATAGATGCCTCACTATGATTTTTTAAATAAAAGAAATGTATATCAATTTGAGTAATCTGTTTTTATTATTTACCATCATCTTTGATTAAGCACTAATCAACATTATAAAATAATAAACCTTTTTAAACTACAAAAATAATACAAAAATAGCCTTCAAACTAGTTATTAATAAGATAGTATTTATCATAAATATAAAACAACAAATACAAACCATAATAAAGCATTAAAACCTTAAAATCACTTATGTAGCCAAAAATGTTAAGTACTGTACAATTTATATTGTTATCTAGCGGTCAAATCATAAAGATAAATTAAAAAAACTGCAAAGAATGCAAAGTAACTAGGACAACTATCCTTTTTGATACGGATACTTGCCCTTCTTATTTGTAAAATAAATAAAAACAATTCAACATTAAAACTTAATAAACAGTGTAATTTAAACTCTAATGCACGCAAAGAAATAAAAAGTTGACTAAAACCACTATCACTAATAAAAATATTCAATAGAAATGACTTACGAATATAATTTCGACGCCCGCCAAAGTTTTGTCGCGGAAGATTTTTGTTCGCACGAACGGAACGCGTGCCCCTACACCAACGGTTCACATGGTACTGAGGCCTGCGCGAAGGGCGCTTATAAATACAGTAAAGTGCTGACGCCGCCAACGTCCCTAACATAGTGTACTTAGAACCGGGGCAAGTATCCCACTGAGGAAACTATCCGGCTTTTACCCTACTGGTCATTTCAAATAGAAAAAAAGATTGGAATAAAGCCATTCCAATCTTTTTTATTCTTTTAGTATTCAAAATTCAAATTAATTTTGTTTTAAAAACATGACAGCTGAGCTAGCAGCAGCTTTTGATGTTAGCGTCAAAACAATTTTGATCCATTTGCGACAAATAAATAGGCAAGGTAAAAAAATGCAAGTGTGGCCCGCGAACTTAACGATCGCCAGCGCAACGAACGCGTCGAGACCTGCCTCGCGCTGCTTAATAGGCAAAGAAATGAAGGAATTTTGAACCGAATTGTTACTTGCGATGAAAAATGGATTCTGTTCAACAATCGAAAGCGCTTAGCAAGTTGTTTAGATGTTTTAGCACCAAAGCAATGCCCTAAACCAAATATGACCCCTAAAAAGGTGATGGTCACTGTTTGGTGGTCTAGTGCGGGTGTGATTCACCATAGCTTTTTACATAACGGCATAAGCATTACTGCAGATGTGTACTGCGAAGAACTGGAGACAATGATGGAGAAGCTTGCACATCAGCAACCAGATTTGGTCAATCGGTCGTCCCCACTGCTCCTTCACGACAACGCGCAACCCCATACTGTACAACAGACAGTCTCCAAATTGCAAGAGCTGGAGTTGGAAGCTCTCCCTCATCCACCATATTCGCCATACCTTGCATCTATTACTTTTTCCAAAATTTTGACAACTTTTTTGTGGGTAAAAAATTCAATTCCCGGGAGGCAGTACAAAATGCCTTTGAAGAGTTTGTTGATTTTTACAAGAAGGGCATATAAATTCCCAATGCGTTGGCAAAAATGCGTCGATTGCATTCGATGGGTGATTACTTTGAATAACAGAAATAAAAAGTTTAAAAAAATAAGTACTTTTAATTATTCCATACAAAACGGCAATTTCATAGGTAAAGACCATAATATATTTTATATTTGTATGACAATATTGGCCAATTAAGTATGTTGCGGGCTACAAGTAGCGATGGGCGATTGTTCGAAAAAAAATAATCGAATGAATCGATAATCGACCATTCGAGCTATCGAATGTCGATTTAGTAATTCGTAAAAAAAAATATCGAATAATAATCGACAATCGAATGATAATCTATACTGGGCCCTTCGATGCATTCGATCGAATTGCCGCGACTGTGCACACAGGACAGGCAGCGACCGAATGATTAATAGGCGCGACGAATGACGTTTCATTCGTTAGTAGTTAGTACTACGGCCTGCGCACCGCGCGCTCCGGTATTGCTCGCCGCACAATCGAAGAATAATCGAATGACTGCGGTTGCTTATCAAATACATTCGATTACAGAGACCATTCGAGTAATTCGATTAATTTAGTAATAATCGCCCACCGCTAGCTACGAGCAACTGAAGGGTTCCGTAGTTAAGTCATAACATAGAAGAAATACTAGGTTTTTGTGTACAAATAGTGCTATTAGAAAGAAAAAAAAATAGACTTTCCATTTTGCATTCACTTATACCATTTTGAGAAAAATGAACATCACAGGTGAGTGCCGAAAAGGCATCCGCTCAGTATTAATAGTGGCAGCCGAATGTGCACCTAGGTACATGTTGTGCGGATCAACTTCAGAGCAGGTTCTTTAGACCGAAGTTTCTCCTACTTGCTTGCATTTTATTTTTTGTGTTGGACACAGGCGTACGTGTCTTTTCTAGCATTATGTGGTTTACTCTGGAATTCGATGTCCATATTTTCGACTTTAGCCGTCTCTGTTACTCATGCCAGCATGACAGCGCGTGCGAGTATGAAGTTAGACTCGATAATGACTTCGTTATCCGAAGTAAGGCCCTACAGTCGGAGAGGGCAAGTTAGAAACAAATAACGAGTAAAAACCACTCGAGCGCATGTCCGTCCCTACTTGCTTGAGAGCCTTTAGCAACACTTTTATATGTATGTTATTTATTTTTATAAAGTATTTTTTTGTGTGCAACTAAAATTTTGAGAGTTGTGTGAAATGACTGTACGCAAATTTTTATTAGGTGTTGGTACATCTCATCATATTTGTCCATTATGTACCTACTATATTGGGTATGTTATGATACACACAATGGTAAAATATAACCTGAATGAATATTCCGGAAAAAAAAGACCGGGCAAGTGCGAGTCGGTCTCTTTGACTGAGAATTCCGTACAAAGTTTTTTTCTTCGATGTGATCATTTTGCGCTGACCGCTGTTGGGTGTTCAAAACGTCAGGTTTAAAAAAAAAATTAAGTAATCCGCAAAATTGTGTTTTGATGAGTTTGACTACTTATTAGCGAAAACGTAAGAAGCAAATATACATAATGTAATCCTCTAGGTGCAGGTTAGTTAGATCATCCCCTTTTATACGCAAAAAGATTTTTTCAGGCAAGTGTTACCATTTTCGAAATATACATATTAAATTGTTATATGACTACTTCTACAATTAAGGACTTTAAAAAAATATGTTTCTATTTTAATACTCTTGAATATACCAAACAACAAAATCAATTGTAACTTTTTGTCTTCAAATTTTAGTAAGGCTCCCAAAAATAGTAATAATTCAAACCTGAAATGTCAAAAATGGCAACACTTAAAAAATTGCCACATAGTAGAGCATGATGTACCTCAAGGAGTATCCTTTATCAACGGAACACCTGTATAAAACTACTGGCTAAGAATTAAAAGAAGTTTGGTCGATTTGAAAAGGGGAACGAGATTTAGGGCAGGTATTAATTTCTTACAGTAAATCAAATTTCACTTACAAAAATTAATCGATTGTGTCATCCGGTGGGACTCGAACCCACGTCCCTTCGCTATCCGGGCGAGTGCTCTTACCAACTAAGCTACGGAGGACATTAGTCAGTCGACGAATTTTTGCAAGTGCTTGCTACGCCAGTGAGCCGGCGTTCGATTTCATCAATACTTGGGGAATGTACCCGCATGTATCCAATGGAAATATTTTTACAAATATTTAACCATCAGTTAAGAGGAAATCAGCTTAACTTATTATATTTTTATAACTTAAGCAATTATTTTGCAAGTTTTTACGAAATTAAATCAAATTTTACTTACAAAAATTAATCGACTGTGTCATCCGGCGGGACTCGAACCCACGTCCCTTCGCTGTCCGGGCGAGTGCTCTTACCAATTAATTTCGTAAAAACTTGCAAAATAATTGCTTAAGTTATAAAAATATAATAAGTTAAGTATTGATGAAATCGAACGCCGGCTCACTGGCGTAGCAAGCACTTGCAAAAATTCGTCGACTGACTAATGTCCTCCGTAGCTTAGTTGGTAAGAGCACTCGCCCGGATAGCGAAGGGACGTGGGTTCGAGTCCCACCGGATGACACAATCGATTAATTTTTGTAAGTGAAATTTGATTTACTGTAAGAAATTAATACCTGCCCTAAATCTCGTTCCCCTTTTCAAATCGACCAAACTTCTTTTAATTCTTAGCCAGTAGTTTTATACAGGTGTTCCGTTGATAAAGGATACTCCTTGAGGTACATCATGCTCTACTATATGGCAATTTTTTTAAGTGTTGCCATTTTTGACATTTCAGGTTTGAATTATTACTATTTTTGGGAGCCTTACTAAAATTTGAAGACAAAAAGTTACAATTGATTTTGTTGTTTGGTATATTCAAGAGTATTAAAATAGAAACATATTTTTTTAAAGTCATTAATTGTAGAAGTAGTCATATAACAATTTAATATGTATATTTCGAAAATGGTAACACTTGCCTGAAAAAATCTTTTTGCGTATAAAAGGGGATGATCTAACTAACCTGTACCTAGAGGATTACATTATGTATATTTGCTTCTTACGTTTTCGCTAATAAGTAGTCAAACTCATCAAAACACAATTTTGCGGATTACTTCTTTTTTTTTTAAACCTGACTTTTTGAACACCCAACAGCGGTCAGCGTTTTAAATAAAATGTAAATAAATCGTAAAGAAATCCGTAAAATTGTATTTTAATCAGTAGTTTTATATTTGCTAACTAATAAAATAAGTTATTATTTTATCTTCGTGAAGATATGACAACACTTACTATATTGCCATGAGCGCAATTGAAACCAAAAGTAATTGATGGAAGTGCTTAATAAATAAAATAAAAAATTAAGTAAATTAAATAAAAAAAATATGAGGCCACGTAAATTTTTAGTAGGTACCTACTACGCAAGACAAAAAATAAACAAATTTGTTTCTTTATGAGATTTTCCTGCTTTGTCAAGAATAACTCAATCACTATAAGATTCAAGCTACCAAAAACACGGTGCTTTCTTACGCATAGATTATCATAAAATGAATGATTTAAAAGGTAAGTGGACTAGCTTCTTCCAAGTACTTAAAAAGTAATAGGTAGATAAGTAGATAGGTTGCAAAATAAATAAAATGCTGCAAAAAAATATATACAAAACACCAACTAGTGTGTAGAACTTAGTGCGGAAAACCAAATCGTTAGCGGTAACGAAAATCTTTTTAGTTTAGTAAGACTTTCGTTATTTTTCTTACAGAACTATTATTTTAAGTACCTAACTACCTCGCTAACTACGGTCAAGTAAGCTATTCTTACTTTCACTTTCTTCAACTTTTTCATGTTTCAGATTCTCAAAGTTTTCAAAAATGTCCAGCACGAACAAAATCCAGCACGAATAATAATAAATATAATAAATCATTTATTAATTTCATAATAAATTGCTGAAATAACATTAATGCTTATTGTAACACAGGTGCAATTTCTTTTACCTGAACTAGGAACTGAATGATTTACTTATAAAGGTTTTAAAAGTTAGGAATGAAATTTTACTTACAAAAATTAATCGACTGTGTCATCCGGCGGGACTCGAACCCACGTCCCTTCGCTATCCCGGCGAGTGCTCTTACCAATTAATTTCGTAAAAACTTGCAAAATAATTGCTTAAGTTATAAAAATATAATTTCTTAAAGTATTAGAGAGACTTAGTAGAACTACAATAGTTTAATGTTATCAACTCTAAATATGTTACATGAATGTCAGTGTTAAATATTCGACATCGATTTGATTAGGAACAGATCTTCAAAATACCTATTCATTAAAGTTGTATTCAATTTCGTTCGTGGAATAAAATCTTGCTAATATTATAAACGCGAAGGTTTGTGAGTACGGATGTTTGTTACTCTTTCACACAAAAACTACTGAACGGATTTGAAAAAATATTTTTTTAAGTGACAAGCATTCACTTTTGCAATTAGATATTATTGCACTTGAAAAAAATGAATTTCGACAGGCTCTGCCTACGCCTGAGTCACCGTGAGGTTAGGCAATCGCCCGGTAGGTATGCGAGGAACGCGGGTTCGTTTCCCGCCTCTGGTGGTCATTTTTTCAAGTGCAATATATATTTAAAGAACGGATTTCAATGAAATTTGGCATACAGGTAGTTTATAACCTGAATTAACACATAGGATACTTTTTATCATGTTCACGCAAACGATGTCACGGGCAAGAGCTAGTAAGATTATTAAATAAAATCGTAATGACGACCCACGCCTTGTTTCATTGGACTTGAGTCTATTATTAATTTTATTACGCAGTATTTAATTATTTTTCGCAACAAAGAATCCATTTGTGTATAAGTGTTTCATAGCCATACGGAGCTACCCTAAATATTGTAAAATAATGGTCATAAAGAAACTTCACTATTTTTCAGCCACAGAATTCACACTTAATATATTCACACTAACCAAGTGTTCCCTCACGTCGTTATTAGCAGGATACGTGTCTAAGAGCGCGTTCGCCCAGCTCGCTTCGCTTACTCCGCTCACCCCGCTCCGCTCGGAACGCTCAAGCAGCACGCGCCTTTCTCCTCCAGTGCATGAATTAGGACCTAATTTTGATACTTGAATACCTAATTGCCTGTGTTATGAATTTTTCATGTGACTACAGTATAGTTTTGAGTGCGTGGTGCATTTTGATGTAGCAGTGAACTTATTAAAAATGCCCGCTAGTGAGGTGGTATAGGTAGAGCGAGGGATTTCATTTTGGTTGTGTATTTTTGTGTACAGATTACATACATTTAACTAACCTGTAACAACAAAAAATTAAAACTTACAACTTCTACCCACCAACCCCATTATTTAACTAGAGAGGTGACTAGATGGAAGTGTGTGAGACTTCTGCAAATTTTGATGCTAGAGGTCTAAAAATGTACATTGGGACTCCTTGTTGCAAATAATAAAACACCTAGTTCATTTTTTTTTGTAAATCACCCCCCATCCTTCAAATTAGGAGATGGAAGTTTGAAAAGAAGCGAAATCACACCAAAAAAATTGCCATGTAAAATGTTACCAAAACGAGACCATGTAGCTCGCATTGTAAAACTGTTAATAAATCTCATGTAGAGCCAAGCTACTAACTCTTTACGCCCAAGCCCTAACTTCAAAACCTATAATAAAAATGTTACCTCTAAGTCAAAATGTGGCTTCGCCTTTTCGCCACTGCCGCATGGGCGTAAGTTGAAAATTTACTGTTCACTAGCATCACTTTTCTGTCAAAGAATAATAGGAAATCCCCTTCCCGTCCCCGCTAGCATTGACATCTAGCATGTCGGACTATACATCACATCACACCAATAGTTCTTGTAGTAATGAAGCTGCCAAGCCACATATTTTGACTAAGAGGAAGATGTTCGTGGAGTTAGCCCGGTTGTCAAGCTTTGGCAACATTTTACATGGAAATGTTTTTGGTGGTTTTAAGAATTTTAGTTGACTACTGGCGACCTGCTCCGGCTTCGCACAGGTGCAATTTAGAAAATAAAATATAGCCTATGCAACTCAGGAATAATGCAGCACTCGTGGAAGAATTTTCAAAATCGGTCGGACAGTTTATGAGTTTCTTTGTTACAAACATACATTTTGCCTTCCTCTTTATAAAAACTAATAGATTATACAACATATTTTACTTTTTTTATAAGGTTTCGCCTACATTATAATAATTATATGAGATTGGAATCTGGGATCAGATAATTAGAGCACCTATTGTATTAGGAAATTAAGATGATTTAGAGGATAAGCAGGACAATAAACAATACCTATCTTTTTCAGTTTTCTTATTTGAACATTAAAAGCTACTTGACGTCTGTAACAATCAAACATAACGATCACGAACTACAAATTTCCACTAAATATGGGGTACTTAACTAGATTACATAACATTACAGGCAAGATATTATCTACATAATAAATAGGCCTTTACCTATGAAATTGCCGTTCTTCAGTAGGGTAAAAGCCGGATAGTTGCCCCACTTTTCAAAAAAGCTCTATTATAAAGAAGTATGTACTTATGAAGAATAATGCAACATGTATATCAAAACATAGGTCTTTGATCTTTCATAGTAGCCTATTTTAGCTAACATAATTAATAAGGGTTTTGACTAAATCCTGTTTTATTTGACCTCTAAAAAAGGGATAGTTGCCTACTCTAGCGGATAGTAGCCTAACGTCAAAAATGCCTCGGGGGATACTTGCCTTGGGCGGGGATAGATGCCTCACTATGATTTTTTAAATAAAAGAAATGTATATCAATTTGAGTAATCTGTTTTTATTATTTACCATCATCTTTGATTAAGCACTAATCAACATTATAAAATAATAAACCTTTTTAAACTACAAAAATAATACAAAAATAGCCTTCAAACTAGTTATTAATAAGATAGTATTTATCATAAATATAAAACAACAAATACAAACCATAATAAAGCATTAAAACCTTAAAATCACTTATGTAGCCAAAAATGTTAAGTACTGTACAATTTATATTGTTATCTAGCGGTCAAATCATAAAGATAAATTAAAAAAACTGCAAAGAATGCAAAGTAACTAGGACAACTATCCTTTTTGATACGGATACTTGCCCTTCTTATTTGTAAAATAAATAAAAACAATTCAACATTAAAACTTAATAAACAGTGTAATTTAAACTCTAATGCACGCAAAGAAATAAAAAGTTGACTAAAACCACTATCACTAATAAAAATATTCAATAGAAATGACTTACGAATATAATTTCGACGCCCGCCAAAGTTTTGTCGCGGAAGATTTTTGTTCGCACGAACGGAACGCGTGCCCCTACACCAACGGTTCACATGGTACTGAGGCCTGCGCGAAGGGCGCTTATAAATACAGTAAAGTGCTGACGCCGCCAACGTCCCTAACATAGTGTACTTAGAACCGGGGCAAGTATCCCACTGAGGAAACTATCCGGCTTTTACCCTACTGGTCATTTCAAATAGAAAAAAAGATTGGAATAAAGCCATTCCAATCTTTTTTATTCTTTTAGTATTCAAAATTCAAATTAATTTTGTTTTAAAAACATGACAGCTGAGCTAGCAGCAGCTTTTGATGTTAGCGTCAAAACAATTTTGATCCATTTGCGACAAATAAATAGGCAAGGTAAAAAAATGCAAGTGTGGCCCGCGAACTTAACGATCGCCAGCGCAACGAACGCGTCGAGACCTGCCTCGCGCTGCTTAATAGGCAAAGAAATGAAGGAATTTTGAACCGAATTGTTACTTGCGATGAAAAATGGATTCTGTTCAACAATCGAAAGCGCTTAGCAAGTTGTTTAGATGTTTTAGCACCAAAGCAATGCCCTAAACCAAATATGACCCCTAAAAAGGTGATGGTCACTGTTTGGTGGTCTAGTGCGGGTGTGATTCACCATAGCTTTTTACATAACGGCATAAGCATTACTGCAGATGTGTACTGCGAAGAACTGGAGACAATGATGGAGAAGCTTGCACATCAGCAACCAGATTTGGTCAATCGGTCGTCCCCACTGCTCCTTCACGACAACGCGCAACCCCATACTGTACAACAGACAGTCTCCAAATTGCAAGAGCTGGAGTTGGAAGCTCTCCCTCATCCACCATATTCGCCATACCTTGCATCTATTACTTTTTCCAAAATTTTGACAACTTTTTTGTGGGTAAAAAATTCAATTCCCGGGAGGCAGTACAAAATGCCTTTGAAGAGTTTGTTGATTTTTACAAGAAGGGCATATAAATTCCCAATGCGTTGGCAAAAATGCGTCGATTGCATTCGATGGGTGATTACTTTGAATAACAGAAATAAAAAGTTTAAAAAAATAAGTACTTTTAATTATTCCATACAAAACGGCAATTTCATAGGTAAAGACCATAATATATTTTATATTTGTATGACAATATTGGCCAATTAAGTATGTTGCGGGCTACAAGTAGCGATGGGCGATTGTTCGAAAAAAAATAATCGAATGAATCGATAATCGACCATTCGAGCTATCGAATGTCGATTTAGTAATTCGTAAAAAAAAATATCGAATAATAATCGACAATCGAATGATAATCTATACTGGGCCCTTCGATGCATTCGATCGAATTGCCGCGACTGTGCACACAGGACAGGCAGCGACCGAATGATTAATAGGCGCGACGAATGACGTTTCATTCGTTAGTAGTTAGTACTACGGCCTGCGCACCGCGCGCTCCGGTATTGCTCGCCGCACAATCGAAGAATAATCGAATGACTGCGGTTGCTTATCAAATACATTCGATTACAGAGACCATTCGAGTAATTCGATTAATTTAGTAATAATCGCCCACCGCTAGCTACGAGCAACTGAAGGGTTCCGTAGTTAAGTCATAACATAGAAGAAATACTAGGTTTTTGTGTACAAATAGTGCTATTAGAAAGAAAAAAAAATAGACTTTCCATTTTGCATTCACTTATACCATTTTGAGAAAAATGAACATCACAGGTGAGTGCCGAAAAGGCATCCGCTCAGTATTAATAGTGGCAGCCGAATGTGCACCTAGGTACATGTTGTGCGGATCAACTTCAGAGCAGGTTCTTTAGACCGAAGTTTCTCCTACTTGCTTGCATTTTATTTTTTGTGTTGGACACAGGCGTACGTGTCTTTTCTAGCATTATGTGGTTTACTCTGGAATTCGATGTCCATATTTTCGACTTTAGCCGTCTCTGTTACTCATGCCAGCATGACAGCGCGTGCGAGTATGAAGTTAGACTCGATAATGACTTCGTTATCCGAAGTAAGGCCCTACAGTCGGAGAGGGCAAGTTAGAAACAAATAACGAGTAAAAACCACTCGAGCGCATGTCCGTCCCTACTTGCTTGAGAGCCTTTAGCAACACTTTTATATGTATGTTATTTATTTTTATAAAGTATTTTTTTGTGTGCAACTAAAATTTTGAGAGTTGTGTGAAATGACTGTACGCAAATTTTTATTAGGTGTTGGTACATCTCATCATATTTGTCCATTATGTACCTACTATATTGGGTATGTTATGATACACACAATGGTAAAATATAACCTGAATGAATATTCCGGAAAAAAAAGACCGGGCAAGTGCGAGTCGGTCTCTTTGACTGAGAATTCCGTACAAAGTTTTTTTCTTCGATGTGATCATTTTGCGCTGACCGCTGTTGGGTGTTCAAAACGTCAGGTTTAAAAAAAAAATTAAGTAATCCGCAAAATTGTGTTTTGATGAGTTTGACTACTTATTAGCGAAAACGTAAGAAGCAAATATACATAATGTAATCCTCTAGGTGCAGGTTAGTTAGATCATCCCCTTTTATACGCAAAAAGATTTTTTCAGGCAAGTGTTACCATTTTCGAAATATACATATTAAATTGTTATATGACTACTTCTACAATTAAGGACTTTAAAAAAATATGTTTCTATTTTAATACTCTTGAATATACCAAACAACAAAATCAATTGTAACTTTTTGTCTTCAAATTTTAGTAAGGCTCCCAAAAATAGTAATAATTCAAACCTGAAATGTCAAAAATGGCAACACTTAAAAAATTGCCACATAGTAGAGCATGATGTACCTCAAGGAGTATCCTTTATCAACGGAACACCTGTATAAAACTACTGGCTAAGAATTAAAAGAAGTTTGGTCGATTTGAAAAGGGGAACGAGATTTAGGGCAGGTATTAATTTCTTACAGTAAATCAAATTTCACTTACAAAAATTAATCGATTGTGTCATCCGGTGGGACTCGAACCCACGTCCCTTCGCTATCCGGGCGAGTGCTCTTACCAACTAAGCTACGGAGGACATTAGTCAGTCGACGAATTTTTGCAAGTGCTTGCTACGCCAGTGAGCCGGCGTTCGATTTCATCAATACTTGGGGAATGTACCCGCATGTATCCAATGGAAATATTTTTACAAATATTTAACCATCAGTTAAGAGGAAATCAGCTTAACTTATTATATTTTTATAACTTAAGCAATTATTTTGCAAGTTTTTACGAAATTAAATCAAATTTTACTTACAAAAATTAATCGACTGTGTCATCCGGCGGGACTCGAACCCACGTCCCTTCGCTGTCCGGGCGAGTGCTCTTACCAATTAATTTCGTAAAAACTTGCAAAATAATTGCTTAAGTTATAAAAATATAATAAGTTAAGTATTGATGAAATCGAACGCCGGCTCACTGGCGTAGCAAGCACTTGCAAAAATTCGTCGACTGACTAATGTCCTCCGTAGCTTAGTTGGTAAGAGCACTCGCCCGGATAGCGAAGGGACGTGGGTTCGAGTCCCACCGGATGACACAATCGATTAATTTTTGTAAGTGAAATTTGATTTACTGTAAGAAATTAATACCTGCCCTAAATCTCGTTCCCCTTTTCAAATCGACCAAACTTCTTTTAATTCTTAGCCAGTAGTTTTATACAGGTGTTCCGTTGATAAAGGATACTCCTTGAGGTACATCATGCTCTACTATATGGCAATTTTTTTAAGTGTTGCCATTTTTGACATTTCAGGTTTGAATTATTACTATTTTTGGGAGCCTTACTAAAATTTGAAGACAAAAAGTTACAATTGATTTTGTTGTTTGGTATATTCAAGAGTATTAAAATAGAAACATATTTTTTTAAAGTCATTAATTGTAGAAGTAGTCATATAACAATTTAATATGTATATTTCGAAAATGGTAACACTTGCCTGAAAAAATCTTTTTGCGTATAAAAGGGGATGATCTAACTAACCTGTACCTAGAGGATTACATTATGTATATTTGCTTCTTACGTTTTCGCTAATAAGTAGTCAAACTCATCAAAACACAATTTTGCGGATTACTTCTTTTTTTTTTAAACCTGACTTTTTGAACACCCAACAGCGGTCAGCGTTTTAAATAAAATGTAAATAAATCGTAAAGAAATCCGTAAAATTGTATTTTAATCAGTAGTTTTATATTTGCTAACTAATAAAATAAGTTATTATTTTATCTTCGTGAAGATATGACAACACTTACTATATTGCCATGAGCGCAATTGAAACCAAAAGTAATTGATGGAAGTGCTTAATAAATAAAATAAAAAATTAAGTAAATTAAATAAAAAAAATATGAGGCCACGTAAATTTTTAGTAGGTACCTACTACGCAAGACAAAAAATAAACAAATTTGTTTCTTTATGAGATTTTCCTGCTTTGTCAAGAATAACTCAATCACTATAAGATTCAAGCTACCAAAAACACGGTGCTTTCTTACGCATAGATTATCATAAAATGAATGATTTAAAAGGTAAGTGGACTAGCTTCTTCCAAGTACTTAAAAAGTAATAGGTAGATAAGTAGATAGGTTGCAAAATAAATAAAATGCTGCAAAAAAATATATACAAAACACCAACTAGTGTGTAGAACTTAGTGCGGAAAACCAAATCGTTAGCGGTAACGAAAATCTTTTTAGTTTAGTAAGACTTTCGTTATTTTTCTTACAGAACTATTATTTTAAGTACCTAACTACCTCGCTAACTACGGTCAAGTAAGCTATTCTTACTTTCACTTTCTTCAACTTTTTCATGTTTCAGATTCTCAAAGTTTTCAAAAATGTCCAGCACGAACAAAATCCAGCACGAATAATAATAAATATAATAAATCATTTATTAATTTCATAATAAATTGCTGAAATAACATTAATGCTTATTGTAACACAGGTGCAATTTCTTTTACCTGAACTAGGAACTGAATGATTTACTTATAAAGGTTTTAAAAGTTAGGAATGAAATTTTACTTACAAAAATTAATCGACTGTGTCATCCGGCGGGACTCGAACCCACGTCCCTTCGCTATCCCGGCGAGTGCTCTTACCAATTAATTTCGTAAAAACTTGCAAAATAATTGCTTAAGTTATAAAAATATAATTTCTTAAAGTATTAGAGAGACTTAGTAGAACTACAATAGTTTAATGTTATCAACTCTAAATATGTTACATGAATGTCAGTGTTAAATATTCGACATCGATTTGATTAGGAACAGATCTTCAAAATACCTATTCATTAAAGTTGTATTCAATTTCGTTCGTGGAATAAAATCTTGCTAATATTATAAACGCGAAGGTTTGTGAGTACGGATGTTTGTTACTCTTTCACACAAAAACTACTGAACGGATTTGAAAAAATATTTTTTTAAGTGACAAGCATTCACTTTTGCAATTAGATATTATTGCACTTGAAAAAAATGAATTTCGACAGGCTCTGCCTACGCCTGAGTCACCGTGAGGTTAGGCAATCGCCCGGTAGGTATGCGAGGAACGCGGGTTCGTTTCCCGCCTCTGGTGGTCATTTTTTCAAGTGCAATATATATTTAAAGAACGGATTTCAATGAAATTTGGCATACAGGTAGTTTATAACCTGAATTAACACATAGGATACTTTTTATCATGTTCACGCAAACGATGTCACGGGCAAGAGCTAGTAAGATTATTAAATAAAATCGTAATGACGACCCACGCCTTGTTTCATTGGACTTGAGTCTATTATTAATTTTTACGCAGTATTTAATTATTTTTCGCAACAAAGAATCCATTTGTGTATAAGTGTTTCATAGCCATACGGAGCTACCCTAAATATTGTAAAATAATGGTCATAAAGAAACTTCACTATTTTTCAGCCACAGAATTCCAGTGTGGTCATGAATATTCACACTAACCAAGTGTTCCCTCACGTCGTTATTAGCAGGATACGTGTCTAAGAGCACGTTCGCCCAGCTCGCTTCGCTTACTCCGCTCACTCCGCTCCGCTCGGAACGCTCAAGCAGCACGCGCCTTTCTCCTCCAGTGCATGAATTAGGACCTAATTTTGATACTTGAATACCTAATTGCCTGTGTTATGAATTTTTCATGTGACTACAGTATAGTTTTGAGTGCGTGGTGCATTTTGATGTAGCAGTGAGCTTATTAAAAATGCCCGCTAGTGAGGTGGTATAGGTAGAGCGAGGGATTTCATTTTGGTTGTGTATTTTTGTGTACAGATTACATACATTTAACTAACCTGTAACAACAAAAAATTAAAACTTACAACTTCTACCCACCAACCCCATTATTTAACTAGAGAGGTGACTAGATGGAAGTGTGTGAGACTTCTGCAAATTTTGATGCTAGAGGTCTAAAAATGTACATTGGGACTCCTTGTTGAAAATAATAAAACACCTAGTTCAATTTTTTTTGTAAATCACCCCCCATCCTTCAAATTAGGAGATGGAAGTTTGAAAAGAAGCGAAATCACACCAAAAAAAATGTCATGTAAAATGTTACCAAAACGAGACCATGTAGCTCGCATTGTAAAACTGTTATCAAATCTCATGTAGAGCCAAGCTACTAACTCTTTACGCCCAAGCCCTAACTTCAAAACCTATAATAAAAATGTTACCTCTAAGTCAAAATGTGGCTTCGCCTTTTCGCCACTGCCGCATAGGCGTAAGTTGAAAATTTACTGTTCACTAGCATCACTTTTCTGTCAAAAAATAATAGGAAATCCCCTTCCCGTCCCCGCTAGCATTGACATCTAGCATGTCCCCCGCCCCCCGCACCTCTGGTGACTGGAAGGTCGCGCACGAACATGTCGGACTATACATCACATCACACCAATAGTTCTTGTAGTAATGAAGCTGCCAAGCCACATAAAATATGTAAGAGGAAGATGTTCGTGGAGTTAGCCCGGTTGTCAAGCTTTGGCAACATTTTACATGGAAATGTTTTTGGTGGTTTTAAGAATTTTAGTTGACTACTGGCGACCCGCTCCGGCTTCGCACAGGTGCAATTTAGAAAATAAAATATAGCCTATGCAACTCAGGAATAATGCAGCACTCGTGGAAGAATTTTCAAAATCGGTCGGACAGTTTATGAGTTTCTTTGTTACAAACATACATTTTGCCTTCCTCTTTATAAAAACTAATAGATTATACAACATATTTTACTTTTTTATAAGGTTTCGCTTACATTATAATAATTATATGAGATTGGAATCTGGGATCAGATAATTAGAGCACCTATTGTATTAGGAAATTAAGATGATTTAGAGGATAAGCAGGACAATAAACAATACCTATCTTTTTCAGTTTTCTTATTTGAACATTAAAAGCTACTTGACGTCTGTAACAATCAAACATAACGATCACGAACTACAAATTTCCACTAAATATGGGGTACTTAACTAGATTACATAACATTACAGGCAAGATATTATCTACATAATAAATAGGCCTTTACCTATGAAATTGCCGTTCTTCAGTAGGGTAAAAGCCGGATAGTTGCCCCACTTTTCAAAAAAGCTCTATTATAAAGAAGTATGTACTTATGAAGAATAATGCAACATGTATATCAAAACATAGGTCTTTGATCTTTCATAGTAGCCTATTTTAGCTAACATAATTAATAAGGGTTTTGACTAAATCCTGTTTTATTTGACCTCTAAAAAAAGGGATAGTTGCCTACTCTAGCGGATAGTAGCCTAACGTCAAAAATGCCTCGGGGGATACTTGCCTTGGGCGGGGATAGATGCCTCACTATGATTTTTTAAATAAAAGAAATGTATATCAATTTGAGTAATCTGTTTTTATTATTTACCATCATCTTTGATTAAGCACTAATCAACATTATAAAATAATAAACCTTTTTAAACTACAAAAATAATACAAAAATAGCCTTCAAACTAGTTATTAATAAGATAGTATTTATCATAAATATAAACAACAAATACAAACCAGAAAAGCATTAAAATCTTAAAATCACTTATGTAGCCAAAAATGTTAAGTACTGTACAATTTATATTGTTATCTAGCGGTCAAATCATAAAGATAAATTTTCAAAACTGCAAAGAATGCAAAAGTAACTAGGACAACTATCCTTTTTGATACGGATACTTGCCCTTCTTATTTGTAAAATAAATAAAAATAATTCAACATTAAAACTTAATAAACAGTGTAATTTAAACTCTAATGCATGCAAAGAAATAAAAAGTTGACTAAAACCACTATCACTAATAAAAATATTCAATAGAAATGACTTACGAATATAATTTCGACGCCCGTCAAAGTTTCGTCGCGGAAGATTTTTGTTCGCACGAACGGAACGCGTGCCCCTACACCAACGGTTCACATGGTACTGAGGCCTGCGCGAAGGGCGCTTATAAATACAGTAAAGTGCTGACGCCGCCAACGTCCCTAACATAGTGTACTTAGATCCGGGGCAAGTATCCCACTGAGGCAACTATCCGGCTTTTACCCTACTGGTCATTTCAAATAGAAAAAAAGATTGGAATAAAGCCATTCCAATCTTTTTTAATCTTTTAGTATTCTAAATTCAAATTAATTTTGTTTTAAAAACATGACAGCTGAGCTAGCAGCAGCTTTTGATGTTAGCGTCAAAACTATTTTGATCCATTTGCGACAAATAAATATGCAAGGTAATAAATGCAAGTGTGGCCCGCGAACTTAACGATCGCCAGCGCAACGAACGCGTCGAGACCTGCCTCGCGCTGCTTAATAGGCAAAGAAATGAAGGAATTTTGAACCGAATTGTTACGTGCGATGAAAAATGGATTCTGTTCAACAATCGAAAGCGCTTAGCAAGTTGTTTAGATGTTTCAGCACCAAAGCAAGGCCCTAAACCAAATATGACCCCTAAAAAGGTGATGGTCACTGTTTGGTGGTCTAGTGCGGGTGTGATTCACCATAGCTTTTTACATAACGGCATGAGCATTACTGCAGATGTGTACTGCGAAGAACTGGAGACAATGATGGAGAAGCTTGCACATCAGCAACCAGATTTGGTCAATCGGTCGTCCCCACTGCTCCTTCACGACAACGCGCAACCCCATACTGTACAACAGACAGTCTCCAAATTGCAAGAGCTGGGGTTGGAAGCTCTCCCTCATCCACCATATTCGCCATACCTTGCATCTATTACTTTTTCCAAAATTTAGACAACTTTTTTGTGGGTAAAAAATTCAATTCCCGAGAGGCAGTACAAAATGCCTTTGAAGAGTTTGTTGATTTTTACAAGAAGGGCATATAAATTCCCAATGCGTTGGCAAAGATGCGTCGATTGCATTCGATGGGTGATTACTTTAAATAACAGAAATAAAAAGTTTTAAAAAATAAGTACTTTTAATTATTCCATACAAAACGGCAATTTCATAGGTAAAGACCATAATATATTTTATGTTTGTATGACAATATTGGCCAATTAAGTATGTTGCGGGCTACGAGTAGCGATGGGCGATTGTTCGAAAAAAAAAACACTAATGAATCGATAATCGACCAATCGAGCTATCGAATGTCGATTTAGTAATTCGTATAAAAAATATCGAATAATAATCGACAATCGAATGATAATCTATACTGGGCCCTTCGATGCATTCGATCGAATTGCCGCGACTGTGCACACAGGACAGGCAGCGACCGAATGATTAATAGGCGCGATGAATGACGTTTCATTCGTTAGTAGTTAGTACTACGGCCTGCGCACCGCGCGCTCCGGTATTGCTCGCCGCACAATCGAAGAATAATCGAATGACTGCGGTTAATTACAGAGACCATTCGAATAATTCGATTAATTTAGTAATAATCGCCCATCGCTAGCTACGAGCAACTGAAGGGTTCCGTAGTTAAGTCATAACATAAAAGAAATACTAGGTTTTTGTGTACAAATAGTGCTATTAGAAAGAAAAAAAAATTGACTTTCTATTTTGCATTCACTTATACCATTTTGAGAAAAATGAACATCACAGGTGAGTGCCGAAAAGGCATCCGCTCAGTATTAATAGTGGCAGCCGAATATGCACCTAGGTACATGTTGTGCGGATAAACTTCAGAGCAGGTTCTTTAGACCGAAGTTTCTCCTACTTGCTTGCATTTTATTTTTTGTGTTGGACACAGGCGTACGTGTCTTTTCTAGCATTATGTGGTTTACTCTGGAATTCGATGTCCATATTTTCGACTTTAGCCGTCTCTGTTACTCATGCCAGCATGACAGCGCGTGCGAGTATGAAGTTAGACTCGATAATGACTTCGTTATCCGAAGTAAGGCCCTCCAGTCGGAGAGGGCAAGTTAGAAACAAATAACGAGTAAAAACCACTCGAGCGCATGTCCGTCCCTACTTGCTTGAGAGCCTTTAGCAACACTTTTATATGTATGTTATTTATTTTTATAAAGTATTTTTTTGTGTGCAACTAAAATTTTGAGAGTTGTGTGAAATGACTACGCAAATTTTTATTAGGTGTTGGTACATCTCATCATATTTGTCCATTATGTACCTACTATATTGGGTATGTTATGATACACACAATGGTAAAATATAACCTGAATGAATATTCCGGAAAAAAAAGACCGGGCAAGTGCGAGTCGGTCTCTTTGACTGAGAATTCCGTACAAAGTTTTTTTTTCTTCGATGTGATCATTTTGCGGTTTTCGGATTTTTAACTTTACTTGTATTGTAAGATCTTCCTTCTTGCCTTTGATTCTAGGTCTACGGGAAGTAAGTACCATTGCCCCCCCTTCCCGTTTTCTAAAATTTTATTAGAAAATAAGGCTCAGACGGGTCATTGGAATGTCTTGTATAAAAACTTGGTTCTTTTTTTTCACAGGGACGGTACATCTAAATATTTAAGGTTCATTTCAACTTATACCTTCACGCGGTTCTGAAAAAAAAGGTCTTGATAGACAGACGGACAGACTAGTAGATAGACAACAAAGTGATCCTATTATGGTCCTATTTTCCTTTTCGAGGTACGGAACCCTAAAAAAATGAGGACTAGGTAAGATTGGTTCGATTAGGAACCTATGTTGTTAGCATAAAAGACACGACAGTAAACACACAACTTAGACAAATAGGATTATTCCGGAATCATATAAACTTCTCGGGAACTATACGGATAATCGCTTAGGAGGGAGGTCGGCATTAATAAAACTTATTCTTTTCATTTATTGCTCGTAAAAAGCTATAGTACCTGTATAATCAGAGTAACCAATTGAATTACCTACTTTGTTAGTATCTACACATTATCATCATCATGGGGTGCCATCTTCAAATTGAAGTTTGGAGGTCACCTATACGGTCTTAAGCCGCTCTTTTTAGCTGGTCATAATAACGTAGTTGGGTCCAGTCTTTGATGTCATCTACCCATTTTCTTCTGGGTCGGCCTGGTGATCTCTTGCCAGGAATCTTGCCTTTGAGGATCAGCCTTAAAAACTCATATTTGGGACCACTTTATCTACACATAGGTAAGCGATATTTTTATTTAATAGGCTTAAGGGCTATGATATTTACTATATAAAAGCTCAATTAGTCCTTCACCCACTCACATACATCACTGTGCACAAAATGTATATTTTTGTTCTTAATACCAACCTATGTCATCATCATCATTAATCATTATCAGCAAGACGTCTGCTGCTAAACATAGGTATCCCCAGATAGTGACTTGTTACAAACGGCCTGCATCTAGTGCGATGTTTATAAGGTCTGTTAGGGTCCTTCGACATATATGAATAAAAACGCGGACTGTATAAAAATAGGTGCTTCTCGCCCTCTATTACATAGGAATTTTACAGAACAGAAATAACGCGACAAAATGTCCGACGACGGTGGGTATCCCAAGGCGAGTGCTAGGGCTTCGGGCCCGCTCGGGCTGCCACGCGATGACATCGGTGCCCGTCGGGCGCACTCTACTCACGCGCATGAAGCTGCGCTGATGTTGCGTTCCAACAAGGTCTATACGCTACGCTTTGGATCGCGGTTGAGGAGCTAAAGGTTTAGTTTAAAAAGTTTGACGATGTGCTGTGGGATTTATACTTCAATAACCGACGATGTATTTAACACGAAGTTTTCCCTTTCTCGATTCGACAGGAATCTTCTGCATATTCACGGCGATGCAGATGTCATATACCTATTCAGGATTTGCATTTTTTCATTCTAAAGGAGTTCCTCGCCTCCTTTTAACTCATATAAAATGCCTCGAACAAATACACACTAGCTAATACGGACGTGCGCAATTGGGTCTAAATAAACTAGATAGTTTAATCCGTAATCCGTATTAGCTAAATAGGATTATTTGTGGCATGCTAACTAAGATCCTACTTAGGTAGGAAGCAATCGAATCCTAAGTAGGCGATACGAGATCCAATTGGTAACCTTCCTAGTTAAGATCCTAGAAATAGGATGTTGTAATAAGTGCTTTATTGGTTGCATAAAAACATTTTTTTTACGGATAGAAACACGAAATTAAACTAGCGTAAAAAAAAGTCAAGTGCGATCGTTATACCATCGCATATGCTCTCGAGCCCAGCGTGGCGCCCCTCGTGTGCGCGCGCGCCGGCCACGCGACCACTCGACCCTGTCCATTGTATAGTTATTACGGAGCGCTTGTGCTAAAAGCCGGGGGAATCTTGTTATGCGAATATTTTGCAACTTAAGTATAATTTCAGCGCTTTGTTCGGATTTGTTAGTTGATTGGGCAAGGGGTTAATCAACTGACTCTTAATTTTATTCGAGCATCCAGTTGCCAAATAATGGGTTTGTAATGGTCCAGTCGTATTAGAAAATGCGACACTAAAGTGGCACACAGTAGCTCCATGAGGTTTAGCGGAAAATGTTCTAAAAATCGAAAGAATAGCTTTCGATAAAATTTTCAAAACATTATTAGTAGGTAGTTTCTGGTAAGAAGGATTGACTACTATTATTAATAGCACTAAGTATGACCCGCAAAAGATCGCTTTTAGCGATTAGATGACCAAATTAACTTTGTATGATGTAAGCATTTTGGCATTAGATTTGGCATTGCTATAATTCGTCTCGTCTCGTTAAGACCAATATCTAAATAAATAAAAATTAAAACTGGCCTAATTATTACTGACTGACATATCAACGCATAGCCCAAATTGCTGGGTCTAGAGACTCAACATTTGGCATAAAGGTTCCTTATGAGGTCTAAGGGTGCACTGAGGAAGGATTTTTGGAAATTCATCCCATAAGGGGGTAAAAAGTTTATATGAAACTCCGTTAGTTTTAGAGCTAAATCGATAAAAATTGGTAATTATAGCTATTTGGTTAGCAATTAAGAATAACGTATGTATTTCAGAATTTTTGGAAATTCAAGCTCTATGGTGGTGGTGAGAAGAGAGTTGGAAGTTTGTAAGGGAAATTCGACATTTGCGCCGAAGAAGTCGCGGGCGTCAGCTAGTTTTTTCATTACTCGCAGACAAACTAACACATTTTACTAGTCAGACTAGTAGGTAGGTACTACTATCAGTTTACACATAACACCAACTAATCTTCATAGTTCTATTCCCATTGATTTTGATTTACAATCATTCTGAATTGTTTTTTTATTTCCCTTGATTGTAAGTATTTTTTTTTAACACTTCATCGCATCCTCCCCCAAGTTAGCCGCGCAGGAATAAAAGCCGCAATGTTTAATAATGCCTGCATAATAACGAACAACGCCCTCGGATAATGTTGTTCGACAATACTCTAACAAACAACTTGATCTAACGATTGTAAAGCGACCGAGGGTGATTGATACTTTTCCATTTTGCAGGCAAATGTAAAAATAACACACAGTAGGTACAGCTATCCAACGCGGTAGCGCAGCTATCGTCCTCGCCTCTTTGCATCAAGGACACGGGTTTATTTTTGATTAGGTTAGTTTATTTATTTTTATTTCATGAATGTCCTGGTGCTTACGAATTAGGAGGGTCGACCCTAAATAATAGGGAGCAGACAAGGAAAAAAAATAACTGTTTTTTATTTAAATTTTATATACCTAAATACTAGCGGTTGCCCGCGACTTAGTACGCGTGGAATCGATGATATAAAATATTTTATACTCCCGTCGCCATCCAGCTATCATGATCTCTTAGTCTACCATGTCGTAAGAAGAAGAATGAAAAATCAAGGCCAATATGCACTCTTTTTTAGATGGGTTACCATCACCTCGCCATCCTCCTCTGGTAACAAAATTTTGCATGGTAGTGACACTGACTCAAAAACTAAATTTTGTCGTTGATATTTCTTAGTAAAAGTGTAGAGTAAAGATTGGTCATTCATTTATAGGAAGATGTATCACATTTTTTAATAAATTGCCTGAAAATATTGTTGAATTACCCATAGATAAATTTAAATCAGTTGTTAAGAATACTTTTATGTCGAAAGGTTATTATAAAATAGATGACTATATAAAAGATAAAAATGTTTGGAATGACTTGTATGTACGAAACAATTGTAAAACTTTGAAAAGAGGCTATGACAATAGTGACTGAGTTTCTTGCTGCTTCTTCTCAGCACTAGCCCAAAATTGTCCCGAAGCAGTGGTAGGGTTAAGATTGGGACGTGTATAAGTGCCCCAAGTTGGGTCTATATGCAGGAATAAATGAATTTTATTGAATTTAAATTTTTATTTTAAATGTATTTTTTTACTTTTTAGTTTACTTTATTTATTTTTTAAAAAAAAGGTAACTTTGAGTTTAAGTATTCAGAAAAGTCAGACTCAAACCTCCTACCGCAATGGATGAATGTAGTTTATCATCTATTTATTGTGTCCCTAGCCTACTCAGGGGTCGGTTTGTAAGTTACTACTATCGTTAAGTAAGTAAGACTATTCTTATAGTTCAATTTCCGTTAGTAAGTGATAAGTAGTATAAAAAGATTGTGCCAAATGACTTTGATCTTTCATTCTTATTGTACAACTTGTTAAAATGTTACATGTTTCGAATTTTAAATATTTACTAAGAGGTTAGTCGTGTGCCATAATGTAAGAGTTTATCTCCATTCTAATCATTGCCACGATAGAAAGTATCAAGATCACTTGAGCAGGTATAGCCCCGGGTGTCATCGCGGGCTCAGCGGGTAGTCGCTAATTTGTCATGCGCCATCGACAACTGGGTAGGAATCGCTGCTTGGCTCGAGAGCTCGGTGATACCTTGAGAAAGGGTTGCGAGGGCTTAGGCTGTCTTCACACTGCCCCGCACCACGCAGTATGCTTATTCATCCAAGGCAGCGTAGCGCGTGAATTTATTTGTCTTTTCCCGCGTAAACAAAGAAATTCACGCTCAACGCTGCATTGTGGGGCAGTGTGCAGACCGCCTTACCTTTATTGGAACGGTTATTGATAGTATACAAATGTATTGCGGGTCATGTTTTTTATTAACTTTTATTTGGCAACAGACCTGTTTTTTTAAGTAATGGGCTAACTCTTGATCTTCATCTTAGCCCGCGAGAAAAGATAAGGTCTACGATGGAGCGAGCTTGCCCAGGAGAAGCCTATTTACACGCACCTTAAAAAGTTTAGTAAAAATAGGGAGTTTAGGGTAGGTAAGAACAGGTGCTTTTGTTGTTTTACTATTGATTATGAATTAACTAGGCTAGTATACTAGGCTTATCTAATTCAGATCATTTCTGGAAGTAGATTAAGACGAATGGTGTAACTACTTTTCTTTAGTCAATGAAAAGGTGACTCAGTATCACTCCGAACGAAAGTACAGCTGATTTGTACAATGAACTAACCGATTGATTAAAAAGTTTTTTAATATTAATGAAAACAATTTGCTTAGCAGTAATTAAGAGCTCCTCGTGCCTATGTATGTTCAGTAGGTAGACACTTCTCATTTTCTCAAGTAACTCGCTAACGATGTTTTCGGCGAAAATATTCACCCGTAAACCTTCAAGACCTCTCGGCCGCAGCTAAACCATGTTTATGCGAGATTATAACGAGACACGCTCGACCCGCCACTTCATCCCTGTAACGAGTAATCGCGATCCCCCATTACCGCGCTCACAAAAGTTTACTGAACGAAAACCATGAAAGGCCGCGGCCTCAATGCCGGATACCCACTCTCTCCACCATTTTCACGCAAATTAAAAGACACAAACGCAACCATAAACAAGATTTTTCCCGCGCGCGCTAAAACACACCTTTCACAGACGTCGTATTCAATTGCTCGAGAGCGAAACGGAACGCCCCGAGGCATTAATTAGAGCAGAAACTCGTATCTATGGCCGTTCCTTTTTAAAACTGAGTCTTTATGCGAGCCCGCCTTTGTGCTCCTTCTGTTGCGGTAGTTAAGTGTCAAGCCTTAGCCGCAGTGTTTTAACCTCTATCTTCTTCAAAGGTGTTTGATGCAAGATCGATGTGACACTTTCATTTTCTTTTTAGGTGCCGTTCACATTGATGACGATCAAGCAAGGTGCAATTCTACAGCATCGAGCCACAACTTAGAGCCAACTGATGCAGAAGATGATATTTCTGTCGGTGACAATCGAAGTGAAACATCGACACCACCTAAGGGCCCGTTATCATTTGAAACAAATTCTGACGCTTACCAGAAGAGAGGAGAGTCTGAAGACAATGAGCGCTCTTCTCCAATAGAGTATGACATAAACAATAGAATACAGAATTCAAATTATAATTCCCCTTTCAAAGAAGATGACAATGAATTTGAAAATCGAACCGAAGATCGAATGAAGTATTACGACGGCGGTCTTTTTCATTTGTATAGACCTGACAGAGAAAGTAATAAGGATGAAGCAAACGAGGGCGGTTCTGCTTTCGGTCGCATGGGTGGAGCGCTTTCAGAGAGCATCTACGGTCGGTCGATGGATTTGTCAAAGAACTCTTTTCAGTCGCAACTGCTGGCCGGGTTCGCAGCATCTGTGATTGCTGGTAGCTCACAGAGGGAATCACAAGAATCAGCAGGTAACAACCATTATTAATTCAATATTTAATCCCAGTAAAAAGAAGGAGCTTGGGGTTTATTTCGTGCTCGATTACATTTTGAAACTATAATACACCTAACACGAGTTAGTTTCAAAGAATTTTATGTCTGGGCAAATTTCGTACTGCTTTAATTTTTTAAATTTTTTTCTTTACATAAAAACCTTCCTCGGAATTCAAAACATATATTAGTAATTGCCAAATTCATTCCGCCGTTCTCCGTAGTTTGCGCTTAGGACCACATTTAGGGATAAAAAATTTTAATCTAGAAAATACGAAGTTTGTGTTGGTGTAAGTTTCAAAAAGGTAAAATTTTCTCAGATCGCCAACCCACTGCACGGCCTGCAGCTTCGAACGCAGGCCGCAAGCCGCGGCGCCGGCGCACTGCCTTCACGCACGCCCAGCTCGCGTACTTAGAGCGGAAGTTCCGCTGCCAGAAGTATCTCAGCGTGGCCGACCGTGGCGACGTAGCCGATGCGCTCAGTCTTAGCGAGACGCAGGTCAAGACTTGGTACCAGAACAGGAGGTAACTATTGCGTTGTGACCTTTGTGTTTGCTGTTTACTTTTATTATATTATTTTATTTATACGATTTGTAAGTTCTTTTCAGAAGGTTATTATTTCAGCTTTTACACCACTTTGGGCGCCAGTTTCAATTATGGCGACCAACGTGGTAGACGAGTTTAGTTTGAATTCTGTCTTAATATTTATTTCATTCAAGGAGTAGGTATCAATTTGTATGGCAGTCCTTTTGATTATAGGTCACTACTTATGCCCGTTGAAATCAGGAATCGCCAAATTTTTCGGGGAGTGAGTTTTGTTATCTCATCACCAATCATTGGTCGAGTTGACTTTCATATGCAATTTTGCTAAAAATGCTAATAGTAGATTATTCATCAAGGGGGGGTAAAGTGATGTCTTACGTCATGGGCTTCATCTTGAATCTCGAGCGTAACGAAGGATCCGAGAGTTAACTCCCGAGCGCAGCGAGGGAGTTAAAAGTAGGATCTTGAGTGGAGTGAGGGATTTAAGCTCGCCCAAGACGAAGACATCTTTATCCCCGAGGAGAATACTCTGCTTTTCACACTTCCTACGAGGCAATAAAAAAAATGTACTACAAAACCCTTATTTTATCTATAAGTATATATCCTTTGACTTTTCTGGCAGTAAATTATTATTATTATTATTAACAATACCAGCAGCTTTACATCTAATGGACTCCGGTGTCATAAACTTTGTCACTCGACAGTTGTCTTAAAATACATTAACATAACAACACAACACATAAGCACGCATAAATATAATTTCTATAAACAGAAGTGTAACCTTTAAATTCTAATTTGTGTTATTATTGTTATCTTTTTTTTTTTTAAACTACTGTATACTGATAACGACCTTAATTAATGGAAGAGCGTTGCTCCCTGATACAGGCTTTTGAGCTTAAAAGGGCGCTTCGGTCACTGCATAAGTCAATGTAAAAATTATTAAACATAGGTTTTTTTATTTATTTCTTTTTTTAGAAGCGCGCGCTTTTTTTTCATTCCATTCGTGCTTAAATTCTTGGCTGCCAGGTTTAAATTTCAAATATGTTCTCTTTGGTGCGGGACGGGCTCATGTGATTATGCCTACGAACTCTTATTCGAAATTCAAATCACTTTGCCTCCCTAGGGGCGTAATGAAATTTCATACAACATTACGTCCCTAGGGATGCAATGACTCACTTTGAGTCAGGTTTACTTGATGTGTAATTGAACATTGCCGAGTAGGTAGTGTGAAAACTAAATTAACTTATTAAAACTTTTTGTTGTAGAACCAAATGGAAGAGACAAAACCAGCTGCGTCTAGAACAACTCCGAGCCCAAGCTGCAACAGGAGAACGTGAATTGTCTGCGCACGCGCTGCCGCTCGCCTGCGCGCTGCTGCCGCCGTACCCGGCCTATATGCACTGCCATCTGTGAAGAGATATGATTTTAGTGGTGATAGCTCACCACTGATAACTAGAAAAAAACTACGCGCTATATGGTTTAAGATTAAGAACCATATTTTCATTACCGTATTTATTTATTTGGTATACAAATATATTACAATCATGATCAAAACCAAACCAAACAAGATTAACATAGTACTTGTTCAGGATTTTATCATCAGGATATATGATTGTAGTACACGAGTTCGGGATTTGGCCCCTTAAAATTACCTGAATTTAATACTAACTAACCTAATTGTATGTAATGTATTGCACGTATTAGCGATTTACGCGTCGCGGTCACACATACACACTTCAGGTTTCAAAAAGAAACAAGATGTTTTGAATTCTCCACAAATTCAAAGTGTCATGTTGATATAAATTTTAAATTAAAAAGCCAATTTAAACACACACAAACATGCTTTATGTGCGATTATTGTTCTTGCAGCAGGTTACATCCCGTTTGTAATGCGTATCACACAGCTGTGTTGCTATTTTTATCTACACTTTGGAATTCATATGTAGCTTGATTGAGAGTAGATGCTATTGTAGATAGTTCATTAATTTATTCTTAACGTTTAATTAAGGTTTAGATAGTAGGTATGTAGAATCTAAATTTATACGTGCAATAAAGTCCCCTTCTAAGATATAAAGTGTTAATATGAATGTGTAAATATATGCGTTAGTTTAATGATAGACTAATACATTTTAACGAGTCTCAATCTCAAAATGAAAAGGTGCTTGAGGCTTGTTTCACATACAATTGTCTTACTGATATGTTTCATCGATTGAATTCCAGTATTGTAAATTTATTAGAGACAAAATCAATCCTTTATTAAAACAAGAATAAAATGTTTAAATTGACACGCAGCTTTTCAATTGCCGACCGTTGAAAATACCCATTCGAAACAAATTATGCAAATGTTTTGGCGCCATTTCAAATCACTGCTGCCAACCGCTGCCAATTTGCATCTCTTACGACTTGTTAACATCGCAGACGGCCAAACAGCGGCTGTAGCGCTGCCAATGCACAAACAATTTTAGTACCACCTAAACTGCCAAAGGGATGAAGCGGTCCAGCGCTTGAACTTCCAATTTTCGAAACAGACTGGCAACTTTGACGGGGTCTCGAAGTCGTATTATCTGTCAATTTATTCAAACGAGATGCTAATTTCAGGGCTTTTCGTTTTGAAATTGTGATTATTTATCTGCGTCTTTATTTCAAATTTGAGCAAACGAGGGTTTATTAAAGGGTGGGGTCGTGCTGCGCGGTAATTGGGCTGTTTTGATCTCCCAGCGGGGGTGGCGCGAGGGGTAATTGGAGTATTTTCCCAGCGTTTGAAGGGTAGTTATGTCGGGCCAAGGCTGAATGGATTAGTTAGCGGCGGAGATAACGATCTGTCAATGATGCCCTCTGTAAGGCGGTTTCACCTATTCACGCATAATTGTGTGTTGCCTGTTAGTAGTGGTTAAATCTTGATTTGAAGCGATTGTTATTTACTGTCTTTATTAAGAAACGTGCGTCATTATGCGACATTATATTTACGCAATCAATATACTATACGTTTTAATTCTATTACTTTTCCTTTGCACCGTTCGTGTTTCATCATAATATGTAAGTAAGTATGTATCAAAATATTCGATGTATTGACCCGAGGGGATATCTTCTATACAGCTGCAAATAGTATACGATTTTAGTGATTTCAGTCATAAACAATTGGTATTGGGAATCAAAATTAATGATAACGTCCACATGGCTACACGACAGACTCAACCCTACTTTGACAATGAGAACGCCTCTATTCTCTACGTTAGTAAAATCTGTTTTCGTAGTTCACATGGGTAGCTTGACGTGCTGCCAACTGTACCTATTTTCTTATAGAATTTCGGCTACGGCGGACAATCCCAACTAGATCAGTCAGACACGCAGAATTATAGTGCACTAGTATGTACGCAATACATAGGTGCACTCTCTTCTATAAAAGTTATGTGATTGCTATGAGACGGCAATCCGATATGACCGGAGAGAGATCAGACGCAGGACCATCGGAATAACGTGTTTTTTAAAATATTTTGAATGGATTTACTCTTGACTCTAGACTAAGCCAGACGTGGCGTAGACAGAGTCGACGGTGGAGCAAGCTCACTCAGAAGGATCTGGCACTCCCACTCACCGACGGAACACAGCAAGCTGCTTGGCGCCGGGCTCCATTAGGAGTAACAATAAAAATCAGAAAAGTTTAACAATTTTTTATTCAAGACTTCTCCACTCCAACAACTGCTCGCATCTAACGTCGTAGTTTCTTATGTGATCAATATCTAGTATAATCTCTTCCACATCGTCCGGACAAATCGCACTGGCATCGAAATCAACAGCATCGTCATAGTATTCTATTGAGCTGAACTGATATTCATTTGCCTTCCGAGCGGCGGGTGGCTTGTCGTTGTGTTCTTTATCCTTTTCGGTAGTGGTAGTGGCTATATTGAGTATATCTGGTTCAGCATTACTGGTTTCGTCTGTCGCTCCCTTTTCGTTGGTCTTAGCCGTTTGTGTTTCATTTTTACCTAATTTACCGGTTTCTTGTTCACGATCAGCTTTAGCTTCACTTTGAAGAGCTTTTAAAAATACATCCTTTTTATCTGGAAGTTTGCACACATCCGTTTGTAGTTCCGTCTCGTTGAAAGGTAAAGCGTCAGCAGAAACAAACTCCACTAGGGCCCCGTCGCTTTGTAGGGCCTTTCTATATTTTCTTACTTTATCTTCAAACGTATCTTCTGGACAACCGCTTCTTCTGGCACTGAAATCAGTGTCTTTTAAGTGTGAAATATGCCACGCTTCGTCGTCGGAGAAATCTAGAACTCTTCTTTCTACTTTGCTGTATGTATTTTTATCTTTTCTGTCAGTTTGTTCTTTTCTTTCCTCGCTAATGAAGTCATCGGCGTACGACCTAATTATGACTATCCAGAATACAATTCTGTATTTTAAAAGGAACATTATTGTTGGTTCACATTGGTCGATGTTATCTGGTGAACTGTTTCGATTTTAATTAATTGCGTTGTGACTGTTTTCCCGCGCTCTAGTGAGCGGAAATTAAATTGCCAATATCGAAGTAGATGCACGGAACAATATTGAATGTTGTGTAGACAGGTTGAGTAGGTGGTACATTTGAAAACTCTATTCCATTTCATTCGAGTGATTCCATCACTAGATTTCCAATGGTAAGTATTTTAAAGGTAAGTGTGTGTAAGGGTAACGGCTTACTTTTATATAGAATAGGTTACATCAACATTTTGTATGATATCAACATAATTTAACTTGATGGTCGCGACCTTGAAAATTATCTTACATAGAACAAAGTGAGGTCACCGTAACGAAATACAAGTAGCAACGTGGCATTGTTCATCCAGTGTAACAAGTTTTATCATAATCGAAAAAAAGTAGTAGTAAAAAAGTACATTTGATTTACAAAAGGTTCGATGTTCCTTCATTAAGGACTTCTACCCATGTGCCTAAGTCTGCTAAATTACACAAGCAAATAACGATAAAATCGTAATTGAATTGCATGATTTTGTCATTAGACCCATACTAGACCTGTCAAAAGTTTGATATTTTATAACGATTCTATTACAATTTGTCTAATGTAATTTAGGAGACTTAATAATAATAATAATAATTATAATTTAACAGACTAGGCCCTAAATATATTATTGCACTTGAAAAAATGACCGCCAGAGGCGGTAATCGAACCCGCGTTCCTCGCATGCCGGGCGATTGCCTAACCTCTCGGCCACCCTGGCGTTGGCAGAGCCTGTCGAAATTTTCAAGTGCTTCTTAACGCTGTAATGCCGCGTTGCTTTCATCAATGTTATTGGGATTACAGGTAGACTAGGCCCTTGTAATTATATCGTATGATTTGTAAGTTTTACTCGTGAGCTTTACATGGCTTTACTAAATTCTAGTTTGACTTACATCGCCATCTAGTGAAACAAAATATTTCAAATATCTCCACGCAGCTCCACAAGCATGCGGCTCCGTCTTTACAGTTCCCGAAACATTACGAATATTCGCCCAACTCCAAACAGATGGCGCTACGCTCCGCTTTCGTAGTCGTTCGTAATCGTGTCGCGTGATTGTGTATGTAGCGCGTAGTCCGTAGCTAGCGAAACCGATGGAATGGAACGCTACAGCGGTGCTACGAGATATGGTGCAGGAAAACGCCGCTAGATGTCGTTACCTTAACTTTTTAAGCTGTATGAAATAAAATCAGTTAAATGAATTTATTATTAAGGATTCACTACGCTACACAAAAAAACTCCAAACATGGAACTACTTTCAACTGATGGTTCAAGTGGCAATTTTATCCATTGATATTACATGACAGTTTTAGCGGCAGTGTTCACGCATTGTCCCTAATCTAAATGTTGTCAAATAGAGACATAAAACGATTTAGAAATAGAAGCAAAGTAGATACTTAAAATTTTTATTTTCTGAAGATCTTCAGTGAGCAGCTCGTACCTACATCTTGTATAAATAAACGTATTGGAAATGGTTTTCAGAAGAGTGCGTTCTATTTTATTTCCATAACGAAATAGCAGCACAAAACGAGATAGCTGCATTTGAAAACAACAATAAGATAGCGGCCCGGCCCCGTGACAAAGACCGAGACCCATCCCCCGCCCTCTGGGCTTCATACACATTCGCGTTGCTTATGGTGGCCTGGTACTTTGTTTTGGAAAAAAACGTGACTTCAGCTGCTGACGTCTTGTCTCCCTTTAAGACCCCGACGTTACTCGACGTGATATTGTTGTCACTTAGTAATATTAAAAATATTGTATTAGAAAAGTCGTTTGGTTACACTATTTATAATTCAAGATGGGTGTTGTCATACCCCGATTAGCAGAATATCTAATGGCATATTGGAATAGTTAACGGGTTTAAATGAAAGTTGCATTTGCGCAGACAAAGTTGCGTGTTTCATTAATATGCACGACCACGGCATAATGATTTTATTTACTTGGTACAAAATCTTTAAAAAATGTAGTCTTTTACCTAAAACCTAGTGCGCTTTTATCCTGTTATTCCAAAAACTTAGTACCGGGTTTAAGACAGGACTAAGCTATAAGCTAGCCAATTAGAAAAGCGCTTCGCTATTAGGTTATGTCACGAATGTGTCATTCATTCCTCTGTTGTCGGCTAATATTTAGACCCATTTTAAACCTGGTCTAATTTTTTTGTAATAACACCGTTATAGTTTAGCTGTATCTGTCTAGGTGTTGTGGTCGTGCTAAGCGCAGTACCTTTCTAGCACTGACATGCGTTATTTGTAGGGTGTTTTTCAATATTAGCATCTGTCTCTGTTCTGCACATAATTAGTCAATTTCATGATTGATTTCATCCTGAAACGCGTTCTAGATAAGAAAGTTTTCACTTTTCAGGACGTTTGATTGATTCCTTGTTGCTTCTGCTGTCCTGGCCTTCAGGAAGGGGAAACTAGCCTCCTGACCCCTTTTAAAATATTACGAAATTCTAGTTTGTACAAATTATAGCATATTATAAGCAAACCAAAACACGTTTGTAGGCAGGCTGTATTTAATAATAAAAAATAACGATTTCAAATGTAATCTCATGTTCCTAGTGAGGGCAGATGTACTACGTGACCTCTGAAGTATTTGTTTAGTAATTTAGTTTTCCATAAAATTTAATAAGGTGCGACTATTCTCTGCATGGAATGTTGCATGCTGTTGCTGCATGAAACTTTCATAAAACTTAACTTTACAGTCGAAAATCAATTTTTAAACAAGTTGTTCGGAGCACGATGAAGACTTTCAGAAGAAGCTCAATTTCTTATTGTTAGAACCGCGTGGTAGTGAGTTTTCAGGCATACCGCGGGAATTTTTTTTGTGATCTTAGTTTATGAATAAAACCTAACAATAATATCTCACAGCTTATGCTCCTCTAGTATTTGGTTGGGTAGAAAACGTGACGCGGAGGAAACAACATTATTTAACCCCAATATGCATGGAATAGTGCGAATTTCTCTTTATTCTGTCTGGGCTTAGGGTCTGAGTAATTTGTGTCATTCACACTGTGTATTATAAGGGCTAACTAATTTTTTTTTAACAGTCGGTAAAAATAGATTGACGATTAATTTGACAGAATTCTAATTCATACTAATATTATAAATGCGAAAGTGTGTCTGTTTGTCTGTCTGTTAGCTCTTGACGCTTAAACCACTGAACCGATTGAGATGAAATTTGGTATGGAGACGGTTCGAGACTCTGGAAAGGACATAGGCTACATTTTGTGGTGGGGGATGAAAGTTTATATGGAAAATCTAAGTCTTGCGGGCGAAGTCGCGTGGAACCACTAGTACAAAATATTTGTCAAATAATGCTAAATCAGCTGATAAAAAATTCATTATGTGTTGGTGAACTCCAGGCTAAATAGACGTGTTGAAAGTGTATTTGTCAGTTATTTATTTATGTGTTTATTCGAATTTGTTTTTTCTTTGTTTAATATTTCCTAATTATTGTTTTTTTTTATTGTTTAGATTAAATATTCTTGGCACAGTTAAACTCCCTAGGCCCTATTTCACTAAACAGACATATGTCAGTGATATGTCGGCTAAAAATTGTCAAACGACATAATATTTTAAACGACAATTCTAAAAATATTTTCTATAGAAATTTAAAACATTCCTTACTTACTCGTATGTGACAATTGTCAGTATCATAATTTTAATGACAATTATGTTGTGAAACAGGAATATTTTTACAACTCGACATATTTGTAGAATTGTCGGGAATTCTTGATGAGATCGGAGCTGTGTCTGTTTTGCGTGACAATTGAAGTGTTTTCGTCGGGTTCTTATACAGAACTAGCGGTCCCCCGCGACTTCGTTCGCATGAATTTAGGATTTCCTGTGGGCATGTTAGGAGCGGAGTATTTTTTAAAACTGTGATATCTTTTAAGATAAGAATCAAAACGCGTGTGAATAATATGAACATATTAATCATAACGGTCCCCCGCGACTTCGTCCGTGCTTTTTGATTTAACAGCTTCCCTGTTGATTTCTAGGTAGGTATCAGCATTTTATAGCTCATACCAAGCGTTCCCCGAGAAATAAGCTATCTAACACAAAATATTTTTTTCAAATCGGCTCAGCAGTTCCTGTGATTAGCATGTTTAAACAAAAAAAATAATTCCTCCGTTTTTCCAGTTATAATGTGAGATATGGTGCAACCGACCCTAACCCCTTTATAATATTAGTATAGAAAAAATAGCATTCCCCGAGAACTTCATGCGCACCTATTGATTTTACTCCATTCCTGAAGACAAAACGTGATTTTTTAAATTACCTATCCTATAGCCTTGCTAGATACGTTGTACCTTACACAAAGGTTTTTTTTTTTTAAATCGGACCATGAATATAATTCTGATCTGAGATAAGTGCACTCAAACAATCAATTAGACAAAAAACAATTTGAACGCCGGCTCACTGGCGTAGCAAGCACTTGCAAAAATTCGTCGACTGACTAACGTCCTCCGTAGTTTAGTTGGTAAGAGCACTCGCCCGGATAGCGAAGGGACGTGGGTTCGAGTCCCACCGGATGACACAGTCGATTAATTTTTATTAGTGAAAATTGATTTAATTTTGTACAAACTTGCAAAATAATTGCTTAAGTTATAAAACTATAAAAAAAAAGGTTAAGCTGATTTCATCTTAACTGATAATTAAATATTTGTAAAAATATTTCCATTGGATACATGCAGGTACATTCACCAAGTATTGATGAAATCGAACGCCGGCTCACTACGCCAGTGAGCCGGCGTTCGATTTCATCAATACTTGCGAAAATTCGTCGACTGACTAACGTCCTCGCTTAGTTGGTAAGAGCACTAGCCCGGATAGCGAAGGGACGTAGGTTCGAGTCCCACTGGATGACACAGTCGATTAATTTTTGTAAGTGAAATTTGATATAATTTGACAAAAGTCAAGAAGAAATCAGCAATATAAAAGTACTATGCTGGTCACCACCAAGCTGTACATGCTGACCCGCGATTTAAATACGTACAGCGCCATCTATATCTACATTATAATATTTTGTTGCGTCTTTTAATTTATATTCGACTACATTATCCTGCACCCACTACAATTTTTCCGCATGACTTATAGGTATGACTGGGGGAGAATACTTTTAGCATTGAGTCCACCTTTTGTACACTGTTCTAAGTGCAATAAAGTTTTTAAATAAAAAAAAAATGTATTGACGATATAGCAAAAGCCCAACTTTGCTGCCGTCCTAACTTCGATACAATATTATATTACTCGTGATATTTTTTTAATAGTACGTCCGATTTGAATAATTCAAAAAGTAATTTACAGGTACTGATATAGCCTATAATATGACGTGATTTATTTGGATAAGGATTAATACCGACATAATGAAACTGTGGCTTTCTTTTTGCCGCCGCAAATATTTTTACCTAAAAAAGGAGTTATTGTGACTTAACTGTTATAGTTAGACATATGTTATCGCGGATTTAACTGTAGATAATAATGTCTTCTACAAAACTGTAGAACATTACTTTGCTCTATTGTCAATAGTTTTCGCAGCGTTCGCAATTTAATGATTTTCCTTTTACACCTTTGGTTACATAATCAAAGTTTTCATACGGAACCCTAACTTTTTTGATAATGTAATATAGCCTATGTCCGTCGCAGATAATGCAGGATTCTAATGGTGAAAGAATTTTTCAAATCGGTTCAGTAGTTTCGGAGCCTATTCGTTGCAAATAAACAAACAAACAAACAAACAAATCTTTCCTCTTTATAATATTAGTATAGATAAATAATAGAGAATGGATTAATATTTTAATTGAAATCAGTTACTTTGTATTTAAAGAAAATTTTAAATATTAAAACCATTGCAAAAAATATATAGTAAATCAAAAATGATTTGTGACAATTGTCGCGCCTGTCACGTTTGGTGAAATAGGGCCCTGATGTTCCATTATTGAATGCTTAGTCAGAGTTTGTCATACAATTTTCAAAAAGAGAACCACGGTCTACGATATAAGCAAATTAGTTTTAAAAGTGGGTAGGTTGCTGTTACCACACTTTTGACGGTCAATGACTGTCGGAAGAATTAGTTTATTTCGTGATCGCGGAAAAGTCCACCCGTGTGTGTCGTGGTTTCACAATTATTTAAACAAAATCGTATTTTTTTACTATTTATTGGTACTATATTCAGTGGGCTGTGGTGAGCCAACTTTCTTTGGGTGCTAAACTAAAGCCAAGACAAAGATAATGCTTTTTTCAGTGGTGGATTGCAGTATTCATCCGCGGTATATAGTATTTTTATCTTTAAGTACTGTTGTTTATGTGATTTTGGTTTTTCCTGTTATTATTTTAGTCAGTTTCTAATCATCGGTGATTGTATTTTTATCCTTCTAGCCAAATATGACATACTGATAACTTCCACTGACTGGTATGCATTTTTTTATTATTTTGGCTTTTCCCATTATTATTTAAGCAGCTGTTTCTTCAGGAATAAGCTAAGCTGCTAAGCATTATGCATATTTTGAACCAATAAATAGGTCAGTACTTCTGTTTTCAAAGACATCCAAATGAAGCTATTGTACAGATACAGATATGTAATAACAACAAAGGCCTCGTCCCACCAAAGTAAGCAAGCGTCGCGTCCCTAGAAACAGTGAGTGCAGTGACTTGTGAGTTGTGATCTTCGTGCACTATGCATTCCTGGTAGGCGCAGCTGCCAGAACCGTGACTCGGGGTGGTACGCAGCCATGAATCAATCACCCACCCTAGAGTGCCTAGGGCAAAGAAACTGCAGCAACGCATACACTACCTACCACTATTTTTTTTAATTTGTAATAAGTTTGCTCTTGACTAAAGACAAAATCAGAAATTGCGTAGACAGAGTCGACGGTGAAGCGAGCTCACCCAGAAGGTTCTGGCACTCGGACTCACCGACGGAACATAGCAAGCTGCTTGGCGCCGGTCCGCTTGGGGTATAGCTACCAGACTACACCTAACTGATACTCTGTATAAACTTCAAAAAAGCATGATGTGTAAAATAATCCATGTTCTCTTAATTATGACCATTTAGTGAATATATTTATTTCCAATTTATATGAATGTGAATAAATCCAGATTCTTTTAAATTGATAAAGGTAGCAATCACACCGCAATGAACCTTTCATACAAATATTGTAAATTTTAAAAAGTGACCTATCAAGGCTATTGAATCGTAGAAGTCTGCACCAGGACAAGACAAGACCACTTAATAGCTCTCATACAAGGGTAGATACAGCAACAAAGTATATATGAGCAAAAAGGAGCAAATAAGTTTGCATGTAGGTATTGCATCCAAATAAGAAAACAAATCTTACTCCCCGAATAATCTAGTGATTTCTGGATTCGAGGCAAAAGTAGTAAGCTATAATTGAAAAGGCTGCCACAATCGACCAATTGGGATGGCTATCATATGACCCAAAAACATATAATAATAATAATAATAATAATAATAATAAATAGTCTACTAACAAATGATGTATCGAAATTGGCAATGTAAGCACTTTGGGGTATTCTGTAAGCTCACTTGCAACTTCCTTATAAAGATTTCCCGCCAAATGTTATCATCCCGACCTCCTGCGAGGTTATGGCGTCCCTGTGAATGGCCTCGCGCCTCAACGTGACTGTGCGGGACTGGGTCAGGATTCCTGCTGCGCATGCCCTAAACAGCTTTGTTTATCTAAAGCTGTAGATTGGTACTTATTTGTGAACGGGTGCGATCCGAGAAACCCGGCAAATCTATTTTGCATCCAAAGACACCGGAGTCATTTGGTACGGTCGGCAGCACGTCAGGTTACCCATGTAAAGTATGAAAACAGCTCTTGTTACGTAGGGGATAGAGGTGGCCTCAAGGTCAAAGTGGGTTAATCTTACGTGCTGTCGTGTGTACCGAATATAAATAAATAAATTGTTTCAACAAACACACCAATTACCTAGCCCCAAACTAAGCGTGACCTTGTGCTATGGTAACTAGGATAACAGATACACATTTATAAAACTTTGGTACAAATGCTTGTGCTCATCACACAAACATTGCCTCTTGCGGGATTCGAACCCGGGAAGTCCGGGGTGCCAACCACTACACCAAGACCGAAAATTGTCAGGGAAACCTGCCTTACCTGCTCAGTATGACACGGCCGGATCGACGAAAACTGACAACCGAAATGTAACCCCCGTTGGCCACTCACAATTCAGTCGTTAGCTAACCTACGATAGTGCTTTGGCACTAGTAGAATCACAAGGCTGATAGAATTTTCTATCCGTTCAGCGATAAATAGCTAGACCGGTCAGATCAACGTCGACTTTTAGCCATGGCACCCATAGAAAGCCGTAATCATACCAGAGATGATACACACATATAGAAACTAAGAAGATTAAAGAAGTAATTATCAAAACTGGTTATGCCAATCCCAAGTTGCATTCCATCGCACCCAATCCAACCGTCCGCTTTACATAAATGGATATTTTAAAGTACGTGTATTACACACGCATAACTTTTTTTAATAGATAATAAATCCAGTTTATCAGACGTACTGTGGTCCTCGCATAAAACTTCCCAAATCTGTAAAAATATGTCAAATGACATTAAACTCTATGTGATCAACATAAGGTTGAAATATGGTTGCAGAAATTTGACAGATCAGGTTAGGTTGATGTGTGGCCAGAGAGGTTTTCTTTTCAATTTACTATATAATGATATGAAGCACCATGAAGCACTTTCAAATAAATACGCATGTGCGGAGGCTATCTTTGAGGCTATTTGATGGGGCGGCTCCTCACTCGAACACAGGATAAATTATTAGGTAAGTATTCAATTGGATGGTCCTTGTGTTATCATGCTTTCCTGGTACTTGACCGTGTTGTTATTGGAAATCTGGCTTGATTTTGTTATTATGTTTTTTTTATAAATCTATAAGTTAACGCTTGCTGGCTGGCACAGTTGCACTGTTAAAAACTTTCCTGTATGATTCTGAAATGGTAATTAAACTTTTTTTACCGACAAGAAATAAGTAGTTATGTAGGTTGAGTTTATTAGACCAATTTCAGGATATTATTTTTACAATCATGCCGATTAACTGTTTCTAGACAAGTTCCTGGTAGTTTAAGTAGATCTAGAAAATGTATTGATTTATTTTGCGTAAAAAATATTTCAAACTCTCAGAAAAGTATACAGACAAGATGCAATTTATTCTACAGCGATATTCGCTATCACTACTAAAATGTATGAATCAAACTTATGCCATCGAATTTCGATGATCGAACTATTCAGTGCCTTTAAGTGGTAAAATCGGCATGGGATGGCACTTTCCAAACAAATTTTAAATAACACTTCCTGTTTTCTTGGTAAGTAAAGTATTTGGCAAAAGTAAAAAAATATTTTTGTTTTGAACGCCACTATTGTTTTAATCTACTAGTAACGTACTAGGCTAACATAAATTAAGGTAAAAAGAAAGCACTTCAACATGGCGTGATACGTTTTTAATGGTAATAAACATGAACCTTGGAGACTTCCATTCCCTTTCAGCCAAGTCTTCACCAAAACACACAGGAGTTAGGTACACAATTTCTCAAGATAAGATAAGATTTACGTTATTATTTATTTCATTTCACCCCGTTAGCCCCCAGATTGGAACATCTAAATTATTATATTGCTTAAACCATTCTAAAATCCTGCCTTTTCGTTCATAATTTATATCATATTCGCGCAAGTCCAATCTGGATATTCTGTAACTTGTACAACTTATCAATATCACTCTCAGAACAGATCTTTAAAAAAATCTAAAGCAGCTTGAAAACGATTCTTGGGTTAGAGGCAAAGCTTTCTATTCGGGTTGGGGTTTGCAAAATTTCTACAATTGCCCTCCCCGCATTTCTCTCCTATCTTCATAGTACTAGTGGTCTTGCAGACAAAATTTTTCTGCACCCTTGCCAGCTAAATAATTTGAGAGAGGTGGAGGAATGTTTGCAGTCCCGTTATTCATAACATTATGTGATCATCATGTCATCAATTCTAGTTGCCAAAGTCTTGTTCAAACACAAACTTATGCCAGCCATTGACGGACTCGTCTGGTCAATCGAATCCCGATTCCCGAGGCAACTCAGGCAACCAAGCAATCAAAGGGTAGGGATGGGCGGACACACATGTTATTTTTGACTTGTTTTCAGTTTCTTCTAGCTCTTCTAGCATCTCTTTCAATTTTGCCGGTGGGACTGTAATCCCGAAGGGCTCCGAGCCGATTCGTATCTTTACGAAGCACGAGTAACGTTCCTGTCCGTCACAGTACCAGGAGTGCATACCGCACCATGAGTTTTTGTTGCTATGGACGCAATACCTGGATGGCGTCGCCCAGTCTAGACTGCCTTGCCTAGCAAGATGGTTACCACGCATGCGTGTAGACTGTAGGGAACCCATCCCCGACGAAGTCACGTTCCTGGGTGCGCGCCTCGACTAGGAATGTAGAAAAATGCAGGAGTTCCGAAGATAACACTGTGGACTTTAGATCCCGTACCCTGAAAGACGGTACGGTATGACAATGTACACACGGTCGCACGTCAGACTGCCCCACTATGACCTTGAGACCGCCTCTATTCCCTACGTAATAAACGCTAACTTTGCAGTTCAAATGGGTAACCTGACGTGTTGCCGCCTGTGTACATTCGTTGGCGTAGAGATAAATTAATACATGACATATCTATTACTGGTTAGAATAGCCAGTTAGCTTTTATGGTATCTTTATTAATCCATTTTTGTAGATTTTCTGTTGTTTTTAAATATATATTAACATGTTGGTTGACAAATTATATCTCTATTTGATTGAGAGCGGATTCGACCTAGTAAGAGTAAACTCCGAGTTACTCTCGAGTAACCTATTTTTGCATTCTACTAACGTTTTACAATGAGGAATGCTAGGAAGACAAATTTTAGCGGTATTAATTTAAGAGAAACCTAAAGTCAAACATAGTAAACCATAATGACTATAAAGCAAAATTAATTAATGTTAATATTTTTCCATAGACAGGAAGTTAATGGTTAACCTTTGTCATGTCCAAGCCACGTTGCCACACAAGACGATAAAATCCGGACTGTATGGGCTAAAAGAGGTACTTCTCGTAGGCTGCCTATAGTCCGTGCATGCGTCCTAGGATTAATAAAAAAAAAAGAAGTGTCTTATTACTTTAGACGCCTACGGATGTGCCTATGGCATAATTTAATAATTTGCGGTAAAAATTATGAAAAGTACCATTACCTTTTTTATTTGCCTAGGGATTCTTTATTACACAAATAAAGTACAAATGCGTTCTTTACTAAGATTTTATTTTATGATTTTGTACCGCAAATCTTTTGTTATTAATACTTTGTCCATTAATGTGTAGGTACTTTGTAACCTAAATTTTTAGCTCATTAGCCGCACTTTTAGATAAATTCTACGCTATCTGAGTGTAGAGTTAAGTACTTACGGCTAGGTAAGTAAGTGACGTACGCACTGGTGGTAATGCTGAAATCTACCTACCTACTAAATATTTTTTTTGTCACAATAAGGCAAAAATGGACAGAAGAAGTTCAACTCAGTCACACAGTTATTGCTGGCTCTGAAATGTCAAGGGTTCTGCTGACTGGTCATAAAAGTGCATTTAAATTAGCACGAGCGAAATATAAAACCACTGTAATGGTGACTGTAGTAACTAGGACGGTTCTACGGAAAGTACTTTTCATCTCACCTATTCGGAAAGTTAAACTTTCATGTGTAGATAGCCGGGTGGGAAATAGCTTTCCCTCCTACTTTATACTCCTACTATTGAATAAAAGGCCACTATTGAGAGTATCGATAGTTATTGCAATAGTCAAAGCTGTATCAGCTATCGATAGTGATTTTAATATTGAACTTTGACACTATCGATAGTATCGATAGCAGTCTATCAATCAATACTATAATTACTATCGGTGGACTATCGATATTTTATCGATACTTTTGCTTTTGCCTCAACTATTGATAGTCTATCGATATTTTATCAATACTATTGCTTTTGCCTCAACTATCGATAGTCTATCGATACTATCGATATTTTATCGATACTATTGCTTTTACCTCAACTATCGATAGTCTATCGATACTATCGATATTTTATCGATACTATTGATTTTGCCTCAACTATCGATATTTTATCGATACTTTGGCTTTTGCCTCAACTATCGATAGTCTACGACACTATCTATATTTTATCGATACTATTGCTTTTGCCTCAACTATCGATAGTCTATCGATACTATCGATATGTTATCAATACTATTGCTTTTGCCTAAACTATCAATAGTCTATCGATACTATCAATAGTATATTGATACTATTGATATTTTATCGATACTATTGCTTTTGCCTTAACTATCGATAGTCTATCGATATTTTATCGATACTTTTGACTCAACTATCGATAGTCTATCGACACTATCGATATTTTATCGATACTATTGCTTTTGCCTCAACTATCGATAGTCTATGGATACTATCGATATTTTATCGATACTGTTGCTTTTGCCTCAACTATCGATAGTCTATCGATACTATCGATATTTTATCGGTACTATTGATTTTGCCTCAACTATCGATACTATCGATATTTTATCGATACTTTGGCTTTTGCCTCAACTATCGATAGTCTACGACACTCGATATTTTATCGATACTATTGCTTTTGCCTCAACTATCTATAGTCTATCGATACTATCGATATTTTATCAATACTATTGCTTTTGCCTAAACTATCAATAGTCTATCGATACTATCAATAGTCTATTGATACTATCGATATTTTATCGATACTATTGCTTTTGCCTTAACTATCGATAGTCTATCGATATTTTATCGATACTTTTGCCTCAACTGTCGATAGTCTATCGACACTATCGATATTTTATCGATACTATTGCTTTTGCCTCAACTATTGATAGTCTATCGATATTCTCTCGATACTTTCCTCACAGTCGAAATGAAAAATAGTATGTTTATCTCGGGTGAAAGCACCCATTCCACTCTTGAGCTATTGGCCAGAAACTTCTCGAGTGGAATAGTCACTTTCGTCCCTCTACTATTTAATCAAAACTATTTTAAAAGGACGTAACATAGTTTGTTTTTCTTTTGTTGGCCTCAAGCTGGTCTTGTCCAAGTCACGATGCCAAGCACGGGAATGCATCAGGACTGCATGGTCCTGAAGGAGGTTCTATTCTAGGAATGCTAAGTTTACATTCGCCCGCCCGAAGCACAATGTGCCTGAAGTCTGCGCAAGCTTCCAGGCTATTTCCAACAAAGTCACGTTTATGAACCTTGGAAATCACTAGGTTCGCATAAGAATATAGGAGCGGCCATTTGTGTTAACTTAACAAATTAATTCAAAACTTATAACGTCGGATCTCTTTATAAAGAATGGCAATCGTAAATATTTTAGGATGCGGATGAGGATTAAGGGCTACATATTGGCGGGAGTGGCAAAAACAAAATTGTTATTTTAGAACCGGGTTTATGAGCTTTTTCTATCCATACATTCTACTGAACTTCTCTCAGTATAGCTTTGGACATGCCAGTAAAAATGAGCCGTAGAAGCATGCTATATAGAAAACAAATCTGTCTATTGTGGTGGAAGTAAGTTCAGTCATATAGTGCCATTTTTTCAATGGTTCTGCTGATCCAAACTACTGAAACAGCAGCAGGAGCAAAAATTAAAACTAAAGTTTATTTCTCGTTAAAGTTTTGTTTATTGTGAGACATGTGAGGAGAAAGACTTTCATGTCCAAGTCACGTTGCAAAACACGAGGATGCATTAGGAATACAGGCAGCTACAGGAGGTGCTGTTGCTAGGGACGCTAGACCTGTTCAAAATAGGCTGCCTAAGAGTCTGCGCATGCGCCCATGCCATTCCCGATGGAGTCACGTTTTTGGACCTTGGAAATCACTAGGTTTGCAGAAGGATACAGGAGCAGCCACCTTCTATCCAGAGATACGAGCTTTGCGAGAACACACGCCCATAACTTTTATTCAAGCATTTACTCCAGTCACTCGCCGGCCATTATATTTTTTTCTCTTCAGTAAACATTGTAGAATACATATGTGATCTTTGTAATAAATAAAAGTCCATCAACAAGAAACTGATTCATCTTATTTATCATCTAACTCTTTTTTTTAAATTTATTTAAGGAAAACATAACAGATTACAATCATGGAGTAAAATAACAGACTAATAAATAGAGTTGTACTAGATAGTAATCCTAGACATGTTTTCACGGCTTTGTTATATATAGTGGCTTATCTTATCTTGAACAAAACAAAACAGTGCGTAAAAATACACCATAAATAACAAACATGATGATGAACAAACTCATCATACTGGTGACGAAATCTAGCCAAGGGCTGATTATATGAGACATTGTTGTGATAAAGCTGCGTAATAAAAGTTTTCTTATTACACTACGCTGAGTCTTAGTAAGACTCGCGCGCGAAGGGTTCCGTACCATTAACTTAAAACATTAGACAGTATAGGCAAAAAAAGTTCATATTTTTATTTTATTTATAATATCAAAAGTATTCATCACAGGATACCCGAAACAATTTTAAATAAGAGTTTCTGTGCCTGTCTCTTTACGTGAGTAATTTGAAGATTATAGGTCCAAGACTTTAGAAATTACAGGGGGGGGACACCGTGTAAACGACTTTGGCGGGCTATATCTCGCAAATGGTAAAGCTGATAAAAAAGTGTTGTATAGAAACCCTACTTTATTTTCATAGTCCTTTTCAACACACACACAAGGGGCTGCACTCAAAAAAATAATTTACCCCCCCCCCCTCTTACATGTATGGGGAGGTACCCTTAAAAAGGGTTTTATTTTTTTGTATTTTTAAAAATGAGATCTATATGTGAAGTATCCTCGAACCAAGTTACATGCAAATCAGTCCATAAACGTAGAAGATATTCTGCTGTGACAGACTAGGACGGACGGACTGAACGATCTTATAAGGGTTCCTTGTCGGACTACGGAACCCTAAAAAAACAACGCGGCTAGATGATAGATGCGCTTGAAATGCGCGACTAGATTAGCCAACGTTTTTGTAGCTGTGAGCTGTGGTTTGCAATTGCCTGTATATTATGTATGCGATGAAAGTTTTTCAAGTGCAAATATCATCATCAATTAATTGCTTAAGGCGGTCCTGCACGAAATTGAGAAAATTAACGTATTTCTAAGTCACTTGTACGATGAGCTGAATTAGTTGAATACATTAAAACAACTTATTTACGTTAGCCTATGGTCGTGGTCTTGTTGAAAATTGAAACAAATTCTTTATGATATAATAAACATGACTTGTAGCTAATGATATCTAAGAGTTTTTTTTTGAAAACTTGGTGATTTTTACGCATGAAACAATAATTTGTACATGAAAATGATTGTATTGATATTCCGCAGGTAAATCCTTTTGAATATACACGAATAAAATATAAATAAGAAACTATGAACACTTTTCAATTTTTAACACAAATGTATGATAGTTTTGCGCATTGCGCAGAGTAAAACTATTGTTCTAATTAAATCATCAAGTCTAAAACTTTAAGGCAAATGGATCTAATTACTAATATCAATAAGTTTTGTTGTTTGTGTTTGAAGATCGTTTAGACTTACTCGAACTCGAAGTTCTTCGTTCGCGCGGCACCCCCTTAACTAAAAGCATTAAAATATTTGTCACTCTTTTGTTTTTTGACATCACAGAAAACGCTCTAGGCTGTTGTCCGACCAGCAACAATGGGCAAGAAACGAGTAGAACTAGAAACGAGTTTGCGATTTATTTGTCGCTCGGCTATGAAAGTGAGCAAGTGTTTTTGGGCGACTGGCAATTTGAATTTGGAATAGGTTTGACTTCTACGATGCGACCCCTTAGGGCTCTAACACTCGAGCAGTATTTTGCTGTCGACGTATGTAACTCCAGCCGACGTTAGGAGTCGGCGGCTAGCTGTCAACATGCTGTCAACGAGCTGTCCACGCGTTGGCGGCTGTCGCCGGCAGATGGTCGACGACATCGGCGTTGCCGTTGTCGGCAAGCTGTCGACTGCGGCTGCCAACGCGTTAACAGCACGTCAACGGCATGACGACTTAGCTTTCAAGTCGACAACTAGCTGCCGAGTCCTAACGTCGGCTGCAGTTAATGCATGTCGACTGCTTGCCGCAGGCAGGTCGACTGCTAACTGCCGACAGGTGACGGCAACTGCAGTCGCCTCTGCCGTCGTCAACGTGCTGCTCGTGTGTTAGAGCCATAAGGGCTAAGTTGTTCACCAACGCGACCATCGCCGAGCGAGTGTCTAACATCTTTGATAGCTCTGTCGCTTAGCGACAAACTAGTAAAGCGAGTTCTCGCCGGCGCAGCCTGAACAGTCAGCGATCAACTGTTAATGTATGATCTCTATTGTTTAGATGGAATGTATATCTATTGTACTTTTCTTGAGTGAGAAAATCGCCTATAATTACTCGTTTACTTGTCTGCAGTGGGACAACAATCCATACTTCCATACTAATATTAAAAATGCGAAAGTGTGTCTGTCTGTCTGTTAGCTCCTTACGCTTAAACCACTGAATCGATTAAGATCAAATGGAGACAGTTCGAGACCCTGGAAAGGACATAGCCTACATTTTGTCGTGATAAAAAATATTAAGAGGGTGAAATGGGGGATGAAAGTTTATATGGAAAATCCAACTCTTGCGAGCAAAGTCGCGGGGATATCTTTATATTTTGTGAAAAAATGGCTGTTTACAGCTAGTTTATCGGTTAAGCTTTGTATATTCATTCAGTCAAAACCTTGTTAGGCCACGTTGCCAGATACGAGAAAATACTAGGAATGGATACAGCTCCAGGAGTCCTTCTTGCCGTCAGAGACGCTGGCACAATAGTCTATTGTGGAACACTTGACTGGTATAAATTACAGCAGATCGTTATTTTGTACGGTCGGTCTTTATGATATTTTTAAATAAATGAACACGACAATTTGTTACAGGTAAAGTTGTTGTTTTTATAAGTAGGTACATAAATACGAGTATGTCGTGTGTATTTAGAACTTCAACTATTGAAATTGGAAGTACAATTCTATGCATGGAATTTTAGAGTACTTTTATAGAGCTATACGAATTGTAAAAAAATAATTATTGTTCAACCATGTAGTTAGAAGTTGCTTGCAGTTCGTTTATCGGGAAATAAAATTTGGAAGGAATTGGAATTTTCAGGTATTAAGCTTATTGAATTAATAAGGTTAAAATATCAGTAAAGAGTTGCCGTAAAGTGATGCTCTTAAAAATGTGATCACGTGATTCATCTGATCTCAGTATTTTCATGAACAAGCAGACGAAAATCTCCATTTTAACGACTATGTACCAAGGAAACTAACCGACACTGAAATCTAGTTATATCTAATTTTCCCTCGTTGCCTAGCCTGTTCTCTAAAAGCCTCTTGCAAAGTCCTGTGGCCCTGGTATTTCATTGGGGAAACTTGACTTTTGAACTCTTCACATCCCGCTATGACATCATTGTTAATGACGTCAGATTTTAATCAGGAGATAATGAATTTGCTAAATGTTTGTAGACGAAAAGTCAATAGGTTTAGCCGCGATTGTTTTAATTATTTTTTTTCCAAACGGGAATCGCGTAGAAAGCGCATGCGTAGCAACTTGCGTACAAAAGGCGTGTCTGGATTTGGGAGCACTAATGAGAGGCGTGTCAGTGTTGCCAACCCTACTGTCCTAATGGTAAATTTTCCAATTTTTTCTTGAACGTTACTGTTTCCACCAATAATTTTACTGTTTTTAGGGTTCTGTACCTCAAAAGAAAAAGGAAAAGAACCCTTAAAGGATCCTTTTTTGTCCCTCCGCTTGACACGAGACATATTTTGAAAAACGCGTCTAGGGAGGTATCAAGTTAAAGCTAATATGAAATTATTTATGTTACATATCAGCCTATTGCAGTCCACTGCTGGACATAGGCCTCTCCAAGACGGCGCCAACTTTCACGGTCCTCCGCTTCTCGCATCCAGCCACCACCGGCCACCTTCCTCAGGTCATCGGTCCACCTAGCAGGGGGGCGTCCAACACTACGTTTCCCGAGACGTGGTTTCCATTCGAGAACCTTCCTACTCCAACGCCCGTCGGTTCTGCGACAGACATGACCAGCCCACTGCCACTTCAGCTTACTGCACCTCTGAACGATATCTATGACTTTCGTCTTTTTTATGTTTACGGTCCCATAAAGCTGTAAATAAATCAATGTAATCCAATGCGGCCATTTTTGAGTTTTTTTTTCTATGATTTCTCAGGGTAACTTATAGGGTACTTGTAGATCTAGAATCATCAAATTTTGCGAAAAAGAAGGTCTTTGAGCACAGGTAAACGAAAAAATATCAGATACCTACTAATTCAAATACATAAATGTAAATTTGTATTTTTTTTAACAACATTTTGCTGCTTTTTCGTTTCATAGAGTTGGCAATACTGGGGCGTATCGGGAAGACACATCTCTTGTGGCGTCATGTGCGCCTGGTTATCCGACGGGATAGGAAACGTGACGTTTGGGAGGTTGTTCCCATATCAAAGAACTAGGGAGTAGTTCGCACTACAACCGAACGAGACATCTTAAAAAATAATCAACAACCACTGTCATCATTGTCGATGCCCCGAAGTACTAATATTATAACAGTTGTGAAAATGGCGGGTGGTGGGACACCGCACACACACCCTTGCTGTGTGTCTGTGTACATGCTTCAATAATACCATACCATAGAAAAAATAAATACTACCTACTAATAATACTACAGATACCGCGACAGTTTAGTGCACACTACCTTATTTTCTCCGTTGATTTTCTTATTTCTGCTAGTCAAGTATAGCAAGCAAGCTGGTAATTAAGCTGAGCCATCTAACAGTTAAATGGTGCATCTGAATGACCTCTGACTTGTTCGTTTAGGTTGCTATATAAAAGCCACACTGACCACGTGACTTGTGGTGGGGACTTCACGCATGTATGGTCGGCAACACATCTGGATACCCATGCAAACTACGAAATGAGCTTTTATTACGTAGAGAATACAGGCGAGGATACGTAGAATACGCAGAATACGTAGTTCCACAGAAATAGTTTTTTTTAATAATCATTATATTTAATAATAACCCAACATGGGGTTTTTTGTTATTAACATTTGATGAACAATAGCCCATAAATTATTGTTAGTCCAAACCCGGTCAGATCCATACTAATATTATAAATGCGAAAGTGTGTCTGTCTGTCTGTTACCTCTTGACGCTTAAACCACTGAACCGATTGAGATGAAATTTGGTGTGGAGACAGTTCAAGACCCTGGAAAGGACATAGGCTACATTTTGTCGCGATATTAACTTTAAGGGGGTGAAATGGGGATGAAAGTTTATATGGAAAATCCAACTCTTGCGAGCGAAGTCGCGGGGAACCACTAGTTGTATATATAGAAGATAGATATTATTATGATTTTTATTTCAGTGTCAAAAATCTTTTAGGAATGAGTGAGGGGTGGGGCTGGCCGTTTGCAGGCAACCCCCTAGTCACGTTGTTTGCAGCAGCCAGCTACCAGGAATGCATAAATGCAATGCATTGTAGTATATTGCTGGAGCTTACTACTTTTTAACACGCTTTTTAAAGGAAAACTTTTATTAAACGGTTTCGTAGATTTTAGTATCGTTTGGTTTCGGGTCATTTTTTTAGGCGTTTGTTTCCAGAATTTAGTTTCAGCAGAATACTCTGCTGAAACTGTTATAAAACGGTTTCGTAGATTTTAGTTTCGGTTCGGTTTCGGGACAATTTTCAAGGATTTTGTTCTAGAATTCCGTTCAAGCCACGTTGTCGAATCCCGTAAAGTACCAGGGATGTAGATAATTGTTGAAGGTTGTTGACTCACTTAACGGCGGGAAAGAAACCCCGGATGGACAAGCAAGTAATGAAGTCAATTAGTTGAATATTCTTAAAACAGCGTTAGTAACAAGTTTGTTTAATTTTTTTATAATAATAGGCAGACATGTCTGACTAGTAACAGCCGCAGTTTTCTTAAAGGAAGCCTGGGGGCTAATTACGCCTATTGCTGTTGCTGTTTGAAAATGTACTATTGACAATTTAAGTTTCTTTGTTTAGTTGGCCATTCGCAGTAAGTTAAAATGATGACCTCACTCTCTTAATGGCTTAAAATCCAATTCTAAAAGTTCTTTCAATCAGTGCCAGAACAAAGGCATTTTAGTTTTTTATAGACAAGAGCAAAAAGGGCGGGAAGGTCTTGGAATCGGTAAAATGTGATAATTAAAAATTAAATGATTCCGCACCCACGGTCATAGGATCTACCTACGTTAAACTGACCGCGAATGGCCAGCTTTAATTAAGACATTGATTAAAATAATTTCATACAAAGTTACACAATTCAACAAGTCTAAGCCTAATGACAAGTTAAACAGCTCACATGCCGGTGTACCAGGTGCCAAATCGCCCATCTTTATAAGTGAGCACCTCTCCACGAATAATAAAGCCCTTCATGCAGCAGCTAGACAGGCAGCCAAGGACAAAGGTTATAAATATGTTTGGGTTAGAGGTGGCCGTATCTACATGAGGAAGACTGATGACTCAGACTACAAGATAATTAGAGACACTGATTCATTAAATAAGTTACCTCAATTAAGTTAAATTAGTAGTAAGTAAATATTGTATTTTGAATGTTTGCAGTATTTAAAAAACAGAATTCAAAAAATATTTACTATCAGAACGTTAAAGGCCTACGAACAAAATCTCATGCATTTTATTGTAATTCCTTGATTTGCGAGTATGACGTAATTATCTTAACGGAAACATGGCTTGTTGAAGGTGTATTAACCTCCGAACTATTTAATAGTAGGTATGTTGTTTATAGACGGGGCAGGGAGACGTCAGGCTTTCATAACACTAAAGACGGTGGTGGTGTCTTGATAGCGGTTTCACAGAAGCTTAATTCACAAAGAATTGTTGAATGGGAGTCGCAATGTGAAGACTTATGGGTATCTGTTGATATGCCATCGAGCGCGTCAAATATTAGACTGTTACTTTGCGCTGTATATATCCCACCACCGGTGAAAACATCGATAGTGAAACATTTTGTGGACAACTGTAACTCTGTTGTTGACAGATCCAACTTTCATTACACCTGTATTGTCGGAGATTTTAACCGAGGACTGATTGATTGGTCGGCAGTAAACTCCTCCGACTTGTACTCACCTAACGATGCACCTTCGCGGCTTCTTGTAGACTTTAGCATAGTAAATAGCTTTAGACAGTGCAACATCATAACTAACAACATGAATAGATTATTAGATCTTGTTTTTACTGACTGTCCGTCTAGTCTAACAACCCATGCATCCGATGTTCTGTCCAAAATAGACCCGCTCCATCTCCTTTAGAGTTTCAATTGACAATGGTGCAAGAAAGCTGCCTTCCAGTATTCAATGGTGCAAAACCAAACTTTTATCAAGCAGATTACGAGGCTATGAACAATCATTTTCAAAACACCGATTGGAGTAAAGTGTTTCTAGGAGCTAAAGACGTTGATGACATGACGGACAGACTAAATTTAATTATATCTGATGCAATACAAAACTTTGTACCTATCAGTAAACAGAAAAATTTGAAATATCCGCCTTGGTTCACCCGCGACTTAATAAATCGTCTACGCGAGAAAAATAAATATCGGCTCAAATACAGGAAGTACAGAAATCCACTTGATTTAATATCCCTAAAAAAACTTTCCAAGCGTTGTAAGAAATTAACCACTGAATGCTACAATAAATATACTGAGACTATTGAACAGAATATTCAGAATATTTAAAAGCAAAACGCAAAGGGTCAAGCAAATACCCATCTTCAATGTGGGACGGAATGACCACCTGCACCACTGCAGACAATGTTTGTAACCTATTCGCATCCAATTTCTGTTCAGTTTAATGTCCGGCAAGCCCTACTTATGACTTAACACTGGACGATGACTTCCAAGGAGATTGCTACCCGATGATACAAGTGGATCGCGAAGATCTGCTAAAAAAACGGGAAAATTTGGACATCTCCAAGGGAGCGGGATCAGACAATATACCTCCTATCTTGTACTCCAGATGTGTCCCCACCCTGGTCGATCTATTGTGTCTCATCTATAACAAGTCCTTGTCGACAGGTGTGTTCCCTGTTAAATGGAAACTTGCTAAAGTAGTACCTGTCTATAAAAATGAAGACCAAATTGAATTTCGCTCACAAAAATTAATCGACTGTGTCATCCGGTGGGACTCGAACCCACGTCCCTTCGCTATCCGGGCGAGTGCTCTTACCAACTAAGCTACGGAGGACGTTAGTCAGCCGACGAATTTTTGTAAGTGCTTGCTACGCCAGTGAAATCAGCTTAACTTATAATTATTTTTATAACTTAAGCAATTATTTTGCAAGTTTTTACGAAATCAAATTGAATTTAGCTCACAAACTTGCAAAATAATTGCTTAAGTTATAAAAATAATCATAAGTTAAGCTTTGCAAAACTATTTTAAGAGGTTCTTGTCAGAGCGCCAGCACGGTTTCGTTCGAGCAAGATCAACCTGCACAAACCTTGTAGAATTCACTGAGCATGTAATCGAAGCAATGGATGCGAGCAAACAGGTAGACACAATCTACACTGATTTCAGTAAAGCTTTTGATAAAGTACCGCACACCGCCCTGCTCGCTAAAATGGCGCACTATGGTTTTAATGGCGCATTGCTGCAGTGGTTTAAATCTTACCTTTCCAACAGATATTTTTACGTCGTCGTCAATGGTAGCCAGTCATCGACATATCCTATTACATCCGGGGTACCGCAGGGTTCGCATCTGGGTCAAATACTATTTAACATCTTTATTAATGACCTGCCAGCTAACTTTAGACATTCGTTCTCTTCTCTCTTTGCACGTTATCTTAGACAAAAAACTTACATTTGTGCCACATATAGATAGCGTAACTAAGAGGGCATACAAAATGATGGGAATCGTAATAAGGAATGGTAGGGTATTTCGAAACCTTAAAACCAAGAAAATTCTATATTATAGCTTGGTAAGGAGTATTCTGGAGTACTGCAGTACGGTCTAGCGTCCGCATTTTGCCAACCACTTCACTTAAAATTGAACGAGTCCAAAAAAGGTTTGTTCGTCATCAGTCGTTCTCGGTGGGCTAGGGTAATCGAAATACCGGCTACGCATCTAGACTAAATAAACTGAAGATGACTGAGCAAGCTAAGCGTTTCAACCTGCTGGACCTCACGTTTTTGCATAAGTTGGTCAGGAGTGGCATCGACTGTCCTTCGCTCTCTCGACAAATCAAACTCAGAGTCCCACGGCGACCCCTACGAAACCCGATTAAGCCTCTGTTTACACCGAAACGGCGAACAGCATACGGCAGGAACTCACCTTTGTACCGCATTTGCAGACGTCTTCGCATGTTCGCTATCCGCATTCCGAAAGCAAGTTACTCTTTTGCTTAAACTGTACGAGTAAAAAATAGTTATTGAAATATTAGTATTAGTAAAAAAAAAATACCATATCAAATTAAAAGAAAAAATTACAGTTAATCATGATAAAAAAAGCGTAATTAACTATATATACAACTTATTAATAAAAATTAAGATAAATTACTTAATACAACACAAAAACAAAAATTTTAAAAAGGGTCCTTGTGGTAAGGTTCCTAGGATGCTGGCAGCATTACCGCGCTGGATAGCGATGCTTATACGCTGAGCAAGGTAGCTGCCAGCTTTTAGGTCACCACTGATGTCAACTAGCCTCTTGGAAATCTCTTTAAAAAAAAGAGATAGCGTTGGGACCCCACGAACCCAGTGTTTCGACATTACACATTACATTACATTTCGAAATTACAGTTTATATTGTAATGTGTAATGTAATTTAAGTTTTCTTTCTTCGAATTTTACTTCGCATGTTAAGTAACTGTGCATTTAATTTACAACCAATTTAGTGTTTTAAAAATAAGATTTAATGTAACAGTTGTTGGTAACCTGAATAAATAAATAAATAAAATAAATAATCAGCTAGCAGATGATAGAGTTAAGGAAACGTAGAAAGAGGAACATAGATTTATAACTATTGGTGCGTATCAATCAGTGGTATCTATCTGCGTCTTTTGTCTCGATAGGAAAAAGGGCCCGGCCATTTTTTTTAACCGACTTCAAAAAAGGAGGAGGTTATCAATTCGACTGTGTTTTTTTTGTGACTATGCTACCGCATATCTCAGCCGGTTGTGGATCGATTTGAAAATAAAAATGTTTACCTAGAGGCTATACCTTCTAGTTGGTCCCATTTTGGCCCAGTCGAGATCTGATGATGGGATCTTGGTCTAATCGAGGGAAACCCTCAAATTTTGAAGGCACGTATAGTGTTTTCGTACTAGTATCTTAATGTTGACATGTTGTTACGTAGTCATTATGTGGAGTTGAGCTGATGGTGGAACTCCTTAAAAATTAGGAGCTTAGTAATTCAAACACCAGATGTTTTGTCAGGTACTGTATAGGATGCTAACAAAACAAAGTCAAAGGCGCAGCTTCCTCCTCTTTTCCTCCCCCCCCCACCCTCCTCCCTCTTCAAATGCTATTGGCAAATCTTTTCCCGTTCTTCTTTAAACGGTCTTCCTTCTCGTTACTACTTTCTTCCAAATGACGCTGTCGCATTTGAACAGCGCGTTTAGTAGGTCTACCCATGTTGCACCTTACACTAAATTTTAACTAAAAATAGAAAAATAAATTTATTAAAAAAAAAACCGATTTCTGCCTACAGTGCTAATTAAAACTTAAAATTTTATAAACAAATTTAAACTAAAAAGTACAAAATAATATTTAAATTACCTTATTTTCAATTTATTATCTGTTATTTTTTGGAGTCGGTGCCAGAAATTCTAATTCTGTTTTTTTGCAAGTGAGGACAGGATTAAACCATCTCTTGGCTGCTTAGAGTAGATAGAATATCTAGCTTGGTTGGTACCGACTCCAAAAAATAACAGATAATAAATTGGAAATAGGTTTCTTGTATAATTTCGTAGAACAGTTAGGTAATTTAAATATTATTTTGTACTTTTTAGTTTAAATTTGTTTATAAAATTTAAAGTTTTAATTAGCGCTGTAGGCAGTTTAGAAGTCGGTTTTTGTTTTTTTTAATTCTTTCACATATTTTTAGAACTTACATTAAAAAAAAAAACGAAATAACTCTATTGCTGATTTACATAAGTTATCTGAAAATAATCCTATAAATTAGCTTTAAAATGATGTCCTTAGACAATTTAAAACATTGTCTAATATGATATCATATTAGTGTCATGTTGTATGTAACCAAGCATCTTTTCTGCAGCGCGCTTTAAGCGTCACGTGTATCTTGATAGTACCAGGGCAGCATAATTAGACTGTAGTCAACCACGGGAATCATGCGGGATAGCCTCTGGAATACATTATTTTGTCCGAACAATTTTATTATACGTGTATGTTTAGCGAATCACGCAGGCGTAGACTTCTAGGCATCATAATATCTATACTACCTCTACAGTTCATAGTAGCTCGGTAAATAGGTACCTAGAAGTACCTAGGACGTATGGCGTCCCTAGCAACGACCTCCTAGCCACGTATAAGGCCCTAGTTGTCTGTAGCTCTTGGGAACGTGACTAGTGTGGGACGCTAGCGAATACGCTTTTGGTCACACTACCTTCTTGGTTTTTAGCTTTGAGCACAGATAATATATAAATATCTTGTATATTCTTCAAACTCTAATAACTCTATTTCTTACTGGGAATGGTTTTGCTCCTCTAATACAACAAATACTATGGGAAGTCGTCGAAATTGATAAGTACAACAAGCACCCCCAAAAACAAAATCGGCGTGTTCTACTTGTATTATGAACCACTGAACACAGAACAGAAAAAATATTTAGATTGCAAAGTGAATGCTTATCACTTGAAAACAATAATTTATCACTGAACAGCTGTTACAAATTTCATGCGAATGTTGAATCATGTTTTTTTGAGATTTTGAAGTTGTTCTACTAGAGTATACTACTTTTGTCACCATATTTTAAGAGAAACACAATAAAGTTAGACCTTATTGTACCTACATAACTTTTTTTTCACCAGGTCCACGTCTTCAGTAATTTGTTTTTTCAAACTAACCTCACTTATTAAAGTTCGAGGATAGTGTAAAATTTGGGGTGGTGAAGGATCTACCTTCTAGTGGCCCAATCCGGGCAACGACATCACAAACTGAAGTTTGAGATAACGGCTGAACGATCCTAACCTAACAGTAGTGGTGGGCTCCGTTAGGTGCCGCCTGGTAGCTCCCACCAGAATCTGGCATCAAGTAGCTTGCTGTGTTCCCTCGTATTAAGACAGCTCTTCATATCTGCAATTATTTTTACATAAATTATAATTTCCATGGCATAAGGACGGCAACATTACCTACATTTTATGCAAATGGGTTAAGGTGTTAAGGTATGGGTTAAGGTATTTGGGCAGAAGATTTTCTGTCCAAATAGGAATTCCCCTGCAGTACTTACACTTAGAGAATGCACGAAAGTAAAATATGTTCTCCTAAATAGTAGAGTACCCATACAAAAAGTAGCTCATTCTCACTAAAAGTCGAAAGTAAATTGATCACATCCAATCAAGAAGTTGCAAATGCCTTTGAGTCATTTTTTTCTAATATTGCACCTTCTACAACTAAAGAACTTGCATCTTCTTCAGAACTTGCGGAATCGATTCTCAAGTCCAATGTCGACCAGTGCGATTCTCCACTGCACTTTAGGCATGTCAGTCCCGAAGTAATTACAAAAACATTTATAGATTTAAATATGAAGAAGACTGAGGATCTATGGGGACTATCTGTGTATATTATAAAATCAATTATCAACACAATAGCTCCTCAATTAGCAATAATTTTTAATAAGTGCATTGATGATGGCCAGTTTCCAAGCCTAATGAAATTTAGTAAAACTATACCGTTATTTAAATCCGGCGGGAAAAGTGACCCCTCTAATTTAAGACCAATATCGATTCTTCCGGTCCTCAGTAAAATATTTGAAAAGGTAATATTCAATCAACTTCTAGCACATCTTTCTTTAAATCCATCTACTTCACGAGAAACAATTTGGTTTCACTAAAGGTAGAAGTACTGCTGATGCGGGAGTTGCTCTATTAAAACATATCTTTGATGCCTATGATAATAGACAAGATGCTTTAGGTATTTTCTGTGATCTTTCAAAAGCTTTTGATTGTGTAGAACATAAAACTTTATTGAAAAAATTAAGACATTATGGGGCTTCAATGAATGCATTAAATCTACTTGAATCTTACCTAACAAGTAGAACACAAAAAGTATGCATCAATGGGGTTGAGTCTTCTGGACCACCTCTGACCATGGGTGTGCCCCAGGGATCGATATTGGGACCTTTATTGTTTTTGATTTATATAAATGACCTTCCACACTTTGTGGAAGATCTTTGTGATATAGTATTATTTGCTGATGATACTTCACTTATATTCAAAATTCCCAGGGGGAAATATACTTTTGACGATGTGAATAATACTCTTTCACAAGTATTGCATTGGTTTACCGTTAACAACCTTTTGCTTAACGGTAATAAGACTAAATGTGTTAAGTTTACGATGCCGAATGTCAGACAGGCCTCAACAGATGTTTTGATAAAAGACAAACTGCTAAATACTATAAATTCAACAACATTTTTAGGAATTACTTTAGATTCCAAACTACGATGGTGTCCTCATATCGTGGCCTTGTCAGGAAGACTTAGTTCTGCTGTTTTTGCTGTAAAAAAGATACGGCGCTTGACTGATGTTGAAACGGCCAGACTAGTCTATTTTTGTTATTTTCACAGCTTGATGTCGTACGGTATTTTACTATGGGGCTCAGCTGCTGATATAGAATCAATTTTTGTACTACAAAAAAGGGCCGTACGTGCTATTGATAACCTCAAACCTTAAGATTCATTGAAAGATTTTTTTAAAGAAATAAGGATATTAACAGTAGCCTCTTAATATATTTATGAAAATATTATGTATGTGCGTAAAAACTTGCATTTATTTACAAAGAAAAGTGATACGCATAATTTTAACACTAGAAATAAAAATAAACTTGCTATTCCACAATTCAGGCTTCATAAAGTTGGTCATTCTTTCATGGGAAAATGTGTCAATTACTTTAACAAATTACCGAAAAATATTGTAGAATTACCAATTAACAAATTCAAATCATTTATTAAGGATACCCTAATGACAAAAGGTTATTATAACGTAGACGATTATTTGAATGATGTAAACGTGTGGACCAGCTCGCACTAGAACAATTTCTGTATTTTTAAACATTATTTTTAAAAGAGGCTTTAACAATAGTGACTGAGTTTCTTGCGCTACTTCTTCTCAGCACTAGCCCACAATTTGTCCCGAAGCAGTGGAAGGGGTTAAAAAATAATATGTTGGGACGTGTATAAGTGCCCCCTGTGGGCCTACATACATAAATAAATGACTTTTATGACTTTTACGTTGTATCAGTTATGTAACTAGACCTTGTGGGTAGTGATTGGCGTCCTTAGCAACATAAGCTCCGGTGAAACATGCAGTCCTTGTATATCGCCTCGGCAGAAAACGTGGCGTACTTAGGGCCAGGGGCGCCCAATGCATTTAATTGGTTCTGTCAATTTGAGAGTTGCTTAGAATTTTAACGGGAAAGCGGTTTATGAAAAATACTCGTTTTTAACACCTTTAATCAGAAAACGGAGGCAGTGTCGTCGAAATTATCGTTACTGCAAAATATCGTAGTCTTTTAGAAAAGTGCACAATAGATTTATCTCATTAAGTGCAGTCTTCTACGAATTGGCTATATTTCTGTAGAAATTCTTCAGTCTCGGCGAGTTCCCATGACAAAGCAGTTAAATCATTTTTGTTATATTTACGAGTATTTTAAAAAAAAATGGTAATCTGTTAAAAAATTGTAGAGACAATGGCTTGTCTCTACCGGTCAATCTAGTTTAACCATGACTTTAGCGATAGATTATATTGAAATAATGACCGTTTTACTTTTTTAGTTCTACTTTCTGTAACACACAGCGTAAACTGTGCGAAGTTTGAAGCGCTGTGCGGTTTATTCATTTTTGTTTTATTTACAAGAATTTTGTAAAAAATTGGTAATCTGTTAAAAAATTGTAGAGTCAAAGGCTTGTCTCTACCGTTCAATCTAGTTTGACCATGACTTCAGTGATAGATTAAATTGAAATAATGACCGTTACACTCTTTTAGTTCTACTTTCTGTAACACACAGCGAGAACTGTGCGAAGTTTCAAGATATAAGATAAAACACCAATAATAAAATAATTAGTATTGATGTTTAGTTTAAAATACAAAAAATACAAAACATCAAGCTTGTTTGAATTAACAGGTCCCATATTATGTGGGACCTCAGATCATTAAAGAACAAATACAAAGCATAGTTACAAAGTCCGTTCCTGGCTTGATCTGATACCTCCACAGATGTGGTAGTACCCACAGAACCGAATTTTCCAGTTTTGTGGGAAAAAAAGAAAGTCCGGTACTTTTTTTTCATCTGATGATGGATTTGCACCTTCTAAATTACGCCACATGCAACATCATGCAAGTCGCAGCAACAGTAGGCAATAAAAGTTAATTTCTTTATGCTGAATACATACCTGCAGTCGGCGTCCATAGCAACGGCCACTCCTGGTGCAGTATGAGCTCCTGGCGGGCTGTCGCTTGGAAATTGTGTTGTTGACATTAGCGAGTTGGGTAGCCGACTAGAACTTTTAGCTTGAGTTTATAAGCAATTCGTAGAGCGCCGGCTCACTGAATAAGTAATAATTTCAGTGAATAAGTAGTAATTTCAAGTGGTTTTTCAGGCAGCTTGACGAGCAGTGTAATATTTAGTTAAAGGACTCCTGAACGTATGTGTCCTGAGGTATCTTCGTCTTGTAATTTCCAAAAAATACTTAATAAGTGCTAACCTACACTATAAAAGAAAGCATAGTGTAAATATTAAGTTCCTTATCTTAGAACTCGTAGCTTTGCGTCGATGATTTGTTTAAGTCAGTTTTCCCTTTTTATTTACACAGGTTGTCCCACGGCTATGCCACATGGAAGAAAAGTAGAAATATTGCAGATATTACAATTTTACTGAAAGGCTACTTCACTATGATTTGAAAAATAAATTAAATCAGAGATTATTGCATAATCGGCTGTCTGCACAGGGAATTAACCCCCAAATGATAAAAAAATATCCTTAATTTTACGATGCCGATCAAAAGGGTTAATCGGATTGTTTTTTACTAGATAACATAACATATAAAAGGGTAACCATGAAATTTTACATTTATAATTTCAGGAAAATAATTATTTTCTCTCCATCCATCCATCCAACCGAATCATAATCTGAATGGAGACCTTGGATCTCCAAGGTCTCCATTCAGTGTTGAATGCTGTGTTGTCACAGGTGCAGCGTCCTTAACAACGATAGATCCTGGTTCTTTATGCTGTCCGAATAAATCATTCTCCAAGGCAACGTGACTCCCGTTTCGCTCTGGAAAATGTTCCCACCCCCTGGTTTCCACTAATACAGACAATACACAATATGTGCCTCTTAAAATGGGTATCAGTGAGTCACACTGTGTAGTTTGTACTCTACAGAGTGCCTGACATGCAGCGTCCTTAGATACGTCAACTCCTGTTGCACTATGCAGTCCGAGTGCATCGTTCTCGTTGACAACGTGTCTCGTCTCCTGGGGAATGGGCAATTGTAGGTTACTACATCCACTGTCTTTTTGAGGGTTTCGTACCTCAAAAGGAAAGAAGAAACCCAAGTCAAGACCTTTTTTCTCAGAAATACTTATGTCTGCAGTCCCTTAATGCTGTAAAAAAACAAACTTCTATAGTTAGAACAGTTCGTAAGTTCCTTCTTGCCGTCGCCAGGGGTGCGGGGGGCGAGGCATACTAGATTTCCTATGACCGAGGGGCGCGCATGATTGTCAGACTTTTAAGTTAACGCAGTCTAAAAATAGGCCCATTTGAGCCTTGTTTTCTAACAATGCGCAGGGAAATCTAAACTTATGTATTTACGTTTAATGATTACGTAGGTCTATCGGAAGTATAGGGTACTTCTTATCGGAAGTATAAGGCAATACTTTTTCAATATGTACAGACGACAGCACGTCAAGTTACCCATGTGAATTAAGAAAAATGTAACTTAGTTTAAGCCTCAATTTGTATTTTGTTGCAGTACCATATAAATAAATAAATAAAATAAAAAAAACAGCTTTTATAACGTAGGGAATAGAGTCAAGTGTATTTTGACGTGTGGCCGTGTGTAGATACCTTTATTCTTATGTACGTACCTACTATAGAAGATCACTGGTACGCTCATGGGTACACGCCGAAGGTTTAGAATCCCTAACTACGCCTACTCCTGCTGCACTATGTATTCCCAGTGAATCGTACTACAAGGCAACGTGCCCCAGGTCGTAAGGCATCGGGTTAAGCTCCTAGGTGCATAACAAATCTACACTAATATAAAAAGTAAAGATTTGATTGTTTGTTTGTATTGAATAAGTTTTAAAACTACTGGACTGATTGTAATGAAATTTGGTACAGAGATAGTTTGAGAATCTGGGAAGGACATATGCTACTTTTTCTTGCGATATAAAATAATCAGGGCCCTCGGCAAAGGGTCAAGTGGCAATTTATTCTCAAGCGAAGTTCGTTATCGCTAACAAAATGTATGAAACTGACCTAGGGCATCGAAACATCACGTGACTTTTGCATACATATTTTGACATATCGTTGGCGATAGCGAAGTCCGCTCCAGAAAAATTGCCATTTGGAAGCCCAGTAGGGTGAAATAGGGGAAGAAAGTTTGTATGGAAAATCTGCTAGTGTATTATAATTATCACAGAATAAATAATTATACTAATACATACGCCCCAAGTGCACAGTCAGTAGCAACTCTAGCTCCTGGTGCATTATGCAGTCCGAGTAAATCGCTGTTCCTAAAAACCTGACTTAATGGGAAACTGGGGAGAGAAAAAACTTGCAAAGTTATGTCGCTGAAGCTTTTATCTATGGTTATTTCTTCTATTTCTCAATTTTTCTAGACCACAAATGCGCGAACAGAAACATGTCAAAACGTAAGTAGTCTAAAATGCTCATAATTTCGCTTTTTAATTTGTAGACAGTCTTATCGCTGGAAGCAATCTCTTTGTCAACCTTGCTTTGCCTTTATCGGAGTCAGTTGCTAAGCAACGGGTAATTGTTGAGTGTGACTATTTCGTGGATGTTTGGACGTCTTCCATAATCACCCGGCGCACAAAAATCAGAATTTTCAACGCTAACGTCAAGTCGATCCTCCTGTACGGATGCGAGACATGGCTCGTCAAGAAGGAAGTAACCAGTAGACTACAGTGTTCGTCAACAAATGCTTGTAGCGCATTCTGGGGATCTACTGGCCACGAACCATCTCTAATGTAAGGCTGTGGGAGATAACCGACCAAAAACCCATCGACAGGGAGATCCTAAATAGAAAATGGCGCTGGATCGAACATATTTTGTGGAAGCCTGATAACCACCTGTCCAAACAAGGGCTAACATGGCAAGCGTATGGGAAGAGAAGGCCGGGCCGCCATCGTACCACCTGGAGGCGCTCAGTTAAGAAAGAGGCTGCATCAACTGGTCTCGGCTGGAACGACCTGGAAGCTACCGCGCAAGATAGAGAGCAGTGGAAATCCCTTCTTCGAGCCCTATGTCCCTGATGAGGGACAACAGGATTGCATCATCATCATCATTTCATGGATGCAAGTGCATAATATGAGCATGCAGTTTATTGTGGTTTTTATTACCTGACTGCGGAAGGAGGGTTATGTTTTTCGAGAGTATGTATGTATAATTGTTTGGCATGCCCTATAGCCCAAACAGCTGGACAGTATTTGACATATGAGGTGGCGTTGAATTTATCAGATTGTGGTAGTGACATAGGCTATAAACATTTGGAAAAATGGCGCCACAAAAGAAAACAAAGGGAGTGGAGGGTTTGTTTTTGTCTTACCATAACAATATCAAATAAAATCCAGTGAAAAGATCATTCCAAAAATATAATTATTTTTGCAGTCTGATGTTTTGTTTTTTCAACAATTATGTTTGCCTATTAATGTTAGTTTCAGTTTCAGTTTCAGTTTATTTATTTGCATAAATGAATAGTACATTAATTAGTACAGAAGCATTGACCCTGTAAGGGTATAGCAAACAATATAATCAATCTTAAAACTAGGAAACATCTTAATGCAATGCAAATGCTATCTGATTCATGCTAATAAATATCCCGAGTAGTGTCGCGTCCTTAGCAACGATAACTTCTGGTGCAGTATGCAGCCCAGGTGCATGGATATTGTTGAAGACGCGATTCGCCTGATCAGCGGTGGCGCAGAGCGACTTGGCCAAGCCACGCCGAGCTAAAACCACTTTTAAAACATGAGGGTTAGAAGAATAAGAAGCAATTTACTTTTTTTACAAGCTACAAATATGTTAAGAAGAATTTAGTTACGGTCGTTGAATAAGGTACACCTTCTGCCATTCTTCTTAACCAACTTGAATGTTTTGAATGATGTCTGGTTTCTGAGGTACTTTGCGGAAACAAACAGATTATCGAATAAACGAATGCTGTCAGTGAATCTCAAAGACCGGGCTCTCTAGACTGCAATGTGACTCGACCAGAGTTATTTTTGAAACCACTGCGTGCTGTAAGTGCCTGCTGTCTCTGGGGTGGGTTTTGATAGGTTTTATTTTATCATGTAAAAATTCAATCTATGGTTTGATACAATAATTTTTCGGTTATAGAATAATTGGACCTCGGTTCCTAAAATTTTGACAAGTTTCAACATTGAGTCAATCAAACCCAGTGCGCGGCGGTGCCACTGCTCAGCCCATCTTTCGTATTGAGTGGGTGGGACGTCCACCGTAATTAATATGGTCATATCCTAGACTAGATCAACCTCTTACAGATCTCTGCAGTGCTACTGATGCACCGTAGGTACAACGACAGGCAGGTGACGTGGACAAAGCTTGGCGCATGCGTCAATCCCGTGTTTGGGACTTCTCCGAGAAATTCTAAAAATAGGTGATCAGCTGCTATTTGTCGTCCTGCGTAACGAGAGCTCCTGCTGCACTATGCACTCCTGGCTATGCATATCGGCCGCCACGTGATTTGGTCGTTCAGAACTGTACAAGTGTACACGTTTGTCTCTGGCGATGTTTGTGAACCGACTGACTGAGGCACTGAGGAAATAAAATACATGTTGAATAAACCCAGTATTTTCTGTGCGGCTATGGTTGATCTTGGGGCTCAGATATTAATAAGATTTTGAAAGTAAAGTAAAGTTAGCCTATATATATATATATATCCCACTGCTGGGAAAAGGCAAAGGCTTGACCTCAACTATGAGGAGGTACGAGCCATACTTGTGCTTCGGAATAATATGTTAGTAAAATATTATTTCTTATAGAGAACTAGTGATTCCCCGCGACTTCGCCCGCAAGAGTTGGATTTTCCATATAAATTTTCATCCCCCATTTCACTCCCTTAATGTTTTTATATCGCGACAAAATGTAACCTATGTCCTTTCCAGGGTCTCGAACTGTCTTCATACCAAATTTCGTCTCAATCGGTTCAGTGGTTTAAGCGTCAAGAGGTAACAGACAGACAGACAGACACACTTTCGCATTTATAATATTAGTATGGAAGTATGGATAGGGGAATAGGGGATATTCTATCACAAGTATCTGTTTTCTTAAAAGACTACTATCGCATCATAGGAATGTAAAATCACCTGTTTATGAATAAAAATATTTGTATTTATTTGTAAAGCGAAAAATATGAAGAATTGAAATTGTCAAAGATAAACAATGTTATGTAAAATTCGGATTCTGAAAATAACGATGCTTAGAGAATTTATACGGCTTAAGAAGAATCACCAGTGAATAGGAATGGCCTTAACACTCTTAACTTGGATAGGCTATTAGAAATCGTTATACACACATCAACACTGTCTAGGGATATACAAAACATAGTATTATCATATCCAAAATAGCCCTAGACAGTGTTGATTAGTATATTATCGGACAAACAAAGGATCTATCAATTGTTAGTTTAAACTCTTGTGTTTCTTAGTAAAATCACATATTATTTAAAAGTTCTAATATATAATTTCATTAACTATATATACAACTTATTAATAAAAATTAAGATAAATTACTTAATACAACACAAAAACAAAAATTATAAAAAGGGTCCTTGTGGTAAGGTTCCTAGGATGCTGGCAGCATTACCGCGCTGGATAGCGATGCTTATACGCTGAGCAAGGTAGCTGCCAGCTCTTAGGTCACCACTGATGTCAACTAGTAACTCTTGTGTTAGTACTTAATACAAGTGCTAACGTTATTTTGATTAGATTGCCAACAAACCGATTCCCCGCTGTCGGCTATTGCCTCAGAACACAGTTACTGCTGCCCTGAATTCGGTGCAGTAGTAAAGACACTTTTTGACGTAGGATTGCACCAAAGCTAGCCAGTACTGGTGCAAAATATAGCTGAAGCGCTACAGAAACGTGGTAGTTTTTTTTTAGTTTGAACATCTTCGCGGCAACATGAGCCTCGGCGAGAAAGAGCCAATCGCACGCGACTGTCATAGATAATCCACTTTTCTGCAAGACCACACCAACCAGTCCTGCTGACATCCAGCATGCCTCGTCCCCCACACCTCTGGCGACCGCAAGAAGGTAGTGCACAAACTTGTTGGACTTATACTTCCGTGATCGCCAATCGACTCGAGAACTTTTCTATGCCAAACGTTCCTGTCAGCTGCAAGCAACTCGTCGAAAATTAGTTTCGTGGCATGCTGTTTACTCAGATGCCACGAGTAATGCTGAATGGATGCCTTTTCGGCTCTTACCATTGTAGTACCAGTCCTGTAATTTAGTGTCTCACCTAAACCTTCTGAGTGTGAATGTCGAATGTCTTTTCGTTTTTATTTCTTCGTTATATGAAAAAAGGCATACTTCCTGCACGTGTATAGTCGTGGTATTCCAGGGCCGCTGCAACGTGACTATACCAAGCTCTCTTAATTTTTTTTACGTATGCGTGTTCGTTTTACCATTATAATAATAACGCACGCATCCTAAGCTAGCGCCCTTTGATAGACTACTCAATAATACCTATCCGAATATTCGTGTTTTGCAGCTACGACCTCTTACAGACTTCTGGGATCCTAGCTATACAGCGGTGATTTTAGCCAATCAGAATGAAGGAGCCAATCAGATTGGTTGGCGCGGAACATTAAATAAGGGCGCGAAATTGTTATATTTGATCGCGAAAAACTAACAGGAATCGGCTACAGGCACAGTGGCTACAGGTGTAAACTGCTCTACTGATTCCAAGTTGGTGCACACAAGGGAGAACTCATCAAATCCGTTCCAAGTACACATAAGACAGGTTCCATAGTAAAAGCTCTTCTCTTTTTTAACAGATTGTGTATGTCTGATGCCGTTATAACAATAACTACAAAAACCAATATGAAGTTTTAAAGAAGGTCTCCAACTTACAAAACTTATTTTTGCCTTGGGTCGTGTAAGGTAACACGGGACGAGCGACGGGCCCCTTTATTTGCGAGTCCGACTTGCGCTTTGCCTGTTTTTACTATTGACTTGTTCATAAACAATCAACAGCGAATTTGGATAGTGTCAACTTTGATAGCCCGTTATAGTACATATCGTTAGTTTTTTTTCGTTAGGTGACTGGACGACAGCACGTACGTGTCCAGCTGCTGCTGCTGGATCATGTAGCCCGTCGGGATGGACACCTCCAGCACCGCCATGCCCGAGCGCGGGGACTCTGAGAGGAGGGTCCAGCTGGAATGGAAGGATATAATTAAAAACACTAGAACGTACTCTGTGATAACATAGGCCTTCCCAAAGTTCTCCACTACCTCTATTATCTGTGCAGTCAGTATTTTTTATTAATAGGCAGATATTTGAAAGCACTCTTGCCTGATGGTAAGGGACGATGTAACCCAAGATCGGTCATGTAAGTATGGCTAGTAACAGCTTATTCACTTCTGTGCCCCAGCGGCTTTTTACGCTCTGAAGATTTGTCGGTCCACTTTGTGGCAGGCCTAAGCTACGCTACTACTTAACGTGATCGCCACTTGAAACCCAAATGTCCTTAACAGCTCTTTTGCATACAACGTGCAACCATAGTGCAACACATTATTTAGTTTTGGTTTAATTCTATTGAATTTTATTAAGTTGTGAAAAGTTTAATGCTAACTTGGTACAGTTTTTGTTCGGCACTGGTTCCAAACAACTCAAGGTCTTTAGACCGGTGAGCTACAAGGACTGCATACTGGCACAAGAGTTGCGTTGCCATGCACGCCAGATTTTGTTTTTTGGTTGCCGATTCATCTCAGTCTATCACCGGACTCCGAAGAGGATGCACATCTGAACGCATGAGTGGAACGAAAGACATCGCATTTTCGCAACAACTTTAGTCACGTTGTATCAGAGCCTTAGCACCAGGAACGCAGACTCGCTCAGGAGTTACACCGAGGCCCTCAATTCGCAGGTGTACTGAAAACTATCCGTACGCAAATAAACCTCTTTTATACTACACTAGCAGTTCCCCGCGACTTCGCCCGCGACAAAAATCGGATTTTCCATACAAACTTTCATCCCCCCAGCCCCCTGATGATTTATATCGCGGCAAAAAACCTATGTACTTCCCAGGGTCTCAAACTATCTTTGTACCAAATTTCATTTAAATCGGTTCAGTAGTTTCGGAGGCTATTCAAATTTCAAATGGAGCTAATTACTAATATAATTAATTTCGATTCTGTTTGAAGATCATTTAGACTTACTCCACTTGATTCGCGCTGCACCCCCTTAACGACTTCATAAAATATGATAAGGGATACTCAACAAACACAAAGATATAAAAGTAAAAAGTTAATGATTTGGGACTTGAATTCTCTGAGCGCTGGGTACTCTGAGCAAGCGTCCATAGCAACGGTCACTATTGCTGCTCCTACATCACTTTGCATTCCTGGTCAACGTTATCAGATCGCAACGTGACCTGCGTGGTTTGAGTGCCTCCCTGCAATTTTATTACGATAGGGCAGTGTGTGGAGTATTCAGGAAATATGGAAATAAACGTTGTTCTTAAAGTGCCTAAATATTATTATTAGATTAAAAATGTTAAAGCAATATCAAAATCATTATTACTCGTTGTAAGGAGGCTAGACTATTATTTTTATTCTGTGCGAAAAGGCAAAATCAAGGTGGGTGCAATACATAAATGTTCGCTTTAAAAAATATATTTAATAGTTACTTTGCGGAAATCCATTATTTAATAGGAATAATAAAATTATTTTGCTTTTAATTTCCGCTAAGAGCTAATGCAGGCGCTTGCGCAGGCACAAACAACACCAACAATAACCGCGTTGAGTATTACACATAATAAATAATAGTGTATTACTTCAGGCACAGAATAAGTAAGTACTAGTACTCTGTACAGAAGTATGACTTTGCAATGAAATTCAAAGAAATATCTACTCAATGTTGTTAACGATATGGTGTAATTCAGTTCGCCTCTGACTCAAGCACATTTTTATGTAAACACCTACAGAAATACATTGCAAGATAATTTCATTCTTATAAATCTGGAATATGATTAATCATTATACACTAAACCTATTCAGTGACGTACTATCACGCAACGCGATAGGGTTGACTGCCACAAGAAGCTACTTACGCCATCTAGCACATCTTTCTAGGACTTTATTTACGCTCGTCCATCCAGCAACCTAGTGTCGCGCACCGCCGGTGAATAAAACGCGGGAGCGTGTCACTGCCGGCTAGCGACACCCAACTTGTTTAGTCCCTTACCAAGGGGTCGCCGCGCGTAGGTACGTTTTTGCTACCTACGCGGGAAGATACACAGGCCTGCTTCAGGCACATGCAGAATGCACCGCCTGCCCTTCCTCAATACGAAAGCACTACAGCTAATGCAGTTGTTAGTACCCAACACCATCCTATTTAATAATGGATTTCCGCCTGATTCCATCAATTAAAGTACTTAACTCTTTTTCAATAATGCTATTTAACTAAACTACTGATTCATATGATTTATATGGTCGGTGTTATGCAAAAACTATAATTTTTTTCTGAGAGGTTTTTTCTTAATAGTAATGTCAATATGTCCGACAAGTTCCTGATCGAGCTTCCTCCGAGCGCCAGAGGTGCGGGGGGCGTGGTATGCTAGATGCAGCGGGGACGGGTGTAGACGTGGGGACGGCGATTTCGTCGCCTGCAATAGGCGCTTCCTCGGCCCCCGCACGTGTTGCAGACGTGTATTGCGAAGCACGAGGGTCGCGCATGAACTTGTCGGCTTAATCCGCGGTTTAGAGTAATTTTTGTATCATTGTTTCTGTATCCGCAATATCAAGAGAACAAGTAAACTTATGTATACGCATCGCTACACAGCGGGGTAACGCTGCCAGCATCCTCGGCACCTTACCACAAGGACCCTTTTTATAATTTTGAATTTTAACTTACAATTTTAACGTACATAATCATGTTTATAATATCTGTAAGTTGCCTCTAAATATTATTCACCTTGAATTAATTATAACTTATGGATTAAAAATAATGTAAGTATTAAAAGGGCTATTATATCCGAGTTGCTAAGTCAACTGCATAATTTCTTTTGTTTCAAAATTTATTAATTATGAAGATGTGGGGTAATCAATCAGAGACAACATAGAGTCATTCTTATGAAATATGAATGGAGTGAGGGTGGTTTCAGGCCACCCCCTAGTCACGTTGTTCGCAACAGCCAGCTACCAGGAATGCATGACTATTGAGCATGTATTTTGCTAGAGATAGTTTACTACTTTTCCGAGAATTTCAGTTGGTCGGTTGATTTTAGTTTTGGTTTCGGGTTCGGATAATCTGTGATCTCGTGTTGTGGCACTAAGATCCAGAATTCCGCCGAGTTACGTTGTCGAATCCCGTGAAGTACTAGGAATGTAGATTATTGTTGAAGTTTATTTGTTACTCGCTGAATGGCGGGAAATAATAGTTAGGTTGAGTCGTCATCCTAGTTGGAAATCTTAGGTTTTCCAACTAGGTCCGATCAAGTCAAGAATAGAACTCGTAATAGGTCATACAAGAATAAAGTCAATAGAGTCCTAGTAAGGCTATAGCTTTTGTTGTAAAGCATTATTGTTAATAAATATCTAAGTATTGCTAGTTTAAGTTCACAATTAAGTAAATGGCCCAGCGAGGAGAATCAAATAGTGAACCACGAAAACGGCCGCACGCAATTGCAGAGGAATAATAACGTAATGTTCGATACTTATGGTATATTTTTGTGCACAGCGGCTGCGACAAAAACATCAGGCTATTATAAAAGTAGTGTGGACGGTTTTTTATGGAGTGATAATAATCTGTGGTTGTGTGACGTTCCTACCAACGATCTCTTAGCTACGTGTGAGGCCCTAGTGGTCTGCTGTCGCTCTTGGGAAAACGTGTGACTGACGCTAGCGAATGATAGATAACGGCCCTTTCACACATGGGAGTCCGTTTTACTGGTACGTTTTTAACGGATACGTCATAAATTTATGCTCTGTTCATACATAGGCACCGTATAACGTTTAACGGATCCGTCATTACTGGATCCGATGTGTGAACAGAAAACTCACAGAATACGCTTTTATATATAAATGCGAGTCAAAACCAGTCGCATCACTCCCCCTCCTGCACCCTGCACACACCACCCGCCAAGCACACAGTATCTATCCGTTAAAATTCTACGTATTCGTATATTTTTACAGATCTGTCGTCCAGTATTCGATAACAAAACGGAATGTATTTTTTTTACGGAACGATATTTTTTACTGTATACAGAATACTGTGCCATGTGTGAAGTCGCACAGAGCGTCCCGTCCCCCATTTGATCGGTTGGATTCCTAAACGAAGCAAGCAATTTATATAAACCTAAAGGAGTACCATCTTTTCACAAGCTTTTAAAAATAAAACAATCTGATGTTGATAATAATATCTTAACTACAGTATTAATCGTATATCCCCCGTGCCTCGGAAATCACGTTAAGCCGTTAGTCCTGCGCCTGATCTCTCTACGGTCATGTGGGATTGCCGTCTCACTGAATTATGAGAGTAAAGGAACAGAGAGTGCACCTGTGTATTGAGCACACACTTGTGCCCTTGTGTCGAAGCAATCAACTTTTTTCACTTTAATTTTGTAATCAGAGAGTTACACACATTTATTACAAATACCTATCCCATACCTATTGCCTTCGATGAATTTTTCCAAACTTTTGGATATAGTATCTTAAAAAGCTTCTCTACCCACCCACCAAAAAAAGAAACACTTTTATAGTTTCATAACTTTTATTAGAAATATCCTATAACTTTCCTCGCCTAAATATCTCCCGCGCAGTCGGCTAATCTCTGTTGAGATTGGCCACTGTAGTCGAAATTCGGCTAGGAGGACATTATCTACACTATTTATGACATTATCCTTTTTTTGCACATGGAACGAGAGAGTTAAAAGAAAAGTACCTGTTCTAGCTACCGTTACTTTGTAACGTCTCAGCTAATTCTAGTTAATTTCGCTAAGCTTTGTTTGATCTTTCAATCACAAATAAATATAAAGTTTACGGAACGAGCCGATTCAGTAACACATTGACTTCAATCATAAATTATTGTTGGCTCAGACGAGGTCCCTCGATGACAACGTGACTTATTCCTCCACTACTGTTACCATTTTTACACTACCTGTACCCTTGTGATAATACTGATACACCGGCCTGAGCTACGCCAACTCCTTGTGCACTATGCAGTCCCAGTGAATCGCAACGTGACTTTCTAGCTGGTTTCTCATGTCTTAAGGACATTCTGAGCGGGAATAGGTATATCCATTTTACCAGTGTAACCTTATAGGTGACGCGTTCTTAGCAACCCTACATTCTGTACACTATGCAATCCGAGTGATCCATTCTAGACTCTTCTGATCTTCTCCCTTTCGGGAATGGGTAAATCCCCCTAGGTTATTTTAAATTTTTGTCATTACTACCATTGATTTAATATATATAGGGATATCTCATCCCACTGACAGCTATGGCACATGCTCTAATCGGCCGGATCGCCATTTTAAGCCGATTAAGTATCTAATGACGCGTGGTCCGTCAAACAATGAACATGCCTAAGTGTGTCGTCAAAAATTGCAAAAATCACAGCTCAATGAATCGTAAAAAATATGGAATGACGTTTCATCGGTAGGTAAATATTATTGATAAGGTTTGAACCCGAAATAATACTTGAAACCTGCTTTAATATTTTATTTTCTAATTTATTTACGTAAAACATTGCCAATCTTCTATCACTTTCACACCCAAAGCTAAGATGAAACAAAATACGTGACGTCATCGGAACAAAGTCAATTTTAAGGATGGAGTCGCCAGTGATTTTTTTTTTGTTAAACAAAATACTTGAGTTTTTAGGTTTCCACAAAATTATGTTTGTAAAAAAAATGAAGCAAATTTATCGCAATAAACCAGGACGATGAGTTTTATGAGAAGGGAAGCGCTGTGTGTTCGTATATTTTTTCTGAATCTGATACGAGGGTCAAACTGAAAGTTCTTAGAAAATCAAAAACTGATTACATTAGCCAGTTATTAGTTTTATTATATCTTTTCAAAATATTGTCCATTGACGTCAATACACCGCTGCATGCGATGGAACCACTGGGAAAAGCACTTTGCCCACTCGTCCTTAGGGGTCTCTTCAATGGCATCGCGATACGCAGCCACCGCTTCTTCAGCATTCATAAACCGCTTTCCTTTAAGTTTTTCTTTAATTTTTGGAAATAAATAAAAATCACAAGGCGCGAGGTCGGGGCTATACGGCGGGTGACCCAGTAATTCAACGTTTGATGTCGCCAAATAGTCGATCGTTCGCTTGGCGGTGTGCGACGAGGCGTTGTCGTGGTGAAGGAGGATCCTACTGCGAGGTCGTTTCTCTCGAACTTTTTCCAAGACAAGTGGCAAACAATTGGTAGTGTACCATTCTGCAGAAACTGTTTTTTGATCCTCTAACACAATTGTTGCGAAATGACCTATCCTTCCAAAGAACGAGGCCACCATTTTTTTTCCCGCACTTCGATCTCTCTTCACTTTAGTTGGCAACTCCTCGAAAGGAAACACCCACTGAGCAGATTGTCTTTTGGTTTCAGGATCATAACAGTAAATCCAGCTTTCGTCACCTGTTAGTATGTCGAACACAGCATTTGAGTCACCTCCGTTAAATCTTTCAATCATTTTACGGCACCAATCCACACGATGGAGTTTTTGAGCCTTAGTCAAATTATGAGGTATCCACCGGGCGCAAAGCTTCCTGACCGCTAAATGTTCGTGGAGGATTTTGTGCACTTGACTCATACCGATGCCTAAGCTTGTCCGAATCTGCTGATAGGTCACTCTTTTGTCAGTCTCTATCATACGCCGCACAACACAGATGTTATTTTCAGTCGTCGCCGTAGAAGGCCGTCCCTCACGTACATCATCAGTGAGATTAGTGCGACCACGTTTAAACTCATTAAACCAGTTGTAAACAGTCGCACGAGATGGGGCTTCATCGTGAAAGGCCAATCGTAGTCTATCATAACTTTCTTGTTGACTTAAATGACATCGAAAGTCATAAAAAATCATTGCACGAAAATTTTCTCGTGTTAAATTCATTTTGACGTGACACAGACAATTTTCAATTTGCCGCCAAGTCGTAAAACAAATGACAAATGAATGAAATATATACTCAGTAATATTGGCAAAGAGTTCTATTTTCAAATTTTAGAATATTTTTTTTATTATCTATATATATAAAAGAAAGTCGTGTTAGTTACTTCACTTATAACTCAAGAACGGCTGAACCGATTTAGCTGAAAATTGGCAGGGAGGTAGTTTAGAGCCAGGAGAAGGACATAGGATACTTTTTATCCCGTTCGACATCATTCCCGTGTGACTTGACATGTAACGTCAGTCACTATAAAACGTGGTATAACAAAAAAGAATCAGACTTGGAATAACAAAATTGACGTATAATGACAGCTATGTAATGACGTATGGATGACTATTTGATATTTGTAAGAAATCAATAATATAACTATTTCTATTAAATAAATAATTAACATTATTGCCCAATTGCCCATTCGTATAAACAGTGAAGTGAACTATAAAACTCGGTATGGTTAAAAATTTAAGTTTTTAGGTGAAGTGAAGTTTAATTAATAATGCCGCGACCAAGACGATCGAATCTTTCCCGACAAAGCCGTGATGCAAGAAGAATACGAAATACTGCAAATGAAAGGACTGAAGAAGAACAAGAAATTGCACGTGAACAGCGCCGCGATAGTATGGCTCGACTTCGTGCTTCTCAATCACGAGAGCAAAGTGAAGCAGCCCGTGAAACAGCTCGGTTGGCAATGCAGAATCGTCGAGCGAACAACAGAGGTCAACAAATAGATAATTTGCGACGCAGAACAAGATATTTATCAAGTGCTGATTTGAATCGAGCAGCGTTTCAATACGATTGCAGCAATGATTACAGCTTGCATCCTAGCGTTTGCATTGGGCAAATGGACGTAGTTTGCGAGTATTGTGGTGCATCAAAGTTTTCCGGAGAAACGCCTGGATTATGCTGCCTTAATGGTAAAGTGAAATTGCCATTGTTGACTCCGCCACTTGAGCCATTGTATTCATTGCTTTGTGGCGAAACACAAGAATCACGCCACTTTCTTGCAAATACTCAAAAATACAATGGTTGTTTCCAGATGACGTCATTTGGGGCAGATATTATCGAAGAACGGGGATTTAATCCGACATTTAAGGTATTTATTTTTGTACTTATATAGAATGTAGTTAAAGAATAACTTACTTTATCTATTGGTACCTATGTAGTATATTTGCTAATTCTGAACTCTACTCTCCCACCGAAAAAAGTGTTTATAACCCAGTTAATACTGTCTGGTTTTTATTTTGTAGATACAAGGACAGATTCATCATCGAATTGGATCATTACTACCTTTCGAAGATACACAGAATAAATTTTTACAAATATATTTCATGGGCAACATGGAAGAACAACTTGATCGACGCCTAGAGATCAATGCAGGAATGAAGCGAGCAATTCTTCAAGACTTGCAGTGTCTGCTTCATGAACATCATGCGTTGGTCAGGTTGTTTAAGAGTGCTTTAGAGCGCATGCCAAGTGATGACTATAAAGTTGTTATCAAAGCAGATAAACGACCATCTGGAACACACGAAAGGACATTTAATGCTCCAACAGTAGACGAAGTTGCCATCCTGATTGTTGGTGAACAATTGGAAAAACGCGATATTGTGCTTACACGTCGCGATACTGGGCAACTGCAACAAATATCTGAAACTCATCGATCATATGACACATTGCAATACCCGCTGATGTTTTGGCAAGGAGAAGATGGATATTATTTTAATATTAAAATGAAAAATCCATTGAATGGTGAGTATCAGTATCATAATTTATTTCATTTATTTGTGAAAGACACTGATTTAAAATAATGCTTATTAAAAAAATGGTTAATGTCTGTATTGTTTGCCTTTAAAATTTGCCTTTGAAATGGTTAATTATCAAATTTTTAATTACAGGTGAAGAAACTACAAAGAAAGTTAGCTCAATGAATTATTACGCATATCGTTTGATGATTCGTCAAAATGCTGACAACTATTTGCTGCGGTTTCGTCGATTGTTTCAGCAGTATTGCGTTGACATGTATGTAAAAATAGAAACGGAACGTTTAACATTCATTAGGTTGAACCAAGCCAAACTGCGTTCTGAGGAGTACATCCATTTACGTGATGCAGTTAATACTGAAGGAAATGCAGCTAATATTGGTCGATTAACTATTCTGCCGGCGACATACATTGGTAGTCCACGTCATATGCATGAATATGCACAAGATGCAATGACATATGTTCGTCATTACGGTCGGCCCGATCTCTTTATTACTTTTACCTGTAATCCAAAATGGATAGAAATTACTCAATTGCTGCTTCCCGGACAAACATCAAGTGATAGACACGACATCACAGCACGTATATTCAGGCAAAAAATTCGGTCCCTGATGAACTTTATTGTTAAACAACGCGTCTTTGGAGATACTCGATGCTGGATGTATTCAATCGAATGGCAAAAGCGAGGCCTGCCGCACGCACACATTCTTATTTGGTTAGTGGAAAGAATTCAGCCTGACCAAATAGATGATATCATATGTGCTGAGATTCCTGATTATGAAGTCGATCCAGACCTACATGATGTTGTTACTACTAATATGATTCATGGACCGTGTGGTGCCATCAATCCCCAATCACCTTGCATGGTCGATGGAAAGTGCTCTAAACGATATCCACGGAAATTAACGGCGGAGACTGTCACTGGCAATGATGGTTATCCGCTGTATCGGCGTCGATCACCAGATGACAACGGTCGAACTGTCACAACGAAAGTGAAAAGAATGGATTTCGTTGTCGACAACAGTTGGATTGTTCCATATTCGCCACTTATTTCTAAATCGTTCAAGACACATTGCAACGTTGAATACTGCAATTCAGTTAAGTCCATAAAATATATTTGCAAATATGTCACGAAAGGCAGTGATATGGCGGTTTTTGGATTGCAATCCTCGAATACCAACGATGAAATTTCACGCTATCAAGTTGGTCGTTATGTGAACTGTAATGAAGCGATTTGGCGTATATTCGCATTTCCCATTCACGAACGTCATCCTACTGTTACGCATTTGGCGGTGCATCTGGAGAATGGTCAACGAGTATATTTCACGGCTTCGAATGCTACGCAACGTGCTGAAACACCTCCAGCAACTACATTGACCAGTTTTTTTGCAATCTGCCAAAGCGATCAGTTTGCACGAACTTTGCTTTACTCGGAGATGCCACGTTATTATACTTGGAATGCTTCATCGAAGAATTTTCAAAGACGGAAGCAAGGCGATGCGGTTCCTGGGTATCCAGATGTGCGTTCTACTGATGCTCTTGGTCGTATGTATACAGTTCATCCAAAGAATAATGAATGTTTCTATTTGCGGTTGTTGCTGGTAAATGTGCGTGGGCCAACGTCATTTGAGTCACTACGAACTGTTAATGGTGTAATATTCCCAACATATCGTGCTGCATGTGAAGAATTGAAGTTATTAGAAAACGATAGTCATTGGGATACGACAATCGCTGAAGCCATTATCTGTGCATCTCCAAGTCAGATACGCACATTATTCGCTATCATAATTTCGACATGTTTTCCATCAAACCCATGTAACCTGTGGCACAAATACAAGGATAATATGTCAGAAGATATTTTACATCAAATTCGTGTCAGTTCCAGAAATCACGATATTGAGATGAATGAGGAGATACATAATCGTGCTTTACTCTTGATCGAAGATATGTGTTACCTCATGTGCGGTAATTTATTAATCAGGTTAGGAATGCCAGCACCATATCGTGAAATGAATGACGCATTTAATCGAGAATTGGAACGGGAACGTGAATATGATCACCAGGAATTAGATTTAGTAGTTCAAACGAATGTACCCCTGTTGAATTACCAACAAAAGAAAGTTTATGATACTTTAATGAAGGCAATCGATGATGAAAATGGTGGTTTATATTTCCTAGATGCCCCTGGTGGAACTGGCAAGACATTCCTCATGTCATTAGTTTTAGCAACTGTTCGGGCGAGATCTAACATAGCGGTTGCAGTTGCTTCTTCTGGAATAGCAGCCACATTGTTAGAAGGATGCCGTACGGCTCATTCAGCATTCAAATTACCGTTAAATCTTCAAACTATTGAAGAACCAACGTGTAATATTGCAAAACACTCAGCAATGGCCAAAGTTTTAGCGGTATCGAAAAACATCATCTGGGACGAATGCACAATGGCGCATAAACGTGCATTAGAAGCACTTAACCGAACATTAAAAGATTTACGCAATGACTCGAGATGTTTTGGAGGAGCAATGATTTTACTTTCTGGTGATTTCCGCCAAATACTGCCAGTAATTCCAAGATCTACGGCTGCCGACGAAATAAACGCTTGCCTCAAATCGTCAAATCTATGGCGCCATGTGAAGAAACTGCAACTGACAACAAACATGAGAGTTGCATTGCTTAATGATACATCTGCTGAAGATTTCTCGGAGCAATTGCTGACTATCGGTAATGGTCAAGTACCTGTCGATGAATCGAGCGGATTAATATCATTTCCAAATAATTTCTGTAATTTTGTCTCATCAAAAGACGAACTTATCAACAATGTATTTCCAGAAATTATTTCTAACTACAAAAATTATGAATGGATGAGTGAGCGAGCAATTTTAGCGGCTAAGAATAAAGATGTAGATGACCTAAACAACATAATTCAAAATAAGATCATTGGAACAATGCATTCATTCAAATCTATTGACTGCGTCACAAATGAAGATGAAGCCACCAACTATCCAATTGAATTTTTAAACTCTTTGGACGTGCCTGGCTTACCACCGCACAATTTACGCCTAAAGGTTGGCTCCGTAGTAATCATGCTTCGAAACATAAACCAACCAAAACTGTGCAACGGTACGCGTTTGGTGGTTAGAAAATTGATGAACAATGTAATTTACGCTACGATAATGATAGGAAAATTCAAAGGTGAGCAAGTTCTCATTCCGAGGATACCGATGATCCCAACCGATATGCCGTTTGAATTTAAAAGACTTCAATTTCCGATACGTCTTGCATTTGCCATGACCATCAACAAATCACAAGGCCAATCCTTAAAAGTTTGTGGTTTAAATCTAGAACATTCATGTTTTTCCCATGGTCAATTATACGTGGCATGTTCACGGGTCGGAAGACCATCTGCGTTGTTTGTTTTTGCGCCTGATAATAAAACAAAAAATGTCGTGTATCACAAGGTACTTAAATGAAGAGCAACCTATGTACTAAAATACAGAAATAATTATGAATGATTGATGTAGAAATTTAATTTTTTTTGTATTTTTTCCAATAAAAAAAAAAAATGCTTATTTATTGACATTAAGGCGGAACAAAGTTCGCCGGGTCAGCTAGTATCTATATATATAAAAGAAAGTCGTGTTAGTTACTTCACTTATAACTCAAGAACGGCTGAACCGATTTAGCTGAAAATTGGCAGGGAGGTAGTTTAGAGCCAGGAGAAGGACATAGGATACTTTTTATCCCGTTCGACATCATTCCCGTGTGACTTGACATGTAACGTCAGTCACTATAAAACGTGGTATAACAAAAAAGAATCAGACTTGGAATAACAAAATTGACGTATAATGACAGCTATGTAATGACGTATGGATGACTATTTGATATTTGTAAGAAATCAATAATATAACTATTTCTATTAAATAAATAATTAACATTATTGCCCAATTGCCCATTCGTATAAACAGTGAAGTGAACTATAAAACTCGGTATGGTTAAAAATTTAAGTTTTTAGGTGAAGTGAAGTTTAATTAATAATGCCGCGACCAAGACGATCGAATCTTTCCCGACAAAGCCGTGATGCAAGAAGAATACGAAATACTGCAAATGAAAGGACTGAAGAAGAACAAGAAATTGCACGTGAACAGCGCCGCGATAGTATGGCTCGACTTCGTGCTTCTCAATCACGAGAGCAAAGTGAAGCAGCCCGTGAAACAGCTCGGTTGGCAATGCAGAATCGTCGAGCGAACAACAGAGGTCAACAAATAGATAATTTGCGACGCAGAACAAGATATTTATCAAGTGCTGATTTGAATCGAGCAGCGTTTCAATACGATTGCAGCAATGATTACAGCTTGCATCCTAGCGTTTGCATTGGGCAAATGGACGTAGTTTGCGAGTATTGTGGTGCATTAAAGTTTTCCGGAGAAACGCCTGGATTATGCTGCCTTAATGGTAAAGTGAAATTGCCATTGTTGACTCCGCCACCTGAGCCATTGTATTCATTGCTTTGTGGCGAAACACAAGAATCACGCCACTTTCTTGCAAATACTCAAAAATACAATGGTTGTTTCCAGATGACGTCATTTGGGGCAGATATTATCGAAGAACGGGGATTTAATCCGACATTTAAGGTATTTATTTTTGTACTTATATAGAATGTAGTTAAAGAATAACTTACTTTATCTATTGGTACCTATGTAGTATATTTGCTAATTCTGAACTCTACTCTCCCACCGAAAAAAGTGTTTATAACCCAGTTAATACTGTCTGGTTTTTATTTTGTAGATACAAGGACAGATTCATCATCGAATTGGATCATTACTACCTTTCGAAGATACACAGAATAAATTTTTACAAATATATTTCATGGGCAACATGGAAGAACAACTTGATCGACGCCTAGAGATCAATGCAGGAATGAAGCGAGCAATTCTTCAAGACTTGCAGTGTCTGCTTCATGAACATCATGCGTTGGTCAGGTTGTTTAAGAGTGCTTTAGAGCGCATGCCAAGTGATGACTATAAAGTTGTTATCAAAGCAGATAAACGACCATCTGGAACACACGAAAGGACATTTAATGCTCCAACAGTAGACGAAGTTGCCATCCTGATTGTTGGTGAACAATTGGAAAAACGCGATATTGTGCTTACACGTCGCGATACTGGGCAACTGCAACAAATATCTGAAACTCATCGATCATATGACACATTGCAATACCCGCTGATGTTTTGGCAAGGAGAAGATGGATATTATTTTAATATTAAAATGAAAAATCCATTGAATGGTGAGTATCAGTATCATAATTTATTTCATTTATTTGTGAAAGACACTGATTTAAAATAATGCTTATTAAAAAAATGGTTAATGTCTGTATTGTTTGCCTTTAAAATTTGCCTTTGAAATGGTTAATTATCAAATTTTTAATTACAGGTGAAGAAACTACAAAGAAAGTTAGCTCAATGAATTATTACGCATATCGTTTGATGATTCGTCAAAATGCTGACAACTATTTGCTGCGGTTTCGTCGATTGTTTCAGCAGTATTGCGTTGACATGTATGTAAAAATAGAAACGGAACGTTTAACATTCATTAGGTTGAACCAAGCCAAACTGCGTTCTGAGGAGTACATCCATTTACGTGATGCAGTTAATACTGAAGGAAATGCAGCTAATATTGGTCGATTAACTATTCTGCCGGCGACATACATTGGTAGTCCACGTCATATGCATGAATATGCACAAGATGCAATGACATATGTTCGTCATTACGGTCGGCCCGATCTCTTTATTACTTTTACCTGTAATCCAAAATGGATAGAAATTACTCAATTGCTGCTTCCCGGACAAACATCAAGTGATAGACACGACATCACAGCACGTATATTCAGGCAAAAAATTCGGTCCCTGATGAACTTTATTGTTAAACAACGCGTCTTTGGAGATACTCGATGCTGGATGTATTCAATCGAATGGCAAAAGCGAGGCCTGCCGCACGCACACATTCTTATTTGGTTAGTGGAAAGAATTCAGCCTGACCAAATAGATGATATCATATGTGCTGAGATTCCTGATTATGAAGTCGATCCAGACCTACATGATGTTGTTACTACTAATATGATTCATGGACCGTGTGGTGCCATCAATCCCCAATCACCTTGCATGGTCGATGGAAAGTGCTCTAAACGATATCCACGGAAATTAACGGCGGAGACTGTCACTGGCAATGATGGTTATCCGCTGTATCGGCGTCGATCACCAGATGACAACGGTCGAACTGTCACAACGAAAGTGAAAAGAATGGATTTCGTTGTCGACAACAGTTGGATTGTTCCATATTCGCCACTTATTTCTAAATCGTTCAAGACACATTGCAACGTTGAATACTGCAATTCAGTTAAGTCCATAAAATATATTTGCAAATATGTCACGAAAGGCAGTGATATGGCGGTTTTTGGATTGCAATCCTCGAATACCAACGATGAAATTTCACGCTATCAAGTTGGTCGTTATGTGAACTGTAATGAAGCGATTTGGCGTATATTCGCATTTCCCATTCACGAACGTCATCCTACTGTTACGCATTTGGCGGTGCATCTGGAGAATGGTCAACGAGTATATTTCACGGCTTCGAATGCTACGCAACGTGCTGAAACACCTCCAGCAACTACATTGACCAGTTTTTTTGCAATCTGCCAAAGCGATCAGTTTGCACGAACTTTGCTTTACTCGGAGATGCCACGTTATTATACTTGGAATGCTTCATCGAAGAATTTTCAAAGACGGAAGCAAGGCGATGCGGTTCCTGGGTATCCAGATGTGCGTTCTACTGATGCTCTTGGTCGTATGTATACAGTTCATCCAAAGAATAATGAATGTTTCTATTTGCGGTTGTTGCTGGTAAATGTGCGTGGGCCAACGTCATTTGAGTCACTACGAACTGTTAATGGTGTAATATTCCCAACATATCGTGCTGCATGTGAAGAATTGAAGTTATTAGAAAACGATAGTCATTGGGATACGACAATCGCTGAAGCCATTATCTGTGCATCTCCAAGTCAGATACGCACATTATTCGCTATCATAATTTCGACATGTTTTCCATCAAACCCATGTAACCTGTGGCACAAATACAAGGATAATATGTCAGAAGATATTTTACATCAAATTCGTGTCAGTTCCAGAAATCACGATATTGAGATGAATGAGGAGATACATAATCGTGCTTTACTCTTGATCGAAGATATGTGTTACCTCATGTGCGGTAATTTATTAATCAGGTTAGGAATGCCAGCACCATATCGTGAAATGAATGACGCATTTAATCGAGAATTGGAACGGGAACGTGAATATGATCACCAGGAATTAGATTTAGTAGTTCAAACGAATGTACCCCTGTTGAATTACCAACAAAAGAAAGTTTATGATACTTTAATGAAGGCAATCGATGATGAAAATGGTGGTTTATATTTCCTAGATGCCCCTGGTGGAACTGGCAAGACATTCCTCATGTCATTAGTTTTAGCAACTGTTCGGGCGAGATCTAACATAGCGGTTGCAGTTGCTTCTTCTGGAATAGCAGCCACATTGTTAGAAGGATGCCGTACGGCTCATTCAGCATTCAAATTACCGTTAAATCTTCAAACTATTGAAGAACCAACGTGTAATATTGCAAAACACTCAGCAATGGCCAAAGTTTTAGCGGTATCGAAAATCATCATCTGGGACGAATGCACAATGGCGCATAAACGTGCATTAGAAGCACTTAACCGAACATTAAAAGATTTACGCAATGACTCGAGATGTTTTGGAGGAGCAATGATTTTACTTTCTGGTGATTTCCGCCAAATACTGCCAGTAATTCCAAGATCTACGGCTGCCGACGAAATAAACGCTTGCCTCAAATCGTCAAATCTATGGCGCCATGTGAAGAAACTGCAACTGACAACAAACATGAGAGTTGCATTGCTTAATGATACATCTGCTGAAGATTTCTCGGAGCAATTGGTAGCTGACCCGGCGAACTTTGTTCCGCCTTAATGTCAATAAATAAGCATTTTTTTTTTTTATTGGAAAAAATACAAAAAAAATTAAATTTCTACATCAATCATTCATAATTATTTCTGTATTTTAGTACATAGGTTGCTCTTCATTTAAGTACCTTGTGATACACGACATTTTTTGTTTTATTATCAGGCGCAAAAACAAACAACGCAGATGGTCTTCCGACCCGTGAACATGCCACGTATAATTGACCATGGGAAAAACATGAATGTTCTAGATTTAAACCACAAACTTTTAAGGATTGGCCTTGTGATTTGTTGATGGTCATGGCAAATGCAAGACGTATCGGAAATTGAAGTCTTTTAAATTCAAACGGCATATCGGTTGGGATCATCGGTATCCTCGGAATGAGAACTTGCTCACCTTTGAATTTTCCTATCATTATCGTAGCGTAAATTACATTGTTCATCAATTTTCTAACCACCAAACGCGTACCGTTGCACAGTTTTGGTTGGTTTATGTTTCGAAGCATGATTACTACGGAGCCAACCTTTAGGCGTAAATTGTGCGGTGGTAAGCCAGGCACGTCCAAAGAGTTTAAAAATTCAATTGGATAGTTGGTGGCTTCATCTTCATTTGTGACGCAGTCAATAGATTTGAATGAATGCATTGTTCCAATGATCTTATTTTGAATTATGTTGTTTAGGTCATCTACATCTTTATTCTTAGCCGCTAAAATTGCTCGCTCACTCATCCATTCATAATTTTTGTAGTTAGAAATAATTTCTGGAAATACATTGTTGATAAGTTCGTCTTTTGATGAGACAAAATTACAGAAATTATTTGGAAATGATATTAATCCGCTCGATTCATCGACAGGTACTTGACCATTACCGATAGTCAGCAATTGCTCCGAGAAATCTTCAGCAGATGTATCATTAAGCAATGCAACTCTCATGTTTGTTGTCAGTTGCAGTTTCTTCACATGGCGCCATAGATTTGACGATTTGAGGCAAGCGTTTATTTCGTCGGCAGCCGTAGATCTTGGAATTACTGGCAGTATTTGGCGGAAATCACCAGAAAGTAAAATCATTGCTCCTCCAAAACATCTCGAGTCATTGCGTAAATCTTTTAATGTTCGGTTAAGTGCTTCTAATGCACGTTTATGCGCCATTGTGCATTCGTCCCAGATGATGATTTTCGATACCGCTAAAACTTTGGCCATTGCTGAGTGTTTTGCAATATTACACGTTGGTTCTTCAATAGTTTGAAGATTTAACGGTAATTTGAATGCTGAATGAGCCGTACGGCATCCTTCTAACAATGTGGCTGCTATTCCAGAAGAAGCAACTGCAACCGCTATGTTAGATCTCGCCCGAACAGTTGCTAAAACTAATGACATGAGGAATGTCTTGCCAGTTCCACCAGGGGCATCTAGGAAATATAAACCACCATTTTCATCATCGATTGCCTTCATTAAAGTATCATAAACTTTCTTTTGTTGGTAATTCAACAGGGGTACATTCGTTTGAACTACTAAATCTAATTCCTGGTGATCATATTCACGTTCCCGTTCCAATTCTCGATTAAATGCGTCATTCATTTCACGATATGGTGCTGGCATTCCTAACCTGATTAATAAATTACCGCACATGAGGTAACACATATCTTCGATCAAGAGTAAAGCACGATTATGTATCTCCTCATTCATCTCAATATCGTGATTTCTGGAACTGACACGAATTTGATGTAAAATATCTTCTGACATATTATCCTTGTATTTGTGCCACAGGTTACATGGGTTTGATGGAAAACATGTCGAAATTATGATAGCGAATAATGTGCGTATCTGACTTGGAGATGCACAGATAATGGCTTCAGCGATTGTCGTATCCCAATGACTATCGTTTTCTAATAACTTCAATTCTTCACATGCAGCACGATATGTTGGGAATATTACACCATTAACAGTTCGTAGTGACTCAAATGACGTTGGCCCACGCACATTTACCAGCAACAACCGCAAATAGAAACATTCATTATTCTTTGGATGAACTGTATACATACGACCAAGAGCATCAGTAGAACGCACATCTGGATACCCAGGAACCGCATCGCCTTGCTTCCGTCTTTGAAAATTCTTCGATGAAGCATTCCAAGTATAATAACGTGGCATCTCCGAGTAAAGCAAAGTTCGTGCAAACTGATCGCTTTGGCAGATTGCAAAAAAACTGGTCAATGTAGTTGCTGGAGGTGTTTCAGCACGTTGCGTAGCATTCGAAGCCGTGAAATATACTCGTTGACCATTCTCCAGATGCACCGCCAAATGCGTAACAGTAGGATGACGTTCGTGAATGGGAAATGCGAATATACGCCAAATCGCTTCATTACAGTTCACATAACGACCAACTTGATAGCGTGAAATTTCATCGTTGGTATTCGAGGATTGCAATCCAAAAACCGCCATATCACTGCCTTTCGTGACATATTTGCAAATATATTTTATGGACTTAACTGAATTGCAGTATTCAACGTTGCAATGTGTCTTGAACGATTTAGAAATAAGTGGCGAATATGGAACAATCCAACTGTTGTCGACAACGAAATCCATTCTTTTCACTTTCGTTGTGACAGTTCGACCGTTGTCATCTGGTGATCGACGCCGATACAGCGGATAACCATCATTGCCAGTGACAGTCTCCGCCGTTAATTTCCGTGGATATCGTTTAGAGCACTTTCCATCGACCATGCAAGGTGATTGGGGATTGATGGCACCACACGGTCCATGAATCATATTAGTAGTAACAACATCATGTAGGTCTGGATCGACTTCATAATCAGGAATCTCAGCACATATGATATCATCTATTTGGTCAGGCTGAATTCTTTCCACTAACCAAATAAGAATGTGTGCGTGCGGCAGGCCTCGCTTTTGCCATTCGATTGAATACATCCAGCATCGAGTATCTCCAAAGACGCGTTGTTTAACAATAAAGTTCATCAGGGACCGAATTTTTTGCCTGAATATACGTGCTGTGATGTCGTGTCTATCACTTGATGTTTGTCCGGGAAGCAGCAATTGAGTAATTTCTATCCATTTTGGATTACAGGTAAAAGTAATAAAGAGATCGGGCCGACCGTAATGACGAACATATGTCATTGCATCTTGTGCATATTCATGCATATGACGTGGACTACCAATGTATGTCGCCGGCAGAATAGTTAATCGACCAATATTAGCTGCATTTCCTTCAGTATTAACTGCATCACGTAAATGGATGTACTCCTCAGAACGCAGTTTGGCTTGGTTCAACCTAATGAATGTTAAACGTTCCGTTTCTATTTTTACATACATGTCAACGCAATACTGCTGAAACAATCGACGAAACCGCAGCAAATAGTTGTCAGCATTTTGACGAATCATCAAACGATATGCGTAATAATTCATTGAGCTAACTTTCTTTGTAGTTTCTTCACCTGTAATTAAAAATTTGATAATTAACCATTTCAAAGGCAAATTTTAAAGGCAAACAATACAGACATTAACCATTTTTTTAATAAGCATTATTTTAAATCAGTGTCTTTCACAAATAAATGAAATAAATTATGATACTGATACTCACCATTCAATGGATTTTTCATTTTAATATTAAAATAATATCCATCTTCTCCTTGCCAAAACATCAGCGGGTATTGCAATGTGTCATATGATCGATGAGTTTCAGATATTTGTTGCAGTTGCCCAGTATCGCGACGTGTAAGCACAATATCGCGTTTTTCCAATTGTTCACCAACAATCAGGATGGCAACTTCGTCTACTGTTGGAGCATTAAATGTCCTTTCGTGTGTTCCAGATGGTCGTTTATCTGCTTTGATAACAACTTTATAGTCATCACTTGGCATGCGCTCTAAAGCACTCTTAAACAACCTGACCAACGCATGATGTTCATGAAGCAGACACTGCAAGTCTTGAAGAATTGCTCGCTTCATTCCTGCATTGATCTCTAGGCGTCGATCAAGTTGTTCTTCCATGTTGCCCATGAAATATATTTGTAAAAATTTATTCTGTGTATCTTCGAAAGGTAGTAATGATCCAATTCGATGATGAATCTGTCCTTGTATCTACAAAATAAAAACCAGACAGTATTAACTGGGTTATAAACACTTTTTTCGGTGGGAGAGTAGAGTTCAGAATTAGCAAATATACTACATAGGTACCAATAGATAAAGTAAGTTATTCTTTAACTACATTCTATATAAGTACAAAAATAAATACCTTAAATGTCGGATTAAATCCCCGTTCTTCGATAATATCTGCCCCAAATGACGTCATCTGGAAACAACCATTGTATTTTTGAGTATTTGCAAGAAAGTGGCGTGATTCTTGTGTTTCGCCACAAAGCAATGAATACAATGGCTCAAGTGGCGGAGTCAACAATGGCAATTTCACTTTACCATTAAGGCAGCATAATCCAGGCGTTTCTCCGGAAAACTTTGATGCACCACAATACTCGCAAACTACGTCCATTTGCCCAATGCAAACGCTAGGATGCAAGCTGTAATCATTGCTGCAATCGTATTGAAACGCTGCTCGATTCAAATCAGCACTTGATAAATATCTTGTTCTGCGTCGCAAATTATCTATTTGTTGACCTCTGTTGTTCGCTCGACGATTCTGCATTGCCAACCGAGCTGTTTCACGGGCTGCTTCACTTTGCTCTCGTGATTGAGAAGCACGAAGTCGAGCCATACTATCGCGGCGCTGTTCACGTGCAATTTCTTGTTCTTCTTCAGTCCTTTCATTTGCAGTATTTCGTATTCTTCTTGCATCACGGCTTTGTCGGGAAAGATTCGATCGTCTTGGTCGCGGCATTATTAATTAAACTTCACTTCACCTAAAAACTTAAATTTTTAACCATACCGAGTTTTATAGTTCACTTCACTGTTTATACGAATGGGCAATTGGGCAATAATGTTAATTATTTATTTAATAGAAATAGTTATATTATTGATTTCTTACAAATATCAAATAGTCATCCATACGTCATTACATAGCTGTCATTATACGTCAATTTTGTTATTCCAAGTCTGATTCTTTTTTGTTATACCACGTTTTATAGTGACTGACGTTACATGTCAAGTCACACGGGAATGATGTCGAACGGGATAAAAAGTATCCTATGTCCTTCTCCTGGCTCTAAACTACCTCCCTGCCAATTTTCAGCTAAATCGGTTCAGCCGTTCTTGAGTTATAAGTGAAGTAACTAACACGACTTTCTTTTATATATATAGATAATATCCATCTTCTCCTTGCCAAAACATCAGCGGGTATTGCAATGTGTCATATGATCGATGAGTTTCAGATATTTGTTGCAGTTGCCCAGTATCGCGACGTGTAAGCACAATATCGCGTTTTTCCAATTGTTCACCAACAATCAGGATGGCAACTTCGTCTACTGTTGGAGCATTAAATGTCCTTTCGTGTGTTCCAGATGGTCGTTTATCTGCTTTGATAACAACTTTATAGTCATCACTTGGCATGCGCTCTAAAGCACTCTTAAACAACCTGACCAACGCATGATGTTCATGAAGCAGACACTGCAAGTCTTGAAGAATTGCTCGCTTCATTCCTGCATTGATCTCTAGGCGTCGATCAAGTTGTTCTTCCATGTTGCCCATGAAATATATTTGTAAAAATTTATTCTGTGTATCTTCGAAAGGTAGTAATGATCCAATTCGATGATGAATCTGTCCTTGTATCTACAAAATAAAAACCAGACAGTATTAACTGGGTTATAAACACTTTTTTCGGTGGGAGAGTAGAGTTCAGAATTAGCAAATATACTACATAGGTACCAATAGATAAAGTAAGTTATTCTTTAACTACATTCTATATAAGTACAAAAATAAATACCTTAAATGTCGGATTAAATCCCCGTTCTTCGATAATATCTGCCCCAAATGACGTCATCTGGAAACAACCATTGTATTTTTGAGTATTTGCAAGAAAGTGGCGTGATTCTTGTGTTTCGCCACAAAGCAATGAATACAATGGCTCAGGTGGCGGAGTCAACAATGGCAATTTCACTTTACCATTAAGGCAGCATAATCCAGGCGTTTCTCCGGAAAACTTTAATGCACCACAATACTCGCAAACTACGTCCATTTGCCCAATGCAAACGCTAGGATGCAAGCTGTAATCATTGCTGCAATCGTATTGAAACGCTGCTCGATTCAAATCAGCACTTGATAAATATCTTGTTCTGCGTCGCAAATTATCTATTTGTTGACCTCTGTTGTTCGCTCGACGATTCTGCATTGCCAACCGAGCTGTTTCACGGGCTGCTTCACTTTGCTCTCGTGATTGAGAAGCACGAAGTCGAGCCATACTATCGCGGCGCTGTTCACGTGCAATTTCTTGTTCTTCTTCAGTCCTTTCATTTGCAGTATTTCGTATTCTTCTTGCATCACGGCTTTGTCGGGAAAGATTCGATCGTCTTGGTCGCGGCATTATTAATTAAACTTCACTTCACCTAAAAACTTAAATTTTTAACCATACCGAGTTTTATAGTTCACTTCACTGTTTATACGAATGGGCAATTGGGCAATAATGTTAATTATTTATTTAATAGAAATAGTTATATTATTGATTTCTTACAAATATCAAATAGTCATCCATACGTCATTACATAGCTGTCATTATACGTCAATTTTGTTATTCCAAGTCTGATTCTTTTTTGTTATACCACGTTTTATAGTGACTGACGTTACATGTCAAGTCACACGGGAATGATGTCGAACGGGATAAAAAGTATCCTATGTCCTTCTCCTGGCTCTAAACTACCTCCCTGCCAATTTTCAGCTAAATCGGTTCAGCCGTTCTTGAGTTATAAGTGAAGTAACTAACACGACTTTCTTTTATATATATAGATAGCTTGACCAGAAATATATGGGACCTGAATTAAGGGCGCTACGTATCCTCTATATATGACAACACTTGATATAATCATAACAGCGTAGATAGGCAACCGAACATTTAAAAAAAACATTTTATATGTTTACATATTATGTTACATTTCTAAGTGTATTAACGGATTCTACGATATAAGAACAAGACATAATACTTGCAAATTAAGTTCTGATTAAATTCCGTGGCTCTTTGTGATATGAGCCTTGAAATATGGGCCAAATTGGATTTATTTTTGCTTAACCTCAGACAGGTAGAAGTAAAATTACCTGTTGTTCTTGTAAATTATTCTATTTATAAAGTTATTACACTATTGCAAATATATTTTATGATTTTTTTTAAACTACTACGAATTACTTCAGTAAAATATCCAAGCAGAGCTAAAATAAAGAAAATAAAACTCTCGTTACAAGTACAAAAAAATGTTATTTCTCAAAATCGGTATTACAATATTATCCGTTACTATCAATAGCCAATTCTCACAGTTCGCACTATATGACATACCAAAAAGTGTGGTATGACAACTAAATCGGTAATTCATTTGAAGAGAATTTGTTGATTACACAGATTTCCTTGTCGAATATGATTAAAACACATGTTAAACCACTTTTCTTTTACAACAGCGAATAGTTTTTGGCGTTTTTATCTTATAATAATATCACATATTCGAAAATTAGATCACGCTTCCTCTTTGACATAAATCATTATGACAAATAATGTCATGACAGTGATGATTTGTGGTTTCTGTTGCCAGTAAAAGAAATTAGTTCATGTTGTTTTCCGCAATATGGCGAGGTCCCATATATTTTTGGTCAGGCTATACGTGATATATGGTGATATTGAATCAGCTGGTATTGGCGTCCATAGCAACGTGAACTTCTACTGCATTATGCACTCCTGGCTATGCAGATCAGCTGCCATGGGACATGGCCGATCAGAAATGACCAAATCCAGTGGCAACAGGACACGTCCATCTCAAGCGATGTTCGTGAACAGACTGACAAGGGCCCGTAGACAAGATGGAATCTATTCTAAAGCGAAGTTCGCTATCGCTAACAAAATGTATGAAACTGAGATAAGCCATCGAGACACCACGTGACTCTTGCATACATATTTTGACACATCGTTGGCGATATTCGCTGTAGAAAGATTGCATCTTCTCTAAGAGCCCAGGGATATGTTTCAGGATAATGTAATGAGGCTCAGAGAGTTTCTACGGCAAGTGACTTGAATCTGAACTGCATTTAAAATTTTTGAATTACTAATGAGGTTTTTTAGCGTGACCCTATTACTATGGAGGAATTATATTTGTCCATGTTTCTGTCTGTTTGACACAGCGGGCTGTATCTCATAAACCGTAATGTAATGAGCTAGCTAGACAATGGAAAATAACAACAATAAAATTTAAAAATAAAGTACTAAAATTAGGTAAAAAACCCGACCTAGTGCAGACGGACAGACGGACACCAAAGTGATCCTATAAGGGTTCGTTTTTCCTTCGGAGGTACGGAACCCTAAAAACAGGGTCTCCTTAAAAAGCCATATTTTTGCGTTGGATCTAGTACAAGTACCCTTCATGTGCGAGTCCGACTCGCATCGCTGTTTTTATAATCATCTGTTCTGATACCTTTCAGAATTATGTAGAAAATGACAATGTAATTGCTTTGAAGTTGCAGTCGTCATCGCGATAGCTTAAAAGTCAGTAAGCCTGCAGTCCTGGACCCTTAAACAAGATGCAATCTTTCTTGTGAACTGCGCTATCGCTAACGAAACATCATGTGACTTTTGCATAATATATTGACCTTTATATGGCATTTGTATGGTTTATGTCAGTTTCAGATTATATGTATCGTATCCTATCTACGGGCCCTAATCTGAAACTAGGTTATATCTATCTTATCTACGGGTCCTGTACTGCCCTCTTGCCTTCTTGCATACCAGCATATACCAGTTTAACGGTCCACTTTGTGGCAGGCTTACGCTACTCCTTTACGCGTGATTGCCGCTCTCTAGCTAGACCCAACTAGACCCATTAGCTCTACGAACTATGAGCAACTTTTAAATGTTTGTTCGGAATATTTATGAAGCGTGACTCGTCCGGATCCCTCTTGATTTTTACGCATGCGTATTTGCTAAAGTATTTACATATTTAATATTAATACCGCTTAATTGATAAACGGAACAAAATTACGTCTACAACTACTAACAGTGTTTTTGGAGCTACAGCCTCCTGCAGACTTCTGGAGTCCTAGCTATGCAACGTTGTTTTAACCAATCAAAACGAAGGAACAAATCAGAACCAATCAGATAAATCAGATTAGTTGGCGGGGAGTGGATGATAGAAGGGGCGCGAATTTTAATTATCTAGCCGCGAAATGCCAACTTGAATTTACTTCCGCAAAATACAAACTTGAATCTATGGTTGGCATTAATCTTATTTGGTCAAATTTCGAATCCAGTGCAGTGCACACTCATCGGTTCAGTAAGGTTGTAGCTGCAAGATTAAAAATATGTCTAAAACTTAGCTCTAAAAGTTCATAGACCAAAAACCCAGAATGACCAGCAACGAAATGCATAAAAACAGGTAAATGTAGTAAAACATATATAAATGTAGCTGGAATAAGGGAACTTATATTATGTAGCTCGTAGCTCTATAGAAAACCAACTGCAATAATAACTTTGTGATTTTATCTATTGGTAAGCAACCACAGAACCCTGCATTTGGGCGTGGCCCGACACGTGGTTAGTTTTAATTAAAGATGTTTTTAAAATCGTGCGATTTGCTCACGCACGCGGTATTCAGATACATAATCTGTGATGCCAAAGAACATTTCACCTGTCACTGTGCGGTCGCTGGTGCTAGGTATGCATCTGTAACTGTCAAATGACTTTCGACGACGAATACAACGGAAATAAAATAAAAACTTAGGCAATTCATCTAAATTGTAACCTACCTTTGGTAATTTCTTTGTATTCGTCGTCGTAAGTCAATTGACAGTTGTCTAGTAGGCTTGGTCGAGTAGGAGGTATGTATTTTAAACCCACGTGCGTAAGCAAATCTGCACGAATCTAAAAAGCCCTAAAATGGTACATTGAGTTGTAGATTCACGCAGTGCAACACTTTATAGTGTAGTGTGTTCTATCTAATTAAAATCTAATCGTATTTTGTTATTGTTGCTAAGTTGTTATGTCCTGAAAAAATAATGCACCAAGTCACCTTGATCACTTTGATACAGTTTGGTCAATAATAAGTACAGTTACGTTCCACACTGCACTGGTTCCACCAAACCAGTCAAGGTCTGAAGACCGGCGAGTTACAAGGACTGCATACTCGTAAAAGAGATGCGTTGCTATGCACGCCAGATATTGTTTATTGGTTGCTGATTCATCTCAGTCTATCACCGGACTCCGAAGAGGGTGCACATCGGTAACGCATGCGTGTAACGAAAGATTTCGCATTTTTGCAACGACTCTTGTAGCAGAGCCTTTGCACCAGGAACGCAGACAGACTCAGGAGTATAGTAATACCTAAGCTAGGCCACAGCTAGGCCCCTACTTAAAAAATCATAGACTTCTGCGAGTATTTTTGATCACACTGCAGTCTTCTACTTGAAAGTTCAACTCAAATATTTCATGATGTGAGTCCTTTTGATTAGACTATAGGTCAGTTCTGAGCGTTCAGACTTACGATTCATAAGACTTTAAAGAACTCAGAGGATTCAATTTTTTTTAGAGATATGGAGTCAGAGACTCAGAGAACTCATAGGAATGAAATAACCGAAAGAACTTAAAATTCAAAGGACACGCAAAATGGTGTAAAAGAACCGAAGGACTAAAAAAACTCAACTGTCTAAAAAGTAATTTTCAGATTTTGTTATTTTTCGTATTTAGCTGATAAGCCGTACATATGAAACTACGAAATTAATTTTATTAATTCTGAAAAAAAAAGTTTTTTTTTGGAGATATGGAGTTTTCGTTTATCCATGACTTCTTTTAAATATAAAAAGAAAAAACCGGGCAAGTGCGAGTCATACTCGCGCACTGAGGGTTCCATACAAACAAAGTTTTTTTCTACGATGTAATCACGCGGTTTTCGGACTTTTTCCTTTACTTGTACTGTTAGACCTTCCTTCTTTCCAAATTTCATGGTTCTAAGTCCATGGAAACCCCATAGGTTTCGATTTCCCAGAAAAAGTTTTAGAAAATAGTGCAAAAATGGTCGTATCTTTTGATTACGTTAATTTAAAAGCTTGATTTTTATACAATCAATGACACTTAAGTATTTGATGTTAATTTCAACTTTATACCTCCACGCGTTCCTGAGAAAAAGGTTCTTGACAAACAGACGGACAGACGGACAACAATGTGAATCCTGTAAGGGTTCCTTTTTTTTAGCTGAAGTACGGAACCCTAAAAAGAAGTGAAAAGTTAATGGGATATTCTGTGTCTCTGGATACTTTGGCCAAACCAAGCGTCCATAGCAACGGACACTCCTGCATAATGATGCATTCCTGGTTAACTAAATCGAATCGCAACATGACCTGCCAGGTTTGAGTGCATCCCTGCAATTTTATTACGATAGGGGTAGTATTCAAAATTGATTTTCCTGCAGTCGCCAGAGGTAAGGGGGCGAGCTTGAGGCGAGGCATGCTAGATGTCAACTACTAAACATACACATACTTACACACACGCACACAAACACACACACACAAACACAAACACACACACACACACAGACAAACACACACACATTATATATAATTAGAAATTAAATTAAATAAGAGTAAATGAATAGAGAAAATGTATACCATGTAACTAAGATAGCACTATCTTTTTAAGGAAGAGCAGTAACTCCTGGCACAGGCTTTAATAAGCTTTAAAGGAAATACTGGTCAACATTAGTTTAAGCTGATCTTTGTAAAAGAAAATAAATGTTTCGTATTTTGTATGTCAGCGGGGACTGGCGTTGGAGAAAGGGGATTTTCTATGAAAGTCGTGAGCGATTGGCGCTTCCTCGCCCGCTTGTGAGGGCGCAGTAGGGTCGCTTATGAACTTGTCGAATTTTAGAAATTGCACTCAAATGTCATAACTACGTATGTAAGTGGTCAATCGCCTGAGACGGGAATAGAACCCACGCTCCTCGCATACCGGGCGATTGCCCCTCGGCCACCCAGACATTGGCGAAGAGTGTATTTTATTTCGGGTGCGATAGGTATCTAATGTTTTGATAGTAAATAAGTAAAAAAAATGATAAATAGACCAAGTGCCAAATACATCGGGAACCCGGAAACCCGGCGTCTGTCTGTCAATGATTAAACTATGAAAGCTACATCGATATAATTTGTGATTGAGCGCCTTCGTCTTATTGCATTGGCCATACTCTAGGCTCAAAGCCCTAATATATTTATGTGATTTTTTTTTATTTTAATTTTATTGAATAAATTAATTTGACATGGAAAAAAAAGAAATTTGAAAGCATCGTGTCTCAATAGCTTCATTTTAACCATTTTTATTACCATTTTGTGTGTCCCATCTGCACTCTTATTCACAAACACTCAAAATGTTTCCGTGTCGGACATTTCTCGTATTCGAATTTCAAAACCTTCTTATCAAACAGATACGAAAACATAGGGCACAATAGACAGATTTGTTTTCTTACAGTAGTTTATCTTGGCCGTATTTTTGAAATTAGAACCTACGGATGGGCCGAGCGGTAGGCTTGTGGTACACAAAAAGTAAAAAAAAAATTAAGATTTTTATTTTAAATATGTGTATTGTTTTAGGTTTAGGAATGAGTCATATTTTAATTAAAGATTATTTTAATACATTAATAAGTTAAGTATCTATTAACAGCATAGTATGTCAGACTACTTGACAGTCTTTGACCTGAAGACCACCTCTAGTAATATAAGCTGTTTTCATAGTTCGAATATGTAATGTCAAAATTTCAACTGTCTAGCTATTGCGGGTCATGAGATATAGCCTGGTGACAGACAGACGGACAGTGGAGTCTTAGTAAAACAGGCCTGTTTTTACACTGTCAGTTCGATGAGACGAGGTACAATTTACGAGTTTGCTCGTACACATCATTGAGCCTTAAAAAAATTAGTATGAAAAAAATCCACAGACCCTGCAGTTCCTGCAATTTTCAGAGGCATTGAAAATGAATTAAAGAAACAATTTTTGCGAAAAGTTTTTTTTAACATGCACACCAGTGTAGTTTCCGAGTTATGACTGTTTCAATTTTGATAGCTGTCATCCGAAATGAAGATCTTGTCGAGGACTACGATTCGTCCCTGCACAACAGTATTCTTGGGTGGATATTATCCGAGATATTGCCGTTTTAATTTTGACAGCTGTCATCCGAAATTAAGATCTCTACGAGCCCTTAAATTTGTCCCTACACACCAGTAGCCTTGGGTGGGTAGTTTCCGAGATATTGCCGTTTAAATTTTGACAGCTGTCATCCGAAATGAAGATATCATCGAGCCCTAAAATTTGTCCCTACACACCAGTAGTCTGAGGTGGGTAGTTTCTGAGATATGCCGTTTCAATTTTGACAACTGACATCCGAAATGAAGATCTTGTCGAGTCCTACGATTTGTCCCTACACACCAGCAGTCTTGGGTGGATAGTTTCCGAGATATAGCCGTTTCAATATTGACAGCTGTCATCTGAAATGAAGATGTCGTCGAGCCCTACAATTTGTCCCTACACACCAGTAGTCTAGGGTGGGTAGTTACCGAGAAATGGCCGTTTCAATTTTGACTGCTGTCATCCAAATAAAAATGATTTTATACATGTTTCATTAAATCTACTTTGTTTGTTTAATGACATCTATCTGCATTTTGAAAGTCTGTCTTTGACAGCGAACTGGCTCGTGGCGCACGTGGTGGCAACTCGTGGGTTTGATTGCCCAAGTCTGCTGCGGCCGTGTAAATGACGTGTATGTGGATGTGTGTCGATTCGGGAGCTCTAGTATGAATGGTATGAATCGGTTTCTTTCAAATTGCAATAGCTATAGCTTTCAGGAAAGAAATAAAAACTTTTAAATTAACGTCAGAAAAGTAATGATAGCCTTAAAAATTATGTCGAAAATTACAATTAATGGGTATGTCATTCCTTTGGAGTTGCAATCGTCATCGCGATAGCTTAAAAGTAAGTAGGTAAGCCTGCAGTCCTGGGCCCTTAGACAAGGTGCAATCTTTCAACAGTAAACTGCGCTATCGCGAACGAAATGTCAATACATGGAAAAGTCACGTGACGTTTCCATTCCGGGATAGAACCACCTAGATAGAAACCAGTTTGCCAGTAAAATATTGAGGTGAAATAATACATTAGGAGAAACAAGGAGGTCACGATTACTGGACGGAGATGTGTTTTGTATTATCGAGTCTATGCAAACGAAATCGCAGGCAAATACTAGTTATAATATACAATTATTATTATTACATACTGTGTAAGTACGTCACGTGGTGCAGCGTCCTTAGCAACGCTAGCTCCTGGTGAATTATGCAGTCCGAGTGAATCGCTGTTTCTGAAAACGTTACTCAGTGGGGAGGGATAAGCTTGCAAAGTTGCAAGTTGCATCTGAGGAATATGGTATCTATGGTTAATATGATTCTTTTGGCTGTCGATTTCCTTTGATTTAAATATGTACTATACTATAGTGCCTTTATTACGTAAATAACAAACTGTAAGTTTAACACTATGGAAAGCTGGTTTTGGTTACAGACACAAGGCAAGAACGCCTGTAGGCATGTCTGGAGCCCTTTGACTACATTAAATGAACCATGGGGTTGGAACCCATCGCGGTGCGAAGTTTGACAAACATTTTGCTTTGCGACAAAGAGCAACTTGCAGAGGTCATAAAATAAGGTTTAATGATTACAATTTCGCTGTCTATCACTGTTTGTTTTGATGTAGGGAGATAATATATTCTTTGTTGTACAAGAATACACAAAGGAGTTTTATCACTGGTAGCCATTTATAGCAAAAAAAGAAGGCGGGCGGTTGCTAAAGAACGCGTAATTATTGAATTAGGCAATTTTTGATGGTGTATGCAAAAGCATGATGAAGCTAACAGAAAATGTCCAGAGTAGTGTCGCAACTTCTGGTGCAGTATGCAGCCCGGGTGCACGGCTATTGTTGAAGACGCGACTCGCCTGACCAGCGGTCGCGGAGAGCGACTTGGCCAAGCTAATATAAAATTACCTACCTTTAAAAAATAATATAAATTTTTGGTCGAAAAGGTTAAAAATTTACAACAATTTGGTAAAAATAGTCAAACATTTGGCTCATTTCAATGCGCCCTGTCTAAGATAAAATTTAGGTTAAAATTTAGTCTGGAATATATAGTACGATTGATTGATGTCCAATTTCTGAGAGTTTCTAAACCAGGAAAGTTCCATTAATTCGTACCATGACCTTGGAATGAGCAGGCCCGAAGCAGGGCAGTGTGTGTTAACTTGTCAACAATTAAATAAAACTAAATAGATATATGTGAATGTATAACCCCATCTCACTTTTGCATCCTGTTAACCTATCACCTTCTAAAAGCTCATAGTGTACGAGTTTTAGCCATCTTAAAGTTGGGCAGTTATTTTGCTGATAGTATGGGCTCTGTATTATTATAACCTAGCTAAATACACCTCTTTCAGGTCTCTGCAGTCCTACTGCTGCACCGCAGGTACTACGTGACGTGGTCACAGCTCCTTAGCGCATGCGTCAAACACGTACACGGGATTTCACCTAGATTGCCTAGATATTTTAAAAATACGTGATATTGAATCAGCTGGTACGAGGGTCAAACTGAAAGTTCTTAGAAAATCAAAAACTGATTACATTAGCCAGTTATTAGTTTTATTATATCTTTTCAAAATATTGTCCATTGACGTCAATACACCGCTGCATGCGATGGAACCACTGGGAAAATTACTTTGCCCACTCGTCCTTAGGGGTCTCTTCAATGGCATCGCGATACGCAGCCACCGCTTCTTCAGCATTCATAAACCGCTTTCCTTTAAGTTTTTCTTTAATTTTTGGAAATAAATAAAAATCACAAGGCGCGAGGTCGGGGCTATACGGCGGGTGACCCAGTAATTCAACGTTTGATGTCGCCAAATAGTCGATCGTTCGCTTGGCGGTGTGCGACGAGGCGTTGTCGTGGTGAAGGAGGATCCTACTGCGAGGTCGTTTCTCTCGAACTTTTTCCAAGACAAGTGGCAAACAATTGGTAGTGTACCATTCTGCAGAAACTGTTTTTTGATCCTCTAACACAATTGTTGCGAAATGACCTATCCTTCCAAAGAACGAGGCCACCATTTTTTTTCCCGCACTTCGATCTCTCTTCACTTTAGTTGGCAACTCCTCGAAAGGAAACACCCACTGAGCAGATTGTCTTTTGGTTTCAGGATCATAACAGTAAATCCAGCTTTCGTCACCTGTTAGTATGTCGAACACAGCATTTGAGTCACCTCCGTTAAATCTTTCAATCATTTTACGGCACCAATCCACACGATGGAGTTTTTGAGCCTTAGTCAAATTATGAGGTATCCACCGGGCGCAAAGCTTCCTGACCGCTAAATGTTCGTGGAGGATTTTGTGCACTTGACTCATACCGATGCCTAAGCTTGTCCGAATCTGCTGATAGGTCACTCTTTTGTCAGTCTCTATCATACGCCGCACAACACAGATGTTATTTTCAGTCGTCGCCGTAGAAGGCCGTCCCTCACGTACATCATCAGTGAGATTAGTGCGACCACGTTTAAACTCATTAAACCAGTTGTAAACAGTCGCACGAGATGGGGCTTCATCGTGAAAGGCCAATCGTAGTCTATCATAACTTTCTTGTTGACTTAAATGACATCGAAAGTCATAAAAAATCATTGCACGAAAATTTTCTCGTGTTAAATTCATTTTGACGTGACACAGACAATTTTCAATTTGCCGCCAAGTCGTAAAACAAATGACAAATGAATGAAATATATACTCAGTAATATTGGCAAAGAGTTCTATTTTCAAATTTTAGAATATTTTTTTTATTATATTGTTTATAAGTGGCCAGTTCTAAGAACTTTCAGTTTGACCCTCGTATTGGCGTCCATAGCAACGTGAACTTCTACTGCATTATGCATTCCTGGCTATGCAGATCAGCTGGCATGTGACATGGCCGGTCAGAAATGACCAAATCCAGTGGCAACAGGACACGTCCATCTCTAGCGATGTTCGTGAACAGACTGACAAGGGCCCGTAGACAAGATGCAATCTATTCTAAAGCGAAGTTCGCTATCGCTAACAAAATGTATGAAACTGAGATAAACCACCGAGACACCACGTGACTCTTGGATACATATTTTGACACATCGTTGGCGATATTCGCTGTAAAAAGATTGCATCTTGTCTAAGAGCCCAGGGATATGTTCCAGAATAATGTAATGAGGCTCAGAGAGTTTTTACGGCAAGTGACTTGAATCTGAACTGCATTTAAAATTTTGGAGTTACTACTGGGTTTTTATTAGGGTTCCGCACCAGACGGGTGACCAGCGTTATTATTATTATGGACGAATTATATACTAAGCAGCTATTTTACGCGAGATAGCCTCTCTAGCTAGACACAATTTGACCCCATAGCTATACGAACTGAACTCTGAATATTTATGCAGCCCCAGTGTTCTAGAGCAGTTACAACGTTACTCGACCTGAAACCCTCTTGGTATCTTTTTACGCATGTGTATTTGCCAAAGAACGATTTGTTTTCAGAACAGTAGTGTGACTCAGCCGTATTTTTGAAATTAGAACCTACGGATGGGCGGAGCGCTAGGGTTGACAAAAAGTAAAAAATGACTAGATTTTCATTCTTCATATGTGTATTGTTTTAGGTTTAGGAATGAGTCATATTTTTATTAAAGATTATTTATCATATCTACAGACAGTGGACTCCTAGTAAAACAGGCCCGTTTTTACATTGTCAGTTCGATGAGATCAGGTACAATATACGAGTTTGCTCCTACACATCATTGAGCCTTAAAAAATATATTTAAATCCTATGTGTATAAAAAAATATCCACAGACCCTGCAGTTATCTATATACCGTGTTATTATTACTATCAAAGTACAGTGTTTTTGGAGCTACAACCTCCTGCAGACTTTTGAAGTCCTAGCTATACAACGGTGTCTTGACCAATCAGACCGAAGGAACCAATCAGATCAATCAGATTGGTTGGCGGGATAGAAGGGGCGCGAATTTTAATTATCTAGCCGCGAAATGCCTACTTGAATTTATGTACGGCTTTGATCTTATTTTGTCTTTTTAATCCAGTGCAGTGCACGCTCATCACTTCAGTGAGGTCATAGACCCAACCCAGTATGCCCAGAAACGAAATGAATAAAAACAGGTAAATGTAGGTAAGCAAATAAGCATTCATAAATGTAGCTGAAAAAAGGAAACTTATATGTAGCTCATAACTCCAGATTCAGAAAAGCTACTGTATTAATAACTTTTTAATTTTATCTATTGCTAAGCAACCACGGAACCCTGCATGTGAACGTGGCCCAATGGTGTTATAAACTCAGGCAATTCATCTAAATTGTAACAATATTGGTTTTTAATTACCTTTGGTAATTTCGTTGTATTCGTCGTCGAAAGTCGTTTGACAGTTGTCTAGTTGCCTTGGTCGAGTAGTATGTACTCGTATCTTAAACCCGCGTGCGTGTGAGCAAATGTGCACGACTCTAAAAACGCCCTAAAATGAGTTGCATATTTATGCAGTGCAACATTTTATAGTATGTGTGTTCTAAAATCGTATTTTTTTATTTTTATGCTCAGTTGTTATGTCCTGAAACTCCTGAAGAATTTAGTGTACCTTGACCATGCCACCTTCGTACAGTTTGGTACAGTTACAGTTGAGTTCCTTCCTCACTGCACTTGTTCCAAACCAGTCAAGGTCTGAAGACCGGCGAAATACAAGGAGTGCATACTCGTACAAGAGATGCGTTGCTATGCACGCTAGATATTGTTTATTGGTTGCTGACTCATCTCAGTCTGTCACCGGACTCCGAAGAGAGTGCACATCGGTAACGCATGCGTGTAACGAAAGATTTCGCATTTTTGCAACGGCTCTTGTAGCAGAGCCTTTGCACCAGGAACGCAGACAGACTCAGGAGTATAGTAATACCTAAGTTAAGCCACAGCTAGGCTACTTAAAAAATCAAAGAATTCTGCTGCTGCTGATCACACGGCAGTCTTCTACTTTAAAGTTCACGACTCAAATATTTCATGATGTGAGTCCTTTTGATTAGACTACAGGTCAGTTCTGAGCGTTCAGACTTACTGACTGTTAAGACTTTAAAGAACTCAGAAGACTCAAAATTTCTTTAGAGGTATGGAGTCGGAGACTCAGAGGACTCAAAGGACTGAAAACAACCGAAAGAACTTAAAATTCAAAGGACACGCAAAATTTAAGGTGTAAAAGAAAAGAAAGTGATTTTCAGATGTTGTTATTTTTCGTATTTAGCTGATGAGCCGTACATATGACACTACGAAATTGATTTTACTACTTCTGAAAAAAAAGTTTTTTATAGAGATATGGAGTTTTGGTTTATCCATGACTTCTTTTAAATATAAAAAGAAAAAACTGGGCAAGTGCGAGTCATACTCGCGCACTGAGGGTTCCATGCAAACAAAGGTTTTTTCTACGATGTAATCACAAATTCGCGGTTTTCGGACTTTTTCCTTTACTTGTACTGTTAGACCTTCCTTCTTGCCAAATTTCATGGTTCTAAGTCCATGGAAAGAACCCCATAGGTTTCGATTACCCTGAAAATTTTCCAGAAAATAGTGAAAAAATGGTCGTATCTTTTGATTACGTTGATTTAAAAGCTTGATTTTTATATAACCAATGAGACATAAGTATTTGATGTTAATTTCAACTTTATACCTCCACGCGTTCCTGAGAAAAAGGTTCTTGACAAACAGACGGACAGACGGACAACAAAGTTAATCCTATAAGGGTTCCTTTTTTCTAGCTGAGGTACGGAACCCTAAAAAGAAGTGAAAAGTTAATGGGATATTCTGTGTCTCTGGATACTTTGGCCAAACCAAGCGTCCATAGCAACGGACACTCCTGCATAATGATGCATTCCTGGTTAGCTAAATTGAATCGCAACATGACCTGCCAGGTTTGAGTGCGTCCCTGCAATTTTATTACGATGGGCTTTTCCTGCAGTCGCCAGAGGTATGGGGGGCGAGGCATGCTAGATGTCAACTACTAAACACACACATACTTACACACACACACACACACACACACACACACACACACACACACACACACATTATATATAATTAGAAATAACTAAAAGCAGTTTCCACCAAGGAAGCAGGATACTGGCTTCAGGCCTATCCTTCATTCAACGTGGACCCTTTTGGACTCAGAAACTCTACGAGTCGCGATTGGTCTGCGTGTTGGTGCTGAGGTTTGCCTTCCACACAGATGACTTGTGGTACTGATGTCGGCTCGTTGGGACATCACGGACTCTCCTGTATTAAAAGTGCAGGCCGCTTTTCGCGTCATGCCAGCATCAACGACATCATCCGTCGGTCTCTTGCCTCTATCAACGTGCAGGCTTTACTCGAGCCGAACGGTATCGCGAGTGATGATGGCAAGAGACCAGACGGGATGTCACTTGTTCCTTGGCGGATGGGTCGGGCTCTTGTGTGCGACGCTACCTGTGTCGACACACTTGCAGCCTCTCATCTGCCCGGGACAAGCCGTGATGCTGGTTTGGCTGCGACTAGTGCCAAAAACTTTAAAAAGAACAAGTACAGGCAGATCGACTCCCGGTACCACTTTGTACCGTTTGGAGTCGAAACACTGGGTTCGTGGGGTCTCAACGCTATCTCTTTTTTCAAAGAGATTTCCAAGAGGCTAGTTGACATCAGTGGTGATCTAAGAGCTGGCAGCTACCTTGCTCAGCGTATAAGCATCGCTATCCAGCGCGGTAATTCTGCCAGCATCCTGGGAACCTTACCACAAGGACCCTTTTTATCATTTTGGTTTATGTGTTGTATTAAGTAATTTATCTTAATTTTTATTAATAAGTTGTATATACTAATGTATGTACATTAGAAATTAAATTAAATAAGAGTAAATGAATAGAGAAAATGTATACCATGTAACTAAGATAGCACTATCTTTTTTAGGAAGAGCAGTAACTCCTGGCACAGGCTTTAATAAGCTTTAAAGGAGGTACTGGTCAACATTAGTTTAAGCTGATCTTTGTAAAAGAAAATAAATGTTTTGTATTTTGTATGTCAGCGGGGACGGGTGTTGGGGAAAGGGGATTTTCTATGAGAGTCGTAAGCGATTGGCGCTTCCTCGCCCGCTTGAGGTGGCGCAGTAGGGTCGCTTATGAACTTGTCGGATTATAGATATTGAACTCAGATGTAATAACTACGTATGTAAGTGGTCAACCGCCTGAGGCGGGAATCGAACCCACGCTCTTCGCATACCGGGCGATTGCCTAGCCACTCGGCCACCCAGATGTTGGCGGAGGATGCATTTTTTTTTCAAGTGCGATAAGTATCTCATATTTTGTTAGTACAGCAATTATTTGTCACTTAATAATTTACGAATTTGCATTTCTTTAAAGTTCCTTAAATGTAGCTGCGAAATCGGTAACCCCAAAATCGCACTTGACTCAGTCGGAAGATGCTTGAACACCATCACGTTACAGATGTAAATAGTAAGCAGTAAAATTAGATAAGTAGACCAAGTGCCAAATACATCGGAAATTTGTCACACACCGACGATTGTCTGTCAATGATTTAACTATGATGGCTACATCGATATCATTTGTGACTGAGCGCTTTCGTCTTATTGCATTGACCATACTCTAGGCTCAAAGCCCTTATACACGCTGAAAGTGGTTGTTTTCCCGCAGCAGAACGATTAACCTTTAGTAGTACTATCGAATCATGCAAAATTTTTAACTAAAATTATTTTTGTTCTCAAAGTAATCATAATCATCAACTCGAAAACGTGAGAAAAGATAGTTTATTTTACGAGAATTCACGTATTTGGGTACTGCTTGCCGCACGAAATCGAAATGACGAAATGTTAAAAGCAAAAGAAGCTCTACGCACTAAGCAATAAAGCATAAACTCCACTAATTTTAGTGCGGGAAAAGAACCATTAAAATTTCAGCGTGTATAATGATTATTAATTTGACCTGCAAAAATAAACAGAAATATGAAAGAATCGTGTCTCAATAACTTTATTTTTAACCATTTTTATTACCATTTTGTGTGTCCCATCTGCACCCTTATTCACAAACACTCGAAAAGTTACCGTGTCGGATCTTTTCCGTATTCGAATGTCAAAACCTTATTTTCGAACGGATACGAAAACATAGGGTCTAGGAAGCAAACTGGATCCTAGACCGAGATGGGATCTAAACTCCCAAGCTTTCATTCGAGTGGTCAAGTAAGTTTGACCAAAGCATAGCGTTCACAGCAACGGCTCTCTTGCAAAACTATGCACTCCTGCTACTTCAGCTTGGATCTCAACGCGACGCAGTCCCACCCTGGCTCGCAAATATTTAGATGGAACCTTATCGTAAGAATTACAGAATACATTTAGTTAACTGCCTAAAAAGTGATATTTTTTTAGAAAATCATTACCTAGCTGATGATCGATCTCACAGTACAAGATCGACGATTGATATTGTAGTCTTGTGGCGGAAATGGACTCAATTCCTATTTCAATCAACACGGCTGTATTTGAAAATATTTGAAGGTTTAAAGGACTGCATGGTGCCGAGTGTGGGGCGCAATAGATAGACTAATAAGCATAAAATTTATCAGTCTGAGAACAGCTGAACTGGATATACGAAAATATGTAGAGACCTTACACTTTCTTTTGCAGGATTATTCTGTGTGGTCTTATTATAATTATTTGTGTGGTTAAAAACTTGCTTGTTCATTTAAGTTCTTAAGTACGTTAGTTTTGAATATTGATCTCCAGCGTCCTTGACAACGCTACCTCTTGTTACCACATGCTTTCCCGGTATCCCAGCCTTTGAGCCAACGTGCCCCGCTAACGCCCGAAACTATAACCAATCTACAAGATAGGTACAAATCATTCCCGGGTCCCGGCTATTTGCGTTTCCATTGAATAGCCCACGGTAACCACGGCTGCCAGTGTTAAAATACGTGTTCAATGGATAGGAAAACACCAAGGTTGATTTAAAACTTTGATCACGGATCGGTTATTAATGCCGGGCGTACTCGTAAGAGGTTTTGCGAGATATTTGTCATTATTATTTTTAGGGTTCCGTAGTCCTGACAAGAAATTAATATTTTTTAGGGTAGCTCCCTTACATGTAAAGTGGAGATGACGTCCCCCCTCTTCTAAAAGCTTAACTGTTGGTTTGAAAAATCTAAAAAATTATTAATAAACTTTAAAGGAAAACTATAGCGGTGAAGATAACTAGGTATATATGTACTAGTTTAGTCGTAATATTCGTAGAACTTGGGTGTTGGATAATTTTGTACCAAATACAAAATCCTAAGAATAGATTCTTTAAAGTGACTAAGATGAAGTACGGAACCCTTCGTGCGCAAGTTCGTTTTGCACTTGGCAGGTTTTTAGGTTTATTTGCTATCAGAACAGCATTGTTTTCTGGTACTTCTATGTGACAACCGGCTAGTCAGGTGCAATCGCAGAAGTAGGTCGTGAGTCAATGAAACCGTTATTTTAAATAACTAATAATATTTATTATAAAACTTAAACCTTGTTCCTGGTACGTCAGCTGCCGAGATACACAAAAATGTGAGGAAGGACACTGGCCTGAGGGTTAGATGCTTCACGTCCTTGATCCACCGTAGCAATCGTCCAGGGTATTTGGGTAGGCGGTAGTTCTCAGAGGAAGGTGACTGTACACACCGTACACCACGGGTGGTCACTCGTATTGGTAGTGGTAGGTAAACCAACAAGGATACTCCTGGTCCTGGAATCCGTATGGCAAGCATTAGCAAGCTCGAAGACTGCCTTCGGTGAGCCCTACTGGCCACGTCCAGTACCTCACATATTATTTTATATGCAAAGCAGCAGGTTAGGCAGTACTAATTAACACTATAAACATTACACAAGCATTAAAATAAGAACTCACCCCAGCGGGACCGAAAAGATAATTAAATTAGTAAACTAGATTTCCACGTAATCAACTATGTGCGGACGTAACGGTTTTCTGTAGAAGAACGACACAGGCGTCGCTTAGTACAGCAAGGATTGATCTGGCTGTGAGAAAACCGAACCACTGCAGCTCGCATGATCGGCTGTTATCGGATGCCTTCGGCTGCAGCGCAGGAGCTTGTCGCCTCCCACTTTAGGGATGCGTACGGGCTCCGCGATAATGCAATAACCCTTACTCTTAATCCATGATTACTTTTTATTTTATTTTATTAATTAACGTTTCTAATAATAATGTTTATTTATTATACTTTATTTATATAAGTTAGTAGCATAAAGGTTTAGTTTGAAATAGTAAGTAGGAATTAAGAATTTATTGTTACGTTTATTTTGAGGTTTACTTGTATTATGTAAGTAGTTTAGGTTAACGTGTTGGGCTCTAAGTCCACAACGTTACAAACAACTTCTTTAACGCAACTTGTATCGCATTCAAACTTCTCGAGCTATTTATTGTGTACGTCTTAAATTAAAAATAAAGTCACGCAAAGTAGAATGTCGATAATATAATTAATTTACCACTGCCACCTTGCCTTGTTCATTAATTTGATAGAGGGAATGGAAAATATATTTTATCTCTGTCCTTTCCACGTATTTTCCACATTTTCATCACGTTCTCACTGGAGCATCCCTGGCATAATGCAATTGATTATAATAGTGTTATAATGTTGTAAGCTCCATTGAAATGTGAAGATATTCTTCTTTGACGTTAAAATTATAAGGCAGATTTTCGTTTGCACTCTTTTAGAGACATACGTTCTGTGTGGAAAACTCAAAAAGGACAGCCTTTTCACGAGACAAAAAAGGTTGCAATGAAAATCGTGGTTTATTGTCAATGCGTTTGAGTTGCATTTTACTCGCGGTTTTTGCTCCTGCGTTTCGGGGGTTGATGTTTAGTGGCGCGATGTGGTGCCTCTGCATTGGTGATAAGGTGTACTTTTGGTTGACTTGTAGTGTATGAGGCCTCCTGGTTACTTTTGGTGTCCTGGTAGCAGGTGCCCTTTTCCACGTGACGTCACCCAAGGTTGGAATCCCCATCCTCCCTCTTGGTTTGCACCTACTTTTAGTAGGAAAAAATGTGTTTTATTAAGACCCTTTTTGCCTCTTAAGTAGTAGGTCCCTATCTCGGATAAAATAAATAATGCTGATTCTAACAGTCATGTGTATAATATCAGGAAGTGAAGGAAGAGTTCTTTCATGCCGTATTATAATTTGGGTATCCTACAGAACAAAAAATAAAATTATAGGTACCTAATCAACTTGCAAGGTATACTATGAGATCCATGACATAATTACTTAGGCTCATATGTTATCACACAATATTGGGCGTCCGATAGTCAACCCTTAACCCCATCTTCGCAATATTGCGATTCTTTACAAAAAAGGCATATACTTAGACTCCGATAGTCAATCACAAGTAAATACATCTATTTCTTGACTATGTACAAGAGGCCTTAAACTGATTCTTAAAACA